>OX297855.1:71141207-72341207 GCA_946477585.1 Cheilosia urbana
CGTGCATTTATTTTGTTTAGCAAATCCTTTTTTGTATATTTATCCTTTACATAACAATTTTTTTTTTTTTTTTATCTCAAAACTCGAATGTGGTTTTAAATTTATTTATTCTTAATTTAATGTTAGTTTAAAAATTAGTTTCTGATCTGTTTATAGATTTAAGGTATTTTTTAACTATTCAAATAAAAACGGGATGACGATTGTATACCCCAACATGAGACAAATTCGTCTTTTTAGGGCAGTTTTACCTTTTTCTTTTTAAGGTTCCGCACCCAAAAAGAAAAAACGGAACCTTATTAGTTTCGCTTTTGTTCGTCTGTCCGAACCCACTAGACCGATGTTGTACCTAGGTCTATCTCAGAAACTAATTGACGTAGAAGGCTGATATTTGCATACAACGTCCGGTATAACCTCTAGCTATGCATTTTTTTAGTTAAAGATTCATAGCTTTCAACAAAAACAAAAATTTTTCAAATCCTATTTTAAATCTGCGAAAAAAAAGTGTCCAATCTGCGGCAACCTTCCATATTTGAGGTTTATGCAGAGAGAAAATTCCGGAACATCGATTTATTCACATTTTTCCATTTTTCGTCCAGCTAAAACTTACTTTTTACTTTTGGTGGCTCTTACAGTCTGGCGTGGACTACGCTAAGAACATTCCAATTTTGTACGTGCTATTACTACATTAGCTCATGAATCTTTACTTCGTTCAGTTCAATTCCTCCCTTCACGAAATCCGTTATGTCATTCACAAATAGGATAAAAAGAAGCGCGCTGAGTATACAACCTTGTTTCACTCCCATAGATGTTGAAAATTCTTCAGAAATAAATTCGCCATCCCAGACGTATGCTAAGTTACTGTCATACATGGCTCTTAAAATGTTGATGACTTTATTAGAGATTCCTATTATGTGGAGTTTATAAAATAGCGCCTATCGCGATATTGAGTCAAAAGCTGCACGGAAATCAACAAAGAAGGCATACAGTTTCTTGTGTTGGGTTTTGTACATTTCGGCGATGTTAATAATTTTCTTATCCGACACCCACTGAATGAGCCCATTAAACAAAATAGCCCCAAATAGCTTAGCCGATGTATTTAAGAAAGATATGCCCCGGAAATTCGTCGGATCATCGTAGTTACCTTTTTTATGCAATGGGTAAATAATTGCTCTTTTAAAGCTTCTAGGAACATCCGCTGTTTCGAAAATGTAGTTAAATTCCTCAGTAAGTGCTAAAACGAATTCATGGTGCAGTTTTTATAGAATTCGAGAGGAATGCGGTCGTCCCCTGGGGCTTTTCGAACTTTTGAATCCTTGATGACTTGCAATACCTCAGAAAGAGAAAACGGTGCATCCAGAAAGACATCGTCGATCTGCAGGGCTGCATAGTGAAACGCTGGCGAAATTAGGAGGGGATTTAGGAGTTTGCTGAAATGCTCTTTCAACTGTGATGCCTGCAATTTGGAACCAATGACATTTGATTTGCCGTTTACAAATTTTACAGCTTTCCAAAAGTCTGCTGAGGATCTCGCACTGTTGATTACCTCTATGGTCTGCTCTTCAAAGGACAATTTTTTTCTAAAGCAGATGCGCTTGTAGTCTTTAATCGCTTCACCATATAAAGTTTTGAACATATTTGTGTTGTGTTTTCGCAGAAGACCAAGAGCTGCAAAGGACCTTTCTCTTGCTTTCCGGCATTCAAGATCAAACCACTTTTGCTTACATAGAATTTTCCTTCTTGATGAATGGTTGCATTCTTGATTATTTCTGTGAGGTCGTCAATTTGTATTCGTGTGTTTGATGCTTTCAGTCTTGTAAGCTCAGCGTTTAGGTTACTCTGGAAAAGAGATGTTAGGTTGTCTTTCCAAACCAATTTTGGCAGGAGAGAGAGTGATTGCAAACTTTCGTCAACAGATGTTGTACTTGATAACTGTGCTTTACACGCAATTTCAAGAATATGATCTGAAAATGTCATCATACCGACCCTGAAGTCAGATATTAGTTGACTGTGGAGCAAGCTGTTCCTCGAATGAAAGTGTATTCACCTCCAGAGTCACCTTCACAACTTCCATTTAAAATTCGACAATCGAACGCGTCCGCAAGATCAAGAATTTTATTACCATTTGTATCACAAATAGTATCCTTGGAAAAACGTGTTGCATTTAATAGAGGAACTGTTAAACCGCTTACTAGGATGTTTTGTGAAAGTCCAATTCTTCCATTAAAATCACCAGCCAACATAATATTTGATGAACCAAGTTTAAACAAAGCGTCTATGATTTTATCATAATTACTTTTCCAGTTGTTACCGTTAATGTAAATGGGAACTAAAAATAAGGGTTTGCTATTAATTTTTAAATTTATTATATTCATACGTTCAATCATCTCGAATTTTGCATTTAAACTTTTTAGCGACCTGCGGTATCCAAATAATTCGCCACCACTTCCTCTTCCATGTATGTGTTGTTTTACTGCATATATCCACTTCAATTCATAGTTAGCGAATAAACTTGTAAATCTAGTTTCTTCTCCTTCCAAAACGTGTGTTTCGTATAACAAAAATATATCAAACTGCTTAATGTAATTAAAAAGTTTTGTTGATTTGCACGCACAAAGTAATAAAATTTACATTTGGTCCATCACTTAAAGAAATATTGTCTTAGTAGTGGATGCACTATACTCTCCCCACCAGAATGGCAAAGTGACTGTCTTACACGGTTATTCAAAATGACTCCAACCTTCACCTGCACTTTTAATAAAATTTAGCCATTTTAGAAATTAACATTTTAAAAAATAAACGTATTTTAAAATTTTAAACGCACATTTTTAATTTGACTTCAGCTGTTATACATGCTCAAAAATTGGCTCTATCTACCGAGCTACATTTACCAAACCAAACAGTTCTATTTTAATTCAGATAGAAAATTGATAAATCGGTAATTTTTAACAGAGTTTCCTTAAACAAGTTGACTGGGCTATTTTTATTCCACTAACTTCGTAGGAGCTGTATCAAGAGTATTACTTAGTAATTTTTAACCGAAATTTGGTTTATTTTATACCTATAAGTGACTTTTCTGCGTTTACGTGTCCGAGTAAGTTTTGATTTTCAAAAAATGTTTGTACTACAAATATATGTAGTTCAGATTATAATACAGTAACAGTCTTTTCCGTTTATCAATTTTGTTATATTCGCACTCCAACCAACAATGTTGAAAAAGTGCGTTTTCTGTAGGTACATCCTTGCAAGCAATACTGTGAACCACAGATTTTAAGATATCTTCACAACAGTTGTTCAGTTCACTTGATGTCATTGCGATAAGATTCTTCTATGATCAGTTGTTGACAGTAGCCTATGCAGAACGGAAATAGTATCTTTTATTATTCAACACAGCACATCGCATGTTAGGGTTTATTTTGACATTCTGTTAGAACATATCAAAAGTTATGAGGTTTTCCTTTCTACACACCTCTAGGCATAAAGCATAATACCTTCTTTGGTGGCTTCAATATATCTTTTTATAGTCAGCCATGATGATATTTCGAACAATATCAATCCGATGGAATATTAATGTATTCGCCGTGACGGTGCGCGCACACCGCACACATTATGCATCTAATGCTTAGACAGTAGTTGCCGTTGCGCTCTATCCAGGTGTTGTTTATTAATGCCACTTGTGTGGACTGTGGAGGTAATAACTTATACTCGAGATGTCGTCGAAATCGAATAGTGTCGTAAACCATATGATGACATGAATCTGTGTGTACTCGTATGCATTTATGGATAAACCCTTTTGCTCACCTGTTGTCTCCTTTGAATTAATTATCCTTGAGTTTCACGTGATAAACCTGAGCCCACAGCACTTTGTGGTAGCAGTTCGACGTCGACGAGTACCTACGATGGATTTTCATAATTTTTTAATGTGTACTTTTATGGCGGCCTAGACTAGACGGTGACTTTTATTGCCTGGCGCGCGCATTGATGTGGATAAGAGAATGATTAGTAGTTTTCACTGTTTTACATACCAATACAAAAAATAATATTTTATGATTTGACATTTTTCGTTGTAGAACGTTACGCATCGATATCGAGGTGATGAAGTTTATTGAGGAATTGAATAATAAAACAAGAGAATGGTTGACGGTGAGTGAAAATATTTCAAAGAAAAAATCCGCGGATATCGAAGGTAGGGCAAACCAATTGATTATGATGTGGACTTGCTTTCTCTTTTGAAATGGAACATAAATAAGCGCGTTTGATAGTCATTGATGTAGACGCGTTATTATTTTAACGATCGCTGCATCTTTTGCAGATATTTCTTATTGGCATTATTATTATTATTATAAATCAGTCGATTTCGATCAGTCGACACCAGTTCAAGAGTTTAGTTTTTTCTGTTTACTCGTGTTGGATTCATAAGGCTTAGATTTTGCAATTTACTTTGAAATGGTTATCAAAATAACGACGCTCAAATCTGTGGCCACAAGGAAAAACAGCATAAGTCACTTTTTGCAATTTTTCAGGAGAGCTGTTTGAATGTTTACCTTTCCTAGTGCATAGTATGACTTATGTGTTTTTCTTTCTTCTAAATCCAAAAACCGTAACAGATAAAAATAAAAAAAATAAAAAATATGTCAAAAAGAATGAAATATTTCGCATACGACGGTGTAAAAAAAACACCATTTCGACATAAGTCGACTTACCTATATTGTTTCTCCTTTTTTCTACAGAAATATTTATGAAAAATCCAGTTTCCGGCATCTTACAGATCTACTTGTCTGGTAATTCCGCGTTTTTCATGTCTAACATCCGAAGGACAGTTTTTTGGTGCTGCTATCCGCCTTTGGAGTTTACTCCAACGTAACTTGCGAGAGCTAATTATGCACGACGATTTAAAAACGAACTTCATAATTTTTTAAAAACTAAAGAAACAACAAATGTTCTCCCTCCCTATCGCTCATCAAGCGATTTCAATTAAAATTAATTTAAAACTAAATCTAAAATAAATAAAAGAAAAAACCGTATTAATATAAAAGCAGTCTAACTTATGTAACTTTCAAAGCATTTATGGATATTAAATTTAAAACTGTTTATCTTTCACAGAATTCTTAATAATAAATACATATTATTATTTAAAACAAGTAAAAATGTCTATCTGCCATAACATTTGCTTTTATTAAACTTTTTGTATATTCAATTTGATTTAAGGCTATGTAACAAATGGTGGTGAATAGTTAATATTTAAAGGTGTTGGCTCAGCAACAGTGGCCCAACGGTATACAATGTTTGTTTTCTTAAATCTATTTGACATATATTGTGGCTGTGGCATCGTTGTCTGGGTTGACCTCAGGGTGTTCCAGTCCGGGTGTTGATGAGCCTATTTCGGCATTTATATCAAAAGATCAATAGGTTAGATTAGATTAAATTGTAAGGCGGGAGAGCTTTCAATGAGCTCTGGCACTGCGGCTTCTTGGAGGAGCCTATTGTGCCTTCCCTGGTAAATTCTTAGAGCCATCAATAGGTACTAACAGTCTTTTTTATTGAGAACGAACTTATGTAGAAGCTCACCGAGACCTTCGATGTCAAAAAGGAATTTTTTCGATGCGCTGTCATGTGGCTTCTTCAACATCGTTCATGAAAGAGTAATTCAAAAGCCAAACGCCGAAGATGTGTTTGGTATGGTCAATGAGAGCAAAACAAAGTATATATGCTTTCAACTAAAAAGGCCACCCAACACCGACATCTCGAACAGAACACCACCATAGACAGAAACAATTTTGAGTTAGTAAGGGATTTTGTTTACCTACACTCCACCTTGAACTCAGAACATCACACCAGCGCTGAGATTAAACGTAGAATTACTTTTGCCGATTCCTATTTCTTTGGGCTAAAAATGAAATTGAGTAGCAAAGACGAAAGCAGAACTGAAGGTACGGCCTGTATAGCGTCTTCAACCTAGCCAAAAGAATGAATGTCCAATAAAGAGGTGACTGGGTGATGTAGTGCGAATGGACACGAATGTTCCGACCCAGAAGATCTTTGAATCCACACCCGTGCGACGGCACAGTCGAGGAATAGAAGTGCCACGGAAAAAAGTTTAAGATCAAATCAAGAAAAATAAGCGCCGAATCACGAAAAGTTTGTCTCATTTTAGACCTTAGCTCAGGATTTACTAATTCACGACTTTTTATTCGCAATTCTAGAAATTGTACAAAGTGAAGATATTGACCCCCAAAAGTCGTGAATCCACACGTCTCAGTGTCAATAATACGATCGGACGTGAAATACATATTGCCACAACCGATCGCAATTTGACACAAATAGTTATCAATTTGATATTACTGAGGTTTTGAATTGCAAAAAAAAAAAAATCGTAGAGGAGAGGTGGCTAGTTTAGGACGGGGGCAGTTTAGGACAACTTAAGAAAACGTACTACAAAAAAATTTTTTTAATGCTTTAAACATTTTACAGTGGCAACTCCACTTCAAACAAACATCTGATGGATATTGAAACGATACCAACTTTAAAAAATAAAATAAAAAGAAAAGTGTGTTTCCAGACGACGGTTTTAATTTTTTTTATTCCTAGACGTAAGCATATTATTCTAACATTATGCTCAATTTACAAATTAAAAGTGTTCAATTATAATGTTTATATGTGTAGCGATGTTATTCAACCAAAATATTAACAATTTACATTGTTTTTAAAAAAATATGAAGTTTTTAGTTTTTTATCCCTCTCGGGGCACTTTTGGACAATGCGCGAGGGGAACTTTTGGGCATGTTCTAATCTGCCCCATGGTTGTCCTAAGGTGCCCCCCCCCCCAGAGGGGCAGAATGGGACACTTTAAAGAGATTTTTAAAATAAATAAAAAATATATAAATCATAACTACACATATAAGTTTGGATATAAGATTTAAAGATAAAACAACATGTAATAATAATTTTCAAGATCCGAAGGGATACTCCGCTTTTTAATGGATCTAGAGCGATTTTTGTAAAAAGTGTCCTAAGGTGACCACCTCTCCCCTAAATTAACAATTTTCTGTTGCAACTACGATTTCATCTCTTAGCAAATTGCAAAAGGGTTTGATTAACGACTTCAGTAGTTGCAGTTAACAAATTCCTAATCGTAAATTGCAACATATTTTTATCAATTCGCAATTCATATTTTGCAATTTACGACTTCTCTACGTCAATTTACATGTGCGAAATTATTATAAGATTTTATTGATTCATCATTCAGTGGTGGTAAATCACGAAATATTTTTTTCAATTTGAGATTGTAAAGTGGTGTTAGAGGAACTGACCTATTGAAGTCGTGAATTGAGCCAAAAATGTCGCAAATCACTATAAATAAAAGAAGCTCGAATTAATACTTCGAGTCGTAAAATTCAAGAAACAGATTTTGATATTCTTCGCCGTTTTCAATGTCGAGTTACGAATTTTTGTATTAATTCAAGAGAAAATCGTTGTGATTTGCGAAAAATATAAATTCGTGATTTGCAACTAAAAATTTAGCAATTGGTGATTTTCAGTTCTTTCCGTGTGGACCTTATGGGAGGGAAGCTCTGCAATGTCATCCTACGCAAACACACAAGTTTTGACAAAATGGGAAATGACATTGTTAAAAAGGATCGCCACTTAAGAATATATTCTCTCAAAATTTGACACGAAAAATGGCATATTATGTAATCTAAGCTTTAGATTTGGCAAAGTAATACCCAAAAGAACTCGGGCTTCTACTTTATTTACATTGCGAAAATACCTACTTGGATGATTTTTATCATAGAACGATACTCTTTAGAAGAAAAAGAGGACTGTTCTCTTAAAAAGAGGGCGAATGCTCACCGTAAACATGGGCCATAAGCAGCCTGGTTGCAGGCGAGAAAACGAGAAACGAGACGGGCATTGAATCAGAGTAGATCTAGCTGCAGTCGCCTAAATCCAGAGTATACTTTTGAAAGATGGTCCCCAAGTTTTGAAAAACATTCGCCTGAAGCAGTAAGGGCCTAGTCTTTCTTTTCATGATTATTTCATGCACTTGATTCATGAGGTACCTACGTTTTTTTTTAGAAGATGAATCAAATCAATGAGAGCTTAGAAAAGAACAGACTGAACTTAACCCCATAGGTATATTAAATTTAAGCTTATAAAATTATGATCTAG
Organism: Cheilosia urbana; assembly: GCA_946477585.1. Lineage (NCBI taxonomy): Eukaryota > Metazoa > Arthropoda > Insecta > Diptera > Syrphidae > Cheilosia > Cheilosia urbana. Next base: position 71,149,374 of record OX297855.1, read on the forward strand.
GTATACCGAATACTCAAACCCAACATCTGTGTTGATTTGGCAAACATTGGTCAACCCAACTACAACCCAGACCTCTCACACAGCCACATATCCCCAAGTCAGTTTCAATCTATACATAAACGGGGTCAAATCTTCTTTATAGCCGTCCACTGAACGAGATAATGACTACTTCTAATGTGACGTTATGGTTAACGACTCGGGATATCATATCATCATCATCGTGTCTTCATCTCGGCCGATCTAAATGGTTGACTCGGCTACACCACCAGCAAACCATGCCGCAGCATCCACTTCCACTTGCCGGCTCGTTGTATACACTGACTCTCTGTACACTTTTGTGACGCCCTAGGGCAACTCATGCACTCCAGTATCATTTAGTGGACATAAAATCCCATTATGGTGTCCTATATCCGCAAAGAGAGTTCAAATAGATTGCTTTTTGGTACCAAGTGCATATATACACATCAGAGCATCGTCTTCTTTGTGATGATCGCATGAAGGAGGCCTGGCGTAGTATACCTGAAGATCAGCGTATATAATGTGACGGTGACCTTTTGACAAGACCGCTGATTTGACGCCCACGTAAATCTTGTTTGGAGAGATAATTTAGATCTCGGCTAAAACTTTCCATCAATCTGTGGGAATCGCAGTGTGTGTGTTTGTGTGTGTGTGTTTATGGTTTGCGTTGGGCTCTTCAGGGTCTCGCATAAGTAAACCCGTGAATCAAAATGATTCCGCCACGACTTTTTGACAACTTATAGTGGTTTTGTTCAATTTGAGTGGTTGTTTACACTGAACATGCCTGCGTTGGGGGAGAGTTCCTGTATAATGTCATAACGAGCGATCACATCGTCATGCGGCGCACATGACACAGTAGATTGACCGAAAATGATTTTTTCAACGATTTAATTATATAAACGCTTTTAGATTGTTATTTTTATTTTCAATCGAAATTGGTATAGGTATATGTTGTGTTTGAAGTATGCACAAAGCATGTCAGACGTAGGTACACTATCCGTGTATGCAATATTGTCTGCCAGGACTCATGCATGCTACATGCAGCATGACTTGCATGCAGGAATTTTGAATCGTAATGGTATACGGTATATACCGTTTACCTAACCTAACTAAGGGTCACTCAAGGTGGCTGATTTTGCGGTGAGGTGTTTGGAAAGCCGTCACCGTTTTTTAACTAGTTCGGCGTAGCTCGGTTTTTAAGCAACTTTGGTTATTAAAAATGAAAATGTTGGGCATTTTGTTTCGTCACTGTTCAAACCGATTTCTCATTTACATGTTGGTACACAAAATGTTAGTTAAATTTGTATTCGAAAGCGCTAAGCAATTGTTAAAAAAAATTCCCTGTGCTTGCGAACGAATTTAAAAAAGGTCCCCGGGCCGAGACCCCAAATAGGTCTTTGGTTCATCTGAAGGGCATTTCTGGCATGAGGAGTACGAGTATTGAGGATGAATTATTGAACTATTGAACTGGAACTGGAATACAGCTGACAATTTGTTAAACAAATTAAAATAGTGGGACCTCAACATAATCTGCGAATTTTTAGAACTCACGATAATCGTGTGTCCGACCTGCTTTAAGGCCTGTCGAAGATGCAATATATGGTGTTTGTCGCACCAAGCCAGATATGAGAATTGTAAATTTTATATTTGAGTTTGGATTTGGAGATAATGCCAGAAGTTTTGGGATTTGCTTAAGCCACGGCAAGCAGGATTGCGTTTTCGAAGCACCAAATTCTGCTCTATTGGCTGAAAGCAACTTTATGATACTGTCATATAGTCGGAGTTTATTTTTTTTTCCATTTTTAAGTTTAAGGAGCATCAGAGTTGTAAGTTTCTGCATTCAGTATGAGAAGCTGAAGATTTTTTTTTTTTTTTTTTTTATATACTTCTCCCGGGAAAGGCGAACCTATAACGCTTCAACAGCGCCCCGAGATGCCTGCAGATGTATGTTTGTTCTGCACTTAAATTGCTGCAAATTGTAGTCTTCTGGAAATTTATCCCCAGGAAGCGAGTTCCAAAGTTGGCTTGTCCTGTAACAGAAGGAGTTTTTGAAAGTTGATGTCCTCGTGGTTGTCAAGTGTACTGTATGGTCATGAGCATAGCAGCCTGTCTTGTTGGGCGCCCAAAAGTTGCATTTCGAGGGATAATGTCTTTGAGTTCCTCAAAACATCTACCATGGAAGTACCTATAGAACAAGCATAGGTCAGCGACTTGTCTTCTGTGCACCAACGGTTGTAGATTCGATGTGAGTGTAGGGTCTCCAATGAGTCGAACTGCTCGTCTCTGTATGCTATCAAGCAGGTTAAGTGAATGTTTTGGGGCCGAGCTCCATATATGGGAACAATATTCCAAGCCTGGTCTTACCTGTGCTTTGTAGAGAAGGAGAAGTTGCTTGGGGCTAAAGTACCTCTTTGCTCTAAATAGGTAGCTCAACTTTGCGGACGCCGATCTTGCGATATAGGATATGTGGTTCTGCCATGTGATTCCTGAATTGACTGTGACTCCTAAAAGGTGCATTGAGTCCTTTTGATGGATTGGAAGGTCATCCATTTGGATCTGAGGAACTGTTGATGTATTTTTTCTGGAAAATGTTGTGAGCTGTGTCTTGTTTGCATTAAATACAACTAAATTGTCCCTTCCCCACTTCAAGATTTTGTCCAAATCATCATTTAGAGAATTAATTTGTTCACATCCTTGACTGTGCGATGTAGCCGTATTCACAGGCCCATTGTTCGAGATGGAGGATATAAGAGTGCTGCCATCTGCAAAGCTGTAAATATTATTATTTGTTGATCCAAGCAAATCGTTGATGTGGAGAAGAAACAGAGTTGGAGAAAGAATAGATCCTTGGGGCACTCCTGCATTTATAGCAAACGAATTGGATGATACACCATCTACAACAACTTGGATCGATCTTTCCAGAAGAAAATTTTGCATCCATCCGCAGAGTTGTTGTGGTAATCCGTAAGACGCTAACTTGCCTAATAGGGCTCTATGCCAGACTCGGTCAAATGCCTTTGATATGTCCAAGGCTACGGCTCTGGATTCGCCGTGTTGTTCAATTGATTGTGTCCATAAGTGCGTTACGTAGCTTAACAGGTCACCAGTGGAACGACGGCTCCGAAATCCGTATTGCCTGTCGCTTATTAATCGATGGCCTTCTAGATATTTGATTATTTCGACATTTATTGCCTTTTCCATTACTTTAGAGAGCATTGAAAGTAACGCTATTGGACGATAGTTTTGTGGCAGACATTTCTTCCCTTTCTTTGGAATAGGTTGAATGCGAGCAGTCTTCCAGCAAGAAGGAAAAGTCTTCTGGGAGTACGACATGCTAAACAGCTTACAGAGTACAGGTGCAAGTTCTGGTGCACAGTTCTTGAGTATTATAGCCGGGATTCCATCGGGTCCCGTTGCCTTATTGCAATCTAGTTCTTTAAGGATGCGTTGAATTATTCTAGGCCGAAATTTCACTTCTGCCATCGATGATTGTGTCCTCGGGATATTTGGTGGCTCTAGCTGTGCAGAATCTAGGGTGGAATTCTTTGAAAACATGCTAGCGAAAAGATCTGCCTTTTCTTTAGGTGTTGTTGCTAGCGTGCCGTCTTCTTTTACTAGAGTTGGAAAAGAAGAGCAACTAAAGTTATTACTGATTGCCTTTGCCATGGACCAGAATGCGCGCGAGCCGCTAGGACATCCAATCACTTTGTTAGTGACTCTTTCGCTGTAAGTTATCTTCGCCGATTCAATAATTAGGTTGCATCTATTTCGAAGAATTGTAAATTCAGATCTTTTTAGTTCTGAAGGGTTTGACCGCCATTCACGGAAAGCCTTGTTTTTCGCTGCGGTAGCTCGCTTGCATTCTTTGTTAAACCACGGTTTATTTGAAGCTAATTTTTTGATGCAATGTGGAATATAAAGTTCCATACCGAGTAAAATAATTTCGGTTACGGCTTCTGCGCACATATTGACATCAACATCAGTATCTCTAAAGCACATATCAGCCCATGGCAGAGAAGCGAAGAAATTACGCAGCTCGTCCCAGTTAGATTTACAATTCCAAATCGAACGATAACGATCCTTTTTCGCTCCTATTGGTATCGGTATAGAGAGGATAGCAGATATTAGAGCATGATCCGAATTCCCTAAGGGAGCAGACACTTTTATTTCATAATTATCTGGCTCTGTTGTGAGAAACAGATCGAGAGTGTTTTCGTAATTTGTTGGATTGTCTGGAATTCGCGTGGGCTCATCAACTAGCTGAGTGAAATTGCAGCAAATGGCGAAGTCTTCAGCTTGTTTCCCTTCCTCGTCCGTTCGGTCAGAATATCGCAGCCAATCCATGTTATGGGCATTGAAGTCACCAAGTATAATAACTTCAGCGGTTGGATGATGAATTTGTATCCAGTCTACCTTATCGGATAGATGACGAAATAATTTAGATGGTTCGTTAACGTTTGGTGAGCGATACAGGCAGCAAACGAATTTGGTACAACTTTGTAGAACGACCTTTAGCCATATTATGTCGAGATCCGTAGGTTCCATCTCTTCTTCTCTTACACACGCCAGATCTTCTCGGGTAAACACACATAGTCCCCCCTTATATCGAAAACGAGGATGTAGTTCGTATTCTGGACATTGAAGATATGTGTAATCAGTTGTTGAGTTTATTTGAGTCTCTGTTAAAGCTAGGACGTCTGGCTTTTTTTCTTGCAGATGCTGGTGCACACAGCTGACGTTGACATTGTTGAGTCCTAGACCTCGAATGTTGCAGAAATCTGTTGCTAGCTTTCTTCTGTTAGTGTTTAGTCTCTTTTGTCTTTGTGTTCGTTGATGTCTGACGTCATGCAAGTCTTGTGGGTGATTATTTGCATGTGTCTTTAGCGAAGTAATGAAATAAACCGGAAGTTTAGTTATAAACATTAGCAAAAAAAAGTTCGGAGACAAAACGGAGCCTTGAACAACACCAGTAACCTGTTTCATAAAATTTACATGAATTTTTCTTATATAGGATAGGTTAGGTTAGGTTGAGTGAGGTTGTGCGATCGTCGTAAAAGACCAGGCACCATAGTGGGAGTGTGCGGGACTATTGCCATCCCCAGGAAACTATTACGGTTAAAAGCCTAATCCAATTCGCCCAAACATTCAATTTCCCTACCATATTGTGTGAGGAATCAACCTGCTCTAAGCTATTAAAGAACTACCTGCCGACATGCTTACTTCTAGGGTCAAATTACCGCATCCGTGAGCGAACCATACGTCACTGAATTTTGTGGATTTTACAATCGAAACAATAACAAAATCAGTCACGTATTACTCGATCACGGATGCGGTAATTCAACCCCTACTCCGAGCAAGGGTTGCCATAATTTGATTTTCTTTAGGGTCCAAACCTTAAAAAAATGTAGCCCAAAATCGTTGCCAGAACGAAGCCCTAAAATCGTGGAAAATTTGGTATTTTTCCCACTTACCCATCTCACTTATGCGCGCCGCGAGTTTTATTTGACTTCTCTTTTCTGCAGTTGGCTTTTGCCAAATCAAAAGCCCTGCAAAATAAATTGGTGTGCGTGCGAGTTGAACGACTATTAGATAGAAGTCAATTCACTGCAATAGTGCTGCCAAGTTTTAAAAGTGCATGATTGTTCAAAAATATCTAATTCTTTCTTCAGTTTTGTGTTAAATAATAAAACGAACAAAATTAACACAAAATTTGTAAAACGATATATTACGTACCTATAGCCCAAAATTGTGTTGGGCGCTCATGTATAGTGACCATACGTCCCGCTTTTAGCGGGACAGTCCCGTTTTTGAGGTCTCTGTCCCGCGGCCATATCTGTCCCGCTAAATATCCCGCTTTTCCTACTTTTGTAATAAATGTCCCGCTTATACAACTTTTGTAAAAATGTGTGTATGTTTCTACAATTCTTAAAATAAAGCAATTTTATGATTTCTATTTATCATCCCTGTGCATATAAATTGGCGCATATAAAACCAACGTAAGAGCTGTTAAAGGAAGAAAATGAGCCCATGTATACTCCATCTTTAATGGAAGTCTAATTTTTTTTTTAAATAAATATGTCATTTTCACTGCGTCACTCTCGCGAACGTCTGACAAACATCCGAGAGTATAACTGTCTTGAAAGAGCTTCTCAATTAGCCGTTTGGAGTCGGCATAAAATTGTAGATCCCTTCCATATTCCATTCGTTCCAAAAATGAAAAACGAATGTTGCGCCAACTATCTATTTTTATGTCATTTGACGTTTATTTTACGTACTATTCTATTGTTTTACTAAAACAAAGCCTAATTTCTACTCCCTTCGAAATTTTGGAAATGTGTCCCGCTTTTGTTTCAAATAAATCTGGTCACTATACGCTCATGGAATACATTTTTAAGAAAACAGATAGCTCAAAATACGCCAAAGCACCCAATATGGCAACACTGCTCATGCAATTGCAAGTGGAAAGGAAATGGCTGCATTTTTAAGTGAGATAATCAGTGGATCTGTTGCGGTTGCCATGAAAATGATTCTACCGGACTTTATTAGTTTTCGTGATTCATGATATTTCATACACCTAAGCCGAATGGATGTATAGGCAAGTGCTTTTGGGCTGTATTTCCTGGGAGAAGAAGATTCGCTTTCTTAGGAACTCTCTATAGAAAACTACATCCGCTTCGAAAAAAAAACCGTTCTTTAATGGAAAAATGGAAAAACATTCATATCAAGAAGTAACAAAGCTGTTAAATGCTGCTTTCGCATGCCTTCTTGTCATGTACCCATATTCAACTCCCAAATCAAAGGAACCATTGATCGGCGAAATCTGATGATTTTCAGATTTTACTGACAATTTTTTTAAAGTCTTATCAACGCAGTTCGAGGCTGCTTCCAAAGCTTAACTCTACTTATGATGTATCATCCAAGCTTTTTAAGACGGCGTATCTTCAAGTTTCATTGTGTTTCGGAAGTCGGAAAAAACGATCTCTACCGGGGTAAGGTTAGAAATATGGTTGAAAATCATGCCTCATTATAGTATAGGTAAACTAATGTTGCGTAACTACGCCTGAACCTATTCCAAAAGGTTCCATTCCTCGTATTCTAGAAATTGCATTCAATTTGTATTTACACTATAAGGTCCAGAAGTCTCTAAAGGCATTAAAGCTTATTTTAGAAAGAGACTGTGGCTGTGTACATGCACCTCTCTATATCGTTCCGTTGCAACAGAGAAACCGACACACAGTACCTTCGGTCTGCGCCCACCACTCAAAAAGCAGGACCACGAGCAAGATACGTTTTGATAAAATAAATCCAATTGGATCTATTTCGACTTTGGTCTGCAGTTCAGCTTTGGCCAAAGCAGAAGGATTACTGGTAACTGGTAGTTACTATTATAGAAAGTAATCGGTTGTGGCTCCCTTCCGCATTCTTTTCCTTATTCGTAGATATATTGATTAAGAATTATTTTTTGAGTAATTTAAAATTAGCTAGTTAAAATCAATAAAGTTGGGAAAAACCATTTTGGCCAGAAACGCTCACAAGTCATGGTTATACTCATGAATAAGAGCATAGATAATAAGGGGTGAAGTTTAGATTCCTCTGACACAGGGATACTCCGATATAATACTTACTAACTTAAAAAAAATTTAACGCCCATCAAACCCCTTGCTATACAAGTATAGAGAAGATCATAAGGTCAAAATCAAACATATTCCACGGTTTGCCCAGGTATGTAGTTATCCCTAATAATTATATTAATAATTTGGCAATCGCTGCTCATAAAGAATCAATCAAAGCAAACATTATTGCAAGCATAAGATCCACAATTTTCGGTGTGTATTCTGAACATGCTCACGAAATTCCTGTAGGTTGTCAGATTTATTTTAGCTACATGGGAATCTTCTCCATTTTACATAGAAACTCTCTTCTATACCAATATGATACAGATACAGGTATCTCATACTATATAGACTGTACGGTACAGTCTGTACCTACAGGCTACAGCTACAGGCGTATGGGCGCCAAATTGGGATTCCAGGCAGGAGACCTCACCGTTCAGTGTGCGCTCATCATAAATGTGCGTACATCTTTCGGGTTCAATCAATAATTCGTTATGATTAATTGATATCACGACCTAATCTATCACAAGGCTTCAATGTATTTATTTTGCTTTTCTTTTAACCTCCTCCCCACAGGTATGATGTTCTATGGGATGCTTCAAAAATGTATTTCCAAAAAAAAACACACACTTTTTCATTCCAAGCCCAAAACGTGGAGAAGCAGAATAACAGTGCCAGAGATCAACGGGATTACGATGTTACATACAAAGATCGATTATTGGCATCATCGAGTTAGGGTGCATGCATATCACGGCTTGTTATACTGTTACAATACAATCGACGGCCGGTCTGTATGTGAAATAAATCCGCGTACAGAAAATGAAGGATAGATTGATCAGGGTGTCCAACAGATGATGCCAAAGGGCATGAATGCAGCCTTACAAGGCACATATATGAGTAGACCGTCCGACAGTCAGACAGACAGGAAGAGGAGTGATTGCAGATTGGGTATCTCTGCTTAATCGAAAGTTCGTTCAAATTTGTTTGCCGTTGTCAGGCAAGCGGACGATACTCTCAAATCGAGTGGAACAACTCGATAGACGTGTAAGGATCATCCCAAGCGATCCATCATATTTACACCTAATTGATGTTAAGAAATTTTATACACACAGGCGGATAGTGAAAATGAAATCTGTGATTAATGATAATTTGTTGGCAGTGATTGGTGGATGATGGAAAAGGATGTAAGTATTTCATGGATATCATTTTGATTTGATTTTCATTCTTGTATTGTTCGCTTGTCAAAATATGTGTGATCTAACGAAAAACGAGGGACGATAGGTGAGTACATATTTCCAAGGGGACATGATACGGATACCCATTTGTTACATTCTTTCGATTGAAGACAATTTCGGGCAACGAAATGGATGACTTCAGAACCAACGGCTGTACAAATTGCCCATCTAAAATAGGCTATCAGAGACAAAAGTTATGTTTCAGTAATTCGATTTTAAATCAACTTTTTTATAACTTAAAAAATATAAAAAAAAAATCACGTAGTCCTGCATGAAATAATCACGACACTTTGTGAATTTTCAAGACCAGTAAAAACAGTGAAAACAATTTTCCATATCACTCTGTTATGGTAAATAATTTTGCGGCGAAATGATTGAGGCGAAAACGAGACCCATAAATTGTAATTTTTTTTTACTTTTTCTCCCAACGAATTACAACAATACCCACATAAATCATAAATTTTCCCTTCATTGCCTGGCTTAAGGACGTCTTCTTATGCAGCGCTTTCAACTTCATCAACCGAAGAAATAGAATCACCCAAAGCATTCTCTTCATTACTTTCAGGTTCATCAGGGAGGACGATAATGTCTTCTATAGCATGTTCCGATTGCATGTTCCGATTTCGTGTCGCTCCCAACAATCCTGCGAGTGATCTTATTTGACTACTTTGGCTTAAGTGGTGTTTTGACAGGGTTCTTATCCTGAATCTGTTTTACAGCCTCAAGTGTTGTAATAACCTCAGACCCAACAGCGACATATTTTTTTGGTAGTTTAGGGCTGAAGCTATAGTGCTTGATTTAATTGTTTCCAATAACAAACATTCAAAAGATGAGCGTTTTGATGTAGAAGCCTCATTACGATAAAATGAAAGGGGATCTTTTCGCAGGAATGTAAAGTTACTTCCGAACGAAGTAGGAATGTTGGCAAAATCAAGTTGTGTTCTGAAAGTTCAGGCAGTAGAGTTTTTTTAAGCAAGTTAAAGCAGAAATGTGTGATTGTTCTTCTTTCGGGCGTACTCCACCGACTGGGGCTCTTTTATGGAAAGACTCTGATATTTTTTTGAGCTTAAGAACAAATCCTCCCCTGGTGTTTCATTTCTAAAATTGTTCTCTAAGTTATTATCGCGAACAAATTGGCCCACCAAATATAAAACTTCCTTGTGTGATATACCAAATCCCCATTTTTCCAATGCTGTTAATCCTATTGTTAGTTTTTGCACTTCAGCAACAGGAAGAGTGGTAGGCCGCCCTTGTGTCTTACTTTTGATTCCTCTGGTTCCTTTTAAGCGGCAGACAATCGTACTTTTGGATGTTTATAATCAATGCTGGCACGGTATTGTTATTTTTCTTGAATAAACCCTCATTTTTGCCTCTAAAAGATGTAATTTACAATAAATATTGCAATAAAAAATGCATTCACCCCTTGGTTATAAAGCGCACACTTCCCCCGTCGTACAAATTTGAAGGGGTAAGTACATACTATTGCCGAAAACATTTATATCACAAAAACTCACCAAAACAATATATTTACCTAATCAACTCGATATTTAAACAATATAGTAATCATTTTTTTTTTATAATAATTTGTCATATAATAATTTGTACGCAAGTTAGCCGATAAGTTCTGAGGCATCTCCATCTCTACACAGGACATTAACCAAAGTGATTCTGAAATGTAAACAAGTAAAATTATTATTATTATTATTATAACTTTATTGTTACATAAATGAATTATATAAACAAACCAAATTATAGCACTAGCTACCAGGGACTTGGGCTAATAAAAAAATAAAATAAACCATAAGTTATTGCAGTATCAAAATGAAATGTATATGCGGTATGTGTTCATAAACTAAACTTAAAATTTGCATAGAATTGTGGATTTTTTAGAGCATGGATCGCAATTACCCTGGAAATGCACTTACCCTACCTTACTATATTTTGTGAGTAACTAACTGTTAATTTCTACAGCTCTGTGATGCGGTCCCAAAACAATAGCGAATACGTTTGCGGGGAGACTTTAAAATTATAAACCTGTTAATTTCATGATACGTACGATGGCTGTTGAACTTCCTGACTGCATCTTCAAGGTTTGTATTATATATATATTTTTTTAAAGCTTCATTTATGATATCGTCGGAGACGATCTCCATTGGAAGCATTGGGACTATTTATTGTGCTTCTCTTAATGATGAATTTTTAAGTGGATGCCCCAATTTAAAAGTCATCTTGTATTTCCTGATGCAGATTTTGCTTGATCATAAATACGTACTATTATTCTTCTTTGCTACCCCAGCATTCAGGGGCAAACTCAGGTAGGGATTTTAGGGGTGTAAATGTCAAAGAATTTGCTACGTTTGAATAAAAACTGATTTCAACTAACACCAACTTTTGACATGTTCGAAAAGCGGCGTCACCTACCTTTTAATAAAACGTAGCAAGTGCTTCGAAAATCCAAGTCTTCTAATTGGCTGACTCAGACATTTTGCATATTTTTAACATAAAACAATATAAGCATTGTGAATTTTCGATGTTTTGTTTATAAATAAAATTTCTTAAAATCTGTTTATACACAAAAAAAAAAAAAAAACAGCCACTATTTCATGTCATGTGAAGTATGCGGAGTGCGGACTATTTGGCTAATATTTATTTTAGATGAAAATGTTTATAGACAGAATCATTTCTAGGGTACAAAGGAAATTCGGGCTAATATTTCGCTAATTTAAAGTAATTCGCGGCACCTGAAGAAGAAATGAAACATCGGCAAGCTATTTGGCTAACAAAAATCATAATTCCAGGTGCAATTCCTTGCTGGTTCCCTTTCGTCGAGTTGATGTTAACTTCGAAGATAATGAACACCCTAAAACTACCTCAAAGTTGCTACTTTTGGAATCAGAAACTTTGAGTTCACTTCAAGACTAAGGATTTTCGCGTATTCATTATTTATAAATAGGCGAAGGCACATCGGTTCTTAAGAATCTCTTTCACTGCCCTAAACACAACATATTCGCTTCTTTTTAATTTTTCAATGATTTGTGTTTAATTTATTTTCCAATAGGTTGTATGTGTATGCCAGGTCATTATAGTGGTAGAATTCCTACCACTGGCCGAACTCCAGTTATAAAGAAAGCTTCTATCTCACATTATTTATTAGTGTTCCTTTATTGATGAAAAATGTTCTTGATTGCACAGATACCATATCAGCATGATCTGTTCTATTTGACTTAGGTTGACGTTTCTCAAAATACACACTAATTACAAATGTGTCATCCTCATGTTAATTTAAATTCAGAATCCGGCACAGTTGCTCCACCGGTATAATAAATATCACTTACCATCGGGACAGACAATGTTTGAAAGTCCATAAATTCGACTTACAACCGCCACTTGATTTTACGTCCCTAGAAATGCCCAGTCTAAACGTTTCTCACCGCACATTCTATAGCTGAAACATTTTCCCATACGAATTCGAAATTAGCTTCCATTGTTGTCACTCCTCTCGTTTAGCCGAACATGAAGAAATTTCCTAATCCCTCTGGCCAAGGGCCACCATCTTAAATTAAACTCCAATAAACCACTGTTTGTGAATCCATTCTAGAAATTTTCACTTCGCAGCACAATGAGTCCACTTTTTATCACCTCTTAAGTACCACATTTGTATGTAAATCCTCCGATTTCTACACCTTGACAGCGGGAAAAACTACTCACAAATCGTTCAATAAAATCATATTTTCCCAAAATATAGCCCTCGGGCTCAACAACAGCAACCTGTCACAACTTTACACACGAGCATCAATAAGAAAAACATTCCACTTCGGCACATATTATGCCCATGGACAAAGGCGACGATTTTATGCCATGAATTCAGTAATTATCTTATCCGTGGTAGAGATCTACGAGTTGAGGAGTTCCCTAAGCCCCCATTTTAACACTTCAGATACACTTGATAGACAAATAGAGCCGACGGATAGATACATAAAACCTATACCGATCCAAACCGAAAATCTCAATATTTATCTTTGAAAATATTGGGACAATTGTAACGATTGTCGAACAAAATACAAAAATGAGAGCGGCAGCATTGTTGTTGACGAAAGTTGTGTATACACACAAATAGGGGGAAACACTTCTGGGAACATTCGGATCAACCACCTCCCAAAGACGTCACGACGTCAGTTTGTTTGTGGTCAGAAGGAGTTGGGGCATCCAGGGTGTGCCTCTGCACCAACTCGGAATGTCATCTCATGTGTTTGATGCAACAATTAACAATTTTCTGTTCGGATGGGAATCTCAGAAATTACACATGTATGTATTTATGTAACCTGTGAGCTGTGATCTGTGAAACCAAATCAAGTGGTGTGAGCCATATGGAGGCGTTGTCATTGGCCGGCGATGTTTGCCATATTTAACACGTCCATATTGACGTGGTGGCTTATTCGACAACAATTACAGTTTAGACAGCGATTGTCTGGAACAATAGTTTGAGAATGAACTGAACATTTACCATCTCCCGCTTTGGAGAATGTGCGGGCCTTATTGAGAAGTGGTCCAGAGGAAACAATAGTGCCGCAGGCATGGAAGTCGTTTCATGTTGTAGGTCAAATAAAGATATTTGGAAGTGATTGTGGTGCATGATTGAATGCAATAATTGAATTGTGGTCAATGTCGTGTCATGGGAGTTTTTCTTTATACACAAGTGGACAAAGACAATGAGTGGTGTAGAAGCGAAATCAAGATGTGAGTAATGTGTGTATAAGCGGAAACAGGCATGTGAAATGTGAATAGCATTGATCTTATTATCTCATTGGAAAGAAGTTCCTTTCAATCGCAATTAGGGACCCATTATCATTGGCAGGGCTACAGCGGTAAGTGGATGGAGGAAACATGCGGTAACAGAATTTTGATAGGATTGATTGTTCTGTATATAGGTATATGTAACTTCATCGAAGGCGCACTTGTTATAATGTGTTCTTTCCAATTCGTTATATAGATTTGAGTGGCAGGTTAGGACAATAAGCTTGGGATCTGCACGTGGAATGCTCGAACACCTACCCCCGTATTAATAAAGGCTGTGTAAAAGTTATCAACTTGTTACTCAGCCGTTATGTCCAATTTTTGTATGCTATCTGACGTTTGCTAACTAACTTACTTGTGCACATTTTTTTATTAATAAGGGGGCTAGATAATAATTTAGCCGCGTGCAGCCCATGAATGCTATAAGGCAGACATCACCGCCATTTAGGAAATGTGATAGAGTTGGCTAGGCATAATATGGATGAAAAGCGGGAACTCCTATTATTAAGTTTATTCGGACCTGAATTTGTCATAGGCGGCAGGTAAAGGTTTTCTTATGGCAATTGCGAATTCGCATCTGGGTAAAATTCTTCAGCATAGGTCCTAATGTGCTCCTGCTTTCACCGAAGGCAAGGATAACGTCCCAAAAAAAAATATTCCTACAAGCTTCCGACAAAACCTACGAGTAAAGGCCTAAGTAGGAGTTTTTTTTTTAGTTTGCGATTTATATTTTTTACTCGACTGGACACAGGGAGGGTTATGTGTTTCGCGCGTAGCCTATGTACGTTCCTACGTGACGCCTTGCAGTCCAAACGGTTTGACCGATTTTGAAGAGTGAGGTGTCATTAAATTGGTATTATTTCCCGAAGTGTTACACGGAAAGAAGTTTAAGATCAAATCAAGAGAAATAAGCGCCGAATCACGAAAAGTTTATCTCATTTTAGAGCTTAGCTCATAGGATTTACTATTTCACGACTTTTTATTCGCAATTCTAGAAATTGTACAAAGTGAAGATATTGACCCTCAAAAGTCGTGAATCAACACTTCTCAGTGTCAATAATGCGATCGGGCATGAATTACATATTGCCACAACCGATCGCAATTTGACACAAATAGTTATTATTTTGATAGATATTGGGTGGGGATATGCAAAAAAAAATCGTAAATTACCACTTTTCTATTGCAATTACGATTTCATCCCTTAGTAAATTACAACAGGGGTTGACTTACTACTTCAGTAGTTGCAATTTACAAATTCTTAATCGTTAATTGCAACTTATTTTTATCAATTTGCAATTCATATTTTGCAGTTTATGGCAATTCAAGACAAAATCGTTGTGATTTCCGAAAAATATATAATTCGTGATTTGCAACTCAAAATTTTGCAAAACTATGCAGTTCTTTCCGTGTACTGCTAAAAGCTTTGCTAAAGGCGCTTCCCAGAATTTTGCTACGACTTTATGTCTCCAGCATAGAATATAGAACAACGCAGCCAGCCTCCCAACAGAAACTCCCGCCACCACCAAGGAATCCATGGTTTGACGAAGTATGTCGGCATGTAAATGCAGCTAAGCAATTGGCACACAAAGCGGCGCTGAACAGAAAAACAAATCAACTTTTTCAAAACAAAAGAAAAGAAAGGCACAGGAGTAGCGCACGTTGGAAACCAATGAGGAACTGTACTCCAGATATAATGTACGAACATTTTACCAACAGGTAAAATGAACAAAGAATGCAAACAAGAGCCGTACAAATACCTCTAAAGACGAAGGTGGAAACATCGTAGTAAGAGTCACAGTTGGTGGTAAGCATTTATGAAAATATTTATTCTACAGACTCATTCTACAGAATCATTCAACATAATGCAAAAAAAAGGTCAGCAACATCCAAGCTTATATTCAACAAATCTGCTGACCGAGTTGTTCAAGTCAGTTGAATATGAGCTATTTTATTAAAGCATAAACCATCTTATTTCTCAAATTTGGTCAGCCGAGCCGAGTGTATGCTTGATGAATAGAAACCATTTGCTCGAGCGGCAAGAAGGATGATCCCTTAAATTGCGGCAATACAAGAAGGTTTAGTTTCCTCAACATCTCGTACAAGATCGTACTTCGATCGGAACTCACAAGTCAACACTGGAGGTAGGACACACCGAGCTGTCACTGGTGCATTCGTTGGTATTCAATCCAAAGGTGTCAAAATTCATCGAGCAATAAATGAGGCCAAAACCAAATATATATGCTGTTAACAAGAAGGGACAGACAATGTATAATTTCGACGTAACTTACACCTTTGTCTCAGTTTTAGATTAGAGAAAGGAAAAGCATCTCTTGTTATAGTAATTGCTTTAATAGTAATTAGTAATATGACATTTTCACCACCAAAAAAAAAACGGCCTTTTTTTACAATCCGATTTGACAATTAAGGAATTTCGACATTTATACGTAGTACGCAGCTGTTCCGGAACAAAAATACCATACAAAAGTGACACAACGAAATCATGAACGAACGGTTTCGAACGATATACTTACTTACTTACTTAGGCGGCTCTAGAGTCCGGGGTGGACCTGGGCCTCAACCTATACGCCTCTCCAGTTAGCGCGATCTTTGGCTAACTGCCTCCAGTTGCGCACACCAAGTTGGTTGAGGTCCCCTTCCACTTGAGCGCGCCACCTAAGGCGAGGTCTTCCTCTACTGCGTTGTCCCTCCGGGTTAGAATCGAAGACTCTTCGGGCCGGAGCGTTGGTGTCCATTCGCTCTACATGTCCCAGCCATCTTAGACGACTGATGCGTACTTTTCTGACTAGGTCGATGTCGCTGTACAGCTCGTAGAGTTCGCTGTTAAATCTTCTCCTCCAAAGCCCGTCAACGCAAACGGGACCAAAAATCACTCGAAGAATTTTGCGTTCGAAGCGACCAAGAAGATCTTCATCCGTTTTTGCTAAAGTCCATGCTTCTGCGCCATAGAGCAGGACAGGGATGATAAGAGTCTTATATAGAATCTCCTTAGTGCTTCTTGACAAGGCCTTACTAATCAATTGCCATCTTAGGCCAAAGAAACATCGGTTGGCAAGAGTGATTCTTCCCTTGATTTCTGATGTGATGTCATTATCAGAGTTTATAGCGGAGCCGAGGTAGACAAAGTCCCTAACTATACCTCAAAGTTATATGTAGCTGTCTATCGTGACGTTCTGTTGACAGCATATATTTTGTTTTACCCTCATTCACCACTAAACCCATTTTTGCCGCTTCTTTACTGATACTTCAAACGCAGCAGTGACAGCTCGCTGTTTTCTGCCAATGATGTCGATGTCGTCAGCGTATGCAATACTATAGTATTGTCCCTGGTAGCAGTGTTTCCAGCACTGGCTACTTTCTTCGATTTGGCTACTCGAACTCTTCTATTGCTCCTTAAAATTGTCTTTGGGAATTATTTTAACTTAGGCTATTCGCTTCAACCTTTGGCGATTTTTAGGCTCCTTAGGAATATCTACATAAAAGTGCATACCTACTTCTATTGTGAACGTATCTTCTCTTTTCGTATACCTACCTAACTAAAACTGTCCAAGCAGTTAATTGCGATTGAGCCAACTCTAATTTTGAACAGACCCTCATATCCTCTCACAAGATTATGCTGAACATAAATATGAAAACACACTGTCCAGTGTCCAACATGCCGGTATGCCCCCTTCCAGGAAAATGTTTTTTTGTTTGTTGGAAAAAATGGAAACTAGAAGTCTCAATTACTAGTTTTGTTGCATTGGTTCAATATTGTCGTCAATTTAATTAGAACAAGTCTGCCTGAAGAATTACAAACATTTTTTTAAATATTATTGATTTTTTTTTTTTTTTTATAAATCCCATGCCCAGTTAGGCTGACACTGCGACCTAAAAGATCTATTGTGTCAGTGGGGAAAGTTTAATCTAAGAAACGTGAGACCTCCCTTAATGAAGGTCAATAAGTCCTTAGAAGCAGAATGTGCTATATCTGCTGGTGTGCGGGTCTCTCCATTAAAGACACGTTTTCTTAACCAATGAAAAGCCGGGCAGTCGCAGAGAATGTGTTCAGAGGATTCAACATCCTCCAGACAAAATCTGCATTCTGTTTCCGGGCAGAGGTTCATTTTGTTGAGGTGATTTCTAAGGCCACAATGACCCGTGAGGAAGCCCGCTAGCTTTCTTATATTTTCCTTACTGAGTCTAAGGATTTCATTATAGGAGTAGGGCTTAATTAATCGTTTGGATTGTCTTAGACCAGGGACATGTTCCCAGTGGTTGAGACGAAGTTGTTTTTCCCAATCATTAATTTGTCTTAACGCAGAAGTCCAATTGACTGTGCAGTATGGTTCTGGTCCGCACAGAGAGGATTCGGAACCAGCCCTAGCTAGTTTGTCTGCATGTTCGTTGCCTGCAATACCCTGATGACCCGGCACCCAGCCAAGTCTTACCTTGTTGTGTATCGCAAGGGTTTGCAGAGCATCGTGACAACACTTAACTGTTTTGGAGTCCATTGTGTGGGACGCCAAAGCTAGTAAAGCTGCCTGACTGTCTGCGAAAATTTGAATAATTGCACCTTTCATACCTTTTTTAGAGATTAGATTAGCGCAGGTTTCGATCGCGTGGATTTCCGCTTGAAAAACCGTGGAACTCATTCCCATAGGTATAGATAGTTTGGTGTTGGGTCCAAAAACACCAGCTCCAACTCCGGAGTCCATTTTTGATCCGTCGGTGTACCATACTATGCTTTTCGGGCTTAGTGTTGGAACACCATTGGTCCAAATAGCGCGTTCGAGAATTTGTACCTCATATAGTTTCCCGAAGCTGTACTCCCTCACCATAGTGTCCGGGACCGTACAGAACATGTCCAAGTTTGGGATTTGTTTAAGTATTTCCAGGTGCCCCACATGATCAGCTGGTTTAAACTTATATTCTAGTTGCATTTTAATGGCGCATCTTGCGGCCGTCTTCATAATGAAAAATTGCAATGGTGAGAGCCCAATAATGGCCTCAAGTGCTGTTGTTGGGCAAGTGCGCATAGCACCCGTAATGCCGAGGCAGGCGATTCGTTGAAGCTTCTGAAGCTTATTTGCCGTAGTTCGTTCACGAACTTTCGGCCACCAGACGATTGCCGCGTACGAGATAATGGGTCTTACCATCATAGTACCTATATAACCAATGTATCATACTGGGACTAAGACCCCATTTTCTGCCATACAGACGCCTGCAGGCCCACATGGCTCTAGTAGCACGCTCTGTGACGGATTTGATGTGTGAGTTCCAGTTTAGTTTCTTATCAAGGATGATTCCGAGATATTTAACTTCGTTGGATTAGCTTATTGTCGTTGATATGATATTATTGATACTTGCTATTGATGAAATGCACCGACCCGTGGAGTCTTAAACTCCATGGTAAAGAGGGACAAGTTAGGAAGACCTCACCTTAAATGGCCCGAGCAAGTGGAATGAGACCTAAACCTAATCAATTTTCTTAATTTAGCTGTATTTGGTTACTGAAAACGCAATGAGGCCAATTTGGCAGTATTTTTATTTTTATGTTTTTAGTATTGAATATGTATTGTGGCGGGGCATGGTGCCCCCTTCAAACCTCTCTGCTTGGGGTCGATGTTTGGAGGTTGGATATAGATACATAATAAAGGGTGGTTAAATGTTAAGGGCCGATGTTGAATGTGAACCACACCTAAACGTCAAGTTCTTTTCTGCATGTCATTTGACATTTTTCAATTTCAGACTTATTCAATTTGAACCATGGAAAGAAACACAATCGAGCAACGCGTTAAAGTTATACAGGCTTATTATGAAAATGGGCGTTCAAATCAAAATGCATATCGTGCACTTCGTGATTTTTTCGGTCAATTTAATCGTCCAAATGTGCGTACAATCGGAAAAATCGTTCAAAAATTTGAGCAAACCGGGTCTGTAGGAGATGTGAAAACACCAGTGCATGCTCGTGCAGCTCGTACTGCAGAAAATATTGCTGCTGTTCGCGATAGTGTGGCTGAAGAGCGGTCCACCTCAACTTGTCGTCGTGCCCAACAATCGCCCCTCTCACCCTCGTCGTTGATGGACATTATGCATAAAGACTTGCATTTTCGCGCTTACAAGGTGCAATTGACTCAAGAGCTAAAGCCTCTTGACCATTTCAAGCGTCGTCAATGGTCAGAATGGTGGCAAGAAATGGCAACAGTGGATGATCAATTTTCGAAGAAAATCATCTTCAGTGATGAAGCACTAAGATCATGTGATTTGACACCGTTGGACTTCTTTTTTGGGGTTATTTGAAAGAAAAGGTGTACGCCGATAAGCCAGCAACAATTCAAGAGCCAAAGGATGAGATAATTCGGCACATTAACGGCATAGAACCTCAGTTATGCCTCAGCGTCATCGAAAATTTGGAACATCGGATGGAGGTGTGCCGCCTAGGTCGCGGCGGCCATTTAGCCGATATTTTCTTTCATACACAATTGAACCATACCAGTATTATCATAATAAAAAGAAATGACAATAATTTCCTAAATAATTTGTGTTTTATTCAAAATCAACATCGGCCCTTAAAATTTAACCACCCTTTATACGCGAAGTTTCTTTTAATGCATGCGAAATATGAATATCCACAACTTTGCATACACTTAACCTTGCATATACCTACTCCAATTTCCAAAGAGTGACCCCAAACAGGGCGATTGCCTCACCCATATATTATATTACATTGTCGATGTATTGTGGTTTGGTCTTATTTCCTTAATTTTTCTGGTATTGCGTTTTGAGTTATGTTAAGTAAGTACCTACGTTAAGTAAGTAAGTAAGTAAAATAATGGAACAGAATACATAAATGAAATCTTGTCGCTTGTCGCAAACGTTTTAATTTTTTTTGTCACTCCATCAGCCACTGCTTGGCCATAATGGTCTCATTAAAAACCACTTTCTCCTACTGTGCATAAAAATTCCATTTTATTTTACTACAACTACAACTACAACTCTAATTTACTCAGTATAAATGTAGAAAACTGTTTAAGGGATAAATTAACTGCAGTGCTTAGCAATTGCTTGCCACCTCTACGTCAGCTTTCGGATGCATTAAACTGAGATCGTGGTTTGTCGCCGAGGTCCAGTTGCGACGTGGTAAGATCTTGCCAAAACTGAAATATTTCTGTCTCAGTTTGTCCTTTATCTCGTCCTCGTTCATAATGGCGCTGGCTTCGCGGAAGTTCAAAAAGATCCTTCCCTTCTCGTCGGTCTTGATCGGCAGTATTTCTGTGCAGACATTTCGAGCCTTCAGCAGGAAGCCCTCTTCAGTGTCCAGGCGAGAGTCAACCGATTGACTTCGACTGGGCTTCGAAGTGTTTCGTTTCTTGTTACGCAGACAAAACGGATCACGATCGCTTGCCTTCACATATTGGACGACCGGTCGGTTTACTCCCCACTTTGGACGGTCGTCCATTTTGTCTTTACGCTTCTTGTCCTTCTCCTTGGCCTTTGCCCGAAATGTAGTTGTTGTCGTTGTTGTGGTCGTAGTTGTGGTCTCGTGATCCTTCTCGGAGCTTGTAGTGCTGGCCACGTAGCTGGGCTTGGACTTTGTCTTTGATGTCTGTGTGGTGGTTGTGGTGGAAACCTCCCTCTTGAGCAGTACTTTGTAAAAGTTGTCATGAAACAGGCAGAGATCACAGTTCAGAGGTAGCTCTGTTTGGGTCTCGACGTTTTTGAAGGCATCCGAGCCAGCGTTTTCCATCGGGTTTGGGCTTATTTTGGGGATTATGGCAATCTCTTGACCGGGAGCTTCAGTTTGGAGTGCAACTGCTGACGGCTGATCTATTTCAAGGGAGTCCTCCGGCGAAACGTCTGTATCAAGTCGGTTTCTATGCGGCGATAGTCCATGGCACTTGCCGCACATATTACAGGCGCCATCGTCGGCCAAACTACTCTTGCTGTCAAGTGACGTCCCCGATCGTTGAGTGGCTGCGTCTTCGCATGACGCCTTCATATTCACAAGGTCCAACACTTGCGGTGGCTTAAGCTGTTGCTGCACGATATAAGTGGCGATTTGCAGATTGCCAATGACATTCTGCAGCCCAAACACGTCAGTGGTCACGGGCAATGGGATTAAGGTAGTAGGCTGAAGTACGACTGCGATGTTCTCATTGTCCTGTGCCACTTCAATACGATCGATTTTCTTATGCGATGCCTTTCTGACATTCTTGCGCAAATTTACTGGTGTTCCGATTAGAACTTTCTCTTCTTCGTCGTCTTCAGTGCGACTCTTCGCGATTTCCTTCTCGCCATTGATGTGTTTCGTTGCATCATCCTTGACCTCTGTTGTTGTGGTTGTTGCTTTTGCCGGGGTAGCAATATGGGCATTCGTTGTCGTCGTCGACGTCGCTGCCGGAGGAACGTCACGAGTTGGCTCTTCAGCTGCAACCAGCAGATGATTATGGTGATGATGATCAACGGTATCGTCATCGTCGTCTACTGGAAGCACTTGTAATATTTCTGGTTCACGATTTTCCATATGCTGTCGCTGATGCTGCTCTTCCATCGTATTGACCTTCTTTGCCGGGGATAGTGAATGCTGCACCAGCGCATCACTTCTCGTCGCGTCTGAGTCATTCTCAATGGTTTTTGTTCCACTGGTGTGGCTTAGGCTGCTGTGGGCGAAGCTGCTGGTGCTACTGCCAGTGTTGGTACTCTCAAGTGGTGGGATCTTGTTCCGTCGCTTACGCTGCTTCTCCAACTTGGCGGCGACCTCTGCTTTCGCAATGGCGTCCAACATTATTTGTTGCTTCTTCTTCTGCGCTTCTTCCTTTTCGATCTGCATTCTGCGGTCGTATTCTAGACGCTCCTGTTCTGCTTGGCGCTGCCGCATAAGGCGTTCTTCCTCAATGCGGTCCTCTTGCAAGTGGCGCTCCATCTCCCACTGACGGATGCGTTCACGCTCCTGCAGCTGCTGCTTGATAGCGTTGTGATACTCCACCGCCTTGCGACGCTTATCCATCCGCTCGGCGAGAACCGTTGGATCCAATGGAACATTTTGTCCACGTATATGGGACTGCACTGATTGAGTGTCGTCCTCGCTATCCTTCAAGTCATGCAACCCTCGACTGAGCCACCCTGGGCCACTGTTGCTGCCACTATCGGTCATGTTGTACTTGTAGTTGCCCCATTTGGCGCGTTCCTCGCGTGACTTTGGGTAATACTCCACAGGGTCAGTCGGATAGACCGGGTAAGTGTTCGAAGTGGAGATATCACGGCTGGCATTCGAAGGGCTCGTAGGTGGAATGTAGTAGCTGAAAGGCAAGATTTTAAAAACTTTTCAAACAAAAACCAAGTTGAACCTACTTTGATGGGTGGTAGCCCCCATTGTCCACCACATGAGTTGCATCCAGGGCGTTGTTCACCATATCCTGGTTTTTCGCCTTACTGCCATGGTAGCCATTTGCATTGTTTGGCTGCTGATAATAACCCCGCTTGTTGTGACTGGATCGATTACTTCCTGTCTCGACCTCATTCCCATTGCCATCGTCGTTGTCTTCGTCGTTGTTGTACCATATATCCGGGGTGTGGGTGTTCTTCGGGGAGTCGCTCAGATATCCCGACGTGTCCTCTTCCTGGCAACCAGGATTATTGTTTAGACGACTTTGAGTGTTGTTATGATTGTTATTTCGGCGCATTGCCAAGGCATAGTCCCTATGGCGGATCGCTGGCAAACTAGGACTCCTAATGCGTTGCTTTGTTTTCTTTGCCCCCACCCCTACGCCCACATTCGGATGGCGACTTTGATGGTTGGTCTGCGGCGGATACCGGTGAATTGTATAAGTGGCGTCTCCATCGTTAAGCAGATCATAGCTGTTGCCACGTTGTAGTAAGTTATTGTTGCCAGTAGTGTTCATTTGTCTGGTGCTTCCATTCGATTGACTCAGATCCAGATTGGAGTAGTAGGTGCGTATCGAAGTACGCTCAAATCTGTGCGATGACGACGATGATTGATGATGATGCGAGGAGAACATTTCGTCCATTCGAGCCAGTTCCTCTAGACGGGGAGAACAAAATCAATTCAAACACTGAGCGCAGTTCAATGCTTACCCCTCTCCTTAGCCCATTGTTGTCGTTTCAGTTCCAAGAGAGGCTGTGTCTTCACACCATTCATTATCTATTCTCCAACGGAGAGCACATGGAAAAAAAAACTCCTTTACGAATCCTTTCACGGAATTATTGTTCTTTACGCGGAACAAGTCTACACAAAGCGAAAGCGTGCGGAATACTATTTGCAAAGGAATTGGAAATTCCGTCATATACCTACCGTTTAAGTTGTGGTATTTGGTTTAGCGGGCGTCTGGTTGTCTGGGCAACCCATTTGGTAAACACTTTCGAGGTCTAATGTTATTTTCAACATAAAACGACGGAACGGCAACATGAATCCTTGCAGCCGAAAATGGAAAATGTGCTTGTGCGCCATGCAAATAACTAATTACGTGCTATGCCAAGGAAAATAACGACTGACATGCAAGTTGGGCTGTAGCCTGTATAGGTTCAACTATGCTGAGCGACACGACGACAGAAGCTGGATTTTTTTTTTCCATTGCTATGAAGCTCCTCTTGGAGTAGGCCTTAAGTGCACAGCCGAACTTTGTATGGGTGTGAACTTAGAAAGCAGAAATTAGACATATGGAAGATAAGGTGCAACTTGCATAGGCAAGTAGCAGCACAAACCCTTGAAGCTACGAACTTTATCACTAACCGAGTGCGATTTTTGATCGGTGAATAAAATCAACAAAATCTCATTTAAAAAAAACGAGTATTCCTTGGTAAAAACTACGGGGATAAAAAGGTTAAATGTATTCTGGTAAAAAAAAACACACTTTAGCAACAGTTGTTATCACTTATCAACCAATTTTCTAGTTCAGTTTTATGTTGGTTTTTACGACCGAGACAATTTGGAGGGCAGAATGAGAAATCGGTTATATCTATTAAAAAGAGTTTCCTTAAGCAAGTAGCTCGGTTATTTTTAATCCGCTAACTCTGAAGGAGATCTATAAATACTATTACGTCTAACCGAAAATTAGTTTATTTTTAATAACTAAGTGATTTTTCTGCGTGTAACATTCGTGGGCGAAAATTATATTGCGTTCGTGCCTACTGAACTGTCATCTCCTGCAAGAAGATCGCTCATATTCAGTTTCGGTACTCGCCAAAAAGTACACTTCGAGTTTTAGTTGACTTCCAGAATGTCTTATCTCAGCTAGGTACTTAGTTTGCTTACTCCTGTCCTAAAAATTACGTTTTTCTTAATTTTCAAACTTGTATAATAAGGACTAAGGATTTTCGGTCCCGTTTGCGATGACGGGATTTAAGAAAAATAATTAACAGCGAACTCTGCGAGCTGTACAGCGACATCGACCTGGTCAGAAAAATCCGCATCAGTCGACTAAGATGGCTAGGACATGTACAGGGAATGGACACCAACGCTCCGGCCCGAAGAGTCTTCTACTTCAATCCGGATGGACAACGCAGTAGAGGAAGACCTCGGCGCGGTATACTTGACTGTGTCGTGTTCATATCTTTTGAGATCTTTTTTTACAGTCAGTCGGGTTTTTTGATTTTTTAAATTAACTTTTTTTTTTTAATGTCAGTTTAAAAAAAAAAAATTTTTTTATAAATTTGATAGTTGGACAAAACATAATAAGCAGAATTTGATTGTTTTATTTTTGTACCGCTCCCGCTATCGAAACCTCTTTTCTTTTAATTTAAAAAAAAAAGACAAAATATATCGTAAGCCGTTTTGATTTTTCCCTTTCTCTCTCCGTTTTAAGTCAGCCTTGGGAAAAACGTATCCATATTTCAGGCTGAAGTCCTTGCAATCAACCATTGCGATTGAATTAATCTAAGTTCTAACACACGTGATTTATCTTTTCAGATAGCCCAGCAGCTCGCAACAAATATGATTAGTGGAAGAGGAATAGGACAATTGATCCACATATGACGTCATTTGGAAAAAGCCGACGCATTGTTAGCTAGGTGTATGCGAGGAAATGCCTTGATTGCGGCTTAACTTCATGCAGAAGCGAACGTAATTGCTAAGGTGGAAATTTAATGTCCCAGACGACATTCAATCGCCCAATATTAACGCACAGAAGAATATTGTATGCGAGTGCGGAAGCATAGCGAAACGCAGCTCGATTTATACCATGTTTCCACCAACGTGATTTAGCCGAAGTGATTTATAAATCACGAAACGCGTTTCCACCGAACTTTACGTGTTTTAGTGTGTCATTTACGTCAACTTTGCTCTATCAGTGATGGGACTTTTATCACTTAAGTGGTATTTCTACCGCTTTTTACACTTTCGGAAATTCTACCAACCTGAACTAAAAATCCGAAATCTACCACCTTCAGTATTTTTCTCGAAGAATTGCATCAGCAAAAACTTTCAGTCCAGTGTACACCATTTACTGCGCCATTACTTCATTATTTACTGAATTATTCATCATGGACAATTTTTTTTTTACCACCGTTTCACTTTCCTCAAGTCCCATCACTGACTTTTCGTTTGCTGAATGAAGTGCTGAACATAATAAAGGTATGTTCGATTTTATTTTGTGTGGACAGATACGTAATTAAAACTTAAACACGTCTAAATCACGTAATTAGTAATCACGAAAATGTATGGTAAAACACGTAATTAGTGAGGTGTTTAAGCTTAATCATGTCGATTTAGCTTAAACACGTCGGTGGAAACAGGGTATTAAATTGAAAGGTGGTGAACGTGTCCTTCGGTCTGCATTTGCATTTGCACGACGGGTTGATCTCACTACACGATTTGACTTCATATGATCGGCTTTTTCTTTTTTCGGAAACGGGATTTTTGAGGTGGTCAAAATTAGACGATTGTCAATTCTGAAGTTTTCGTCATTCCTTTGAATCGATATTTTTTCCTTTCTATACAAAATGTAATTTTCAGACATCAGTGGTAATGGGGGACCCCTGAAAAAATACAAAGGAAAATTATCAAATCGCAGAAAAATAGTTGATGATTAAAGTGCGCCGTAATTCAAAATGGCGATGTACATACAAAATTAGCCCATCTATGATAAGATTCAAATGTTCTCCATCTAAAACCAAATTCCTATAGGTTAAATTTAGCATATTCGGTTTGAAAATTTCTGGCAACACTGGCTACGGTGTTATATGGATGGTATGATCAAATAAGAATGGGAACCATTGAAATCAATGCGCCGTACTAATAACAAATTTTAGTCTCGAGCTTAAATTTACGGAAGCTCACAATTGTACTAAAAGTCGGAACTAAAAATGTTTATTGGTAAGGCCCAATATGTAATATAATTTAACTTTTTTTTAATACTTAGTTTAGTTTTTTTTTTTTTTTTAAGTTTCACTCTCCGTTCTTCTCTACAGTTTATTTTTTTTTCAAAGTGCGGTTCCCCATACAAAATTTCATTTCTTTTTTTTTTTTTGTAATACGTGGACCTTTTTGGTATTTTAATAGTTATTCTGTTATTCAATAATAAATTTTAATAGTTATTCTGTTATTCGGGGCGGAGGCGCATCCAACAAATCAGTGATCGTCAATATCGGTCCAGTTGTTTTTGAGTTATAAATGGTGTAACAAGCCCGACTTTTTTGTACATAATTTAGAATAATGTATTTAAAATTAAATATTTTTTTTAAATTTAAATTTTTTTTTTTTAAGCTGGGAGGTGGTAATCTTCCAAAGACGAAACCGAGCCCGTACTCAGTAACAGTGTGGTGATTTCTACCCACTAACCCCTTCTCCCGTCTTCCCGTTTCCCTGCGAAACAACCTTCTTGGTATTTCATTGTCGCAGGGCGGGGATTAGCCAGCTTTCCAATTATTGCACCTAGTAGTTAAACCAATCAGCAATTTGTCTTTCATATTTTAAAATTCATATTCTAAGTATTTGTCCATAGAGGATTTAATACTGTTTTTGTTTTATTTTTCGAGCTATGTAGCTAGTTCAAAAGGTTTTATCCTTCTTAACCTCCTAGTCATATTGCTAGTATTTAATAGTTCCTTCATTTCTGAGCTGACGTGATTGAGAAGCCTAAGTTTATGTCTATTAGCTACTTTTTTGACTTCATCTCTATGCAGATCAGCGTTTCTTATGTACCATGGTGCATTTACTATATTCCGTAGAACTTTGTTTTGAAATGTTTGAATTTTCTGTAAATTTGTTTTGCATGTGCATGCCCACAGCTGGAGCCCGTACGTCCATACTGGTTTTAGAATTTGCTTATAAAGCAGTAATTTATTGTAAATTGACAAACAAGAGTATTTCCCTATAAGCCAATACATTTTACTGTAGCGCATATTTAGTTCTTACCTTTTTAGGGTTCCGTAGCCAAATGGCAAAAATCGGAACCCTATTAGATTCGTCATGTCTGTCTGTCTGTCTGTCTGTCCGTCCGTATGTCACAGCCACTTTTCTCCGAAACTATAAGAGCTATACCGTTGAAACTTGGTAAGTAGATGTATTCTGTGAACCGCATTAAGATTTTACACAAAAATAGAAAAAAAAACAGTAAATTTTGGGGGTCCCCATACATAAAACCGAAACTCAAAAAAATTTTTTTCATCAAACCTATACGTGTGGGGTATCTATGGATAGGTCTTCAAAAATGATACTTAGGTTTCTAATATCATTTTTTTCTAAAGTGAATAGTTTGCGCGAGAGACACTTCCAAAGTCGTAAAATGTTGGTCCCCCCCCCCCTAACTTCTAAAATAAGAGAACGATAAAACTAAAAAAAATATATGATGTACATTACCATGTAAACTTCAAATGAAAATTTTTTGAACGAGATCTAGCGAGTAGTTTTTTTTTTATACGTCATAAATTGTAGACCTCAATTTACCTTTAATACAATCAACTCAAAAAAAAAAAAAAAAAAAAAAACATTTAATTTCATAAACATAAACCTTATACATAAGCCATGAACCATTATTTCCTAATAATAAATGATATAAAAATACACTATTATTAAAATAGGTATCGATCAAAGTTACAACGAACTACAAGAACTTTTATGTTATGTTACTTGCTGTTTCGGAACCCTTCATGAGCGAGTCCGACTCGTACTTGTCTTACTTTTTTTCTTTACATGTGCTTTCCAGCGCAGTTTTGCGTCTAGTGTCATGCCTAGATATTTGGCTATGTTTGCGTAATGTACTTCTTTATCATTTATGAATACAGGTATGTGCTGAACATTTTTATTTGTAAAATTTATATGGACCGATTTTAGGTCATTTAGTTTAATTTGCCAATTTTTGTCCATTTTGTTATATTGTTCACTGCATTCTGTAGTTTTTTTGTCGCTACTTCGACAGTTTCTCCCACAGCAAGTACAGCAGTATCATCTGCAAATGTTGCCACAGTTGTTTCATCACTGTTCGGCAAGTCGCTAGTAAATAAGAGATATAATACAGGGCCTAACACACTTCCTTGTGGTACACCAGCTTTTATTTCTCTTAATGTGGAGTAGTCCTAGTCATTTCCTAGTTTAATTCTAAAGAATATCTCTAATATATAGGACTCTAAAATTTCTGAAAATTGTTTTGGCAGATGCTTTTGCAATTTTAGATCAGTCCTTTGTGCCATACTTTGTCGAAAGCTTGTGCTATATCGAGAAATATAGTAGAGCATATCTTTTTTTCTTCAAATGCTTTTTCGATTTTATCTGTTATTCTATGCACCTGATCGATCGTGGAGTGTTCATTTCTAAAACCAAATTGATGGTTTGGGATTAGCGATTTTTCTTCGATTATTTTTTTCAGACGTTTAATCAACATCTTTTCGAATGAGTTGGGGAAGCGAGGAGTAACAACGATTCTCGCTTGTTTGGGATTCACCCTGACAATTTCTGTTGGGAAATTATGTCGAATTTCAGTTTATGAATTGTTGTTTTTTCGATGGAAAGAACTCTTGACAACAACTTGTAGACACAGTCACTTTGGTAGGAATGATAGCTATTTCGAACTACACCACTAATTCATCATCAGACTCCTTTGAAGTGATTGTTTGAATAGTTTTTTGAATTCTGACAGTCAATTCTCCGTATATAATTCCATTTGGAAAGACATTTCTGTTTTTCCCCTGCCAGGAAATGAACTTGCATTTCGATTTTTTCTGCAATTGACCAAGTGACTACCACTTGCGCCAACTGAGCGACGAGTACAAGCCCGACAACTGGTGATTAGAACGGAGGGGAAGACCTACCTCTGTGCGTTGTTGTTGCTACGAGGTGTTTATTTTGTCAATTGTCGTTCTCTCGGGCTTCTTCGCCTATTCGTCTCTTTTTCGAATAACTTGGACAACATAGGTATTTAGTATAGATATGGGGCGATAGGAGGTGACTTCACTAGGCGGTTTGCCTGGTTTTGGTATCATAATCACCTCCGCAACTTTCCACATGCTAGGTACATACCTTATCCTGCATGCAGCATTTATGATTTGTGCTAGTTTCTTTAAGCCCTTTTTTGGGAATTGTTTTAGGATTTCTCCTGATATTAAATCAAATCCCGGGACTTTTTTAGTACTGATGCCCTTTTTTGTTTCATTGGCAATTTCTTTAGCCGTTACCGGTTGGATGTATCTTTCCTCTTCGCACAATTCTTCGCTTTCTTGACAGTCTTTATCTTCATATGGTTGAAAGACGCCTTCAAGATATTCAGCAAATAAATTAGCTTTTTCTTGGTTGTTTTAAAAAATTAAAATAGAAAACAATAAAAAAGTTTATTATCCAGCCGACGAATTGTGTTCTCTGTTTTTTTTTTTGTCTGTTTAAATAGTAAATAGGACTCGGTTTCCATACTGCCATGCAGAAAGCATTGAACACGTGTACCTAGTGGAGATGGCCCACACTTTAGATTTGGTCACTTGTAATCCATCCCAGCCAACGCGGATGGATGCAAATATTTGGGAGCGCGCTAAAGTTCAGAATGGGAAGACCCAAGGGTGTCCATCTCTTTTCCCAATTTGATACATCTGAAACATTGCATTTTGTTTGCATTATTCTATTAACAGTGCAGTAGGTATTTATGCATAGTAAATCCAAAAGGTAAAGTTCCTCACTTAAATAGAAATAAATTGCATTCTAATTCCTACGCCGGCCGAGCAATACCAAAGCAAGGCATTGATTTTATAATTCCTGGTTGAATGCAACAAGTGCCGTTGCTTGTATTCATCTACAGCCATTGTTAGTTAGTCTTTTTTGCTTCATAGCGACAAAAAAGCTTTATACAGCCCATATCCTGTCTGACATTAGTTGCCAACACACCCTTAGTTTTTGGTTCAATGAACCAAACTTGGCCATATGCAGCTTTGCCTACTGTTGGCGGCAGGACTTGAATATAGGCACAAGCGAATTTCGGTATTCCCTGGTTGTTAAGACATGTTTCGTTGACAATCGATTTTTCTTGCATTCAATTTCGTGTGGCCATAAATCTTTTAGTGAGTAGAGTTATTTACTCGATTTAATCGGATGGCACGCTTAATATAAATAAACTGCCTTTCTACTTATTTTTTTTTTTTTTTTTTTGGTAGGTTCCTTCATCGTTGATGTTTCTCTCAATGGGGTTAATGTTTGTTATAGTTTGTATATATGCAAATTTTGACCGGTTGCCCACACATGACCCGAAGAAACTTAGCCCAGTAGGTATAGTAGGTTATTGTACATTGCCATCAAAAAGGTGTTTGACACAGCATCAACAGAGCTATTAAACTAGGGCGTGCCATATTGGGTGTGAAATTGAGTTTTCTGTTTTTATTGTCCTCTAATGGGGTTAAGGTTTTAGTTTTTTTTTAATGTCCGTAATTTATTGCACTTGGTAGTCATTTTGTTTGACCTTCGGGTCATGATCTTTTGGGTAAGACTTCCATAGAGATATGTTGCTGCAAAGCTGATATTTTCTGTTAACAGTCGGTGCAATCGACACACCCGCACCAATGAGCTCTTACAATTTGACAGAATATTTCTGTCTCAGTTCCTTTCGCCCTGGATGTATTTATTTATTTAAATTTTTTGGCGGAGGTGGACGCAAGTGACCATATCACTAAGGCCACAAGTCTGGCCTACTGTGATTTCCTCCAATTAGAGTTTGCTCATGATACCGGATTTGTTGATCAATCTTAGTAGATCTTTGAGTGGGCCGCCAGATATATCTATATAACTTTTTTTTTCAGAATCAGAGGCTTCGGAGATCAAAAGGTTCACGGATATTCCCCACTTTTTCTGTCACTGAAGGCATAAGGATGTTAATACAGTAGTTTTAGTCTTAATCCGATTCTATCCTACTTCACCTAGATGAAAGCTTCCAACGGTAAAGGGAGAAGTGTTTTTTTTATTTTATTTTGTACCGTCGGAGGGAAAATCTTACTTAAGGTCCTGATGTTTCCTAAGCGGTTATGTCAGTCGCATGCTCACTGTACTATACTGTACCTACGCCGGACGTTGCATCTTAATATCGCGGGCAGTGCAATATTACATACAGCATGGGCAAAAGGAATTGTCCTCGTGCCTAAACCAATACATGTATAAGTCCATATGTCGACTTTGGATAATATGACTCTGCGCATTCATCTTCACTTTTCAGAGTGATTCCATCTCTGCTGCTATTCCTATAAACTTTCTAAGCATTGGAAGTGGTAGAGTGGTATCGTCTGTTGTCATTTTTGATGATGCTTTTGCTCAGCGGTATTTTTCCTGTGCTTCTTCTGCAAGCAGGTCGATTGGAACAATGCCAATGCACGCTGCATCGTAGGATATCGTTCTAAAAGTAGGTCCCCTCAGTTGTCTTCCTGTATGATTTGGGGTCATTGCTCTGTCCCATATCGAAAAGCCATAGCAGGAGCAGTATTCTTCTGTATTTTGCCCCTCCAATATTGGGCATCATTTTTACAAGTACAGCGGTTGCTGCTTTTCCATCTGTGTACTGAACGTGGTGATTAATTGTTTAATTAGAATTGTGATTAGTCTCGCGTTCATAATAAAGCCGAGGTACTTTAACTCCTGTTTGGGGACTACGGTATGGCTATGTCTCCATAACCCTTCTTATACTGATAATAAAGCTTCTGACTTCAATTTCCAGGTGTAGATTGTAACCGCATTGAAAATAGCCATTCTTATATGGATCGATGCATCTACAGTGTCATACACGGCTCCTGTTAGAGATATGAGCTCAAAAGGAAGTGCGGAAGTATGGTTTATAGGGCGCATTCGTCCATTAGCCACTATATGCAGTAACCCCTGCTATTAACCATACATAAAAGCTTAACTTTCAAGAGTTATTCAACTAAAATATATATAAAAAAAAAAACTCCTTGACCCCACTATTAATCAGAAAGAGCTACTAAATGACTAGTGATTTCCAAAAACAAAAAGCAGTCGCAATTCTCCTCGGCATTAACGTAGGTATATACCAGATTACCCTAACAGCCCAATTACTGTGCAATTATCAGCATTACTTTTGGGAACTCATCCCGTAATGATCCATTTTTGCATTGCGCCTCCATTCCTAAGACTTTCCCAAAAAGGAAGAAGACCGTCTCTATAGAGAATCCCATCGTTTATATAATTACAAAGTCATCTTCTCTGATGCTTGTCGAATAATTGCCTCAAACGGGTCCCTTTTTAAAGCATTCCATTTCTTATTCAATTATCCATATGGCCAGTGCTGCTGGTGCAGGAAATAAAAACGACCAACAACTGGCACAAGCAAAATTAAGATTTTCCATAATTTTCTCATGCCGCTCGCCCCACTACCACTGCACACTGCGAGAAACCGCAAGAACCAGCAAGAAGTCATCCAAAAAACGATTCGATATCTCAATTTACCGCACACGTTGAGTCTACTCTGTGGTGGCGGCCACGGCTACCAACAATGCCGCCGACAACAACGAAGAAAAAAAAAAAAATTCAAAAGAAAAAAAATTCGCAAAAGATCAAAAAGCAACAACAGATCGCGCAATAAGGATGCATCTGTATCCTCCACCACCAGCTCTGCCACAGCGGAGATAAAGACCGCATAATAATTAATTACTGGGCGGACAATGGGCGTTCTTCATTTTGCCGCGACTGCCATTAAATTTAGGTTATGCCCTCCTGCTCCTCCATCGACCTTAGTGCTTGTGGTTCTGTCCAGGAGAACCCTAACTTCTTCAAATGTTAGTTTTTGTTTCAATTTTATTTGTTTTTCCCTTCTTTTTATTTCGTATTTATTTGTTCACGGCATCCTTGTGTTCTGTATCCCTGTCAGGACCTATAACAACTGTTGAAAGGCTAATGATCACCGTGAAGAGCGCATCAATACCGGATCAGGATACACGAAATAATGTAATTATTTGTTTTTCTCAGCGTGCGAAGGGAAACCGCAACAGCGGTAATCACTGGTTGATTCGCTTGAATGTGTCCTCAGTAAGTCCTTTTTGGTAAAAACCACACGGAGTGTGTCCGTGTCCTGGACTCTTTTTCCGACCTTAATTTCCTCCAAATTTCCGAACATCTGATACGACTTAATGATCCTCAACAAAACACCATGATCCTGCCCGAATAAATATGAGTACCCACATGCCTAGAAAAAATGTGTGCTCAACCCGATTAGGTACATATTTACATACTCGTATTATAACTCATGTGCCTTTTGAGGTTTCACTGTCGGTGAGGAGGGCGTCCATGTGTTTGCGCATTTCACTGTGTTTTCCGGACTTCCCATTATCATAGAGATTATCCTTTGCATTGGGTACACCTAGTCCTGGAGTAATTATACGCGTGAGTTGAGTTCGAGTTGACGTTTAAAATACTTTCCGGTGTTTGTGTTTGCATTTTTTTTGTGTGCGGAATTAATGTTTTGATCACTTATGGAAATTTTCTCTAACAGCACACGTTCTTTGGATTAAATGGCGAAAATTCCCAAAGGATCATACAAAAAGTGAAGAGGCTTTGGGGCACAATAGAACAGAAAGGATAAAAGGTGTGAAGCTGATCGTTTTCTTATTGTCAAATTTGAATAGGTAAGGTTTGTGGTATGTCATGCAGTCATGAGGACTGAAAATGGTTTGTTTTGTGACTGAGGCCGCTACGTGGAAAGGATCTACAACCATACTGCAGTTGAATTTTCAATTAAACAGTTTGAGTTTTTCGCACATTTTAGGACTTAGATCATGCAAAATTGGAAAGTGATTACTGAAAAGAGATCATCTGGAAGAGCGTGGTAAAATATAGGAATATGGTTTAAATACCCAGTGTATCTTTAAAAGTATAACCATTGAAAAAAATATTTCTGCGTTTGTTTTGACTTTATTTACTTGTAGCTTACTATTTTTGCTTTATTGACTCAAAATCTATACACTGTAAAATAAATGGACGCATAGCTTTTAAATTACCTAACCTTACTTTTAACGCAATATTTCCTTTTTTCAATTTTCAACAAATTAAAAAAAAAAAATAAAAAAAAAAAAAAAACGTTTTACAATTACCGTAACTAAATGCATTTTCTTTCGGAATAGCTGTTGGGGGTTAGTGCCCAGTGTATCTTTAAAGGTACAATCACTTTTTTGTTAATAACTTCGTCAAAAAATATATATATATATATTTTTTTTAACAGCGGATTTGTTGTTTTAGTCTCCGTTTACATAAAATATATTTTTTTCATCAAAATCGGTTTCCTTGGGCATTTAATAAAATAATAATTTAATTAGTGTTGATGCATAAATAGTTTGCCCGCCTACCTCAGGGTGGGACTCTACAGGCTGGCAGCCGGAGCGCCAGTCTCCATTCGATGTCGCTATACAGCTTGTACAGCTCGTTATAGAATCACCAATTCCAAAAGAACGTCTATAAAAAAAAAAAGTTAATTAAAAAAAAAAAAAAAAAAACAGAAATCCCGACTGACTGTAAAATTAAAAACTAAAAAAATTAAAACAAGACACTTTCAAATATAACTAATTGACTAATATATAAAATACGGGCGTAAAAATTAAAATATGCGCGTAAAACGAAAATACGCGCGTAAAACTGAAATACGCGCGTAAAACGAAAATACGCGCGTAAAACTGAAATACGCGCGTAAAACTGAAATACGCGCGTAAAAATTAAAATACGCGCGTAAAACGAAAATACGCGCGTAAAACCAAAATACGCGCGTAAAAATGAAAATACGCGCGTAAAACTGAAATACGCTCGTAAAACGAAAATACGAGCGTAAAACTGAAATACGCGCGTAAAACTGAAATACGCGCGTAAAAACTAAAATACGCGCGTAGAAACGAAAATACGCGCGTAAAACTGAAATACGCGCGTAAAACTGAAATACGCGCGTAAAACTGAAATACGCGCGTAAAACCAAAATACGCGCGTAAAAATTAAAATACGCGCGTAAAACGAAAATACGCGCGTAAAACTGAAATACGCGCGTAGAAATGAAAAAACGCGCGTAAAACTGAAATACGCGCGTAAAACCAAAATACGCGCGTAAAACGAAAATACGCGCGTAAAACTGAAATACGCGCGTAAAACTGAAATACGCGCGTAAAAACTAAAATACGCGCGTAGAAACGAAAATACGCGCGTAAAACTGAAATACGCGCGTAAAAACTAAAATACGCGCGTAGAAACGAAAATACGCGCGTAAAACTGAAATACGCGCGTAAAACTGAAATACGCGCGTAAAACTGAAATACGCGCGTAAAACCAAAATACGCGCGTAAAAATTAAAATACGCGCGTAAAACGAAAATACGCGCGTAAAACTGAAATACGCGCGTAGAAATGAAAAAACGCGCGTAAAACTGAAATACGCGCGTAAAACCAAAATACGCGCGTAAAACGAAAATACGCGCGTAAAACTGAAATACGCGCGTAAAACTGAAATACGCGCGTAAAAACTAAAATACGCGCGTAGAAACGAAAATACGCGCGTAAAACTGAAATACGCGCGTAAAACTGAAATACGCGCGTAAAAACTAAAATACGCGCGTAAAACTGAAATACGCGCGTAAAACTGAAATACGCGCGTAAAAACTAAAATACGCGCGTAGAAACGAAAATACGCGCGTAAACTGAAATACGCGCGTAAAACCAAAATACGCGCGTAAAAATTAAAATACGCGCGTAAAACGAAAATACGCGCGTAAAACTGAAATACGCGCGTAAAAATGAAAATACGCGCGTAAAACTGAAATACGCTCGTAAAACGAAAATACGCGCGTAAAACGCGCGCGTAGAAATGAAAATACGCGCGTAAAACTGAAATACGCGCGTAAAACCAAAATACGCGCGTAAAACGAAAATACGCGCGTAAAACTGAAATACGCGCGTAAAACTGAAATACGCGCGTAAAAACTAAAATACGCGCGTAGAAACGAAAATACGCGCGTAAAAATTAAAATACGCGCGTAAAACTGAAATACGCGCGTAAAACTGAAATACGCGCGTAAAAACTACAATACGCGAATTAAAACACTTGTTTCTTACTTTTAAAATTAAACAATATTTATTTGGAACTATGTCCTTTATTATTGAAATACTTTTTACTAATTCTAAAAGGAGCTTAAGGCTACTATGTAGTTACAATAAGACTGTTGATAAATTCATCATACAGTCGTATTTATATACTTTTCTTATCTATCTACAAGGAGACCCAAGCGTACAATCGTCTTGCTTGATAATGAAGAAGAGATAATATTCCAACATTGTATACAAACGATATTATCTCTTTTACATATGTTATCATTGTAGCGTTGTGTGCAAGACTGTACTAGAGACTAAAGATATCATTGAATACAAATAATGTTATCTTTTTTCTCAATATGTTTTGCTATGGATACTTAACTCCCCCCCTTGTTAAACGAAATCGTCCCGATTTTTCGACGCTATTTTTAACATTTCTCTTTCATAAGTTTTGTTATATGCGTCAATCTTTTTTTGTTTTTGACGATCTGTTATACATTGTATAGTTTTTATCATTACGTACATAAATGCTAGAATAACAATCAGTGTTACAATTGTGTATATAGTTGATAATATCGGTTTTTCTTCAAAAGGAATAATTAGTTTTTTTAAAGTATCTATGTTATCGAATTTGTACATTGTATCTTCTTTAATTATTTGGTCGATGTAAGACTCTGAATTATGATTTCTTAATATAACTTCTTTAATTTGCTTATGCATGTTTTTGTATATTTTATCGTCTAGATTTATAGTATTTTCATAAGTAACTAAGTTTATACCATTAATTGTTTGATTATTTAACTTATGCTTACCGCTTAATAACATAACACCGGATTCAATTTCTAAGTCGTAATCGTATTCTTGTTTAATGTTGCATTTTGAAGTTATATTCTTTAAAAGTGGAATAAGACAATTTTCTTCTTCAAAGTTAATTTCACAAATGTTTTTACTTAGATGATTTTGACAATTTCTTGTTCTTAAATAAGTTTGGTTACATAAGGCAATTGTTTTATCTGTAATGATTTTTCCATGTTTTGAATTTAAAGGTGTTACTTTATACAATTTACATGATTTAATTAGAACTGGATATTTATATATTGTGATGAAGAATTCATCAGTTCTAGCTAATAATATTTTAGAGTACTCAAGTATATTTATTATGGGTACTTGAATTATTTCATGTTGAATAATATTTTTAATGTCATCTAAGTCTAGGCTTTCTGATAAATATTCATTATTTTTTGCTGCATTAATTGTTCTGGTCAATAATAATAATTGTTCGTACACTTGTTCTATTACTAAATGTTCTTTAAGGCTCTGACCTTCGAATTGTTGCAAAATTTGTTCAAATCTAGAATTTATAGTTTTTTGTTTATTATTGTTTTCTATGAGATTATTTATACTCGTTTCTATGTTAACTAAGTCATAATGGTCAGGATTACCAAACACATATTTGAAAGCTGTTCCTAAAAAGTTAATTGATCTAGTATGCCTAGTATGTTCTTGTAATTGGTCTGCTAAATTCTTAATTTTACTTAACCAAATTTTTTCTTCTTGTGTAGGTTGATATTTACTAGTTACGATATTTACGTAAGGTTGAAATATCGAAGTCAGGTTGGTGGCATGTAACAAATAAGTTTGTTCTTTGAATAAATACACGTCATCTGTTTGCGTAAGTATAAACTTCTTGTTTAGTAACTCAGTTATTTGAACGTTTCCTTGCCCTTCTTGACTCTGTACAATTCCTAGTAATGTTAGGAATATTAATATTTTCGTCATCTGAAAAATGATAATTCTTTATGTTATCCTTGTGAATTTTTATTCCTTCTTTAGAGATTACAGTGTCTCCTTTATCTTCTTCTACTATTCTTGTTATGTATCTGGCGTTAGATTTCTTTCTAAGACCTGTGATTCTTACCATTATCTTATCTCCTTTTTTATACTCTCTGTGTCGAGTTCCTTTATTTAGACGTTCGATCACTTTTTTGGATGCTGAGTTTAGTTTATTTATTATAATTTCACTATTGCTATATTTATTTTGATTAAAGAAAATGTCTCTAGGTTTCAAACCGGTAACTGAGTGTATAGAATTATTTAATTCACGCACTGTTCTAAATATTTCTTCGATAAGTCTTGTTTTATTCTGAATTGTGAATATTCTAGACAGTTCAGTTATTGTACCGTTTACACGTTCTACCTGACCGTTCGCTGTCGATCTGTATACTGGAGTTTCTACTTTAGTTATGTTGTATTTCAAACACATTTGGTTCACCATTTCTGTTTTGAATCCCTTCTCGTTATCTGTCATGAGTCGTTCACATTTTGGGAAATAATTAGATAAGACCTCTTCCATAACGTCGTACAGTCTGTTTCGAGTTTCGATTTCCCGAAGGATTGTATATTTAGAATACTTATCTACTGTTACAAGGAAAGTATACTTGTCGTTGAAGTATATGTCCATATGAATGTGTGTTCCCACATGTGTTGGTATTTCTGAATTATTCAGAGGTTCTCTGATAGGTTTTCTTTCATATTTTCCAAATAGACATGCTATGCATTTTCTGTTGAAACTCTTTGCTTGTTTATTTAGATCGGGCCAGTAATATTTCTCTGAGATTTCTTGTATATTGTTACGTAACCCTCGGTGTGCTCTTTCGTGAGTTACCCTTACAAGTTTTAGTTGTTCCTCCAAATTTGTCACGTCTTGAAGTTTTCTTGGTGTGAATATAAATCTTACTAGTGGGAATTCTTTTTTTATGTTTTCACCATATTTGTATATGTTTTCAAATTTCGTATGCAAAGCTACAATCTTTTGGGGTTGTATAACTTCTTTCATCTGCCTTAGTAAAGAGTCTTTGTCCTTAAACTTTATTATGAGTCTTATTTTGTTACTAAAATAGATTTGTGTTTCGATATTATTTGTTATATCTTCAATAAGTTCGAACTGTGCAGTGTATGCATTAAAAGGCTGATTCACAGTTTTTATTATATCATTAGAAGAACTTTCAGCTGAATGTGCTGTTTCTATGGTAGAAGTATTTATGCGTTGACGTGATAATGCGTCAGCTACAAGATTTAGGTTTCCTGGTTTATAAACTAATTTTGCTCCAAAGTCTTCAATGATTCCCTTCCAACGTTTCAGCTTTGTGTTGGGATTTTTTTCTGATACAGAATATATAAGGCTCTGGTGATCGGTATATATGGTTAAGTCTGCTATACCATATATGTAGTTTCTGAGTTTTTGTAAGGACCATATGATCGCTAATAGCTCTTTCTCGTTTGTGCTATAGTTCTCTTCTGTCTTACTCAGTGTTCTTGACAAGAAGTGTATAGGTTGCTTATTCTGACTTAGTACGGCTCCAATAGCTATGTTGGATGCATCAGTAGTAAGCTCGAATGGTTTACTATAATCCGGTTGAAAAAGTTCGACTTGTTCTTTCAAATAATTTTTTAAAATTCTAATCGCTTCTAATGCTGAATCATTCAGATTTAACTTAATATTTTTACTTTGTTTTTTGTTTACTTTACCGTTATCTCCTCGTAAATATAATGTCAGGGGCTTGGCTATGCTTGCGTATCCTTTTATAAACTTACGATAGTAACCTGTAAGACCTAAAAATCCTCTCAAATCCTTTACCGTTTGTGGGACTGGAAAATTTTCTATAGCTGCTATTTTCTCAGGGTTCGTAGTGATTCTACCATGTCTGATTATGTGACCTAAGTATTCTACTTCTTCTTGAAAAAACTTACTTTTCTCATCAGATATTTTTAATGTGGCTTTATTGAGTACGTCGAATACTTGACTTATGTGCTGTATATGTTCTTCCTCAGATGAAGAATATATCAATACGTCATCAATGTAAACGTGTACGAATTTACCTACAAAGTCTCTCAAAATGTCGTCCACGCATCTCTGAAATATGCTTGGTGCATTTTTGAGCCCGAAAGGCATTCGTTTAAAATGATATTTTGCGCCATTTATAGCAAAAGCTGTTTTTTCTTTATCATCTGTTTTGATTTTAATTTGGTGGAAACCTGACTCCAAATCTAATGTTGTAAAGTACTTGGCTTTACCTAAATTTTGAATTGTCATGTTGACATCCGGAATGGGGTATCTGTCTGTTACAGTGTGAGCGTTAAGTTTTTGGAAATCAACAACCATGCGCCGTTTTGGTTTTCCTTTTTCGTCCAAACCTTTTTTAGGTACTGTCCATATGGGACTGTTATAAGGACTATGGCTTTTTTCTATTATATCGTCATGTAAGAGTTTCTGTATTTCTTTGTTTACGAATTCGTTATCTGCTATGGGATATGGATATTGTTTAACATAAACCGGATTATCATTGGTCGTCCTAATGCTTGCTTCTATAGTATCTGTAAAGGGTAACGGTCCTATGCTGTTATTAATCTTCATCAGTCTATCTATGTCTGCTTTATAAATATTATTTTCCCCAATTATGTAATTAATTTTCTGAATAGATTCGACACTGCTTATGGTAGTTAGAGTCATATTACTGAAATTTATTTCCGCGTTTAGAACTTTAAGTCCTTCATATCCTAATATCATATCAAAAGACTGAATATCCTCTAATTCAAAAAATGTTATATTTTTCTTTAATATCCTAACTACTTTCTTTGTATCTACCATAGAATAACCATGCATTGTTTTTATTTTTATAGGTTTAATTTTAATTTTTTTGCTAGAATCGCATTTTCTATTAATGTAATTATGGGTTGCACCAGTATCAATAAGAATTTTATAAATTTTCTTAGAAATAGTACTAGTTAAATTTAAGCAGGGCAACCCGTCTACTAGTTTAAATGATCTATTCTTATGTTATTATTTACCATACATTCCGTTTCATCTGCTTCTGCATATGTACTGCTGACATCGTCTCTGCGTTGTTGTCGGGAGTTATTTACTCTCTGCTGCTTGAAGTTCTGCTGATAAGATCGTTGCGGTCTGTTGTGTGTGTTGAAACTCCCGCTGTGTTCACGTTTCGCTGGTGGATTATATACATCGGGTTTGTATTGATTCCAATTTTGTCGCTGTGCATGTACAATTTGTCTCGAGTTTATCTCCATCGGCTGTGGTCCTTGATTGTGTTGCTGAATATTATCGTATTGCTTCTGGGGTTGATAATTCGTTGTTTGGCTCGAATAATTTGGTCTTCTTTCGTTTCTGCGTTCATGTGGCATATTTTTGTGGTGCTTATCCTGAGTGAGATGTAAATGCCTGTGCACATTATCATGTTCTATTCTGCGAGCAATTGCGAATGCGTGTTCTAGATCATTTATTGTAGCTGAATATAATGATCCTCTTGTAAAGTTGTCACTCATACCATCAATGAATATACGAACTGCGTCGTCGTTAGCATTTTTAATTAGTCTGTCGATTATATTCGGCGGATCACCTGACATAGTGATTTTTGATATTATTAAATTGAGATTTTTATTTATCTCGTCGTGGTATTCAGACAGTGTGCTTCTTTTTTGCGTGATGGCTTTCATCATGTCTTGTAGCACGTATAGAGGTTCTTGATTAGAGTACGTATAATCTAATCTGTTACGTATCGCCTCAAAATTAAAAATTGTGTTATAATTAGTTAACACATTCGCGGCTGCACCCTGTATTTTACTTTTCACTATAGTCAATGCTGCTGCGTACTTACTGTGTGTTTTGAAGTTTTTAATGCTGTCCATTAATCTGGATGCTTCTTCGCGCCACGACCGATAATTTGATTGATCGCCGTTGAAAATAGGTAGGCTTTTAAATGCGTCTAACTGTATTTCACTACCATCTGTATATGTGGTTCTTATTTCCTCTAGCACAGGTATGTTTGGTACTATGCCTAATCCAGATTTTACTTCATTTAGTTTTGTTTCTAAATTAGTGTTTATTTGATTTTGGTTAGTTATTATTGCTGCTAACCTTGCATTCTCTGTGCGTGTGTGCTCTAGGGTTTGTGTTACTGTGTTGCTCCTGGTTTCTAAAGCTTCTAATCTTGCCATTAATACTGCGAGTTGTTCCATTTTGAACTCGTGTCTGTTGTCGTCGAATTTGTGTGTTTTTTTTCTCCACATATACACTTTCACTGAATTGCTTTGCTGCTTCGTACGAAGAAGCTATATTTGTACCTGCTATGCTAGGTAATTCTTGTAACCGGTAACGCGAGTGTTCTGTTTATACTAGATTTCACTACTTGTTCCCGAGGTCCGCTCGATTGAAGTTAAAAAGTATATTTAACCTCCTGGCAGGATCGCCAATTAAAACACTTGTTTCTTACTTTTAAAATTAAACAATATTTATTTGGAACTATGTCCTTTATTATTGAAATACTTTTTACTAATTCTAAAAGGAGCTTAAGGCTACTATGTAGTTACAATAAGACTGTTGATAAATTCATCATACAGTCGTATTTATATACTTTTCTTATCTATCTACAAGGAGACCCAAGCGTACAATCGTCTTGCTTGATAATGAAGAAGAGATAATATTCCAACATTGTATACAAACGATATTATCTCTTTTACATATGTTATCATTGTAGCGTTGTGTGCAAGACTGTACTAGAGACTAAAGATATCATTGAATACAAATAATGTTATCTTTTTTCTCAATATGTTTTGCTATGGATACTTAACTCGCGCGTAGAAACGAAAATACGCGCGTAAAACTGAAATACGCGCGTAAAACCAAAATACGCGCGTAAAAATTAAAATACGCGCGTAAAACGAAAATACGCGCGTAAAATTGAAATACGCGCGTAAGATCAAAATACGCGCGTAAAAACTAAAATACGCGCGTAAAACGAAAATACGCGCGTAAAAATTAAAATACGCGCGTAAAACGAAAATACGCGCGTAAAACTGAAATACGCGCGTAAAACCAAAATACGCGCGTAAAAATTAAAATACGCTCGTAAAACGAAAATACGCGCGTAAAACTGAAATACGCGCGTAAAACTGAAATACGCGCGTAGAAACGAAAATACGCGCGTAAAACTGAAATACGCGCGTAAAACCAAAATACGCGTGTAAAAATTAAAATACGCGCGTAAAAACAAAATACGCGCGTAAAAATTAAAATACGCGCGTAAAACGAAAATACGCGCGTAAAACTGAAATACGCGCGTAAAAATGAAAATACGCGCGTAAAACTGAAATACGCGCGTAAAACGAAAATACGCGCGTAAAACTGAAATACGCGCGTAAAAACTAAAATACGCGCGTAAAAAAATTAAAATACGCGCGTAAAACGAAAATACGCGCGTAAAACTGAAATACGCGCGTAAAACGAAAATACGCGCGTAAAACTGAAATACGCGCGTAAAACCAAAATACGCGCGTAAAAATTAAAATACGCGCGTAAAACGAAAATACGCGCGTAAAACTGAAATACGCGCGTAAAAATTAAAATACGCGCGTAAAAAGAAAATACGCGCGTAAAACTGAAATACGCGCGTAAAAACTAA
This sequence comes from Cheilosia urbana, assembly GCA_946477585.1. Classification (NCBI taxonomy): domain Eukaryota; kingdom Metazoa; phylum Arthropoda; class Insecta; order Diptera; family Syrphidae; genus Cheilosia; species Cheilosia urbana. The sequence continues at coordinate 71,193,999 of OX297855.1, forward strand.
AATACGCGCGTAAAACTGAAATATGCGCGTAAAAACGAAAATACGCGCGTAAAACTGAAATACGCGCGTAAAACCAAAATACGCGCGTAAAAATTAAAATACGCGCGTAAAACGAAAATACGCGCGTAAAACTGAAATACGCGCGTAAAACTGAAATACGCGCGTAAAAACTAAAACACGCGCGTAGAAACTAAAATACGCGCGTAAAACGAAAATACGCGCGTAAACTGAAATACGCGCGTAAAACTGAAATACGCGCGTAAAACGAAAATACGCGCGTAAAACTGAAATACGCGCGTAAAAACTAAAATACGCGCGTAAAACCAAAATACGCGCGTAAAAATTAAAATACGCGCGTAAAACGAAAATACGCGCGTAAAACTGAAATACGCGCGTAAAACCAAAATACGCGCGTAAAAATTAAAATACGCGCGTAAAACGAAAATACGCGCGTAAACTGAAATACGCGCGTAAAACCAAAATACGCGCGTAAAAATTAAAATACGCGCGTAAAACGAAAATACGCGCGTAAAACTGAAATACGCGCGTAAAAATTAAAATACGCGCGTAAAAATTAAAATACGCGCGTAAAACCAAAATACGCGCGTAAAAATTAAAATACGCGCGTAAAACGAAAATACGCGCGTAAAACTGAAATACGCGCGTAAAAACTAAAATACGCGCGTAAAACTGAAATATGCGCGTAAAAACGAAAATACGCGCGTAAAACTGAAATACGCGCGTAAAACCAAAATACGCGCGTAAAAATTAAAATACGCGCGTAAAACGAAAATACGCGCGTAAAACTGAAATACGCGCGTAAAACTGAAATACGCGCGTAAAAACTAAAACACGCGCGTAGAAACTAAAATACGCGCGTAAAACGAAAATACGCGCGTAAACTGAAATACGCGCGTAAAACTGAAATACGCGCGTAAAACGAAAATACGCGCGTAAGACTGAAATACGCGCGTAAAAACTAAAATACGCGCGTAAAACCAAAATACGCGCGTAAAAATTAAAATACGCGCGTAAAACGAAAATACGCGCGTAAAACTGAAATACGCGCGTAAAACCAAAATACGCGCGTAAAAATTAAAATACGCGCGTAAAACGAAAATACGCGCGTAAAACTGAAATACGCGCGTAAAAATTAAAATACGCGCGTAAAACGAAAATACGCGCGTAAAACTGAAATACGCGCGTAAAAACTAAAATACGCGCGTAAAACCAAAATACGCGCGTAAAAATTAAAATACGCGCGTAAGACGAAAATACGCGCGTAAAACTGAAATACAAGCGTAAAAACTAAAATACGCGCGTAAAACTGAAATACGCGCGTAAAACGAAAATACGCGCGTAAAACTGAAATACGCGCGTAAAAATGAAAATACGCGCGTAAAACTGAAATACGCGCGTTAAACCAAAATACGCGCGTAAAACCAAAATACGCGCGTAAAAATTAAAATACGCGCGTAAAACGAAAATACGCGCGTAAAACCGAAATACGCGCGTAAAACTGAAATACGCGCGTAAAACTGAAATACGCGCGTAAAAACTAAAATACGCGCGTAGAAACGAAAATACGCGCGTAAAACTGAAATACGCGCGTAAAACTGAAATACGCGCGTAAAACCAAAATACGCGCGTAAAACGAAAATACGCGCGTAAAACTGAAATACGCGCGTAAAACTGAAATACGCGCGTAAAAACTAAAATACGCGCGGAAAACGAAAATACGCGCAGAAAACTGAAATACGCGCGTAAAACCAAAATACGCGCGTAAAACGAAAATACGCGCGCAAAACTGAAATACGCGCGTAAAACCAAAATACGCGCGTAAAACTGAAATACGCGCGTAAAACCAAAATACGCGCGTAAAACGAAAATACGCGCGTAAAACGGAAATACGCGCGTAAAACTGAAATACGCGCGTAAAAACTAAAATACGCGCGTAAAACGAAAATACGCGCGTAAAACTGAAATACGCGCGTAAAACCAAAATACGCGCGTAAAACGAAAATACGCGCGTAAAACTGAAATACGCGCGTAAACTGAAATACGCGCGTAAAACTGAAATACGCGCGTAAAAACTAAAATACGAGCGTAGAAACGAAAATACGCGCGTAAGACTGAAATACGCGCGTAAAACCAAAATACGCGCGTAAAAATTAAAATACGCGCGTAAAACGAAAATACGCGCGTAAAACTGAAATACGCGCGTAAAAACTAAAATACGCGCGTAAAACCAAAATACGCGCGTAAAAATTAAAATACGCGCGTAAAACGAAAATACGCGCGTAAAACTGAAATACGCGCGTAAAACCAAAATACGCGCGTAAAAATTAAAATACGCGCGTAAAACCAAAATACGCGCGTAAAAATTAAAATACGCGCGTAAAACGAAAATACGCGCGTAAAACTGAAATACGCGCGTAAAACCAAAATACGCGCGTAAAAATTAAAATACGCGCGTAAAACGCAAATACGCGCGTAAAACTGAAATACGCGCGTAAAAACTAAAATACGCGCGTAAAACTGAAATACGCGCGTAAAACCAAAATACGCGCGTAAAAATTAAAATACGCGCGTAAAACGAAAATACGCGCGTAAAACTGAAATACGCGCGTAAAAACTAAAATACGCGCGTAAAACCAAAATACGCGCGTAAAAATTAAAATACGCGCGTAAAACGAAAATACGCGCGTAAAACTGAAATACGCGCGTAAAAACTAAAATACGCGCGTAGAAACGAAAATACGCGCGTAAAACTGAAATACGCGCGTAAAACCAAAATACGCGCGTAAAAATTAAAATACGCGCGTAAAACGAAAATACGCGCGTAAAACTGAAATACGCGCGTTAAAACTAAAATACGCGCGTAAAACCAAAATACGCGCGTAAAAATTAAAATACGCGCGTAAAACGAAAATACGCGCGTAAAACTGAAATACGCGCGTAAAACCAAAATACGCGCGTAAAAATTAAAATACGCGCGTAAAACGCAAATACGCGCGTAAAACTGAAATACGCGCGTAAAAACTAAAATACGCGCGTAAAACCAAAATACGCGCGTAAAAATTAAAATACGCGCGTAAAACGAAAATACGCGCGTAAAACTGAAATAGCGCGTAAAAACTAAAATACGCGCGTAAAAACGAAAATACGCGCGTAAAACTGAAATACGCGCGTAAAAATGAAAATACGCGCGTAAAACTGAAATACGCGCGTTAAACCAAAATACGCGCATAAAACGAAAATACGCGCGTAAAACTGAAATACGCGCGTAAAAATGAAAATACGCGCGTAAAACTGAAATACGCGCGTTAAACCAAAATACTCGCATAAAACGAAAATACGCGCGTAAAACTGAAATACGCGCGTAAAACTGAAATACGCGCGTAAAACCAAAATACGCGCGTAAAACCAAAATACGCGCGTAAAAATTAAAATACGCGCGTAAAAGGAAAATACGCGCGTAAAACCAAAATACGCGCGTAAAAATTAAAACGAAAATACGCGCGGAAAACTGAAATACGCGCGGAAAACCAAAATACGCGCGTAAAAATTATAATACGTGCGTAAAACGAAAATACGCGCGTAAAACTGAAATACGCGCGTAAAACTGAAATACGCGCGTAAAAACTAAAACACGGGCGTAGAAACTAAAATACGCGCGTAAAACGAAAATACGCGCGTAAACTGAAATACGCGCGTAAAACTGAAATACGCGCGTAGAAACTAAAATACGCGCGTAGAAACGAAAATACGGGCGTAAGACTGAAATACGCGCGTAAAACCAAAATACGCGCGTAAAAATTAAAATACGCGCGTTAAAACTAAAATACGCGCGTAAAACCAAAATACGCGCGTAAAAATTAAAATACGCGCGTAAAACGCAAATACGCGCGTAAAACTGAAATACGCGCGTAAAACCAAAATACGCGCGTAAAAATTAAAATACGCGCGTAAAACGCAAATACGGGCGTAAAACTGAAATACGCGCGTAGAAACTAAAATACGCGCGTAAAACCAAAATACGCGCGTATAAATTAAAATACGCGCGTAAAACGAAAATACGCGCGTAAAACTGAAATACGCGCGTAAAAACTTAAATACGCGCGTAAAAACGAAAATACGCGCGTAAAACTGAAATACGCGCGTAAAAATGAAAATACGCGCGTAAAACTGAAATACGCGCGTAAAACCAAAATACGCGCGTAAAACGAAAATACGCGCGTAAAACTGAAATACGCGCGTAAAAATGAAAATACGCGCGTAAAACTGAAATACGCGCGTTAAACCAAAATACGCGCATAAAACGAAAATACGCGCGTAAGACTGAAACACGCGCGTAAAACTGAAATACGCGCGTAAAACCAAAATACGTGCGTAAAACCAAAATACGCGCGTAAAAATTAAAATACGCGCGTAAAACGAAAATACGCGCGTAAAACTGAAATACGCGCGTAAAAACTAAAATACGCGCGTAGAAACGAAAATACGCGCGGAAAACTGAAATACGCGCGGAAAACCAAAATACGCGCGTAAAAATTAAAATACGCGCGTAAAACGAAAATACGCGCGTAAAACTGAAATACGCGCGTAAAACTGAAATACGCGCGTAAAAACTAAAACACGCGCGTAGAAACTAAAATACGCGCGTAAAACTGAAATATGCGCGTAAAAACTAAAATACGCGCGTAAAACTGAAATACGCGCGTAAAAATGAAAATACGCGCGTAAAATTGAAATACGCGCGTTAAACCAAAATATGTGCCATAGCCGCATTTTTGTTTGAAAAATTATTGAGGATATTGCACGATACTAAATAATTATATTTAGTGTCCAGGATAGATTTGACGAACTCACAAATTTTCTATACAAATTTACCCATTGTGACCTAAAAAATGTTTTGTTTGAAGGTTAAAATGATAATTCGTAAGGCCCATTGACTCTTCAAGCTTCAGTATACTATCTCACAAATGTGAAAGGCATTTTCTTTTTTTGTTAGGGATAAGGCTCTTTTACTTACTGGATCTTCGTTATTGGTCAGCTATATCTCTGTCTCTATATATATAAAAATCAATTGCAGTGCGTTAGTCGGGTAAAGGCTCCAGAACGGCTCGACCGATTTGAATGATTTTTGTTTTGTTTTGTTCGTCTTGAATCGGGGATGGTTTAGAAAAAAAGAAAAGTCGGAAAATTGTCAACATGTGGCGCTGCTGGCGTATATTTCGTTTTTCAGTAAAATTAAATTGTCTTCAATAGTAATCTTCTACATAATTATTATACATATAATTCTTTCGTGGTGGAATTCGATGACGATACAACTCGATAACCACTGAGCCAATTTTCATGGTTCTTCTTTTGTTTTGTTCGTATTGTTGTATTTCAGGTCAAGGCAGTCTTAAAAGAAAGCACTATTTTGGACCCGATCCGATAGGTCCGCTCAATCGATTTCAATGAAATTTTGTGGATGTATAATGTATATGGTTGGTTCCATCTTGAAAAATATGATTGTTTTAGACCTGATTTCGAAACAGTTTTATTGAGTCGATTGAAATTTTTGGGAAGGGTATGGTTGCTTCAAGTTTAAAAGATAGGATAGTTATGGACCCTATTGTGGATACTTTACAAAACATAGGCCGGGTAGGAAAACAGGTTGTGGCATTAAATTAAGATTGGGCATTGGGGATAGAAGTTTGTAAAGCATTTTGAAAAAACAAAAAAATGGACTGGATAGAAAATTCACTTCCACAAAAAAATTTAAAATGTTTAATTGAAAGTCGGCTCAGTTATAGTCATGTTTCGCAACCTCAATGCACCGAAACTTTGTAACGGATCGCGTTTGATTTGATTGTAAATAATCTCAAATGAGAAGAAAATTGAAAGGCAAACGTTCTCATTCCGGGGATTCCGATTATCCGGATTTGCCATTGGTATTTAAGCGTCTTCAATTTCCCGTCCGTCTCACTTTCGCTACCTACCTATTCCAATCGTCTTAAATTGGTGGCATAATTGAATTCCCATGTTTTTCACATCGTCAATTGTTGTGGCGTTGCAACGTGTTAGCAAACCTTCCGCTTTGTACGTTGTGTATTATAAATAAAGGGCTTTAGTGAAGAGGTTGGTCGACACGTCAATCATTGCGGTTTGAATGAAACATACATCAACATTGCTATAGGTACTTTAAATAATTCTATTGAAAAAGTATAAGTTGTGTATAATGAATTTGAATTGACAGCATTTGCATTTTGCATGCTCGAAATTATTATTTTCATTACATTAACGAATTTGGGCGGAACAGAGTTCGCCGGGTCATCTAGTAAATTCATAAAATCTACTGATTTCCTCTCATTTGATTACTGATGTGGCAATCTATACGATAGCAGAAATGCGGATTTAGGAAAGAGGTCAGCTTATTACAGAATAGATCCTGTAACTCATTCAGCTATTTTAAAAATAGGCGTTTTTTAGATGACTCACATGATCTACCTACAGCTGAAACTCGTACTACTGAAAACCATGAATAACAATAGGCCTTTTCTATTACGTTCACATGATCTATATAGATCATTGATTAACAAGTACAAATAGTACAAGATCCAACGGTGGTTGAACCATGAAAATCAATGATCTATGTAGCTCATGTGAACATAATAAAAAAGGTCTAATGGTCTATTAGATCATGTAGTTTAAGGTAAAATAAGAAAAATAAATACCAAGCAGAAGAGTCTTGAAGAGGACCTTGCATCAAAAGGGGGGCAAGTCCATATTTTTAGCCTAGCGGCTTTTTCCACTGACAGTTTGAAAAAAAAAGCAATCTTTTGGTCAATAACCGAGGAAGTTGCGACTAAAAATAAGGGCGTTATAGCAAAATACGTTTCTGCCACCCATGTGCGTTTGGTGCAAAAAGGAGACAGTAGTTCCTTACCTGCCCCCTTATTGACACAAACGAAAAAATTGCGTCATTTGCCTCAAGTCAGAATTCGAGACAAGCGGACATATTTTTGTGGAGAAGTTTTGTTAAATTTTATTGTGATCAAATTCTTTAGATGGTTTTTTCAAACATACTTCTCAGGCATTTCACGTCAATAATGGACATAGGTACCTAATTTAACTATCTTTTCCTTTTGTACTTTCGGTTTGAAAAAAAAATCTATAACTTTGTGTAAATTAGTTAAATATTTATAACTATTATAATTTTGATTGATAATTCATAATATTTAAAATAACTAACTTTTATGTGTTTTATTATTCATAAATCAAAATCTGGAAACAAATTTAAACTTAAAAAAGCTGCAGAAATTACTAATATTGTTTTTTAAACTTAAAACTTGATTAAAAAAATGTGACAATATGCCAATTTATTAATGGCACATCATTTTAAAATATTCGTGTAATAGTTAATTTTTCAAAGAGTTTTTTATTCCACAAAAAGTTAAATTTGGACCTTACATCAAAAGGGGGGCACTTTTGATGCAAGGTGCCCAAATATTAGATAATAGAGATATTGTTTGAAAGCCCTTCACATTAGCTAGTCTTCTTTGACAGGTAAAAACAAAACCACTCTAAGCAGATATGTACATTAATTCCGATAAATTTATTCACCAAAGACTAGTGAAATAACCACCAGGCATATTTTAATTATTTTAAACATGCAATGTGTCAATCATTCGAAGAACCCAATTAGTCGATAATACAATAACACTGTCTGTGCACTCAGTCATTTTTCGACACAATGGTTACCCGGACCTGTCGATTTGTTGTTCTACTCGTATTCGTACACAATAAAAGTTAGAAATTGATAAATACATATTAAATAACACAAACCTATACACAACTGTCTATAATCAATGTTGTCCTTGATATGCCAAGCTCATCTTGCACTCAATCAAAATCACACCAAACCACAGAAAAAAAAAAAGAACAAAATAAAAATAAATAATAAACAACAGTCAAAATTTTATTGGCATTTTCTCATTACTGCGAAAATAAAACTGTTGTCAATTTCAACGTTCATTTGTCATAATTTTAATCATTTAAATTAGACAACAAATCAAATGTTGTACACCTGACATTCTAATAAATAAAAATAACCTAACACGACACGCATGTCAGACAAAGAAATTTATTAACAAAATTTCTGTTTTTCTCAATTTTTTTTTATTTTTTTTTATGAATTGTTTGCGATGACAAGTTTTTGATTTAGCATTTTTATCTCAAGCTAGGATAATGTGTGAACTGCTAAAGCCAAAATCTGTCGAGAAGAGTACAGACGTGTAATTTTAGGAACGCGTTCGTGATCAATCATAGATTGTGGAGGTAGGTACAAGAGGTACATACCTACTTGCCCTATGAACAATAATTTTATACATAGAGAAATGATTTAAAACAAAAAACTCGTCGGCATTGAGTTACGATGGAGATTTGCCATACTTACGCGTTCATCGTTTATTTTCCTCATTTAGAGTTACTGCTGGCCTATGCCTACTGGCGCTTCCGTGGGGGTAACCAACTGTAGATATATGTTAGGATTAAGTGGCAGCACCTGTGATGATTTTGATGAGGGCGTTGCCACCTACTGCTTCTTCTGTCCCTTACTGGAAAAATTCAAAGCAAGGTACGAGTATACTGGGGGCAGATTATGCATAACAATGATCTTCCGGAGCGTTCGTTTTGGAAATTTGAATGTCAATTTTGAGTAATATTCTGTCAGATTTTTATTTTTTTTATTTCTTTTCATTTCATTTGTGAAAAATGAATTGGATTAAGCTCTCAAACTCATAATTTTTGCACTTAGTTATTAGTTTTCGAGGTTTATCATGGAACAGGGTCATAAGTCCATAAGCCAAAAGTCAATAATGACCTTTCGACCCACTTCCATCTTTGATAACTAGTGTGCAGAGCAAGTTTTTGAAGCGATGTATTTACTCAAAATAAATATTTAAAAAAATATTTACCAAATAGGCACAAAAAAAAATGAATGGAAGTGTCATGGAAGAACAACGCAATTTTTTTTTTTTTTTTAAATTAAGCGAATTTTTGAAAATAACTTTATAAATATTTCAAAGTATAAGTCGAAATACTTGGATCAAATACGAATCAAATTAATTTAGTTAAAATTTTTGAAAAACTTATAAAGTCATTTTGAAAAATTCGCGCGAATTTTCCAAACTTTCCAAAACAACTTTATAAATTTATACAAGATTTGCAAAAAGTGTTTTAAAAAAGTAATAAAGTTGGCCATCGAAAGAGAAGTCACTTTTTGTGGCAAGTTATTGCAGTAGTACAAAATATTATTACAAAATGCATATTATACACATACAGGGTGTCCACCGGGAAGAATTTTTGGGAGAAACAACGTGCCAACAAAACGCACTATTTATCGTGTAGTGAATGATTTCGAAGAAAAAGGGTCTGTACCTAACTGATAGGCCCAAGCATAGACCACAACGCACTGCAAGATCGGCTGCAAACATTACTGCTGCTTAAGGAAGTGTTCAAAACAATCCATCAACAACAATTCGACACTGCTCAGGAGCTTGGTCTTCAAAGAACAACTTTGGCGACAATTTTGCACAAGGATTTGCATTTGTTTCCTTGATTAACATGTGGTATCAACAAAACGGTGCCACATCGCATACAGCCAGGATTAGAATGGAATGACTGCGAGACCTCTTTACACAACAAGTTATTTCAAGAAATGGTGATGTTGATTGGTCTCCACGGTCGCCTGATTTGACTGCTCCGGACTCCTTTTTGTGGGGATATCTGTAAAGCAAGGTTTCTGCAAACAAACCAGAAACGCTTGAGCAACTCAAACAAAATATTCGTGATGAAATTAATGAAATACCGCGTGAAATGTGTGAGAATGTAATGAAAAATGTCCTCAAAAGGGCTCGCATTTGTGAGACTAACAGAGGCGGACATTTACCTGATATTGTATTCCATACATAATTGCCGACATTAAAAAAAACATTTATCAATATTAGATCCATTCTCTTTCATTTAATCAAAAATTATAAACAAACAAAGTAGTATACCTTCCCGGCGGACACCCTGTATTTTATTCCTCTTATGTATCAAATTAATATGTAGAAGATACTTATACTTAACCACACAATTGAGTTGCCTAACATTCCCATACTTTTTACATTGTTTCAATGCATTACATTATTATAACAATACATGTAAGTCATACGAATAATTGCGGACTTATGGCCTACTTCATTTCACTCAATAGGGTGGACAACAACTTTAACGAGCATCAAAATGCTATTAGTTTTCATTTTCAAATATCTTATTTTAGTTAATTCGTTAAATGGATGTAGGTATTTAGTTGTTAAAGTTTGTATAACACTTCGTATGCATGTGTTCATTATGGCCAAGCAAAAGAGAAGAATAGGGAAAGTGAAAGGTATTTTTTTATCCAAACATTTTGTACAAAATTTGCTAACTGTGGCAGCAAAACTTTAAAATTTGTTTAAATATTGTTCAACAATGAAAACGCATTGTTTTTTCACGTGGTATTCCGTTTTTACTATAATCTGTCAGCTGTCAAACTTTTCTTACGGTACAAATGGCGGCAAATTCAAATCATGTAAGATCAATGTAGGAAATTTGGTAACACCCTTTAGAATAGCTGTGCCAAATTTCAGACAACAAATTTTTAAATCAACTTTCTTGGGGTCACCTTTCATTCGATGTGTGGGAATATACTAAGTGGATTTATGCTATTTTTCAGGAGAGCCGTTTAGAGTTATTTAAAAACAATCTCCTTTTTATAAACGGATTTTCAAGCATATTTCAAGCTGATAGTCATGTTGTTAATATTGTGTCGTTATAATATTTTAAATTTAAGTTAGTCTTTTTATTAACAGCGTTACTGGAATATTCGAATATACTTTCTGATGTTAGTTCTATATAACACGGAACATGGCATATCAACAACTTTTCTAAGTACACTTAAAATGAAAGTGGCTGGAAATCAATAGGAAACAGGGACTTATGTAGGTATAACTTCTTAGCATTTGTTTCGTTACTAATTTTAGAAATTGATGTTTGTATGAGTACCAACAAGAAAATAAAATTTCTAAAACTATCTTTTTTAACTTCATAGGCCATGAATATCTTCACAGTTAATTTAAGGTGTTTTCAGGCTCAGATGAAACTGGTGCATGTGAATAGCATTTCAGTGTTCTATAGAATTGTTGATATGGTATGAGAACTAGCTTTTGATAGCAAAGCAAAACTAGATCTAAATATTTACCTTCTGAAACTGAAAGAGGTTCCTTATATGGGCGGCAATTTTTGGGCATACTTCAAGTTTATGTTTCTGTTCAAACGATGTTTTTTTTCTCGCACAGGTCTTTCCATAAGATTGAACCTGGGTTATTTTTTGTCATTAATTTATACAGGCATTGCCAAACAGTCCCTGCTTTTTTCTTCATCCAACTTTGTAAAAATTTGTTGGTGGCATTAAACTTAAAATTCTCTTAAATTTGTTTCTTGAATTGGTACCAAGATGCTATCTGCTATGGTACTGAGCCGCTCGTGTCAGAGAATATTCATTATCTGGTATACACTACTACTTTCTGGAAATTATTCTCCAAAGAAGTAGGTAAATGAAAACATTGGCAAAAGAATGTCTTAAAATTGTTAGATAGCCACAAAATCTGATTTAACTGCATTTTAGATAACTATAAGTGAATTTTAGAATTCAAGATAAACTTAGGTACATAAGTCAGTGTCGCCAATGAGTTCATAGCAACAAATTTATCTATATTAGGTATATTATTCCCGCAAAACCCCAAATTCCAACTTAGGGTTTTTTTCCACTGCGCCACCTCTCGCGATCGTCTGACAAAGATCCGAGAGTATAACTGTCTTAAAAAAGCTTCTCAGTTAGCCGTTTGGAGTCGGCATAAAATTGTAGATCCCTTCCATTCGTTTCAAACTTGAAAAACCCACACAAAACGAATGGTTGTGAAAAGCTAGGCCTAGGGTCCCTCCGGACCTGTTGCGCCAACTATTTATTTATTTAGGTACATACTAGCTGACCCGGCGAACTTCGTTCCGCCCAAATTTATTAATGTAGGTAATGAAATTAATAATTCCGTGCTTTCGCTTCATTCTGCTTCATGTAATTCGGTCAATTCAAATTTTTTATTCAAAAGGTATATTAAAATTAAATAAATAAATAAAATCAAATACTTGTCGGCCAACCTACCGCTTTTTCACTGAAATGCTTTATTTTTTGTTCTATTTCTGTTATCGGGTGTGTACACGTACAAAGCCAGAGCTTTGCCGACACGTGAAATTCAAAATTTATGCCACACACATCCAGCGATTGTCCTTGCGACTTATTAATTGTCCTAGCAAAATTGAGACGTACCTACGAGAAATTGAAGACGCTTAAATACGAACGGCAAATCGTTCTGAATAAGTGGAATCCGCGGAATAAAAACATCTTCGCCTTTGAATTTTCCAATAAAAATCGTTGCTTGAATAATATTTGATATTCAATTCTTCACAATCAAACGCGTACCGTTACAAAGTTTTGGTTCATTTAGGTTGCGCAACAAAGTGGGATAGTTGGTGGCTTCGTTTACATCCATCACGGAGTCGACTGATTTATATGAATGCAACTCACCAGCGATTTGGTTTTAAATGGCGAAATTCAAATGATCGACGTTCTTGTTTTTCGCAGCCAAAATCACTCTTATACTCAGACAATCATAGTCAATATACTTCTGAGCGATATTCGGGAAAACATTTATGATTAGTTCTTCCGTAGTCGATGTAAAGTTGCAAAAATGTTGTGGAAACTCAATCAGGCCGGTGATTAAGTTTGCTGGAATCACACCATTGCCCATCGCCAACAATTGCCTGGAGAACTCTGCAGCGGTTGTTGTCAAATGCAATTTCTTGACGTATCGCCATAAAGCAGAAGCCATCAGGCAAGCGTTCAATTCATCTGCCGGAGTTGATCTCGAAACGACAGGCAGCGTTTGACGAAAATCGCCTGATAGCAAGATCATTGCTCCACCGGAAGGTCGCTTATCATTACGTAAACGATTCAGGGCCTCGAATGCGCGTTTGTAAGCCATTGTGCATTCGTCCCATATGATAATCTTACATTGCTGCAGTACTTTCGCCATCGCAGTGTTCTTTGAAATGTTGCATATAGGTTCTGCATCCACTTGCAGATTCAATGGCAATTTCAATGCTGTTCGACCGCCTTCTAACAAAGTAGCCGCTATCCGTATCCCAGAAGAGGCTAGGGCCAAAGCGATCTCAGATCTCGAACGAATTGTAGCCAAAATAAGTGAAATCATGTATGTATTTCCAGTTCCGCAATTTTCGTTATCGACTGCTTGCATCAATTCATCGTAAACTTTCTTTTATTCTTGATTCAACATTGGCACATTTGTTCGAACAGCTTGACTCAATGCGATTCGACCGAAGTCCATTTCTCGCTCCAATTCTGGGGTAAATGCGTCTTGCATTGAACGATTTGGCTGTGGCATCCCCACTGCACAACAAATTGCCACTCATGAGCAGACACATGTCCTCGATCAAAATCAAAGCTTTGTTTCGCATTCCATCTAACATCTCCAATTCATTATCCGATGTCACAGTACGAATTCGATGCAAAAATATCGTCGGCCATATCATCTTTGTATAATAGTATAATCAAAGTATCTACTTCATTCCAAAAAGTTACTTAATGTAACATAGTAAACATAGTTTATTAGAACAAACTTTTTAGGTACCTATAGGTATTTCAAAAAAAACTTTCAAAATTGTTGACAACAACAATTTGGTTGAAAAATAATTAAAATAATTGACAACAACAAAATTGCTTTTAAAATTTAAAATATTTTTTTTTGTATTTGAAGTGTCACTACTCGATTTCTATTCAGTTTCTTTTTTTTTTCAAAGTGTACAAAAATGAATTTATTGAATGGCGGTTGCGCCTTCTTTCAAAAATTTATCATACTAATATATTAACCTTCTCTGCATGGTCTATTATCCAACAAAAAAAACTAAATCAAAATCGGATGTGTGTGGCAGTCGGTAGGCTGTCACACACACATTTATCAAGTTATTTTTATATATATAGATAGAAGATAGATAGATAGATATCATTTTTAAAACGAACATTTTCAACTTCTAAGCTCAATACTTAGATAGGTACCTAAATATTTTTAATTTACCTAATTTTATTTTATTTTTCTTACAAGGTCGAAGCTTTTTTTCGTTCTTGAAGTCATATTTTCGTTAATTTTTAGAGGAAACTTCTTTACAAAGTTAGCTTAAAAACACCTGAACGAAATTCTTCCTGTCATAAACAATGTAACTGTATAGTATATACCTACTTAACATTCAGGGCTTTTTTTTCTTTTACGAGCTGAATTATTCGCAAGAAAGATAAAAAAGAAGTTAAAATTATAGCTTCGACAGTAGTGGTACAGCTTAGAAAATACTTTTTTATTCGTTCACTCATTAATTGGTTAATTAATTAATTGGTTTTTATAATTACTTTGGAGCACAAACCCCTATAACTAAAATACATATTCGAAAGAAGAAGGCATGGAAGCTAAAAAGTCGGTTAAAATATTTCAAAATTTGAAGATTGAAATCAGTCTCTACAATCTATATGGGGTGCTGACTAATCTGAACCAAGCACACACTAATAGCTTCTTCCAATAATTAATATCCACATTTATAAATATTTTTAATTGGAGTTAACCATAACTAAGACCAATCGATGGATACTTTACTTAATATCATAAGCATTAACATGACCATTATTCAGACTTCTTAATGCGCAGTATTGGGTAATTTAAAAACATTAGCAGAAGCTATTGGATTCCCATCATACGCATATCATATTATGAAAGAACATCTCCCCGTAAGCAGAATAGATTAGTTTAAATTTTCATTATATATTCAGATCTATAATTCACGGAGTCCGAGTTCCGAGACTAATTCAAAAATCGACCTAATTAAAATTCCATCGGTGAAAACAAAATAACAAACATCGCTAGCTAATGTTTATTAATAGATATTACGTTTGACCTGCTGCTGATCACCTAGAGCCTAAGCGACATTGATATTGGATATACGAAATGCTATAAATGCCCAACGCAGGAAATATTTTTTGGTACCAAGCACAATAGTTAATAGTGCATGCGATCAAAACTAAGTTGAGTCTTGTGTGAAACTAGATACTTTGGTGCTCGATGGGGCTACCAACTTTTAGGTAGGTCGGACTTCAATGAATTTGTTTATGATCTCGATCTCGTTTCATTAGCTGTGAATTATGGGTTCGAACCTTGGCGCTTTGCTTTGCAGTCATAAATGTTTTTTTTTTTTTTTGGTGATAATCTCTACAAGGAATTAATTTAAAGTAAATTAATTTAATTTGTTGCGTTTTAGAACTCGTAAAGTTCAATTTTTATCAACTCGATCAGGAAATTCTTTTCATATGTAAATATCGGCGCATTCGAGATAAGATACGAATATTTAATTTAATACATAGTATGTTAGGTTGCCATTAATTATCCAATAGAGCTGTTTTTCGTTGTGGTATGATACATTTCGAATAGGAATTCAGATCATAGTTACATTTGGTATTGTTAGTCCTACGCAATCGTTCGGTTTAGGTGTGATAATCCCATCATTTGCGTTATCTAACGAAAATTGACTGTCAGATGATTTATACTATTCGAGTTTTTTTTTTTTTTTTTTTTTTAAATAGTTTTGTGCGACACAAAATAAAAGAAAGTGTCAATGGGAACTAATATTTTCAGACTGGTATTAAGATTATTTATTCGAGCATTTTTGAAAAATCTTAGAAATTTGTTGAGTAGATCTATTTTTTTTTTTAAATTTTGAATCAGTGTTCTGCAGAGGCCCATTCCAGATCATTTACCTTTTGTAAGGCGTTAGTTGTCTTGGATTTGCTTTGCTGTTCAACTTGAATGTAAATAATTTAACTCCTCGATCCTCTTCTATTGACACTATCGAGCGCCGATTCAAGGTCGTTTCACCTCAGGCGCTGAAATGACAGGAACATAAATCCGTGTAGGTACTCGGGATCTCTCTTAAATGTTAGGTGTTCTTTTAAGTATGATTTTACCTACCATTTACGACACAGAAGTTAACATGTATAATTTGGTCCAGTAAGTGGTTTGGTGAGACATTCAAGATACCACCGAAACCGCCATACCTTTAAAAGCCATTCGGATAGGCTAGCCATCCCAAGCTTCGTGAGCTGTTCTAAATGCTCAAAAAGCTATCTTCCAAGGATCTTACTTCTGATGTGGTAGAGAGCCGGGCAGTGCAAACACATTTGTTTTCATTATTTAAGGTTAGCATATTATTCGCACTAAGCAAATTTATTCTTTTTATTTTTATTCCTTAAATGATTTATTCTAAACTTTTTTGCAAAAGATTTTTGAGGTAGTTAGGGACTTTGTCTTTGTCTACCTCCGCTATAAATTCTGACAACGACATTGCATCAGAAATCAAGCGAAGAATTACACTTGCCAACCGCTGTTTCTTTGGCCTAAGAAGGCAACTGACAAATAAGGCCTTGTCAAAAAACACTAAGGAGACTCTATATAAGACCCTCATCATCACAGTCCTACTCTATGGCGCAGAAGCATGGACGCTATCAAAGGAGGATAATGATCTCCTCGGTGATTTTGAACGCAAAATTTTTCTGGTGATTTTCGGTCCCGTTTGCGTTGACGGGATTTGGAGAAGGAGATTTAACAGCGAACTCTACGAGCTGTACAGCGACATTGACCTGGTCAGAAAAGTGCGCATCAGCCGACTAAGATGGCTAGGACATGTAGAACGAATGGACACCAACGCTCTGGCCCGGAGAGTCTTCGATTCCAACCCGGAGGGACAACGCAGTAGAGGAAGACCTCGCCTTAGGTGGCGCGCGCAAGTGGAAGGGGACCTCAACCAACTTGGAGTGCGCAACTGGAGGCAGTTAGCCAAAGATCGCGCTAACTGGAGAGACGTATTGGTTGAGGCCCAGGTCCACCCCGGAGTGTAGCGCCATCTTAAGTAAGTAAGCTTATAAAAAATTGCAATTAATCCTACGAAATTTTATATCCCAAAAACAAAGCGATACCTTAAGCACGAAGTGTGTTTTTTTTTAGATTATTGCCCAATCTTCTGCTTTATATACAGTCCCGTTCAAAAATGTTTAAATTGATTAAAAAAAAGGATTGCCTAAGATCTTATACATATTAATATAAAAACAAATAGGCGAAGGGAAATAGTTAAGAACCACTTTCACTGCCTTAACCACAACATATTCGCTTGAATATTGTTTGATGGGAAGATAGTGCAGAGATGCAATGTTGTCTGTAATTTGTTTTCAAATTTGGTGTGTATTAGTGTTGCAACCTTAATTAAATAAAAATAGATAAATTATAAACGTTTAGTTCTTTTTATTATTTCTCAATTCAAAATTCTTTTTCGCTGTTCCACAGCTCTTCTCCAAAATCCATGTGGGATCCCATGACAGCTGTCAGTAGATGACAGCCGATAAGATGCCAGACACCACAGGGTGTCGAAGTTACCACATTCCTCCCTTTTTTAATTCGTTCCATAACGTTGGGGTGGTTTTACCAGTCTTCCGTAGCGGGTGATCCTGTCACTCTCGGATCTTGGCAAGGTGGTGGGGATGGATGCATTGGCAGCGGGCTGTGCGTCGTCCTTCTCTTCCAGTATTGACGTTTGTGCCTGTCCAGTTCGAGATTCGGGAATCGTGTCGGCTGATGTTGCAGAGGGGGGTGAAATGTGTGGTGACGTTTCTTCTGCCGAAAATTCCACTGGTTCCTTGACCGCAGGGATCTCCATTAAAAATGGCTTGTCCCCTGCAACGCGGCGTTTGATCTGGTCCACATGTCGACGTCCTACCTTATCGTCTACAGATTTCACAACATATGATACTGGACCGGTGATTTCAATTATCGTACCCTCCAGCCATAAAGGGCCTGATGAATAATTCCGGAAATAAACCAAATCTCCCACTTCAAACCTCCTTACGTGTTGACTTTCCTCGGACGCAATGGGAGTTAACTGCCCATCATCAGGATGAACGATGTCTAGTACCGTGCGAAGTCGCCGACCCATTAGGAGCTCCGCTGGGGTCTTACCAGTGGTGGTGTTCGGAGTTGTATGCTGCTTAAATAAAATACGTTGAATTTTAGTTTGCATATCCCCTTCGGTCATAGTTCTCAAAGACGTCTTCAAATACTGTACCATACGTTCCGCTTGGCCGTTGCTGGAAGGGTGATAAGGTGCTGTTGCGTTGTATTTAATGCCATTGGCAATATAAAATTGTTGCATTTCGGCTGACACAAAAGCCGTTCCATTATCGGAAATAATCCGCTGAGGTTGGCCGTGCGTCGCTATAATTTCCCGTAGCTTATTCTTAACTTCAGCCGACGATGTACTCCGTACTATTTTTACTTCTAGCCATTTAGACATAGAGTCTACCAACACTAAAAAGGTGTACCCCTGAAAAGGGCCAGCAAAGTCAATATGTAACGTGTTCCACGGCTTTTCGCATGGCTGAATGAATTGGCGTGGTGCCGAAGGCAAGTTGCGTTGTGTTGTTTGACACTGAGCACATCTTTGCACCTTAAGCTCAATTTGTTGATCAAGTTTGGGCCACCATACGTAACTCCGAGCATACGCCTTCATCAAGCTTATTCCCGTATGATACCCATGTATGAGATCCAGGATTGGTGTTTGATATTTGGGTGGCACGATTAACCTACTTCCCCACAACAAGCAGCCCTTGTGAGTCGATAGTTCCGCTTTACGTCGCACATACGGTATAAATTCTTCGGCTTTCTCTAAATCTTGCGGCCAACCATGCAGCAGGCATCTTAATACGCGTGACATTGTTGGATCTTTCATCGTTTCAGCAGCAATCTGCTCGGCTTTTACCGGAGCATTATTACTCTTTTCAAGCATTAGGATATCCGAAGGCCCTTTTTCCGCATCAATTTTTGAATGTTGTGGCAGTCGGCTTAAACAATCAGCGTTGATATTCTTCGACCCTGGCCGATACTCTATCTGGTAATCATAAGCCGATAACAATAAACACCAACGTAGCATGCGGGGTGACACCATTTGCGGAATCTGCTTCTTCCTATTAAAAATCCCTAGCAGCGGTTTATGATCGGTGAGAATAGTGACTTCTCTTCCAGCGACATACTGATGGAAATGTTTCATCCCAAATATAATGGCCAACGCTTCCTTGTCCAGCTGGGCGTAACTGCGCTCGTGAACTCCTAAAGTGCGCGAAGCAAAAGCGATCGGGCGTTCCAAACCCGCGCTCCCAATCCTATGGGACAAAATCGCCCCAACCCCATAAGGGGAGGCATCACACGACAGAAACAGTGGCTTAGCGACATCATAGTGTATCAGCAGGGTTTCGGAATCGAGCAGAGCCTTGAGTTCATTGAAAACTCTTTGATGCTCCTTCGTCCATTCCCATTTGACATTCTTGTCTAACAGACGATGTAGTTTCTCAGCAACTGTGGCCTTCCGGGGTAAGAATGAATTGTAAAAATTCAACAATCCCAGGAATGACTGCAACATCTGTTTATTTTCCGGAACGGCCGCTTGTTGAATGGCCCTGACTTTCTCTTTGTTCGGTGAGATTCCCTTACCACTGATATGGAAACCTAAGAAATCCATTTCTCGTCTCGCAAAAAGACACTTTGACTTATTTACCGTCAAGTTCGCTCGCGACAGTTTCTCTAGAACTGCTTCTAAATTACGAGTATGATCCGCTTCATCTTTCCCCGAAATTATGATATCGTCGAGATATGCTTTGACGCCATTTATACCGGCTAGTAGTGTATCCATACATTTTTGAAAAAATCCAGGTGCGGCCGATATGCCAAAAGGTAACCTTCGGACCCTATACAACCCTTTATGGGTGTTAAGCGTTAATAATTCGGCGGAGAAATCATCCACTACTAGCTGCTGATATGCTTGTTGTAAGTCTAACTTTGTAAATATCTGACTACCCGCAATCGCAGCCATTACCTCCGAAAACAGAGGAAGCGGATAGGAATTTTTCTTAATAACAGCGTTAACGGTACTTCGGTAATCGCCGCAGATTCTAATAGACCCGTCGGCCTTGGATACTGGTACGATCGGCGTAGCCCATCTAGAAAACAGAACCGGTTCCAATATTTTTTGTTCGATTAATTTAGCAATTTCCTTTTCAACAGCTGGTTTCCATGCAATAGGGCATTGCCTATGTTTCAGAAAAATAGGTGTAGCTCCAGGTAATACTTCAATCGAAATCGGCGGCCCGTTGTACGCGCCCAAATGATCGCTAAATATGTTCTGGTACTTCCTCAACACTCTCACCCCCTCTACTTCCAACTCCAACGCACACACCCCCTGCACCGTGATTCCCAGAGCCGGAAACCAATCTCTGCCCAGCAAGCATCTCCCACCACCTGCAATAACAAGAACCGGCAAATATCTGTCTTTATTATTGTAATTAATATTCACCATAGCCGATCCCAGGACCTGCAATCTCTCTTTTGACCAAGTCTGCAAGATTACTGTGGAAGGTTCCAGCTGCTTACTTTCACGATTAATGCGATTCCACGTGATCTCGGAAATTATTGTACACGCTGCCCCCGAATCAACCTCAAAAAATTCCTCCACGCCGTTTATTGACACTTTTGTCAAAATCTGCTGTGTGGACGGTGTTTGAATAACATTTAGTTCAAAAAAGTAGTTTGGAATAGCCGGCGATAAAGTCTCCTTTTCCTCTTCCTTTTCCTCTACTACATGGACAGCTTGCTGTTGACGTACAGCTGTCCTTTTTTTAAAACATGCTCGACTCGAATGTCCCTTCATGTGACAAAAATCACAATTTTTCTCCTTGAAAAAACATTTATCTGCAAAATGATTTCCATCACAGCGATAACAACGTAAGTTTCCTGGTCGTTTCTTTGACGATACCGCCATAACCTCTATGTTTCCCCGTACATCCATTACGTGTCGATGAGCCGCTTCATGGGCTATTGCAATTTCATACGCTCGCTTAAAATCCAATTTTGGTTCGCTGAACAGACGCTTCTGCAGCGATTCATCCGCCACTCCGCACACAATCTGATCTCTCAACATATTGTCTAGCTCCACGAAATTGCAGTGCTCCGACAATTTTCTTAAATCCTTCACAAAATCCGCAATCGTCTCTTCACTTTTTTGGCTTCGCTTATGGAAGGTAAAACGCTGCACAATCTCATTTGGCTTTGGGTGGAAATGACGATCTAATTTCTCCACGATTTCGTTAAACGACACATCTTTTGGGGTTAGTGGAGTCAGCAAAGATCGAATTATTTCATAAGTTGTCTCTCCCACGCAGGATAGAAATATGGCTCTCATGGAAATTTCATTTGTTATACCATTTGCTTCGAAATAAAACTCCATTCGCTCCTTATAATTGTTCCACGCCATTGTTGGCTGAAAATGCTCCAGTTTCCCAAAAGTATGTGCCGCCGTATTATTTACATTTGCCATCACGCTCTCATTAAATGCCATGTTGCTGTGTTTCCTCGTCGCCAAAATGTTGCAACCTTAATTAAATAAAAATAGATAAATTATAAACGTTTAGTTCTTTTTATTATTTCTCAATTCAAAATTCTTTTTCGCTGTTCCACAGCTCTTCTCCAAAATCCATGTGGGATCCCATGACAGCTGTCAGTAGATGACAGCCGATAAGATGCCAGACACCACAGGGTGTCGAAGTTACCACAATTAGCCAGGTCAATATAATGGTAGAATTTCTATCACTAGTTCGACTAGTTAAGTATAAAATGTCAAAATAGACACGAAATTCCACAAGGGATTAAACACCACAACATTCCATGAAAAACAGGACTCGTTCCAATTGGCATTTGCAAACGCCGCCCTGAAAGTTTAACAACACATTTTCAAATCCTTAAAACATTTGAGTGCACTCAACTTTTTTTTTTCGAAGCTAAAGACACTGCTCCAAATGGTTATAAAATTTGTCAAAAAAAAACTGAACTACATCTTGAACACCTAATTCTACGGGCCTTAATAGAAGTTTAAACACATTTTAAATCCCATTCCGAGTAAGGCAAAAAAAAATATTTTTTTCAGTGTACTAATTCCGCCCGCCTTATTATTTTTAATATTTTTTTGTTATACGATGATCCTTTGTCATAATATTTCTGGAAATTCAAACTGGACGAAAGCTCTGTCCCATAGACATTCCGTTCATGGAAATTGTTGTGCTAATTTCACCATCGCACACAACATCAGCCCAAGGCGCACTTCCAGAAACCCCAAAAGTGTCGACACTTCAGTAAAAGTATCGATGCTTATTTAAAAACTTCAATCATAGGTATTTCCTTTTGTTGCTCAATACTCGTATTGCCATACACATCAGTAACACCATAAAAGCCGTTATAGCTTGCTCTAATTCAGTTATTCACCTACACGTTCCACGGAGTGTCAATTCAACTTTCGCTCTTTAAAGTCATAGCGCATCTAAAGGCCTTTTATCGAGCAGCTCTTGATGTCCATAACTCAAGAGCCTACTTCAAGCGTTGAGTATACGATTATGATTTAATTTGTTCAGCAGATAGACAATTGCTCTCAAAATACTCAGGAAATACTACACATAACTGCAGTGTATTCAAATCGACACATTTAGTCGATAATTAATGCAAATGGCACACAAAATACGACACACACATGCCGTTGCTGACAATAACACCGATTCGGATAAATGTAGCACGTTAAAAAGCATCAAATGACAATTATTATAATGCATTCGATTTATTCATCCGTGGGTCGTCTGAATTGGGGGCTACAAGTTTTATTTGTTTGATCATTAAGACCATCGTCGATCGATACAAATAGAGGGAGAGAGAGAGAGAGAGACTAAAGCCCTACCCAGCGCGGAACACGACTTATGGTTGTATCTCGGACATCATAATTCAGATTGTCATTGTGTCTGGTGTTATTTTGGAACACTTTGTTTGTGTGTTTTTGTTTTTTTGTTTTCCTGAAGGCAGAACACCGTCTTAATTATTTGAACCAATTAATTTTCCTAATTTAATCTTTCGAAAGGCAGAAAGAGTTGAAAATGAATCCGATTTAAATTATCATTGGCAGCGAGCAAGGGAGAGGTTCCTTCATTTCGGCGCAGGAACACGAAATGTATTTCTGAAAATTTGGGATATAAATATCAGGCCTGATTAAAGCTTAACAAAGTGGTACATGTTTCACGTAATTAGCTCATTTATTATGGGCTAAAGTGTTGCACCGTATGGAATGAGACAACTTAATGCGGATGAAATTTTAGTCTTGTTTTTGTTTCGTTAACTAATTTGAATTGAAACACAAAGAGAAATATGTTCCTTATCGATCTTACACTTTGTAGCTAACTGATGAAACATGCATGTGGAACTATGGATGCTATGATATAAGGCAACTACGTAGTTATGTTATTGTGTACCAAGGAGCGAAAAGTTTGAAGAAATCATCACAAGAAACCACCGCCTGAATTTAAAACTTTATAAATAAATAAACAAATCACGGAAAGAAGTTTAAGATCAAATCAAGAAAAATAAGCGCCGAGTCACGAAAGGTTTGTCTCATTTTAGAGCTTAGCTTAGTATTTGTTTATAGTATATATATGTATAGATTTCGAGATATATTCGAATCAGACCACCATTGTCGGGTCTCTTTTCGTCTCTCTACCACTATAAACCTTACCCAGAGAGACTTTCTGGATTTCTCCAGAGTTCTTCCCTGAGCTCAATTCCTAGTGTTAACGCTAGCATCTGTTTATGGGAGATCTGTTTCATCGACTGGGTCTTGACCCAATGATGTCCCAAGATCTTCATTCTTTTGCCAGCCAGCGCCGGACATTGACACAGTATATGTGCCGCTGTCTCAGGTTCCTCCAGGCATAGTTTACAGGTATCATCCTATCTAAGGGCCATCTTCCTTAAGTGATACCCGAAATTACCATGTCCTGTTAACAAAGCCACCACCCATTTCAATCTTCCTCGACTCATGCTTAGAACTCTTCTTTGAGTGGAGCAGGTCGGCCACTTAATTGCCATTTTAGCCTGTCTACATTGTTCAACAGTTGACCACCTTTTCAGGTGTTCTGCCGTCATCCATTTGTGAATCAGCTGTTCTACCATTCCTTTGCCAATTGAAGAGAATGGTTCTGGTTCCAGCAACTTTTCAGTTGACCCCTGTTTTGCAAGGGAGTCCGCCTTTTCGTTGCCTTCGATCCCTATGTGTCCTCGTACCCAAGTCAGTGTTACTTCATTTTTAGATGAACACTCATTGAGCTTAAGTACACATTCCAATGCCAATGATGTTGTGATGTTTGTTTTTTCATGCATCTGATCATCGCCTGATTGTCCAGTGTTATAAGGATATTTCTTCCCTCCACCCGACTCTCAAGCAAGTAGTCCAACGTAATTGTAACGAAGTGTAATTCCCGAGGCTTGTGTGACGGGCTATTTCCAGCTCTGCTGAATAGATACCGGCACCCGCTCCGTCATCCATCATGAATCCATCTGTGAAAATCACTATTTCACCACTCCTTTTTTCTGGAAGTAATCCGTTCTCAATACGAGTTTTGTAATTCCTTTCCATAATACGCAACCTTGTTATCCCATCCATAGGCATGTTCAGCTCCCTAATCTTGTTTTCGACAAGTTACAGGATCTTCCTATGTCCATAGATGGTTCCACGATTGTGCCATTTCGCATCTGGATGCAAACGAAGTGCCGCTAGGGCCGCTGTTTTCTTAATTAATAAGTCTAGCGGTAAGATCCCTAGGATCACTTCCAATGCGCATGTTGGTATTGTCCTTATTGCACCTGTAACTCCTAAACATTCTAAACGTTGGACCCTATCCAGGTGCTTCCTCACAGTTTTCTGGGAGGCTTTCGCCCACCATACAACCGAGGCGTAGGTAATAATGGATCTAGTTATCATCGTATACATCCAGTATACTGACCTAGGCGAGAGTCCCCACCTCTGTCCACATACACGTTTGCACTGATGTAGTATCCTTTTTGCCTTCCTGACCATCTCCTCAACATGGTAGTTCCATATAAGTCTAGTATCTAGATAGACTCCGAGATACTTAACCTTCTTGGCCATTTTTAGTTCCGATTAGGATTTACTAATTCACGACTTTTTATTGGCAATTCTAGAAATTCTACAAAGTGAAGATATTGACCCCCAAAGTCGTGAATCAACACTTCTCAGTGTCAATAATGCGATCGGATGTGAAATACATATTGCCATAACCGATCGCAATTTGACACAAATAGTTCTCTACTGAAAAGGTAAAACATCTTAAGTTGACTTAAAATTAAATCAACTTAACTTTTACTGTGGTTGTGAAATGCAAAAAAAAAATCCTAAATTACCACTTTCCTGTTGCAATTACGATTTTATCCCTTAGTAAATTTTTAATCGTAAATTGCAACCTATTTTTATCAATTCGCAAATCATATTTTGCAATTTACGTGTGCAAAATTATTATAAGATTTTATTGATTCATCATTCAGTGGTGGTAAATTACGAAATATTTTTTGCAATTTGAGATTTTATATTGGTGTTTGAGGAATTGACCTATTGAAGTAGTGAAATTCAAGACAAAATCGTTGTGATTTGCGAAAAATATATGGTTCGTGATTTGCAACTCAAAATTTTGCAATTGGTGACTATGCAGTTCTCTCCGTGTAGTTGGCGCAACGGGTCCGGAGGGATCCCATTCATAGCTTCTCACAACCATTCGTTTTGCGAGTTTTTCATTTTTTGAACGATCGGAAGGGATCTACAATTTTATGCGGACACCAAACGGCTAATTGAGAAGTTCTTTCGAGGCAGTTATACTCTCGGATATTTGTCAGACGTTCGCGAGAGGTAGCGCAGTGGAAAAACCATAGTTGGATTTTTTTTTTTTTTTGGGATTCGAACATCGACCCCCCGCTCAGTAGTCCAACACACTAAAACTTTGCTAAAAACAAATAATTACAAACTGCACTTAGTGGCTAAACATTTATTTATTTCTACAAAATTCTAATTTTCCTATCATTCTCCAAGTTGGAGTTTGGGTTTTTGTGGGATTCGATCCTCCACCCCTCGCTTAGTAGTCCAACACACTACCCACTAAGACACTGTGCCTGAAATCAAGCAAGCATTAAAAATTCCATCCATCGATATTTTTGACGAAAATTTCTTGTGTTGTAGACAAGCATTTTTCATGAGAGTATGAGAGTGAGAGAACATTTTTTCCTAATTTGTCCTTATTTGTTGATATATGCGAAAGTTTTGACATAAATTGTAGATAAATTGGTGTTTTTACTTTCTAAAATTGAAGAAAAAATAAATATTTTTAGTGTCATGGGTTTTATTTTAAGCATTCCTACTTCATTGCCATTTGGCGAAAGAGTTTTTTTTTTTAATGAGGTTTGTTTTCCAAAAATATTATTTATTGCAATGTTATTTAAATTGTGACATCTTACTCTAAGATAGTTACCTAAATCTAAATAAAAATCTAGTTACCTAGTTAAATATTGAACTATTTTTTCAACAATAAATGTAGATATCTATTCAAAATGTTCTTTATTCTTAATACTAAGGTTTTTTTTTTTTTCATAAAACAGATTTGGAGAAATAGCGTCTTCCTTTCGTTTCGAGTAAAGTTGGGAACCCTAGTCCTTACCTTAGACCTGTTGCGCGAACATTTTTTTTAACTGTTTTCCTTGGTGGGAAAACCAATAAATTGTATCCTGACATTCGGCAATTTCTCCCTAATGATGTTGATTTCCAACTCTACACATCTTCTCTTTTTCCTTTCATTTGATCGGTGTAAATATTAACTGTACAAACACTGCCGACGGAGTGAACAATAATCACCTCATGAACTTGACCCCATGATATTTTTTTCTATTACAAATAGACAATGTGGCACTTCTTCTCAATCGCAGAGAGCAAACAGTACAATGGAAGGTCGGAACAGGTGTTCTCGACACATTACTCAGGGAAGATGCAATTGGCAATTGGCATTACCGCGCACTGCCACAGCTATGCCGCCACCACCCGGTGTTGTCGTCACCGCGTTGTCTTGTCGTTCCTACTTTGACCGAAATCGTGCACTACAGTTCCTTCTCCCGAGGACTCCACCATTCATTGTCGGACACTATAAATGTTGTAGAAGATCAAGATGCCCGCCGCAAAACAAAAAAAAAATAATCCGAATCGACGACGACGACTCGTCGGCAAAAGTCATTGCGTCCAATTCATGAAATCGAATTGAATGCGCGCTAAGAGTGCTCGCTGCTCGGCTCGATAACGCTTCTCTCCATCGCATTGAGGGCATGCCAATCGAGCTGAAGCTTATTAGCTTCTTGGCAGCCATCGACGATTGCTGGTGAGTTATGATGTCATGCGGTGGTTGGCATCCGGCACCCCATTCATATCTCATATGGTGTCTTCATACCTGGGTACTAGCCACCCGACAAGAGCCACTTCACCTGCGTATTGTGATTGTGATGCTGGCCCAGAAGAGGGTACATTGTTCCGCTGGGCCGTGTTATTATATATAGGCAATCGGCACTCACTTGAGAAGCACCACAATGCCAATAACTAAAATCACGAATTTATTTTATTAGTTTAACATCGGTTGTAAGGAGTGGTTTGTGTGTCAGTGCGGCGAACGCGATTTCAATAACACGGTCGCCGTGAGTACCTACCGGCTACGGCTAACTATTGGAAAACAATCGCACAGAGATGAATTAGACGAAAACAAAAACAAAAACCGAATAAGTATGAATAAACCGATGTTGGCTGTTTGTTTGATGATGTTTGGAGGTGTGATTGTAGTGCTAGTTCGTGGAATATTTGAACTGTGACTGTGATGTCCCGGGATGTTGTAAATTCATAATGGGTAAAGCGTGCCGGTCAGCCCTCTGATGATAGAATGGCGCAGAAAGGTCGTTTGCTGAGGTAGTTGGAATTTCTTTTGGATTCTAGAAGGCGGTTCAATGGCAACTTGAAACAGAAACTATGACTGATCGTGATAAATTGTAAAAGTCATTAGGTTGTCGTCCAAGGGAACTTTGGTTGCTCTATCTTTTCGCATTTAGTAAAGGAGGAAAGGGCCGTAGTAACAATACCTAAAGGGACATCATTTTTGCTACACACACTTGAAAAACAAAAGAGCAACGTTAGCCCTAGTATACTCCGAAAATAGTAGAGCTGCGACAGCCCCATAAGCTTCATAGTATCTATGAAGATTACACATCCATGGCGCAGACAAAAAAGAAGACCTATAAGCATCTAATTCTGTTAGATGTACGTACATCATCCGATAATTTTGTGGCTATAATGTGTGAACGAAAGTTCTGATACCGTCAGTTATATGGTTATAGAAGCTTAAACACACCTCAACATCCAAAATTATGATGCTGAGGAAAGAGCTGTCGCTCTCATACACAAAGCTGGAAAAAAAATCTTCAGATAGTCCGAATTTGTCCCTTTTCTTAGTAACTCTGAAATTACCTTTTTTTTCTTTCATTCAAAGACGAGCTCTCTTAAGAGAGAAAGAGCCCACCTTTAGGCTACCGTCACATCTTACGAAACCCTTATAATCACTTTGTCTTTGTAGTATCTTTCGAGATCCAGGGAATTCATCTAGCTCCATATAGCTTTTGAAAACCTTTTGAATCACAAACACACATAAATACCTTCTTTGCTGTGAAATCATATAAGGAATCTATACTTATTGAAGCCCAAAATGATCGCTAAGAAACCCTATCGAAATATAGAAAACTATTAGTCAAAGAGCCTTACTAACAATCATTTGTAACCTTAACCTTGTATATTTTGTAGGTCACATTATACCATTTTGTATGGAAAATTTTGCCATTGTGAGTTTGAAAATAATTATTAGTATCGCGGAAATACCTGCATCGGTATCTTTTAACAATTATACATAATATGCAAAATTAGAAAAAACAAATATTTCGTTTGCATTTAAAATGCATTTTAGTTTTTTTTTGTTTACATATATGTCGAATATCTTACTCGATATCAAATACGGTCTGAATGTAGGTTTATTTAAGTTTTTTTTAAGACGAATAGCAGAAACAAAGATAGGGGATCACTTTGAGTACCTAAACTAATCAGGTCCAGCATATTTACCTAAAAACATACTTGGAAGAAAATTGATGTTTTCAAAATGATTGCATGCCTCTATTTCCATTTGAATGACCAAAACAGTATGTTGAAAAACTGCTCATTGTGTATCATGAAAAGTAGAGTAAAGTCGGGTAATGTGGACCACTCGGCTAATATGGACCACCAGCTTTGCTCACCTCTCACCAATGCAATTGGGGCGAGTATTGCTTACGATTGTCCGCGAACTCCTTAAACTTACTTTAGGGTAGTTTCAGCAGTCAGAAGGAATGCCTCTCTGACTTGTGATAAATAAAACAAAGTCGAAGGCAGTGATCCTTTTTTTTTCGTAAGTGTTTTTCCTTTTTTCATTAGTTAAATACCTCTTTTTTTATTCATTCATTTTATAAATATAAGAAGTGAATATGTGTTCTTAAGTTCATATTAGTAAAATTATTGTAATAAATCACGTTTTGTTGCAAAGTAATTTTCTTAAAAAAAAAACGTGTTTCGGGTAATATGGACCAAGATAGCGGAGGGTTATATGGACTTATTACATACTACCCGCCGTATTATTAAAAGGAGTCCGAAATTGATTTTTTCACCTTAAGGCCATGGATTCGAGAAAAAAAAACACCAAAGCAAGAAAAACGCAAGTCATGAGGTCCGGACGATTTGAAAAACGCTATTAAAATGGTGAGGACAAGTTTTTGTGGCTATTTAAAAGCTTCAAAATTAAATAATGTACCAAAAACTACTCCTGAAAATGTTAAAAATTGAAAGTACTAATAGTTCGACACTGGTAAATTTTAAGTTAGGTCGCAGACCAGTTTTTCTAAATACGTTTGAGAAATAGCTTGTGGAATGTGTATGGACCATGTGGTCCATATTACCCGTCACTTTTCTTTTTTGCCATTTTTGAGTTACTTTAGTTTTTGTTTTTTATTAGTTTTATATGAAGTGAATTAATGTTTTTGTTGCTATTTGTTTAACATAAATATACTAATCTTTTTTTTTTTAATAAACATATTTAATAAAACATACACTGTTTGTGTTTTATTAGCAAAAATGTGAATGGTGGTCCATATTACCCTACTTTACTCTAATTTTTTGTTTGGTTTACAATGTAAATAGTAGGTAACTTTATATCAGCAAATATAACCTTACCTACTGCTTTTTCATCTATAAGTATAAAAAAATACACCTTAAAATACACCTTCAAAATTTCCACTTAATTTTCAATGCAGAATGCACCCTTTTATGTCTGTATTTTAAAGCTCATAACTGAGAATGATAATTCGAAAAGAAACCTGGATTCTTATATCTGCATTACATAATATTTGTAAAAATGTCAGTATATCACGAACCCAACTTCGAAACATTGGCACATGAGACCAGGTATTGAATACCCCATCCCCATACTTAGAAAGTGAAGTTGTCATGAAAAAGCTTCTCATCGGCCGTTTGGATTCATCATAAATTGTAGATCCCTTACATTCGTCCCAAAGTATTTATTATTACTAGAGCCAATAGTCTTTGCAGTAACTTCAATATTACCAAGTAATTTTAATTACCTGATAATAAACTATAATAATAATAATAATATTATTATTTATTATATTTATTATATTTATTAGGCTTAGCCCTCGGCGAAAAGCGAAAAGTAGCTGGATCAGTGATCTTCAAAGCCAAGTTAGTAAGGGCTACACAAAAACAAAGGATATCATTGTCATTATCATTACATTAATAGGTACATGAACATCCGAAGTTTTAGTATTTACTAGCGTGCCCGGCGAACTTCGTCCCGCCCAGTATTGACTTTTTGACTGAAATTATTTGAATTTGGAGCATTCACTATTCCACCAAAAATACATTTTTTTGATCCAAAATATCTTTTGACAAATGCGGTCTCACTGTATATACTACGATCAAATAATCCAAACAAACAAATTTTAAAAATAACACTCCCCGTACAAAATATATGGAAAATAAATTTCTACAATTCTCCAATTTCCCTTTCGAATTTTCCATTTTTTTCGTCGTATGAACCTTTCTTAGGCGTAGACAAACACAACAAAGAAAAAATAGCTCAAATCCAAAGAGTATCCAACACTCTTTTCTCAAATCGGAAATTCCGTTCTCGAGTTCCCTCATATGAAAAATTGTGAGGTAGGTGTTACCATCTCTGAGATTGAAAAGGAGACGCACGGAAAATTCAATACGCTTAAATACGAAGGACAAATCGTTCTGAATAAGGGGAATCCGAGCAATGAGAATGTTTGCTTTTAAAATTTCCCCTCGAAACCTTCGCTTGGATGACATTTGATTTAATCTTTCACCATCAAATCAAACGCGTTCCGTTACAAAGTTTCGGTGCATTGACGTTGCGCAGCAAAATTATAACTGCCCGGAACATCCAAAGAATTCAAAAATTGAACTAATCCCCATAAAGTTGTTTTCACGACAAAGAGTAGCATATGGTATGTCCTTCCTAGCGTTTGGTTTTATTTTTGAATGAGAAGTTCCGCAACCTGTTTTCCTATCCCGCCTGTTTTTTGTAAAGTACCAACAATAGGCTCCATAAATATCCTCTCTGTCAAACTTTAAGCAACCATACCCATCCCAAAAATTTTAATCGTTTCAATAAAACTGTTTCGGAAAGCGACAACACCGCCACCTATCGGGTCGAAAAGTATCCTATCTTTCAAGCTTGAATCAACACATCCACAAAATTTCATTGAAATCGATTTAGCGGTTTCGGAGATCGACGACAGCGCCACCTATCGGGTCCAAAATTTGATCTTTTAAGACTGCCTGAAATACACCAATTCGAACAAAACAAAGGAAGAATTATACAATTTGGCCAGTAAGAACATTTTCCTTGGTTATGTTATTTGTGCCGGAAATCGAATGGAAATGTTATTTACCTATTTCAAATTGATTAAAAACTAATTTGGAGTTTTCGTCGAAGAATTGTACAGCTAAATGAAATATGAATTACTGAAATGTCAAATTCAAAAAGGTTTGGACAACCAACGCCAAATATATTATTACAATTAAATTAAAGTTGTTGATACAATATTGATATGCAGGAAAATCTAACTTTTCGTAAATATCTCCCAGCGCCACCTATCGGGTCCAAATTTTGGCAAAAGCTTTCTATTTTTTTAAGTATTATATGGTGTAAATTTGAGCCATATCGGTCCATAAATAAGAATTTTCAAAAAAGCGACCCCAGCGCCCCCTATAGGGTCTAAAATAAACATAAACCATCCGGAGGACCACACAAACATATGATGTGAATATAAGGGGGATAGCTTCAGTGGTTCAGCCGTTATCGTCGGTCATACATACGCACGAACGTTTTTATATATTAAGATTATGAAATAAATATAATGAAACTTGCGAAATGTGAAAGGTACTGTGCCATAGATGTGCACAAACAAAAAATTGGGTGTAATGTCGCCATTAAGACTGGTAAAATGAAGTTAAGAATTCCCCATAAAAAATGCTTATCAGTTAATTGAACCCAGTATGGTGAAATTCAATTTATCGCCGCCATATTGCCATAGTAATGTATTGAAATTTCAAATAAATATAATATCATCTTAGATTAGAACCTATTTCCGAAGGAGTGCAATTTATCTACCCCTAAAAGTAAGCAACTCTATACCTAATTTTAATTCAGGGGAATGTCTTCGAGGTCGGTGTTTATTGGTTGGTTTGTATTGACTTTTGGTTTCAGTGATGTTACTGTGGAAACGAACATTTTTCGCCATAAATTGTTGGTATAAATTTTGATGATGACGTATTAAAATGTTAATCATGAGTAAAAGTTATTTTCAAAGGAGCATATTTTTTGATATCTAGATGTCGATTTTTTTCTTATAAAAAAACAACATAATTATCGAAAACTGTGGTAGCTACGTTTAGTATTACATAAGAACTTATAAAAGGTAAGGTCGATTTTCGGCAAAAGCGAAACTAATAAATAGCTATTCATATTCCAACAAATTCCGCACCTCATCAATAGAGCAGAAAATATATTTCCAGCTAAAGGCAAGAGCTGTTTTACTTCACTTTTATTGCTGAAGTTAATAAGTCGATCTTATAATTATGTAGCATGCTTCGAATTTTTAAGGGTAGCAGAGGTTGTGTTGAAACCGTGATGATTTATCTACAAGCTGTGTAGAGTCCCATCGCATCACAAGTGGGACATCTAAAGATTGCTTTCCAGGCTAGTAAATGTACTACAAAAACCTCATGCTTTGGTCATTCGAGTCTCTTAGTATCTACTATAACATCGGCGGCTGGATGATAAGGCTGTTACCAACTACCTCTCTCAGTATTGTTTTGTTTTTTACATATTCTGATACACTAGTATCATCAGTCAGCTAGCTATATGTTCCCGATTTTGTCACAGTCAGGCCGTTTCTTTGACTGCTTTCTCCAATGCAATCGATTCACACCTCCTCCAGCAACATTTTTTGCTGCGATTTTCAGCAACTTCCCTGATCTTAACACTGGTTAGGTCAGGTTCTTGTTGAATCTCCAAACAATAGAGCCCATCATTTAAAGCTGACTTCTACTATTTATTATTATTTGCGTTCGAATTTTTTCTCCAAAAGATTCAAACTAACTTCACCAGAAATAATAAACCAGCTGCCTTATTCAGAAGTTGGATTAGTCAGCCCGGCGATCTTCAGTATTAAACCCGGATAAACGATCACACTTTTCAACTTTATCTCATTAATAAAAAGTTTTGTATATGATTAAGAAGCGATTTGAGGTAATCAATCTGCTAGTAGGGATGCGCAAGTAGGCAAAAAAAAAAAAAAAAAAACCGAAAGTAGCTACCTAACTACTTGCAGTTAATACTCCATTAAACTTACACTGGTCTAATACGTTAGTTGCAATGACGCCACATGTCATTAAGAATCGCATTGTGTTTTCATTGAAATGAAGAGTTTTTATTTGTGTTTAATTACAGCCAAGTTAATCGTTACGATTTCCTCTGCACTAATACCATGAATCCAGCGCAAATTTTATCCCCATAAACATGATTCAGTACCATCCATTAGACTGGTAATTAGGGGAATAGCACTTTTTTCCAAACTCCATCGCAATGCTAATTTGCATCACCCCAATGCACTTAATACTTCTGTTTTATTAATTATAAAACTCTTCATTAGGCATTCCCTTTTATTCACTCGTCATAAACGTTTAATTATAAACAGTGTCATTAAATTGTAATTTTGCACAAAGCGCAATGGTAGATTCTTGGGAGGATCGGCGGAGAAAATCCAACATTTTGAGGTCAACACGAGCAGATAACATAAAATCAACTATCCATTGTAAGAAAAATATCTGATCGCGCGCACATCTTCCATCAATTACATCCATCTGAGTCGTTTCATAATGACCTCATTAAACATCACTATAATATGTTTCCACAGAGGAGGTGGTTTTTGTTTTATTTCTCCTAACAATCGTCAAACTACATAACCTTTGATGGCTGAACAAATGATTAAAACACTCCGTGAAGACACCGTGGAGCCCCTCCTCCAAGCGCAGAAAAATCAATCAAACGATTCAAGAGATACAAGCTTTTGTCGTGCTACGATTGACCCTCTCCCGCACACACACACACACATACACAAGAAAACACACCTGCTATTTAACTAAAAAAAAATAAAAATAACAAGAGAAAAACTTGGACAATTCCATACGAGTACGCATCCTTGTGGGCAAAATTCAGTCAAGTAACCCGTTAAGGTGACACAATCCCAGGCAACAGAAACCCAACATAGATTCCTCGCCACCTTAACGAAGGGAGATGGCAAACTACCCGAATGCGACTGAATTTTATCGGCGCAAAATCTAACACGACATCTATCGTTTTTCATCCTAATCACTTCGGTGCGGAGTAGATACCTACACTCGCAGCCGCACGGTACCATAAGCCACACAGTCCAGTCGGTTGATGTGGCGTGCTCCATGGCCATGGTATACACTGGCTGCACGGCTTACCGTTTGTCTGTAATCATTCGTCACTTGATTTACGTGCGATAATCAGAAACAGGCAACAAAAACAAAACAAAACCAAAATAAAAAGTCAAGCCTCAAAAACGCGTATCTATTCGTCAGATGTTCCACCAGCGGTATCATCATCTAACACCTCCACCACCACCACCACCAGACCAGTACCACACCGGTCGCCCCAGAGAGATGCCTGTAATGTTTCCTTAATTTATCGCATTAATAAGAAATCGTTTCTCACCGTAACGCCTGGGAAGGAGGTGGAGGATATAACCTCCTTGGAGCGCATCCCATCCGATGGTTCAGTGATAGCGGCGATGATGGGATGCGCTGCGCTGCACAGCACCAACTCAATGCCGTGATGCTGTTTGCCTATTTGGCTGATGATTGGAATTTCTTCGTCCGACTTGAGTGCTGTGTGTGACCGACCGATGAAGATGGGAGCGTCTCGTTGTCGCTATTTTCGATTCACCTGGCGTAGTATCCATTTCTAGGATCCACCGATATGTGCTGGTGGGACAGTTAAATCTAGTTATTTATTTTCCTCTTTCTTTTCTCTCTCCCAGCGCACTAAGTCGCAAATAATATTTGTTGTTTCGGTTTCGGGATGTTTGGTAAACACACAATATGTCACATGACAGTGTGGTGCGCGGACCGGGCATGGGCATCCCACCTGAAGAATTTTTTTTTTCTTCTTAGTGGTACGACGAGTGTGAAATTCCCACCAAGTGTACAGTGTACACCACCTTCGTGTGTCACATGGTAACTGCATTGGTCCATACACGAGTATGGGGAGGGGGTGGTGTGCAGCAAAGTTTGTTATTTTCTAGCCAGCAGCACCGAGAATTATAATTATTTCACTTAGTTTGGACAGAGTGAAGAAATGGACGCCAAGGGGAGTGCATATGTGCTGTGCATGCATCTGGTATGGATGTTGTGCTACTGCATGGGCCGCAGAAAGCGGTACCAATGGTCACTAGCGGTGAATTCGGTGTTACTACAACCATGTTGAGCAGGGTGGAGATGTGTTGAGTAATGTACGGGCAGGGCGATGATGGTAATGTTGAAACGTCAGGCATATCAAGCGCTGTCATGTCGGATGCTGCTAAGAGTCATGTTATAGTTGGGCTGCCGTAGTATTTCGTAATTAGTGAGACGAATGATGATTACGCTGTGAAAGGCGGTCGTATTCAATCAGGTGTGCATGCGCGGACTCGGAAGATGTGAGTATATAGAGGTCAGCGGGAGCATATAAGCGAAGTACATAAATATTGAGTTATTTTCAGGAATAAACAAATTGAGACTAGGTATTTTAAGTGCTGTCATAATGAGATCGAATTTTACCTGGACACTAAACATTATTATGATCCCTCCATATACATAGGTATGAGTAGATGAGAAGTAGGTATGAAAAGGGAGTCACCGCCGTTGTCTTATGTCTTGGTTATTATGGTGTTCTAAAATATAAAGAATAAAATGATTTACAGTACACGACGTACAAATCGAAGACGCTTTAATACGAATGGCTAATCGTTCTCAATAAGTGGAATCCGCGAAATGAGAATGCTTTCCTTTGAATTATCCCCTCAAAACCGTCGCTTATATGATATTTGATTTGAGATCATTCACCATCAAATCAAACGCGTTCTGTTATAAAGTTTCGGTGCATTGAGGTTGCGCAACAAAATTATAACAGCCGATTTTCAATTTCAAATTTTATAGAGGTAAGCCCGGCATATCCAAAGAATTAAATACTTCAACTAATCCCCGAATTTGAACCAAAAATCATAAAAATTGAAATTGATTCGTTCCCGAGTTATGAGTGCGCACATATGGACGTCAGTCTCTTTTATATGTAGCTGTACCCACCCGGCTTTGCTCATACCTTTCGTATTAAGTCCTGCTCATATTTCGCAAAGTGCTTTATTTGGACAATGTTCATTAACAATTTTAATGGTGCCACAGCCCGTTTTCCTATCCCGCATATATTTTGCAAAGTACCACCTATAGGGTTCAAAACTATCCAATCTTTCAAATTGGAAGCAACCATGCCCGTCCACAAATTTCATTCAACTCGGTAGAGCTGTTTCGG
Source organism: Cheilosia urbana (assembly GCA_946477585.1). Lineage (NCBI taxonomy): Eukaryota > Metazoa > Arthropoda > Insecta > Diptera > Syrphidae > Cheilosia > Cheilosia urbana. Next base: position 71,231,398 of record OX297855.1, read on the forward strand.
AGATCGGCAACAGCGCCATCTATCAGGTCCAAAAGTATCTGACCCTTCAAGCGGGAATGAAGAATAAATATCCACAAAATTTCATTGAAATCGGTTGAGCGATTTCGGAGATCGACAAAAGAGCTGCCTATCGGGTCCAAAATAGTCCTATCTTTCAAGTTTCATACAGAGGCACAAAATTTCATTGAAATCGGAGATCAAAACCATTGACACCTATCTGGTCCAAAAGTATCCTAACTTTTAAGTTGGAACCAGTCACAGTCATACGCGTCCACAAAATTTCATTGAAATCGGGTGAGTGGTTTCGAAGATCGACAGCAACGCCACCTATCGGGTCCAAAATCCTATCTTTTAAGAATGCCCAAACCTGAAATACACCAATACGAACAAAACAAAAGAAGAATCATAAAAATTGGCCCAGTGGTTATCGAGATATATCGCCACTAAGTTCCACTCCGAAAGAATTGTAAGTATGTAAAAGAAGATTATTATTGAAGAAAATTGAATTGAACTGAAAAACGAAATATACGCCTACAACGCCACATGTTCAGGATTTTCCGACTTTTCTTTTTCCTAAACCATCCCTGATTCAAGACGAACGAAACAAAACAAAAATCATTCAAATCGGTCGAGTCGTTCTGGAGCCTTTACCCGACTAACGCACAGCAATTGATTTATATATATGGAAATTTGTATTATCTTTTTCATTTTATTAACATTATCTTGGACACAAGTTTTAGCTTTTGATAAAGGTTTTTTGTAGAGGGGTCAAAACAAGCATTTTTACTATATATTTTTTTTTTGTGGGAGGAGTAATTTAAATTTAAATAGGTACTTAAAATGACAGAAAATATATTTTAATAACAAAGGCAACACTTACAATAAAGTAGGTACTTTACCATTTTTTAAAGCCAGGAACCTGTTCTTTCAAATTATTTTCAAACCAAGTTATTTCAGTTAATAGTTTTTGAAAAAAAAAAAAATACTTTCAAACGTAGAATTTAAAGAATCAATTTTAAATTTTCTCAAAAAATAGAATACATAAATCAATCTGGACTTCAGTGTTCGATTAAGAAATACTAGGGACAGTAAACACTATAAACAAGAACAAAGCGTCTTTATTCAAGAAAGTCTCGAGCAGAGACAATACTGAGACCCCCAACTCGCAAGTAGCAATCCTCTAGCCGCTGTTATTCTGTCAATTAAGAATCCGTGTGACATGCAAAAACATACAAAAAATATATAATCAATGCAGCCAACCTTGGGCAAAAGTGATATGGAGTTCGGGAATACCACATTTTGACATAAGTGCATGCTCTTGGTTGGTTATTATATACATTTAAAAGGCGATTAATATAATTTGTTGGGTTAATAAAAATATCTCAATGAGATGATTTATGTAACAGAAACTTATTAGGACAAACATGGTTGTGTATTTTCCGCTTTTGCAGTGCTTTTTCATAAAAATATTTTAAGCAAAAGTACTTTTGTTCCTAAAAAAAGTAATACTATCCACACGCAACGAATACTTTTAAATTTAACTGATAAAGTTCTTTGAACGCTGGCAGCAACTCTGCCCACAGCGGAAGTTGTTCATATTTTTTGGGGGTGTGTTAGTGTGTTGAAGTTTCGTGACATTTGTATAAACAGGATTTATGCTGCACTGCGCGAACTCGTCAAGCGCCCTTGAAAGTCCGATACGAACTGCGATCTTAACTCAATACGTCTGAGGTCTGGCCCACTTGACGAGCTGCATTGTACAGTCCTATACTAATACTATCATACCTTTGGGCAGGAGGGATTTCCCTGTTCAATGAAGCTGTACCAAAATTACAGGTTAACATTTGTCAATACGAATTTCTATGTACCAATACTAGCGCAACAAAACGAGGACACTCCGTAAAAATATAGTTTGTAGGAAAAGTAACGGGAGATCGGTCTCAGTATTGTCTCTGGTCTCGAGAACAATTCCTTGATACAGACGTAGGTATTTATGTATATAATGTACTAATTAAGAAGTATGATACTATATCCACTGAGGTTTCCGAACACGGGACTGGTTGTATCTACTTTATAATTACGAATCCCATTTGCAGCTAGACAAGCAAATATCATCTGGCACCGGACCTTAAAGTGATCAAATTAGCCGAGCGCCTTTGTTTTGTTGTCATAACAATAATAAAAGGAGAGCTCTATTATTGGGTTGACCATTTATGTAAAACAAAAACAAAATAGTAGGTCCGGAAGGGAACCTAAGCGAGGCCTAGCTTCTCACACTTTTCTTTCATGACAGTTATATAGTCACGGATGTTTGTCAGACGTTTGCGAAAGATGGCGCAGTGGAAAAAACCTTATAATATTTTATAGAAACTGCGAATAACCTTTAAGCTCTGGCAGATCTTTATGACCTGTAATAAACAACGAAATGAGTTGCTATCAGAGCGACACCCGTTTCGCCCAAAATCCATTCGGATGAGTTTTCAATGCCCAAACATACCTCCCTTTGTTGATATAAGCACTGCCTACGCACGGGTGAAATCGACAAAGCACATCCGTTCCAAAAGCTGTTGGAAACCCAATACATCTTGCATTGATCAACTAATAGGTATCACCTTTCCGAGCTATTTTCTAGGAAGACATTAACTAATTCCCTCACATTAGATGCAGAATATTTCCAAAAATGTCGATGAGTATTATCACCTGCGCTCTTGTCAATCGATTGCCTTTAACTTAAATGACCTTGGTATATAAACGCGCCGAACAACCATACCGCACGACCCGTGCTATAGCAAGCTCCATTTGTCTCCCCGACTTCAACATGGATGATGATTTCTCTGATAATGGTGATGACGCCGTTCCTTCGGTATTGTGTTTCACCCTTTGATAAATCTCCATATTATACAATTTCCATAAATTTACTGCTCATCGAATACAACAGTGATGTTGCACTCGCACGGGTCTGGAAGATGACATTTCTGTGGCAGCAGGGGTCCCCGAATTTTAATTCGTTGATAGATCACCAACAAATTGGTACAAAAACTGTTTTCACAATTCCACCAGAAGTGAGCGTTAGTCGGTATCTAAAGCAGTCTTCTATGGGAAAAGAAACTAGTCCATATGGGACATTCGGCCCGAAGGCTTTTCTACATTTGAATATGAACACAAGAAGGCCAAGAGGTATTTATCTTAAGATGAATTTGCTGTAAAATGTTTTTTTGTTTTTTTTTTTCAACTGCTGGAAATAAGAAAAAATATGGCTGCCAAATAATACGCTATAGGGTGTGAAAAAAAAAATATAATCGATTGGTCTTCTATTTTAGACAAGCGATTGCGGTTAGCCAGTCTGACCGTTGTCACATTTGTTAGATGTTATCTGTTAAATATTCATTGATATCGTAATTTTATTCGTGGCGAAATTATAATATTTCACATTGGGTTCGAATGAATTTGCATTGGAAATATAATTTTATCTTCCAACTTTATGCTTATAAAATTCAGCGAGCTGGCTAAAAGTAAAATTAATGGACACACCTACATTTTGTAGATAGAAAACTTGCGTCAATTCTTGCTCTGAAAAAATTGTTTCCAAAAAAGAAAGTAACAGATTAAACAGTATTCTGTGAAGTAAGAAAAAAAAAAGAAAAAAAAAAAAGTTCAATTAAAAAAATATCCGGAACCATTCTGAGGATAATTTGATATCCGTAGATAAAAGAACACGACAAAATTGAGAAAATGCTAGAATGTTGTAAATACATTCAGAGAAAAGTGCAAACCTCTACGAGTACGAGATCGGTTTATGTAGAAGAGAAATTGAGAGAAGCTTTCTGGTAGTCGTAGTAGTGCTTAAGATTAACTATTTTTTGTTTTCGGAGCTCTAGCCTCAGACGGAATTATTTAATGAAAATAGTTATTTACATTATGTATTAAATACATGGTTTTACTATAGAATTTACGTACAAAACTACGGAAACCGCACAATACTATTGTAAACCTTGCACTCTTAATCACTTGTCGCGCATTCATATTTGAAAAAAATTCACGCTGCTGCTCCGGAAATCGATGACGATGAAAAATGCTTATAAACATGCTTTCCAAGAGGTTGAGGTATTGTCAGGACCCGTATAAATACCTAAATAATAACCTCCCAGAGATTTGCCGGCGGAGAGCAGAATTCGTCCTCAGGCAACAGTTTCAACTTTACCCCAAAGTGAATAAAATAACACAAATGATTTAAAATTACACAATTCGTATAACGATAGGCTTTTAATTCATCCCTCACTTGAATTGATGGACTCATGGAATAGTTTGAAGAAATAGTTTGAAAGAAAATAGCTCGAAGAAAAAGCGCTTCTTTCTACACAAGACTTGATGAATGATTGTCCTTCTTATCATAAGTGTCGTCATAATCTTGAGAGCAATAAGCTCCGTCGTATTCTTTTACAAAATTCTACAAATCAACTGAAGCATTAACTTCACGGCCAGGATTCAGATTCAAGCTTCATACCTAATTCTGAAAGTGTAGATATTCGCCACTAAAATGTCTGATAATACGAACGCTGAAGAACCACCTACCTAGTTCTAGTTCGGACTGTTGTTGGGCATTCTATTAGCATTCTCCTGATAACCGATTGAACCAGCTCGAGTGAAATTCTGCTCTTCTTAGGAATTACTGTAGTTCCGCCCAATGTTAATCTTTATTTAAAATTTTGCCCTAAAGGCTATTCACATAAAGAGAAAGTGTGAATTCTGCAAGCAAATCGACTGACAGTAAAAGCTGCAAAAGATGAACACATTGAAAATAGGACCGTTCAGTTCTTTTCGTTCGTCATTTGGTCAGGGAAGAATATATAAAAATACATTAGAACATATCTATATAAAAGAAAGTTGCAGCCGTAAGACCATAACTTGAGAACGGATCTACAGATTTGATCTACCTTCTCCTTGTTGTGTTTGTCTACGCCTAAGGCAGGTCAGTGTTGTTAGCACTCTCTCTTCATTTATCCCACGAATCGTGGTCATTTTTCCCTTTGCACAGTACTCAAATTCCCTTTTAAAAACCTTCGATACCTATTTACGTCAAAATCAAGTTTTTGAAAGTAAAATTTGTAATATACAAGTAGAAATCACGTTAAATTTACATTTAGTATAAAAACTTGCGGTTTGTAAAATTACTACGATTATTTCTTAGTACGTATGTAGAAATTGTATTTTCCATACATTTTGTACTGGGAGCTCTTTTAAGGGTTCCGTAGCTAAATGGCAAAAATAGGAACCCTTATAGATTCATCATGTCTGTCGGTCCGTATGTCACAGTCACTTTTCCCCGGCATTTTAAGACCTATACTGTTGAAACTTGGTAAGTAGATGCATTCTGTGAACCGCATTAAGATTTTACACAGAAATAGAAAAAAAAAAAAGAAAACAATTTTGGGAGTTCCCCATACATAGAACTGAAACTCAAAAAAATTGTTTTCATTAAACCCATATGTGCGGGGTATCTTTGGATAGGTCTTCAAAAATAATATTTAGGTTTCTAATATCATTTTTTCTAAACTGAATAGTTTGTTCGTGAGAAATTTCCAAAGTAGTAAAATGTGTGAGTGAGATCGTGTTTGTCGAAAATTCATTCAGTCTGTTTTTTGTGATTTTGGAAATTTCGTTTACGAAAATTTTTAAATTGGATTTTTGTAAAACGTTGATTACTTATTTGTTGATATATCCAGAATGCAAATATTACACATTGTTTCAACGTAACCTCCAATTTAAGAACATTAAATACGCTTTGTCTCAACACTCATGGCAGCTAAAATTCTGCACTATGTTAAAACAAAGCTGCACTATGTTAAACATATAAAAACAGGAAAGAGGAAAAAAATCCCACAAAATGAATGGGAAGCTATAGGCCTAGGTCGCACCAACTTTTTATTTATTTACTAAGGGAGTTAGCATTAACAATCGATCAAAGTACAGAAGAGATAGGTATCCAGATTCCTAACCTTCACAAAAGGGGAAGTTGGAATGACGGATTATTTGTTGAATTTTCGACAAGTTTTGTGTTTTTTTTTATTTTTTGAGTCAAAAATGGGGACGTTCGGATTCATAGTTTATGTAAAACGTCAACTAGATTGGTCGTGACTAGGAATCCGAACGCGTTGACTGAGCAAGTTGAATTGTTTTTGTATTCTCGCGGTCAGCGTTGCCTTTGTTTGATTTGCCCTTTTTTATTCGGAAAGGACCCCTCATAATTTTTTCAAAAATTGATATTTTCAAAAAAGTACATTTAAAATGTAACACGGTTGCCTATCACAACTATATTACAATGTTATGTGAACTAATGGTTGTTAAAAATCGTGCGAAAATTCGAAATTTGCAGAGCACGTTTAGAAATGGCACCCTTTTCTCTCACTGGCCCTTTTTTCGACACCTCAGAATTCTGCCACGGCCACTCTGTGTATTTTAAATACGACTCTTCGAAATGTCAACTGAGTATGCAGGCAGGATTTTCCTGACTAGATTTGTCGGCTTCCCCTCCATAAACGTCAACTGCAAAAACTAATCACGTGACCACTCTGGGCCAATCAAAACTGAAATACATCTAGTCAGACAGCTTGTGAACTTACTAAACTATGAATCCGAACGTCCCCAATAATATCTTCTGAAAATAAAAAAAAAATATTATTTTGAATAGGTACCATAAGTGCATAAGATTAATTCTAAACATCAACACCAAACCAAGAGTTAACTACAAGGACTCTTTTACATCAGCCGCAATAAAAAGTGGTACCTACCTACCCTTCCCATTCCTCGTGCCGTAATTAACTCCTACTTATCCTTCCGCTGGAAACCCATAAACACTTTTCAGTACCTCTTCACCTTTTTTTTTACCATTTCTCCGAATGAACATACACACTTTCTACCTACTGCAATTTTTTTAATAACCCTGCCGAAGTTAAATTGTCACCAACAATTGCATCACATTGTGCGAAACGTCAAAGCCCCATATAACCGTCTTTACAACATCGACCCGACGGAGCACTAAAACGAATTTCTACGAATCAACGTGCAAAACTGCACATTTCCGAATATGCCAACAAACAAAGTATAGGTCTTATTTTTTCACAGAGAAATAAAAAAAAAAAAAAAAAACCAATCCTCATTGAGTGATCAGTCATCGGAGGCAAATCATTCAGGTAATCCTTCAACAAAGCTGTGAATACGTAAGACAAAAAATTACTAAAAAAAAGTTATTTAGTCTGCGGCAACCAGCACGCACCCCGCCCAATATTTAGGGTTGCAATAAAACGTTATATGACGGTTCAATATCGTTCAAATGACCCGAAAAACGATGCTACCACGTCGTAAAGTGCCGACCGAACCAATTTCTTTAATTTTGTTCCCCGTGTGCCGTTTCTCCGGTGATTTTTTACGATCAAACTTACGAGTATCGAGAGCGAACACAATAAATTTCTTAAAACGTTTTTTATGTACATGGTACAATAATTTGGGAGTATCAGAAAATATTTTTATTTTTGTCCATTTGAATTTTTAACTTTTAACTTTTGTGTTGTAAAAATTTATTTTTTGTATGCTCAATGTTACTTTTTACAGCTACATGCGATGTTGATGGGAATTTTTGTTGGCTTTCGCTTAAGCAATGCCGATCAATGGGAGATCGACAGCGAATGGGTGTGGCTGGTGCCAACGGCAAGTCGGTTGTTTTGGTGCTGAATGATCATGTATCATCTTTACATCCATGTGTCACTATCACATGAGATTTGAATGCTGGTACTGGAGTTATGAAACGTTTGTTTTTGTTTTCTGTTAACAAACGTAGGTACATTTTTGTTTTATCGAATGAACTCGTGAGATAATTAGCACTTTTGTATGAAATAAGTGTGTGCGTGTTTGCATGGCAGCAGGAGCGTTTGAGGCTGGTGGAATTAAATCGGATGCGAGATGGAAATGCGCAAGAAACTATTCATGGTGGGAAAAGTGTATGGTTTACTTCTGTGTCTTAATTATTGAATATAAAGTGAGGTGGATGGTGGTTTTATGGGTCGTAAAACGTGCTAAAATAAATGTGATGCACTCCGTTTTCGGAATGGGAGGTTAACTTGGTTCTGTTTCGATAAATGAGGTGATGAGATAATGCACTCACGGTTTGATGAAGGTCTTGGTGCCAGGCGGTTTGTAACGTCCATTAAAAAGTTGTAAAATGAGACGCCCTCGATGGCGTATTCCAATTCGAGGAAGTTTTACATAAGTAGTGCGAACGACTTATTTGAGTTGCTTTTACGGATTTCGAAGAAGGAATGATTCAATTTACTTCGTAGGTATATTGCAATTGCAATCAGAAAGTATAGTAGTTGGCATTTGCATGCATTATTGGTCTGTTGCGAAGTTTTGAGTGAGGCAACTTTATAACCGTTTTACCGTTTATCATATAAAATATGTATTGTATTATAGGCCTTTAAATGGTTAAAGAAAAGTGAATTGATTTTGGCGGCTCAAGTTTTCGGACCTACTTGACCTACTTGTAGAAGGGTAAAAGTGTAGGGTACTCAGTGAATCACTTGATCTTATAATTTCTCTTTTTATTTTAAAATGAATCTGGAAAATATAAAAGAACACATTTACACTTCCCCTCGCAACAGAATATCAGTCTGCGCCATCGCTTTTTCGGAGGTGGTTATTCTCATGACTTTGTGTTTTCTGCATAGGTAAGTATTTTTTTTTTTTTTTTTTTGATGTGTAAACATCCAAGCGCGCGTTATTGGAATCTGGTGGAGTAATTCTACACATTTAACTTGCGGGGACGAAAATGCGTCACTGTGTTTTATCATGGCATATATTTTATCATTGCATACGTTTTTATCATTGCATACATTTATGAGCTGGGGCATATTAATTTCAGCTTTTTGTTGCTGTGAAATAAAATTGTGTTTTATCATTGCATACATTTTATCATTGCATACGTTTTTATTATTGCATACATTTATGAGCTGGGGCAAGTATAATACAAAAGGTGCGTCACGCCTACTCACCGGTCCTGAACCCTACTTCGGGTTACCTTTGAGTTACATACACTCAAAATTCAGGAAATGGGAAGATGATCTCCTTGCCGAATACTGGACGGAATCAAAGGGACAGAGGCAGGCAAAAAGACTCATTAACCCAGCTCGTAGTAAAGCAAAAAAGTTACTTGAGCTAAGCAAAGAGGATCTAAGGATCCTAACGGGTTATCTTACTGGTCACTGGCCACTAAGATATCATCTCAAAAAAATTTTACTTTCCGACGATGACTCCTGTCGACTCTGCGGAGAAGAGGAGGAGACAACGGAACACATACTCTGCGAATGTCCTGCGGTGGCCAGGGGCAGAGCGATCCATATGCAAAGGGCGATTTTAAGTCCTGCAGATATTGGAAACATGGAACCAAGAAGGGTGCTGAGGTTTATAAAGAGCCTCAACAGCTCCCTGGGTTAAATAATAAAGGCCAACACAAAAGATCTCTTCTGGTCGCAGTGTATAGGGCCTAGCACTTACAATTACAATTACAATTACAATGAGCTGGGGCATATTAATTTCAGCTTTTTGTTGATGTGAAATAAAATTTCTCCATTTCGTCATTGCACCGTACTCAGAAGAAATTTCAAGAATTCTGCAGGGAGATTATCATCTTTTACCAATGATCATAAGCGGAGACTTCAATATCAATTTTGTAACTCCAGAGAGCTCAACCATTTATTGATTTTATGCAAGATAAATTTAATCTTCAAATGAACTCCAACCGGAAAATTTCAACAACACGATATGGAACAACCATCGATGCTGTCTTCCAGCGTAATCTAGATAGATTACAGTCTAGAATGTACATATCTTACTTCAGCTACCACAATCCGATTGTATCTATTCTACCGAAACTAGCACAGAACGAATAAATTATTGTTATATCATAATATATCAAGAATACGGTTATTACAATTCCCTCTTTTCTCAATGACGTGTATCAAGCCACAAACATATCGCACGCACGGTGTTTACACATACACATATTTCGGGACTGTTGGATACATTCGCACCAATTTTTTTCTGTTCTATTTATGATATTATTAAAAAGCTATGTAAACTAAACAGTAAAGTACAACAATTAACGTTTTGTGATATTTTTACTGACTAGAAGTGATAAGTTTTTTAATTTATTTTTGTATTGTATTAATTATACTTGAAAAGTTTTTACTTTCGTTTTTTTTTGCATATCTCTAAATAATAAAATGGGTTCATAAATATAATATACATGTTATGAAAAAAGCTTATGTTTTATGTTTACTGAATAAATTGATTTTAAGTCCCTGTTTCACTGTGTATCATGTACTGATTCACACGCATGGTACACAGTGGGTCATAAGGGAAGGGTAATTTAACATATTTGTTTCACAATCTCAACATTAATAAAGTTTTGAGATATTTTGCTTCAAATGGAGATTAAACATTGAAATGCTGTGGAAAAAAATGTAATGGCTATACTATTATACATTCGAAATCCACGGCGCAAGAAGTAAAAAGCGATCCACTTTTAACACTTTAACCCTAACTAAATAGCAATTTGGGAGAAAGAGTTTTTTAGTTATCGAATTTCACCCTCTTACAAATGTAACGTCTTTGAAGAAGTCACCAAAAAGCTGCAATTATCTGATTTATTTAATCCAGGTCACTTAGATTTACCGATTCATAGCTACAGGAGGGAGTAAAAGATATTGCCCTAATTATATCTGTGGCAATAAGTTAAAGTAGTCAATTTTGGTAATTTTTCAGGGTGAGAGAAACTAATTTATCTTATAGTTTTTAAATCTATTGTATTACATAGTCCAAATAAATTTATGCTGTTCAGTTTTCTTCAAATTTTACCATTTTCAATGGTTGTAGAGTAACAGGACCAAAAGAAAGCTTAGAAAAAGGAGAACCTTGTATACAAATGAACTCGAATTTGGCTAATGTCGACATACCTAAGCAACTTCAAGTTATAGCCACAGATATAGAGTATAGACTAAAGGGTTCACTAAGTGGTAAAAATTCCAACATTATAGTGACCTTGCTTCAAACACAATATTCGCGTGAAGTCGGCTAAGGTGATAGTTGATAATTGACACTCAAAATCCATAGCTTTACGCTTACGTAATTAGCAAATTGACAATCGCTTTCTTGCGATCAATTTTTCATGTGACAGAAATTTAGGTGTCGCTTTCATATATTTGTGCCATTTTCATAAGTATTCCTACCTCGGCTTCGACTTTAAATAAATTAAATACTTTAGTGAAAAAAGAATAGAATTAAATAAATTAAAAAAAAAGTCTTTAAGTGAAATTTGAACTTCCAAACCCGACATAAGAATGCATTTTTATTAATATTCACTGCTGGTAGCATTTATTCGTATTTTAGATTTTTTTTAAACCCGTTTTGTTTTGGGATTACTTGATGTACCAACTGGAATACTGTAAACGAATGTTCCAGCCATCCTTCAGTTGGCTGCAACTTTTAATCTTCTTAGGGGTGGCAGCTATCAAAGACAAGTTGGGGGGGGGGGGGGGCTGACTGGGCTCCACGAATGCGTCGTAGTATTATTTGCTCTTGAATAGCTTAATGAGACCTTTATAAACAAACAAATTTATTGTAATTTATGAACATCATTTTATTCTTAAATTCACTTATATTTTTCACAACAAAAATCGGTGATCGAACCTGGCTTAGTACCTACTACCTAGTCCAACAAATTAACCGCAAAGCCATCAATGCGCCTAAAAAAAACCAATGTTGTTGGCGAATAATTTGAGTCAGCAAAGTCCATCTGGAGGATCGAACTTGATACCTTAGTAATCGGTCGTAATTTTTTTTTTTTTCAAACTCTTACCAATAGTCATGACTTATGAGCTTTGGATACAGACTGCGGGAATGAGATTCCTGATATAAGCTACCAAAATGAAGTGGCTTCGTCTTTTTGCTGATGTGACTTGCAGGGATCACTTATGTTATACACTTAATAAAAAATTGTCAAGCAAAGAATTTTGATATTTTTAAAAAGTCATAAGCTAAAAGTTTGTATATTGTTTAAAGAGCTGCTTGTTTAAAAACGAAACAAACGACGAGCGAATCAACAACGGTGCTGATTCGATAGAAGAAGTCACATCGCTGCGGTTAGAGCTAGTCAACTTACTCCGATCGGGCGGATTTAAACTTCGCAAGTGGACCACAAATCGTTGGTCGCTACTTCTAAGTCTACCGGAAGATCAGCGCGAGCCATCTTCAAGAGAATTTGAGGAATAAAGTACTGTGAAATTATTAGAGCTGCAGTGGTAACCGGCAAAGGATTCGTTTTCTTATAAGGTCAACCTGAGCAATAACTTATCGTCGACGAAGCGGAAAATCCTAGCGGAGTCTTCGACAATTTTCGACCCTCTCGGGTTTCTAGCTCCAGTTGTCATAGGGGCCTCTTTCTCTTTTGGTCAGTCAACGAGGTAGGTACCTACTGTCTTAGCAGTAAGGAATTTAATTATAACGTTGCTTCGGAAAACAAACAAATTATTGTTTTATTTTGCGGTTATTGATTCGCTCGTTTTTTGTTTCGCTTTCGCTGTTAAATAATCAGATTTTTATTAAAAAAAACATTTTGGTAGTATTCAAGTATTCAGCCTAAGTAACATCCTCCCATATTTATTTTCTTAAATCATTGCCAACAATTTCATACAAATATAAATTTGTTTGATATCAGTTCATTCAGTTCATTTTATTCTTAGCATTTCGATGTTTTTTTTTTTCTGAGTTTATGTAAGACCATCAGCGTAAGAGATGCAATGTAAGAGACTCAATGTCAGCTACCGCTCCAAGCAGAGCTGTCCATTATTTTGTAAGTTCATTCACATCAAGTGCATGTCACCGCCTTAGATTTCAAAACGTGTTATAGAATTTTTTAATTTGAAAAATTGAATTGTTATGGAAATTTTGAATTTGAAATTTAGTTTGGATCAAGTTCGCGAAATCTATTCCGTTCCGTATCCGTATGACAAATGACTAAAAGTCTGCTGCGGAAGAATGAGAGTAACGAAGGATCCACTTGAAGCATCGTACAGTACAGAAGTGGATGGCACAGTATTAAAAATACAAAAATGCGATAAATTTCCCCACCTCTTTTCATAGCCAATTACTAAAATTTTCTGGAGTAGGCGCAAATTTGCTGTCGGTTTTCGAAAAGCTAGACACATTTCTACCTACACACGTTCGCAGTGTGTACGGTCTTTTGTAATTCAAATCCATATTTGCGTTCTCATATATCTACCTACCACCAACGTGGTACGGCTACCAACAAAATCTATTTCAGCAAATTGATTGGGTAGATATATGAAATAGCAGCAACTACTAAGGTGATTATGATCACCCAGATTCGTCGATCATTAATCAAGTTCGCTGGTCAACTCTTTTGTTTTCTAATCGTCCACGCTCTTTTCTCTTGTTCACTTTTTTGTTTTTTTTGTCTTTGAGGTAGGCGCACTGCCTACCTACATATGTCCAAATTTAAATAGTGAAAAATCGATCTGCCGCATATACCAATTTGTACAAATTCCTTGAAAAATGTTAAGACTTGCAAAATGCCCGCGAACTCTAATTCTTCGTATATGACTACCTTTCTTTTTCGCAAGACAAATGTTCTTCCGAAAAGATGTCGTCACAGCAAGTCGCCACAAAGAATGATAAATGATTGCTAAAACACTGGACACAACGGACAAGCAAACGGATTTTGTTTTCTTTTCTCCGGCAAAATGTGTTTTCTACCACAAAAGACAGAAAATGACATGGCAAGCGGGAAGGGGGAAAAAACATCTTCGGCTTATTTAGAAATTGTGTTTCTGTGGTTCTTTGGGGCGTGTCAGCAGATATTGTTTGAAATTTTGACTTTTTTCTAATCCAATTTGCTGCGTACGGGTAACCATTGATAATTTTTTTACAAATCTCTGCGGTTTCAGCCTTTGTAGCTGGTTAACTACCCGATAACCCTTTTATCAATTGGTTTTCCACAAAAACACACCCCTAATCCTTTTGTTGGCAATTTGGGTCATAAATTTGCATCCTGAACGAGTTGACTTTCTTTATAGGTACCTATCTTGCAGAGTTCACCATACCAACGAAGGGATCAGGTAGAATCGGTTCGGCGATCGTTGTGGAAATTTTGCTTTTATTTGGGGGCGGTTAAGCCCATTAATATTTCGCTACCGCACACTGACCCGCAACAATGACGTATTTTGTGCGCCCTAAATTTGCATACCGCACAGCAGCAGCACGAAAAGACAACAAATGGAAAATATTGTACGGTCAATTCGCCAACAGTGCACCATATGTATTCTTGTGGTAAGTATATATAGATAAAAGAAACACACTCTTCGCACCGAGTCCGGTTGATCACTTTTCACGCTTTAACGTGCCCATTTTATGCAAATGTTTTGAATTTAAAGGATTCCATGACCGTAAAATGTTTGCCTTGTGTTTGGCCCTTTTGTCTCCCTCAAATCTATGAGCAGATAATCCCTTTCCTTTGTGGACTTTTGTGTATCCCAAAATACCACCGCCGCCGGCCGGATGAATACAAGAGTATGTGCTGTATTTGGGTCGGCGGTGGTTTTTCTCCGTTTCTATGCAGAATCCCTAACACATGTAGAAAATATGTGTCATCGCAGTCACCACCAACACCATCGCCGTATAACAAATAGGATAGGGGAAAATTTAAGCACACCGATTAGTGATCGTTAAGAAGGTAAAACAAACATGTTGTTGAGATTTTGTCAGAAATTAATGATCACGGTTAATCTAGGAATCAATTTTTGACATCTGATACCATAGAAAATTGCTTACAAATTAATATGTTAATTTTGTGGATTCTTATTTATGGTTGGCATTTGGAAATTATATAATTTCGATAAATTTATTATAAACGCATTGTTCCGATTAATGGACGGTGATTTGTTTTCATGTCGCCGACACGCATGAGCGACAATTCTACTATGGGGGACGACTTTGGCTCTATTGTACAAACATGTGATTTGCATTCAGACAGATGCGATGAACAAAAGATTGGGTAGAAGGCTTCAGTGGATTATTTGGGTGGGGCTTATGGGTGACTAAATACATTTTTGCATTTGATAATCTTCAGAGTCTTGGAATGGCTATTGAATGTCCCCTAATGATTGGCGTATCGGGTGTCTTTGGTTTTTGAAATTCATAATGACCAATTAATATAAGACATTGAATTTAACCTTTTAATGGCGATTTGGTTGGCAGCCATATTGACAAGGACTAATAGACAAATACTAGATAGATTCAATTTTGACGTTAAACGCATATTTGTTACCGGCTTTCATTAATATTTTTTTTTTAAAAGAATCTATTTTGTCCAAGGTTGAAAATTGGACTCGTGTGTGTTAATAGTCAGTTAAGCTCTTGTTCTTGGTTTCCCTTGAAATTGAGGACAATAGCATTTGAGACATCGATATGCTTACGTTAGATAGATATCAACTTACATCTTGGGCTGTCACGGTCAGCTTTTAGCTATAAGGTATAAAGATAAAATTTTAATTGGACGTGCGGATCCGTCGAATTGGATTTATATGAGTGTTGGTTTGAAGTAATATGGTGTTTGGTAAGATAGGGGATCTCCTTCTCCGTTTTAAGGACCAAGCCATTGCGGCGGACAGAGCGCTTGGTCTGGATAGCTGGAAGTAATCTGCCCGGGATCGTAGAGGATAGAGGGCTGCAATGTCGCAGGCAGAGACCCTTCACGAGTCGGGACACTTTTAAAAGGAAAGTAAGTTAGTAGGCAAGATAGGTTTTCTATAGACAGTTGATGTTTATGAATTCATTCGGGAGAACGGAGTAGATTGGGCAGGTTGTCTCGGCCGGAAACATATCTAACAGACTATTCACATGAGAGCGAGCGAAAAAAAAACACTTCTGATGCATTTATGAACTGTATGAACAGAATATTGTACATTTTACTATTGCAAGAGGAGAATAGTTATTTATCACATCAAAATGTATTAGGAAAACAAGTTAATAAACAGTTTAAATAATGAAATTTCGAATTCCAAACTTCTTACCGCGAACGAATACACTCCAATCATGGACATTGGAAAAGTTTAAAATGAGCACTCTAACTTTTTACCCGACTGGACAAAGAAGGAGAAGAATAGGTAGGGGTCATGTATTTGGCGCGTATGTAGATTTAATGGCTACAAAAAATCAAGACCAATAAGTCACACTTTAATTAGCCTCCGATACAACTCTATCAATCGGAAGGACTATACGCGTAACGATGGTTGGAATCCCCTGGTAAAATAAAACTTTTTCAGTTTGTGAATTGTTGTTTTTCGAGGGAATAACTCTTAACAACAACTCGTAGACACAGTCACTTTGTTAGGAATGATCGCTATTTGAAACTACACCACTAATTCATCATCATACTCCTTTGAAGTGATTATTTGAATAATTTTGAATTCTGACAGTCAATTCTCCGTATATAATTCCACTTGGGAAGACATTTCTGTTTTCCCCCTGTCAGGAAATTAACTTGCATTCCGATTTTTCTCCAATTGACGAAGTGACTACCAATTGCGCCAAGTGAGCGAAGAGTACAAGGCCGACAACTCGTGTCTCAAAGAAATAGGGAACAATCTTGGTACTTTCATCTTCTTGAAATGGAGATTTATAAATGAAGGCCACACCGTCTCATGAGCTCCATATATCAACCAACGAAAATCAAATAAATGGCCGATTGCGAGGGAGAACACCGTAGATCCTGAGAAGTAGTAAGTTGCTGTGCTGCAATGGTAAGGTTAGGTTGGTGGGCTGGTGGGGAGTGTCCCGCGCCACACTCAGGTCAAAATTGACCCATTGTGATACCCGTCGTTGGAAAGGTTTTATCCCTTATCCGTAGTAACGTATTCTGCCTGTAAATTAATTAATTAATTACTTACTGTGTCGTTGCATAAAAAACATCTTGAGGATTTGATGAAGTTCATGATTTTGTCCGTTGGTGTGCTAGATAGCTCGTTCAGGTTGTTAAAGAAGAATTTTCCAAGGACTCTGTGTCTGGAGTGTTGAAGACCTGGACACTGACATAGGATGGGTTGTATCCTCTATAACTCCCTCGTCACCGCAGCCTCTGCAAAGTTCTTCCTCGGTCAGTCGCATTTTTTTCATGTGATACCTTTCGCAAGGTGTTGTGTCCCGTAAGGATACCTACAAGCGTAGAGAGACACCTCCGGTTATTCCGCATGATTCTCTCTGTTCTGGATTTACAGAAAGATGGCCATAGTTTCCTTGTGTTTTCGCACGTATCCATGGATTTCCATCTAGCGTTTGCCTCATCCGTGGCCTTTTTCCCTGCCTCTAGCTTTAGTGTACAGAGCGGGGTGCACACAGAGGGGCATGTTTGTTTTAGAGCATTAGCCGAGCCATGTCGTGCTAGTCCATCCGCTTTCTCATTGCCTGGAATGCCTTCATGTAATACCTTGTGCTGTGTCCAAGACCAAGAAAAAAAGAATAATTTTTGAAAGATATTTAAAAAGCATTCGCATTGCATAATGTTGTAATAGGCAAATGCGTTATATTTTAAAAGTTTTTATTTGGAAATACAGTAATCCCCAGATTGTTGCGTCGGGAAAAATGTGCACTTTTCAACGCATTTATCCGAGGAACGCAATTACGATAATCCCGCTTAAGAGCATTGTCGACGCAGTAAGAGGAACCCGGCTTTATTGCCTTGAAAACACAATAAAACGTTTTTATTAGCATGTTCATATATATGCAATAAATCACGAAACTTTAAACTTAAACATGTCAATTTGACAACTGCCTTTGATTTTATTTAATCAGTAAGTACCTACAAGAAACTTTCAATGCATTTGTTGTATGCGTGCATTCAACCGGGAGATTTTGTATGAACTTTTACGAGAAGCTGTAGCAGCGCAAATAACCGTGTAACGGATTTAAGCGGTACGCATTTAAACGGGGAAAGTTCTGTACATTTCTTATGGAAGCTTTGTTTGCTCAGTTTTCGGATCGGAAGGGTCACTTATCCGGGGATCACTGTAACAGCATTTGAAAAAAAAAAAAAAAAATGGAGAAGCTCTTTGAAGACAGTTATGCTCTCGGATGTCTGTCAGAGGTTCGCGAGAGGTGGAGCAGTAAAAAAAAACCCTAAGTATGAATTTGGGTTTTTGCGGGATTCGAACCTGGGACCCCTCGCTTAGTAATCCAACACACTTACCACTAAGCCACTGCGCCTACGTTACAGCTTCAATATGCCTGTTTTAAAATAGCAAAACTTAAACTGAAAAAAAAAAAAAATTAAGTTATATGAGATTGAAGCCAAATCTTCGAACTACGGAATGGATACCCGATATTATATCGCCGAGATGTCTTGGGTATCCTAATTCATACTCATGGTTTTTTAAGCGTTCATCTAGGTATGCTGAGTTTTTCCTGCTTATGTCCATGCCCATATAGGTGAATATCTCCAAATTTCTTAAACTCTATCTGGCAGTTTGACTGCCGCAGATTTGTCTAAGATGCCTGTTCTTATTACAGTTCACCGATTATGGTTAAATATTCTTTGGTAGACAATTTTTTTAGTGACCCCCATCTGGGAGTTCTCTGCACTGAATCCGGCTTCAATTTCAGCTGTTTATTATTATTTTATTTAGTGAACTAATCTTTCGTATAACTTCCATGGAATACCTAGTTGTTGCTTTGGAACTTCTGAAAAAAACTCTTTGCGGAGTGGAATCTTTCGTCATACACCGGAAATACTTTACCTACTATATGAGCCGCAGTATTGATCAACGTCTTCGGCAGTAACGAAAGTCGTTCTTTTTAGAGATCGATTGTGGCATTAAAAACCACTGTCGTCCCACCGCCATCAATACCAACTGAATTTTGGTATTGAATGAAGACACCTTTGCATGTCGTCCTAAAGTTTCATTTTCTATTTAAATCTGTCATCAAGTCGTATCACCATCAAGATACCTATCATACATCGGTTATAAGCCTCCTGCATACTTCAACCAATTTCACCTGATGATCGCATTACGACCGAGCCCAATTCTTTCGCGATCACGTAAATTCGTACAATTGCTTACAATAAATCTGCTAAACTGCATTGCGCACACTTATGTTTCTGTGTCACCCTCTTAATAAAACACACAAATTTTACTTTTATAAATTCCATCACATCAAAATTCCATTTAGCGCATGCGACTCATTGTTTCGACTCCATAAAAGTGCCGCGCCGCCCTTATTTCTTCATTATATCTCTGCTTCGCAACACTATTACACTTTTACGCAGTAGCCTTATATAAAAAAAAAAAAAAAAAATAACGTCAAACAACGCAAACATCTTTTGACAAAATTTAAAATGTAAATCAGGTAAAGTCGCCATTATAACGCACGTTCAACAAAAATCTGAGCATTTTTTTCTTTCAATCTTTTGCACAATGAGCACGAGCCATTTACAGCAACTCAGGGCGTACGTGGTGCTATTGAAACGCTGCGCTGCTACCAAAAAGAAGTGTTAAAAATCAAAACAAACAAATTCAACAGATTTAATCGGCATCCGTGAGTAGCAATGTGTCATCTTTATTGAGCAGAAATCTGGGACAGTGATAAACAAAATTATTTACTTTGCGCAAAAACGATAAATCCAAATCCTTTTACGACAATAAAATTATTTTCCAACTTAATCGGTTGTAAACGATAGAAAAAAAAAAAAAAAAAACGATAAGGAAAAATTGCGTTTCGCATGGGACTGTGTCCGTTGATTACGGCCGCACAATTATATGGTAGGTCAATCTCTACGTGCGCGAGTAAATGCGCCTATGTACTTCAAAGTTGAACTGTATCTGGGGAATAAAGATGCAGGGTAATGGTAACGCCTCTAATCTGCAAAGGTAGGCATTAGATTCTCTTCGATTTGGACACTCTTCAGGTATATAACGCGTTTCTCTTCAGCCGATATATCTAGTGCTGTTATGTTAAGAAGAGTTCCTTCGCAACAAAACGAAAGAGTTGACTTGCGAACGGGTGTTTTCACAGTGCAAAAAAAAAAAAAAAAAAATTTTAATGCAGATGCACAAGTAGTTCATTGTAGTTGGGAAATGTTTTAAATTGAAAAAGGTACATCACCTCGGTATATAGGGAATCACTTTCAAGCGGGCAATGGCGTATGAGAGACGCCACAGACTTGTTGTCATTAGAGGTGCCATCCGAGTGGAATGCCTGTAGCGGCGATTAGCGGAATCTAGCAACAACTTTGTAAACTCCGCCCAAATCATTAAACGTCTATCTGCTCTGGATTGGTCAATAAAACGGGAACATAATACATACCCGAGTGCCCCCACTCAAATCGTATGTATCCCAAACACCTGGCGATATGTAACAATCACCGCCAAGTCAATCAGGCCAATGAGATCGCTTGTTCTGCTCGGTTTCGGTTCAATTGCTAAATGGTATACGAGTAAATAACACCAAAGAGAAGTCTGCAAAGATCTCGCTTCGGTTCTCTTAGCTGAGTTGATCCCTTAAATCTCAGTCTGAGGCCGGGCGAGTACATTCTCGGAGAGGATCGTTTTGATGTGAGCAAATTATATTATTCGCCTTGTTGTTGTTGTTTATGATTTTTGCGTCTGCAGAAGTTTTTGTTATTATTAAATACACGAGCAGTTAGCCAGTACCGTTTTCCACAACAGAGTCAGAGCAGAGACCATCTTCTTGGGTTACCTCTGGCCTGGCGGCGGTGGTGGTGGTGGTAATGGTATTGGTTGGGCACATTTTGCTGTGCTTTACGATTGATTGTTAAACTGGTTCCATAGGATTTGTTTGCATGGCAAACGTTTCAGTTGCTTGTAGTACGCGCTTCTTGTGGGCACGGTATTTTCTGTTCAATCCGTTTTTCTTGTGTATATACTCGTACCTTTCTTAAGAGATTCTTCGCAAGGTAAACGAGCGGCAAACCTAAGACCGTCGTAAATTTGTTTTGTTGTCGTCACATTTTAGTGCCTCATATTTGGGGTCCGTTTTCTGTTTTGTTGTTTTGTTGTCTCTTGACTATATTCAGTGTCGCTACGCTAGAACGTCGGAAATCAGCTGTTGTGTTGTGGTGGCCACTCTGTTTACTATTGAGATATTTACAGCGTACGGGTGCTAATGTTTGCGCGGTGGGCTCCATAGTCATGCTCGTTCTATACAAATACATCCTCTGCAGGATGGTACACCCGAGCCCTTATTAAAAAAAAATTTAAATTAGAACTTAAACTAGTGTATATGGTATAGTGCTTGCACTGGGATTGGTACTTACACCAAATCATTCCAATCAGTAATGCTAATGAGAGCTTTGCGATGAGTATTTGCGCTCAGTACTCTTTCTCATCTCTCTGCTGCCGCTATAGTGTCTGCTGCCAACCACAATGATATTACTGTACCAATGAAGTGTAGTGTTCGCCCCATAAAGGTGTGGTCTACTAACTAATGTGCTAGGTATTGCACTAAAGTATTTCGCGCTAATACAATGTTATATCCGATGTGATCTCCTCTGGTCAGATATATCGTTCAATCTGCGATACATTATACCAACTAGTATATGTACACCTGTTCTAAGCGAAAGACGTTTGTTGTGTTTTGATTTTTGCGTAATTGCGGCGTGTCGGCGCGAAATGTTTCCGAGATAAATTTTATATAAAAAAAAAACAAATTTGAATCAATAGTTTTTAGTGCAAATGTGCAGTGAATTCCAATTTGGATACAGAGATAAGAAAAAAAAAATTACCATATGAATTTGTAACCGAGTTTAACACATCGGCACTTGCAGTTTGGCTGCAGCGTAATACCATAAACGGATTACAATTTATCTGCCTGCGATCATTAAGTAAAACGAAAGTACCATAAAGGTAAGTCTTAAGCATTTTCATTGATAACTCGAGGGGTGTAAGAATTTTTCAGTGCAAATTGCATTTGTTGTGCCACAAAAACAAAAGAGTTGCCCTCAAAACTTGATTTTCTATGCAGACAATAAACGTGATTACTGCAGTTCTTTCGGTTTTTACTGAATTCAATTGGAAAATTATAATAACCTAGTCTATGCAAAAGGAGAAGGGTATCAGTATCAATCGGGGTTTAGTTATATGCAACGTATTTGAGTATGGGCAAAGTGGGAGGTTTGCCATTTTGGATTGTGGTACAGCATATAGAGTAGACTATTACCGCGTGTATAGAAAGGAGGTATACCCAAGTAATAACGTATTTGTAGTTTGTTTAATTCAATTCGTATGAAATCGACTATTTACCTAAACTTATAAAATAATCAAAGCCAGGACTCTCCAGAGTAAGAGGATCGAGACTCTTAACATAACCGAGAATGAGTTATAAATCTGAACATATCGTGCACCATTCCTTCGGCATCTAGTCACAGGATATGGATATACCAAAGAGGACTTGTTAAAAGAGAATAATAATTTAATATGGAATTGATATGTATAGGAAAAAGCAATTAAGGAGAAGTGTGATTTAAATATATCATCTGAATAAGTAATTTCAAACGAAACGAATGAAGCGCGTGTTACCATTATAACTTAAGCCTTTTTGCAAACAAAAATTTTCCATATTTGCGCAACACATTCAGCTGCTGTTTATACTGTTGTTTTAGCAGCCTGCTGCCGATAGTGAATCGATGGTTACTCCTCTATGTACATGGTTGCCCATGGACATGGACAAAAATCCGAGTGACTGAAATTCTAAAACTATGAAGTGTGCTGTATCGTCATCAAATTTCTCAACTCTACGGGCTGGTTTTGAGTTCCTTTAACATCCTTCTCCCTCTCTATCTTCAGATTTCATTTAGTTGTGGTATCAAAACGGCGCTCAATGCGTTATTTGTGTCTTTCCTAATCCATGTATCTAACAATGTAACAGGGAATTTCATTCACTTAAAAGAAATCAACCAACCAAAGCATGTTACCTTTGCGTGGTAGGTATTGTAGTCTTACATAACTTAAAATATATTGCCTCTTATATTGCTATTTGTTATTTCATAATATTTCTACTATTTCCATGGTCTTCAGAATTTATATGGTGTCCACAACTATTCCTCTGACTGAATGGTTCGCTTACGAAGTGTTTATTGAGGGTTATATTTTTTTTTTATATACTTCTCCCGAGAAAGGCGAACCTATAACGCTTCAACAGCGCCCCGAGATGCCTGCAGATGTATGTTTGTTCTGCACTTAAATTGCTGCAAATTGTAGTCTTCTGGAAATATATCCCCAGGAAGCGAATTCCAAAGTTTGCTTGTCCTGTAACAGAAGGAGTTTTTGAAAGTTGATGTTCTCGCGGTTGTCAAGTGTACTGTATGGTCAGGTCATGAGCATTAGCAACCTGTCTTGTGGGGCGCCCAAAAGTTGCATTTCGAGGGATAATGTCTTTGAGTTCCTCAGAACATCTACCATGGAAGTACCTATAGAACAAGCATAGGTCAGCGACTTGTCTTCTGTGCACCAACGGTTGTAGATTCGATGTGAGTGTAGGGTCTCCAATGAGTCGAACTGCTCGTCTCTGTATGCTATCAAGCAGGTTAAGTGAATGTTTTGGGGCCGAGCTCCATATATGGGAACAATATTCCAAGCCTGGTCTAACCTGTGCTTTGTAGAGAAGGAGAAGTTGCTTGGGGCTAAAGTACCCCTTTACTCTAAATAGGTAGCTCAACTTTGCGGACGCCGATTTTGCGAAACAGGATATGTGGTTCTGCATTTGTGATTCCTGAGTTGACTGTGACTCCTAGAAGGTGCATTGAGTCCTTGTGATGGATTGGATGGTCATCCATTTGGATCTGAGGAACTGTTGATTCATCTTTTCTGGAAAATGTTGTGAGCTGTTACTTGTTTGCATTAAATACAACAAAGTTGTCCTTTCCCCACTTCAAGATTTTGTCCAGATCATCATTTAGAGAATCAATTTGTTCACATCTCTGACTATGTGATGTAGCCGTATTCACAGGTCCATTGTTCGAGATGAAGGATATAAGAGTGCTGTCATCTGCAAAGCTGTAGATATTATTATTTGTCTATCCAAGCAAATCGTTGAGGTGGAGAAGAAATAGAGTTGGAGAAAGAATAGATCCTTGGGGCACTCCTGCATTTATAGCAAACGAATTGGATGATACACGATCTACAACAACTTGGATCGATCTTCCCAGAAGAAAATTTTGCATCCATCCGCAGAGTTGTTGTGGTAATCCGTAAGACGCGAACTTGCCTAATAGGGCTCTATGCCAGACTCGGTCAAATGCCTTTGATATGTCCAAGGCTACGGCTCTGGATTCGCCGTGTTGTTCAATTGATTGTGTCCATAAGTGCGTTACGTAGCTTAGCAGGTCACCAGTGGAAATATAATAACCTCATACGAACATTTCAAAAACAATTAGATCTGGAAAACGCACCATCTCCATCTCCATCTGAGGAATTCAATTTGTGAAGGAAAATTCTCCTCCAAATTTCAGTAGTATCTTTGGCTGTGCTATTATCAATTTGTGTAACCCAATAGTTTAAAACCATTCACGCAGAAAAAATCACCAATTTATGGTTAAAGTACAACCAAGTTATACAGTTGCTATAGCTCCTACAGAGGATTCAAAATACAAAAAAAAAACTGCATTCGGATCTATTATATTTATTTGAATTTCACTTTTCAATAATAAATACATAAAAAAAATGTTAAAACAGTCGTATTGGTGAATAATTTCCACCTCAAAGTATTGCATTAGTTATGCTTATTCCCAGAAATACACTCAACTTGAATATGTAATTTCCATTTTACAACACTTGATTTTACTAAATTGAATTGGTTAATATGACTCAGTTATTGGATACAGGTAATATAAATATTTGGGGCTTTAAGTCCTCCTCAGAACCATTCCGCCAACTATAGTGTAACCTATTTTTAAGCTGTTACTACAAGAAACTAATGTGGTATTCGTTTGGGCTTCTTCAGATTTCAGATTTCGTGTGGCTAATCGAACATAAAAACGTCACTTGCTCTTTTTTATGATAATATTCGTGCGATTAGAATGTGTGTAGCCTTCAACACGTTTCAAAACGTTTTCCATTCACTGCTTAAGTTTTAAATTAAAACATTCGAAATTTTCGTCTCGGTTCATTTTTAAATATTTATACATAACCAATTTACTAAAATAAATTCACCGGATGCAATGCCTTTCTTTGCTGTAGAACAAATTCACGAAAAACTAAACGCCCTCCACCAGTTGTCAAACTCAAACGCACTTGTGTTGGTAAATCTGAGAAAATATCTAGATTCGCAAGAGTGTTCTGAAATCTGAAAAAGATTGTTTTTTTTTTTTTTGTACCAGATGAACATAAAAAACTGCCCTGAGAGCAAAAAAAAAAGTGATCTGAGAGCGCCCAAACGAATACCACATAAGTACGTAAGTTGGAATATTCAAAAGATTTTACAAACTTATTGCCTTAATTAACACTTACATTTTCAAAAATGTCTCATTAACAACAAAGTTTGTCCAGCTCGCAGCATAGACAAGACTGTCTTTTTGTACTAGTTTAGACGAAAAGCTTATTTACCCAAGCCTGCCATTTCGTACCTACGAAAAAGTCAGTGTTACAGCATCACAATGGCGAGGTTTTCTATGCAAAATTGTCTATTGTGACCCACAAAACATATAAGGTGAAGGTTCAAAATGATTATTAGGTATAGAATATCCAGTGGCAGGGTGCAACCCCACAGCTTTGCTATTGAAAGATGATCTTAATTTAAGACTCAGCTTGGAGTGGACACTTTCATCAACTCGCTTTGTCGCTTTGTGAGAGATCATCAGACCGCATCCACTTATGAACCGATAATGTTTATCGTTAATAAATTTGGTTATTTGATTTATCGAATTAAGGCATATTTTCAAATGTCACCTTTATACAAAATATAAATCTGCCGCATATTTGACTTTGAAAATTTACTTATACGTTCCTACGTGGTTTGTAAGATATAACTTATTCAACTTTAGCCTCATATTTGATGAAAAAATATCTCTGAATGTATTAATATAAGGGTTCTAAAATTATTCAACAGTCTTCCTTATGCATTAAAAAATAAAAAGAATTTTAGAACTTTTAAAAATTTGTTCATTTTTTATGTATAAAAGTAAATTGTACCTAAAGCGCTTTTTCAACTGGTAACATATTCGGGATATATATTATATTTAGTAAATATAGTTTAAATTTAAATTAAATTAGCAGCATGCTAAACAAATAAGTAAATAGAGAATCTTAATAATCAAATAATGCCTGTACAAGAATTACAGAACAAGCAATGCAAGCTACTGAATAGACGTGTTTTTCCCTCTGCTGGCAATTTAGTTGTTTTCGGTTGAAATTTACGCAAATTGGCTTATTTTCTCAAATAGTTCAAGTTGGTGTGGTGTAGAGACTGTAAAGTGTTATTGAAAAATATCAGTGAAAGTGACATTTTAATTGTTATTATTTGACAATTTCCTAAAATTCTAACAAAAGAAAATCCTTTGTCTCTTGTGCAACACAAATTTTCATCGAACAATTACGAACGACATGTCTACATCTAAGCGAACCAGATCGAACTCCAAACACCAAGATTCTCCATTTACAAACTCACCTCGAACCTCCCTTGACTCGCCGATACATAATCCCAAAAAAATAGTCGCGATTGACACTCAAATGTGGGAAAAAATGGACGAAAAACTAAAAAGTCAAAGTGAGTTTATAATATCGCTCTTATCGTCCAAAATGAATGAAAATAATAATGCACTCGCGACCAAAATTGATAATCAGTTCGGGGAACTAAATAAAACAATATCTGACATTAATTCGAGGATTATAACACTTGAAACCGCTCAAACAAATACAAACGCGGATATCGACACCATTAAATCGGAAATCACTCAAATAAAAACATCTTTATTAGATGTAAACAAAGAGTTGTCCGACACCCGAACCGCACTTCATAATAACACTGCTGAATGCATTGATTTAAAATCTCAACTCTCCGAAATTAAAACCGAACATGAACAGCTTGAGAATAAAAATGCTTCACGTGACGCGATTTTGTTTGGTATCCCGCACATGCCAGAAGAAAACTTGAAATCTTATTTCCATCACTTGTGCCATGTTATCAATATTAAACCGCCGATGATTTATGAAATTTTCCGCACTCGCCCGAAGCCTAATACAAACGCAAACGCCGCTAATATCATAATTAAATTTCGATCTGCATACGACAGGAACTTTGTTCTTACGTCCATCGCAAAATACCGCAAAATCAACAAAAAACAATTAAATTTATGTGACGTAGGCCTACAATCAGATTCGACTATTTACCTGCGCGAGTGTCTTTCAAAATGCAACAACAATTTGCTACATGCGGCACTGCAATTAAAAAAACAAAAATTGTTATTTTCCGTGTTTACGATTCGCGGCCGTGTGTTAGTCAAACGTCACCCTGATAAAGAAGCTGTATACATTGATGACATCAATAAACTGAACGATATTGTCAGCCCCCAAGGATAATAATTACTAACACTTCTTTTTTGCTCAGCCATTCTAAAACATTTATAAATTCTTAAATCTTTGTTCGTTTTTCTGTTTAACGTTTAATTAAATATTATTGTAAATATTCTTACATCTCCATTATTGTTTTTATTCTTTTTCTTTTTTTTTTTCTTTCTCTCGCTTTATATTATTTATAATTATTTTGGTCGGAATGAACGGTAAGGGAACTTGTGTTTTGAAACGTTTTGTGTCGCTGGTTCTTCAGTACATGCTTTTTCCTTTGTTTTTGCTTGTCTATGATAGAGATGCAGACCAATGAATCAGGCGGGACTTCCGTGGGCGGTGGAAATGGTGGAATTCTTCATTCTATGATACGCGTGTTGAGCGACCAAAGGACAGGCTTACAAGTGTGCCACATTAATGCGCAAAGTCTTTTACCTAAAATTGACGAGTTTAGGGATCTGTTCGAAGGATCTAGGGTTGATGTTGTCTGCGTAACGGAAACATGGTTTTCTGAAGGAATAAAAGATGAAGTTTACAAATTAAAGGGATTTAGGCTTTTTCGTGGCGACAGAATTGGAAGAGTGGGTGGTGGCTCTGCTGTTTACGTGAAAAGAGGTTTGAGATGCGTCCTAAACTGTAAGTCTACTGCTGGTAGTGAACTGGATTTTGTGTTTGTTGAACTAAAGTCTGCAACAGGAGATCTTCTCATTGGGTCGGTTTACAGACCTAACAAATACATCGATGTCACTCCTTTATTTAGTCTTTTGGAATCAATATCGCTATGTTATCCCAAAATCATAGTTGGTGGTGACTTAAATTGTAACCTATTAATCGAGAGTACTCTTACTGAAGGCATGAGTTCGTTAAATCTGTTCCCTGTTAATACAAATAATCCCACACACTTTTCGTCGGAATCAAGTACTCTTTTAGATGTTTTTTTTGTTAACAATTCTAGCGATATTTTATTTTATGACCAACTTTCGGCACCCGTTTTTTCCAAACACGATCTTCTTTTTCTAACATTTGACTTTGTCATAAATTGCTCCGTCTCCAACCACGAATACAGAGATTTTAATAACATTAACTATTCTCTGCTGGAAGTAGAGGCAAGTTGTGTTGAATGGGATCGTGTATTTTTCTTATCTTCTCCTTTTGATCAAATTCAGTTCCTTAATTACAACATCTCTATGTTATTTAATAGGCATGTTCCATTGAAAGTGAAGCCAATTCAGAATGGCCAGTGTAGTTGGTTTACTAATGAAATTAGGGATCTTATGAACCTACGAAATCAAGCTTATAATGAGTGGAAGCGTTACAGATTAGATTTTCATCTCTGCCTCTATCGTACCCGGCGCAAACAGGTAGTTAGTAAAATAAGGGCTGCTAAGCAGAAATTTTATAAGGCTAAATTGAATCCCTCGTTGACAGGTCGACAGCTTTGGAAAAATCTTCGTGCAATAGGAATGGGCAAAAATAACCCTATTTTGGACGATAATTTAGATCTAAACACTCTTAACAAAAACTTCGTTGAACTTCCTTTCCCTGATCTTAATGTAGTTCCTTCAAGTCCATCCGTCTCTTCTAGTACATTATCTGACACTTTTGAATTTTCTTGTGTTTCAAGACCAGATGTTGTTGCTAGCTTGTTGTCAGTGAAGTCAAATGCGGTTGGTTTGGATGAAATACATCCTAAATTTGTTAAAATTATCCTACCTGTAATTCTGCCTGCCCTCACCCATGTCTTCAATCATATTTTAACAACAGGGGTGTATCCTTTCCAATGGAAAAACGCAAAGATTGTTCCTATCCCAAAAAGTCCAAATAGTAAAGAATACCGTCCTATTTCCATTCTACCTTATTTTTCGAAGGTTTTTGAGAGGATAATGCAGAAGCAAATTAACTGCCATGTTCACTCAAATAGCTTACTTTCATCGATGCAATCTGGTTTCAGGAAAAATCACAGCTGCATAACCGCGGTCATTAACGTAGTTGAAGAGATAAGAAGGTCTTTGGATGAGGAAAAAGTGACCTTTTTAGTTCTTTTGGATTTTTCTAAGGCTTTTGATACTGTCGATCACTATAATTTATGCGAAAAGCTCTCTACGTTGTTCGGTTTTTCACCATCAGCGGTTTCATTAATGTCGGCATACCTAAGGCTAAGAAAACAAGCAGTTTCTGTAGGACATCACTCTTCAGACTTCCTTTTCACCTATCGTGGGGTTCCACAAGGCTCTATTCTGGGTCCTCTTCTTTTCTCCCTTTATGTTAACGAGATCCCAAAATTAGTATCGACATCAACATCAATACACATGTATGCGGACGATGTACAGATGTATCGAAGTTGTCATCTTGGTATGATTGAAGACTGTGTTAATAAGATTAATATTGACCTACGGAGGATAGCCGATTGGTCCGATAGGAATGGGCTATTTCTTAACCCCAGTAAAACTAAGTGTGTTGTTATTAGCAAAAAATCCCTGGACCTTTCTTATTTTCCAGAAATAACACTTAACGGCTCCAGAATAAAGTATGTTGATTCAGCCAAAAATCTAGGAGTTATATTTAATAGAACACTAACATGGGATACTCATATTAATATAACCGTTGGCAAAGTATACGGTGTGCTACGCCAGTTATGGACATCTCAATATTTCACCCCTCAAAAAACGCGTGTCATGTTAGCAAAAACACTTGTTATTCCAATTCTAAGCTATGGTTGTGAAATTTATTGCAACTGTGATGCTGCCAGCAGGAGGAAGCTTAATGTCGCATTTAATAATATTGCGCGTTATGTTTACAACCTGAATCGTTTTGACAGTGTTTCAAATTATTCAAAATCACTTTATAATATGACTCTTGACAGTTTACTTCGTTTTCGTTCACTTGTTTTGTTATCTAATGTGGTACAGACACATCAGCCAAGTTATCTTTTCACTAAATTGTGCTTTAGTGCATCTAACAGATCCCAACAACTTGTTCACCCTCGAGTCGCGTGTCTAACATCGGAGCGACAGTTTTTCACTCATTCCATCCGCTTATGGAACTCCTTGCCTCGGCATGTGCGAAGGTTAGGCGGCACTGAACAGTTTCGGACTGAGCTCAAGTCCTTTTACATGGAGTTTCCCGACTGATTTTGTTTTTAGTTATTCTTTTTTTATTAACTTTAATAATTTGAATGGAGATGTATGTATATATTGTTTTGCTTTCTCTCAATAAGTACATTTTTTCTTTAGAAATGTTAAATTTGTAACCTTTTTTTTCTTTTTTTTCTCTCGGAACATGTCTTTTAGAAGCTTGTATCAAATTTTAGTTTTTTAAGCTTTCACTATTATTATAAGATAGTTTTATGTCTTAATGTGTAAGCATCCAATTGAAATAAATGAAATGAAATGAAAACTGGTATAATAAAAATAATAATTTACGTATTGAACTAATTTCTTAAGGAATAAAGAACTTATTGTTGTTTGTAAAGAATTTTTGAGCCTTACTTTGTCTGTCAGGTGGCTGTGTATTTCATTATTATCGAAAAGAGTATTCGCAACAGGCATCTACTCATGTGGCTCATCGTTTTACGGAATACATGGTCAAAACAGTGATAGGAAGGGGTCATAAAAAAAGATGTTTTTTTTTTTTATTGATACGACTTCAACCCAAACGCATTTATATTGTCATTACTGGACTATCTTAGATTATGTAATAGATGAGGTAGTATTTATTGCTTTTTAAATAAACCAAATTTGATAAATAGAAAACCTTATCACTTTATCTTCTAACAGACGAAAAGCTTTGGAATTTATCACTATAAGCCTTTCTTAAGTGATTTTTTCTGTAGCAATAAATTTTATTTTTATTACGGGTTGGGCATTTAGAATTACTTTTTCATTACTTACATTACATTCCCATCTTATATTTGATGACTTGCCACTATGTTAGGCATCAGTTAGCGTTGGATAGGATTTATAAGATTTGCCAAAAAATGTTGACAATATATTGATAGTGATAAACTGGGCTCAGTAGGTTCCCAAACCGATCGTTCCAATATGAGCGGTGTAAGTGCATCTTCATTATTCTTAACATTATTTAACTACCATAAGGCACTGCAAATATAAGTAGTTATGTACAATGAAAATCCGTTTGCTTGCACATAATTTCAAACTACTAGTTACTGGATGTAAATTTATTGTAAATCACATCCACTTACCTGATTTAATATTGAAAAGCGAGCTTATTCTTACAACTTGTAAGTTACAAGTAAGTACTGTAAAATTATCTATTACTATAGCGTGGATAAAACTTGTAGTAGGATCTATTAAACAAAAATAAACACAGTCTCTACTCTTCCAATATTATCCAGGCTACATAAAAAGGATGTAATAAATATGGCTCATGGAGACGGCAGCTACTTCAAATATACGGTTAGCACTGGCAGCGGTTGTTACTCTCAATATCGATGGCGGAAGTGTTTAATTAATTGATGCAAATATTTCAGACTTTCCGATTTTTTTTTATGTTTATCATCATAAGACAAAGCCATATAACTTTAGCTTTATTTAAGTCTTAAGGCGTTTATATTCCTTTAGCAATTTAAGACATACATATTTCAATGATGAAAATAATGACAATTGAGTAATATTTCTATTTTAAAATGGTGGCGCAAAAGATGGGTATTCTCAGAGCTTTTTTTTATATATCATCATAGGACAATAAGTTGGCTCTATAAGATGTGAGGTTTAGTTTTACTTACTGTTTATTTTCGTTAGTAACGTTCTAGTGAAAGCATTTGACAATTCAAGAAGTGCAAATATGGTCGGAGGAAAGTATGCCCGATGAATGGAACCTCAGCATGTTTGTCCGATCCTAAAGAAAGGAGAACCTCTGCAATCCGCGAACTACAGATTAGTCTTCTTAACATCGCCTACAAGATCTTATCTGCTATGTTGTGTGAACGTCTGAAGCCTTTCGTCAACAATCTGATTGGTTCCTAATAGTGTGGATTCGCTTCAGGCCAGGTAAGTCTACCGTCGACTAAATATTCACCCTGCGGCAAATCTTGGAGAAAACATAGGAAGTCCAAATCGATACCCACCACCTTTTCATCGATTTTGAAGCCGCCTACGACAGCATTTATAGAGACGAGCTATATAGAGCAATGTATAGTCTTGGCATCCCTGCCAAACTCCTCCGTTTGTGCAGGATGACGATGGAGAATGCACGCTGCTCCATCAAGATCTGTAAAGAACTCACCGAGACTTTCGATATCAAAAAAGGGTTTAGACAAGGCGATGCGCTGTCATGCGACTTCTTCAACATCGTTCAAGAAAGAATAGTGCAAAACTTAAGCACTAACACCAGAGGCTCTCATTAGGGATCTTCCAAAAATCCATCCACCTACCCGCCTACGCCGACAACATCGGCATAATCGGCAGAATGCAGCGTGATGTCACTGGCGCGTTCGTAAGCATTGAGACGGAATTGGCGAAGATGGGTTTGTTGGTCAATGAGGGCAAGACAAAGTATATGCTGTCATCAAGAAAGGACGCCCAACACCGACGTCTTGGACAGAATGTCTCTATAGACAGATATAACATTGAGGTGGTTTAGGACTTTGTCTACTTTGGCTCCGCTATGAACTCAGACAATGACACCAGCGCTGAGGTTAAACGTAGAATAACTCTTGCCAATCGCAGTTTCTGCGGTGGGATGGGCCGGGCAAAAGGAGGATGAAATCTGTGACATTTACTACGGTGACTGCTACAGAGAACAAAAGCAGCGTCTATTTGGATGCGGATTTGTTGTAAGCGGCAGACTTAGGCAAGAAGTCTTGAGCTTTCGACACGTTAGTGAACGCCTTACAACTATCTGCATCAAGGCTAAATTCGCCAACGTCAGCCTGATATGCGCTCACGCCCACAGAAGATAAAGACGATGCTACCAAAGAATGTTTCTACGAGCTCCTCGACAAAACATATGAGCAATGTCCTAAGCATGACGTTAAACTCGTCTTGGGTGATTTTAACGCCAAAATAGGAAAGGAGGACATCTTTGGTAGCACAATCGGAAAACACAGCCTACATGACACCACGTCTGGAAACGGACTTAGGCTGATTGATTTTGCTGCGGGACGTAATGTTACCATAGCTAGCTCACGGTTTCCTCACCTCAATATACACAAAGGAACATGGCGGTCACCTGATCATCAAACCGTCAACCAAATTGATCACGTTGCGATCGACGCAAGGCACTCCTCCAGTATTCTAGATGTCCGAATTTTCCGAGCGGCCAACATAGACTCGGACCACTACCTTGTTGTAGCCAAGGTACGGATGCGGATATCCAAGACGCCACAACAACGAGAAAATACTGTGAGGAGATTTAACGTTGGACGACTACACTGAACCAAATCGCGTATTCATATTGACGGAAATATTTTGTTAATCATTGAAGAATTTATTATTCGGATTGACAATTTTTCATAAATTTGTTCGTGTTATTGAAGATTTATTATTTAAAATAAATAACATTTCTTCAACTGCTGTCCGATTTCATATTGTATTCAAACCAACAAAATTTTGTCATTTTGACAAACTGAAGTTGTTAACAAAACGTTATCCTGTATGTGCTATTGACAAAAATTTGTTGATCATTTTTAGAAGAATCAGTTATTCAAATTAACAATTTTTCATAAAATGTTTCTTCATATTGAAGATAAAATATTCAAAATCAGTAAAGTTTCATCAAATGCTGTACTATTTATTATATTATTCAAGCGAATGAATTTATTTTCATATCGACAAAATCAACAACTATTCAAATTAAAAATTGTTCATCAAATATTTCGTCTTATTGAAGATTTAATACAGATTCAAAATAAATGATTAGACGCGATTTATCAGATTGACGAAAATTCATCGATTTTATGTTATTTAAATAAAACACAATACCTATAATTTTTCATACAAAGAAGGGGAAAGTGGGAACGTTTTTTTTTTTTCAAAATCAGTGCTTGAAAAGCAAGTTATTTTTTCTCTGTTTTATTAATTCGATTTCAATTTTTTACAGTTGTACCAGTTTACATTTAAATGTCTGCATCGAATTTATTTAATTTAAGGAAAATAAAACTCAATAGTAGGCATATCAAATTTTAGACACTGAAACCTATACAAATGTATTTAGAAGTATTAACAAATTTGATTTTCGTGTAAACATAACACTGGAACGATCAACGGTTTGTCCGTAATTTACGTAATACATAAACTATAAAATATATAAAATAATTGTATTTGTCATAATCTATTTATGATTTGCATACAAAAATCGTACTCGAGGTCAGAATCGAGTTTTTATTTTATTAGGTATTGGATTTTTTTAAAGAAGTAAGTAAGGTTTAAACCAAGTTTAAAAGAAATCAACGAAACATTTTTTTTTTAATTTAAAAGAAATAGTTTAAGACATTTATCAGAAAGTCGATATTTAAAAAAAAATTGCATTCGGAAACCATTATACAACACTTCCTGCAGAACATAGAGAGGGAATTTATAAGAACGAATAACTTATCAAATTATTCATCACTTATTCTAATGTCAGTTGAAATCACTGAAGCTATTTTCAAAAATATAAGCTTTTTATAAAAGAATCTGAAGAAGGCAAGTACCATATTAAAAGCTTATTAAAACCGGACCCACATTTTCCTCTTCTTGAAAATTGTTATAAACAGTTTCAATTTTAATAAAAAAAAAAAGAAAAAAAAAAGTATACTGCATTTAATGCGCAGAAGAGTACCAGAGTAAAGTCAATTATCTGGAGCAAAGAGCTACATCAGCTTGAAGCGACTAGTCATTCGCTATAAAACAGAGGTAAGATCAGATCAGGACAGGACTCAAAGCTCAAACATTACATTTATATATACTCGTAGAGCTTGGCCCAAAAACATTCTCTCTGCCTTCTCCACAGCAAACACTTCTAAAAACATTAGGTCATATGCTAAATCTAAAACTGTTTGAAACAGAAGACTAACCGCTAACTTATATATATTCCATAAGTATAGATCCACATCACCTATCAGTATAGGTACAAAGAACCGTAAGACATCACCTTTTCGAAACTCCAACGTTCTAGTAATTACATTGAAACTAGCACCACATTCCCCTAAATTGCCAACAAATTTATATTATTCCCACATCTTAAATTATTTTCAAGTTGAATAAATTTGTTGAAATGCTCTAAAGTGTTCTTCACATTGACAAAATTAGTCAACTTGAATAAGTTTCTTCAATATGTTATTATCAAACCATTAAACCATTGCAATCTTGAAATTTTTCTTCGTAATATCTTTAACTTGAAGAAATTTCATTATATGATGGAAAGTTTTTCTTCAACTTGACGAAATGTTCTTCATACTGAATTTTTTTTATAATCATTCAATTATATTTTTTTCAATTTTAATAAATTTCTTTAAACGGAAGAAAACGCTGTCTTCAAATTGGAAAAAAAAAAATAATCAATGTGAAGAAGTTTCATTAAAATGTAAATATTTATTGTTGTCCTAGAAGTAGTGGGTTTTATTCTTATGAGTGAACGTGAAGTGGTGCAGTGCGGAATAATAAAATCGTGTTCCTGAGAAGCTATTAACAAATTAATTAGTTAAAAACGTTTCATGAGTTATTGTCCAGAAACACATTCGTGTGATAAAAATGTAAGTATTATGTAAATATTCAGATATTCTAACAATTATATAATTCATTCTCCGATTTTAGTTTGGACGTTTATCCAGTCTTGTTTTTACGAAATCAACGAAATCGAAATCAAAAACGATTTTTTAGAAGAACCACCCTGAGGTAAATTCATTAATAAATCAATTACATAAATTATAAACTACTTACTTATTTATTATTGTACTAAATATGTTGTTATTGTTAATTATTACAAATAACTTACAAATTTTAAATTCTTAATTATCTAATCACTTTATTGTAATTAATTATTTTAAATCGATTGTAAACTTTAAATTTCATAATTACTTATTATTATTCCAAATTTCTTACTATTATTACAATTCCATTAAAAACTTTATTTATACTATTAATTTATAATACTTATCCTAAAATATAAATAAAAAAAAATGTGTACTTAAAAATATATGTTTGTGTTTTATTTACTTGAATATTCTGTTTGAAGAAAATAATACATGAAGTTTAAGAATATTTCATGCATTTCAAAAAATATTTGTCAGATTGACAAAAAATTAAGCGTTGAACCGAAGAAAAATCGTCAATTTAAAGAAAACTATGCATCACATTGAAGAAAACGATGCGTAGAATTGGTGAAAATTATTCAGCTTGAATAAAGTAAGGAGTTAAAACGAAGATTTTTTTTTTAATTTGAAGAAAATAATACGTTTAAAAGAAGAAAAGTATGTTAATTTAAGAGTATTATGCGTCGATTTGATAAATGATTTTCAATTTGAAGAAACGAGTCCGTTAATATGAATATTATTTTTTTAATTTGAAGATAAAAAATCGTAAAATTAAAGATTTTCTTTCAATTTAAATAAAAAATTTAGGTAAAAATGAAGATTTATTTTTTCAATTTGAAAAATATTTTTTCAAAATGAGGAACATTTTAAGTTAAATTGAAGAATGAGTATTCAATAAATTTTACGAAATAATAATTAGACTTTTTCAATGTGACAATTTTTTGTGGATTTAACACCACAATGAAAATTGTTATGCATTTCATGAAAATGACAATATTTCTTATAGAGGACAAATTTTTCATCAAAACAACGGACAGGAGTGGTTGACCTTATATTGATCACCGTTTCTTCAATTCTACATGCTTTTTTATCAATATGACTACCAAATTTGGTTCAGTGTACAAACGCAACAAACCGCCAGAACCTTTGCCGATCGCGTATCCCTCAACCTCTCGAGAAGTCCTATGCTGCCAGCATCAAGTGCCGAAGACCAGTGGCGCCGATGCCAAGAAGCCATCAAACACGCCGCAACTGATGTGCTCGGTTTCACCAGCCCACCCCCCGAAACCCCTGGTTTGACGAAGAGTGCCGGCAAGCACATGCAGCAAAACAAAGTGCCTATGAAGCGTCGCTGCATAGAAGGACGAGAGCAGCTCGTCAGCTCTACGAGCAAAAAAGGAGGGAAGAACATCGGCTTCTCCGGAGAAAAAAGAGAGAGCATAAGAAGCGCTTGATCGAGGATATAGAGAGGTGTTACTCCAGGAACAATGTTCGGAAGTTTTACCAAAAGGTAAAAAGAACGTGTCATGGCAACAAGACCCGAACGGAGACCTGTAGAGACGAGCAAGGAAACCTTGTAGTAGAGTCACAGTCGGTGCTGAGGACATGGAAAAACCATTTCTGCAGACTGCTAAACGGCGAAGACGACACAAATTGCGCTGTTAGGCAGAACGATCCATTCAACCTGGACGATGACAGCCAAGATTTCCGTCCACCTGACCAAAATGAAGTGAGGATAGCAATATCTAAGCTTAAATCCAACAAGGCTGCTGGTCCAGACGGCTTACCTGCCGAGCTCTTCAAGGCAGCCGGAGATGACTTGGTAGAGTGCATACATCAACTCATCTCCAAGATTTGGTTAGAGGAAAGTATGCCTGATGAATGGAACCTCAGCATTGTTTGCCCGATCCACAAGAAAGGAGACCCTCTAAACTGCGCCAACTATAGAGGCATCAGTCTCCTGAAGACTGCGTATAAGATCATGTCTGCTGTATTGTGTGAACGCCTGAAACCATTCGTCAACGATCTGATAGGTCCCTATCAGTGCGGTTTTAGGCCCGGTAAGTCCACGACCGATCAAATATTCACACTACGGCAGATCCTGGAAAAAACCCAAGAATACCAGATCGATACTCACCATCTTTTTGTCGATTTTAAGGCCGCATATGACAGCGTTTATAGAGACGAGCTATACAGAGCCATGCCTAGTTTTGGCATCCCTGCCAAACTTGTCAGATTGTGCAGAATGACGATGGAGAACGCTCGCTGCTCCGTAAAGGTCGGAAACAATCTCACCGAGACCTTTGATGTCAAAAAAGGATTTAGACAAGGTGATGCGCTGTCATGTGACTTCTTCAACATCATTCTTGAGAAGATTGTGCGAAACTCACAAGCTAACACCAGAGGCACAATTTTCTATAAGTCTGTGCAACTGCTTGCATACGCTGACGACATTGACATTGTTGGTACAACACAGCGAGCTGTCACTGGTGCGTTTGCAAGTATTAGTACAGAAGCGGCAAAAATGGGTTTAGTGGTGAATGAGGGTAAAACAAAATATATGCTGTCAACAAGAAGGGACACACGACATCGACGAATCGGGCAGAACGTCACGATAGACAGCTATAACTTTGAGGTAGTTAGGGACTTTGTCTACCTCGGCTCCGCTATAAACTCTGATAACGACATCACATCAGAAATCAAACGAAGAATCACACTTGCCAACCGCTGTTTCTTTGGCCTAAGACGGCAACTGATAAGTAAGGCCTTGTCGAGAAATACTAAGGAAACTCTGTATAAGACCCTCATCATCCCAGTCCTGCTTTATGGTGCAGAAGCATGGGCGCTATCAAAGGCGGATGAAGATCTCCTTGGTCGTTTCGAACGCAAAATTCTTCGAGTGATTTTTGGTCCCGTTTGCGTTGACGGGCTTTGGAGGAGAAGATTTAACAGCGAACTCTACGAGCTGTACAGCGACATCGACCTGGTCAGAAAAGTACGCATTAGTCGTCTAAGATGGTTAGGACATGTAGAGCGAATGGACACCGACGCTCCGGCCCGGAGAGTCTTCGATTTCAACCCGGAGGGACAACGTAGTAGAGGAAGACCTCGCCTTAGGTGGCGTGCGCAAGTGGAAGGGGACCTCATTCAACTTGGTGTGCGCAACTGGAGGCAGTTAGCCAAAGATCGCGCTAACTGGAGAGGCGTATTGGTTGAGGCCCAGGTCCACCCCGGACTGTAGCGCCACCTAAGTAAGTAAGTATATTACATGTAATACCTAATTTTAAATAATAATTTCTGCGAAGCTGAGGCTTTTCTGCAGGAGGTTGTGTGACGAACAAAAACCCTCCATTGCATTATAGATAATGTACCCTTATTTTCAAAACCGTCTTTCATTTTCATAAATTGGTACTTATCCTCCTCATTCGCCGATTCCTTCAACAACTACCTACCTTAGTTAGCCGACCATAATGCGCCTCTCATTCAACTACCTACCATCAAATGAAACGTAAAGCGGCATTAAAAATACATATTCATACAGTGTATAGACACATGGTAATATTTCCGCCAATCCATACCTACACACAATAATTGGCAAAGCGGTTTAATCCGAAGCATTTTATATAAAACCATATAAAAGCAATAATTGTGAGCTATAACGTCATGACGATTACTCCACTATGCTGCCACCATTCTGTGAAAAGCAAATCTAATCTAGTGCACTTTAACAACGATCCACATCCACAATATGAATTTAAATGGTCTGTTGAGAGTTAATGATGGGATTTACACATTGCAACAATGTATTTGATTCGCATTTTTACTACTGCAATGCATTCGGCACACACAGTCACATTTTACGTGGATCTGACCAGACCATTTTATGATCACTATATGGCCGTGATATACATTCAGCTGTGTGTGAATAAAATGTTAAAAAATGGTATAAGCGCATGCACACCCATCTCTCGGTACCGGTACCTGTAGGCTGCTCATTAAAGTTGAACAAAGCTCATCGTTGTAAGTTGACATAATTTGTCACGTAAAGGTGCCACATTTGTATCGGGATTTATGTAAATCTATAAAGATGAAGACGTGCGTTCGACATTTACAAATACAATCCACAGAGCAGCAACAAAATTGATGTTAATAGCGCCCGAACAAGAACTATAAAAACTGTATCAACCTTTAAATCGAGTGAAACTGTAAAGCTACAAATGGAACATTTAATATCGTCCACATACAGCAGATCTCATCATTATATAGCCACCGCAGAGTTTCTTTCGTCATCGGAGCGATTTGACGTCCGACACCAGTAATTATCAACTGTTAAGTCCCTTGCTATAGGCACAGTCCAGAAAAAGATCTCGCGCGCACAGTCACAAGTCACAACCACCTCGATGATGACAGCGGCGACGACGACGACCACGACGACGGACAACGATTGATTGCCCTTCATAAAAATCGAAAACAATGATATTCTTTGTTTTAAGACTTAGGACCTGATTGTGATGCTAGATACGTTCAGCCATCTGTTTTCATGTTTCGTAGATAAATTAGGTGTAGTTCCTCGCCTCCCCTGTGCCATGGCACCTAGGTATTTTCGAATTTTCATCTATAAAAGAGGCTAAAAGCATTTTATGCCAGCAATTTGATTTTTTATTAGGTGATAATTGAGTTTAGTAGTTTTTCGTTTGATCTCATTTATCATTTGGTCTTGCTCGATGGACGGAGAACAAGGGCCATCATTGTTTTAGGACGGTTCGTTTACTTATTTGTAATAAATTGTAAAAGCGATTTTGTTTAGTCTTATTAGCGTGTGAATCGTATGACTATTTGTCAAGACTTTCCTTTATTTTGTCGACTGAAATTAAAATCAGAAGCAGGTTACATTAAATACATTTCAGAAATTCATTACCTTGACTACGAGTATATGGTATGGTTACACGACTGCTGCCACACTAAATGCAAGCAACAACAAAACCAGAGCCACTTACTTTGCCGCGCACTAATGTCAATGTGGAGAGTTGCCCTCGAGGCGGAGGAAATCCCATCGATTGTTCTTCATTAAAAAAAAAAAAAAAAAAAAAATCCCAACCTGCCTGTCGAGTAAATAAATGCAGCCATCCAGTGTTTCTTTTGTGGCGCCTGTCCTCTTGCTCTTGCCCGCACCCAGCCAGCCGCGAATCCAAAGAAGTTCAAGTGCGAACACATTAATAAGACCATAATAAGCCAACAATACGTAACCATTGTGTACGATTTTCTATAATTTCCCTCATAAAACTGCTAAAGTTTAAAAAAACAAAAAACGATAGTTTAAGCAAATTCCCATCAGTGTAGAGGTGCAGCTTATGTATTATGTTTAAGAAACATTATCTTGCACAGAAAAGTAGATACTAAAATGTCAACATCAAGATACACGTGGTGTAGATTTATTGTGAGATCGGATATCAAGTCGTACGACCAAGTAAATATAGAACATGTACTTGAAAATCCATTAAGGTACTCATTAAGTTTGTTGCTTTGATGGTAGCTATAAATATATAGGTATACAGTGGCGTATGTTGCATAAAGACTTCCGCTAAATATTCAGTCACCGATGACTTTTCCACTGGCCCCGTTGAGTTTTTTGTTCGTTTTCCGAGCTGAAAGATGTGAAGCTCCACATGATTCCGATCAGACAGTAAACTGATTGGGCAATCGTCGGTAAATATTCTTAATTAATGGTCGGTATACCTACTCGTATATTGGAGCCTTGGAGGGTGATTGCGATTGCAATTGAGTGCGGAGTTGACATCTTAGTCGATTGAAAGAGGGTCTTGGTACAGTTTGATGCATATTTCACAACTTGTTAAACAGAGCAATAAAACATTTTAAGATGTAGGTATTTGAGGAATTGGTGTCATTATTAGGAATTTATTTAGAATTTCGAAGGGTCTAGTTCCGTTTGCTGATATTTCAAGGGTTTCAGTTCGATTTTATACTCGTAGCAGTTGAGTTGTGACTGTGGCTCAATGGGTAGGGTATTGGACTGATGAACTAGGGTGATTTTTTAGCTGGTTTGGTTTTGGCAACACTGGTTTTGACAGCTGACGTGTGTTTAGTACCTTGTGTCACTGTCAAACAGCTTCAGTTTGGTTTGCAATTTAACCATGGATCGTCTTATAAATGAACAACGCTTGCAAATTATTGAATTTTACTATCAAAATTCGTGCTCGGTTCGAAATGTTCATCGCGCGCTGCTTCCATTTTATGATCGGCATTCTCGACCTTCTGAGCAGTCTATTCGGAAGATTGTGACCAAATTTCGCACCAAATTTACTTTGTTGGACATTAAACCACCAACACGTTTACGTACTGTGCGTAGTGAAGAAAATATTGCGGCCGTATCAGCTAGTGTGACAGAAGACCGCGAAATGTCGATTCGGCGCCGTTCCCAGCAGTTAGGCCTTTGTTACAGCACTACGTGGAAAATTTTGCGGAAGGATTTGTGCGTAAAGCCTTTTAAGATACAGCTTGTGCAAGAACTAAAGCCAGCCGACCTACCACAACGCCGAATTTTTGGTGAATGGGCTCTTGGAAAGCTGGCCGAAAAAAAATTTTCGAAAAATTGTGTTCAGCGATGAGGCTCATTTTTGGTTGAATGGGTACGTAAATAAGCAAAATTGCCGCATTTGGAGTGAAGATCAGCCAGAAGCATTGCAACAGCTACCAATGCATCCCGAAAAAGCCACTGTTTGGTGCGGTTTATGGGCCGGCGGCATTATTGGGCCATATTTCTTCAAAGATGATGCGAATCGCAGCGTTACTGTCAATGGTGAACGCTACCGAGCGATGATAACAAACTTTTTTTTGCCCGAAATGGAAGTTCTTGACTTGCATGATATGTGGTTTCAACAAGACGGTGCCACATGCCACACAGCACGCGAAACAATGGCGCAATTGCGAGGCGAGTTTGGTGAACAGTTAATTTCACGTTTCGGACCGGTCAATTGGCCGCCTAGATCGTGCGATTTGACACCATTAGATTATTTTTTGTGAGGGTATGTCAAGGCTAATGTGTATAGGGACAAGCCCGCTTCGATTGACGCACTGGAAGCCAACATCCATGCATTCATTCGTGAGATACCGGCCGATATGTGTGAAAGAGTATGCCAAAATTGGACTCAGCGGATGGACTACCTGAGACGCAGCCGCGGTCAACATTTGCATGAAATTATCTTTAAACATTAAATTGCAAGGTTCAAACTATCGATTCAAATAAATATTTCATTCATTTTTTCGAACTTTTTGTGTTTTTTTTTTTTTAAGTTCTAAACCTCTTAAAAAATCACCCGTTATTAGGCTTAAGGTTTTTCCCACTGACCCGCCATTCGCCAAGCCTTGACAATAATTGGTGGCATAATTGTCCGGAAAATACTTTCCAATAAAAATAAGAAAAAAAAAAACGTCGACGAATTCGATGTAAGGACATTCCTCCCGCAAACAAAAATCAAAACAAAATATAAATAAATGGTTTTAAAGCTAAGATTACGCGTGTCATTTTTCGTGGCAAATTTTGACATGCCGACGCCATTATGTTTACATTTTGTCAACCTGGTGGACGGCCATAGGCCAAACCAATAATGACTTAGGTTAGGTAATCTTAACATTGTAAAATATTTATTGAGAAAAAAAAGTCAAACTAACTTATGACGTAAACACTTGTCCGAAATGTGTCATTACGTGTGATCGCCTGTCAAGCGTTTGTCACATCGTACTTTCACGAGAGACACACGAGTGCCAATAGAAAGAACGAAAAATGGCACGTGTAATCTTAGCTTAAGAAACTAGGCACAGGCATACGATCCTATAATGGAGGCAATCTCTGGTGGGTCCTGTGATTATTAGAGGTAAATCCACAAACATTGGAGAGTATTACTGTTTTGGAAAGCTTATACCAATTTAGCCGTTCAGACTCGCCATAAAGTGTAGTTCCTTCCATTCGTCGCAGAAAATAAAGACTCACTCAAAACGAAGTGGTTGTGAGAAGGTGGGCTACCGGACGATAGGAATAAGGGAGCAGGAAGGGAGAGCTGATCTCAAGGTTCCACGAGTAGCAGACATAACTCTGGTTTTGTGGTACCACAACGGACCTACTTTGCTCTGGTGAATTATTCCGAATTATTCAGATAATTGCAATCTTATCTAATAAAACCTTTTGCCCTTT
Organism: Cheilosia urbana; assembly: GCA_946477585.1. Taxonomy (NCBI): domain Eukaryota; kingdom Metazoa; phylum Arthropoda; class Insecta; order Diptera; family Syrphidae; genus Cheilosia; species Cheilosia urbana. Next base: position 71,275,994 of record OX297855.1, read on the forward strand.
CAAAGCTCCACGTAAGTAGAGTGAAACTTATCAATAAAAATATCTTTCGTATTAAAATCGAGAGACATATAAGTATAAGTAATAATCTCTAGCAAGGACATTGATTGTTGTTTGCAACATTAAAATCAAATGCAAAAAGTATTAAAAATGAATACAACTTACAATCCGCTTTACAACTTTTGCCGGATTTATGGTCACACATGCATTAAATGTCGTAAGTCCGTAAATATTACTTTTACTACATCATCTTATTGTTGCTGTGACAGCTAACATACTGGCTGCTTCACAAAGTCAGGTTATGTTCTCCGTTCTCAGTTAATTGCAAAGTCATGAGAATTTTCCATTTTCTTCGGGTACGGCAAATAATGGTAAAATGTGTGTAGGCAGAGAGCTTTGCATAACCGCTTACTAATTACATATTACCTATCTGGTAGAATTCATGTACCGGGTATTTGGGGTAGGTCAGACGGAAAGTTTAACAAATAAATAAATCAAATTATTATGACCGAGTCAATTATTGCACTTGCATTCATTTTCAAAAAAAACAAAAAAAAAAAATGAATGCAATAAAGGTAATTTTACTTCGCTGTTTTTATTACCGATGGAAGTTTGTTTTTCTCATAAACACACGTAACCTATCGACATATTACAAATAAGCAGGATAATCAAATTAGCACCTCTATTCAATGTGGACGCAGACTTGAAAGCCTCTGTAGCGTTTAAAACTAAAACAAAGCAAGTCTTACAACAGTTGACATTGATTTCAAAACGCCGATAGTAACTAAAAGTGTAACCTGATACAGAAAATCAATTTACACTAATTTGTGATTTTAATTAGCAATGTCTACGGTTATGCTCTATGTGACGCAAGCATGTGATCTAAAAAATATAAAAAAACGAAAGTGTATCTGGGTACAGATCAAGAAGGGTGTTTACTTGTTCACTATGAAAATAAATGTTATGTCACAATTTAAATTTAGGGTGGGGAAACATATTGGCATTTGCTTCTTAGATTATGGGGACTATCGTTCTGTATCGTAAAAGCAAGGATTTACCAATTTTTGTCGATTCCTTGTTTTAATTATATAGGAAAACGTTCGGGTGGTCAATGTTAGGGTATCATTAACCAGCAATGAAAATGTACAACTAAAGGTTTTGCAAGTAGGTAGCTATATTTTTTCTAATTAAATTTTAAATCGATTTGCTTTTATAAATTATGTAATATTTTCTTTAAATGTACATTGTTTAGTATTAATAATAAATTAAAATAAAAGAAACCTAATTTTTACCTTTTATTTACAAGGATTTAATTTAAATTAAATTACGAAGAATTAGTTTTATGAAGTATTTAGTTAGTTATTATATTCAATTAAATATTGATAATTGATAGAAAAAGTTAAAAGGAAACATTTGTCAATGTTAGGATCCAGTCGTTCAATGTTAGGAAATGTGATATATATTCGAATAGGCACCCCTATTGTGAAGATCAACTATCAATTGATAGTTGATACTTATCAATATAAAAATAAATAAATAAATTAAAACAAAAATAAATTTCTTTAAATGGTATTGCGACGATCAATTATCAATTAAGGGTAAATCGACTGTGAACGTGCAGCAATTGTCGGTTGACAAATCGGTATTGTGAATGTCAATCTCGAACAATTTTATTGGTAGTTGTCAATTTTTCTATCAATCGCAATTTCGGTGTTGATAAGGACGGCTTTTAAACGAAAATGTTGATCATCGTTTTTAAATGTTATTGTTGTTATTTCTTAAGGGCTATTATGTATATACATTTTGCCATTCGTTTTTCTTCCTCTGTGTAATGAATTTTATCCATTTTGGGCACATGTAATTTTCCATAACGCGTTTAGCAATTCACTTAGAATAAAGGCCACTGTTGCTGTTGACTGCGCAAGACCAAGCAGAGCTGCAATTAATCGGTTTAAGTTCGGGTCCAATATCTTCCAAAAAATCAACGAATGCACCTCAAAAGCATTCTTTGGAAATTAAATTTGCTAACTTCGGTCTTCCAATTCCAAAGGATTAGATGCGAAGTACTCAGTCTCGCCTTGGTCATCATAAAAAGAAAATTTCACTGGTGACATATTTTTCAATAAATTTTACAGATTTGAAACACTCGTAATTATTGTTTAATTAAATTGTTTGCAATACCAACATCAATTTTAATTCATAAATTTGTCAATCGTCAACCGATTGATAATAGTTGATCTCCGCAATAGGGCTGAGGATTTTCAAAAACCTTACTCGTCTAGTATTTTTATAGACAAACAAAAAACTTTGAATGGGGAAGCGAGGAGTAACAGCGATTCTTGCTAGTTTTTTTGGGTTAGCCCTGTCAATTATTGTTGGGAATTTTTTTGTCGAATTTTAGTTGAGTTATTGTTTTTGAGAGAATAACTTTAACAACAACTCATAGACACAGTCGCTTTGGTTGGAATGATAGCTATTTCGAACTATACCTATCACTAATTCATCATCAGACTCATTTTAAAAATATTTTTCATTACAAGAAATATTGAGCCTCCCCTAACTATTATATTGCTATACACATGGTTATTTCGGTACAACTGACAAAAGTTTGCACTACTCACAATCACAGAACCACCATAGAAACACTTTAAAAGTTCCCGCTAAAACGTACATACATTTAATATTTCCAAATAGCTTAATTAATACAAAACATTATATTTATTTTTTTTAATAAGGGGGCCTGTTTTTTAGAAGAAGCAATTTGAATAGATGATGAGCTATATAATTATCATAAGTGACCCCATTTTTTCCAAAGAAAAGGGTGATAAGAGGAGATTAGAAATTGAAATTGCAGCAAGAAAAAACAAACGCTTGTGTTTCGCGAAATAACACTTGATCTGGAATATCCAACAGGGAGGAAGCTCGAATAACAACTTTTGAAGGAAAATCATTATTTCCATGATCAGGAGAGTAGCGATTTCTTAGCCGCCATGGTAACAAAGAAGAAGACGTAACAACCTGGAACGGAATATTCGATTATGGTTCGATAAACTTGGCAGCGGAGAGTAGCGCGATAACTGGAAAAAGCTGTTCAAATCGTGGTTTAAATCAGTTCCTCCCAAATTGAATGATATTTTTGAAATAACCTCACAGATTTTTCATTTATTGCAAGCAAAATATCAGCCTGTTGTCTTTGTCCCCATCTCCAACCGACCTTATCATTCTTGGTAGAAAACAGATGGGTCGAAGCCTTAGACCGGTTTACATCTTATCGCGCAAGTTGTGCTTTGTAAGCAATCACTCACACGAATAATTAGATATACCCACCATAAATAAATCATACTGAGACCCCCAACCAGTGTTGCCGCTGAAAAATGTCGAAAAGGGGATTAAAAAGGGTCCCGAGCAAAAAAAAGGGTCCCCCATATAAAATACTAATAAAGCAAAAAAAGAAAAACAGTAAACACATTTTATACAAATTTATTAGTCACAAAACCAAACAAATGACTGTATTTATTACAAACGAAAATATATATAAAAATTAAGCCTTAAAATTGTGTTCGTTTGTCACCGATTCACGCCTTAACATATTTACCGATTTTAACAAAACTTTCATAAATCTTTGGTATTGGTCTATACATAGTTTTTGTGAAGTTTGGTTGAAATCGGAAAACTTATGTGTGTATTATTCGTGCGTGAAAAAAACATGAATTTGAGTAATTTTTTTTTTTTGTGGCGCTGTTGTTGATCTCCTAAGCCAATCAACCGATTTCTATGAAATTTTGTGGCTGTGTAGATAGGACACTATTTTGGGTGGAAAGGACATATGCTTCTTTTTGTAGTGAAAATAAAAGTTTACGGAGATGGGATTGGGGATAGAACTTTGAATGGAGAATCGCATTAAAAAAAAAAATAGATGGAATAGAAATACGGGTAGTGCCACTTCCAATACAACAAAAATTATTAAAAATGTTTAATTTTTGAATTATTTTGATGTGCCGGGATTACCGCTGCACAATTTGAAATTGAAAGTGGTCTTAGTTAAAATTTTGTTCCGCAACCTCAATCCACCGAAATTTTGTAACTGATCGCGTTTGATTTGATTGTGAAGAATCTCAAATCAAATGTCATTCATTCTAATTCCGCGGATTTTGCTTATTCAGAAAGATTTGCCATTCGTATTTGAGCATATCAATTTCCCGTTTCGCTATGACAATTAAAAAGTCTCAAGGACAATCGCTGGAATTTTGTGAAATCAATCTTGAATTCCCATGTTTCTCCTAAAGTCAAATGTATGACCTTCCGCTTTATACATCGTGTACCGTAAAGGACATATGCATTGTGCATGCTCGGTATTATTATTTTCATTACATTAACGAATATGGGCGAAACAAAGTTCGCCGAGTCAGCTAGCAATAAGAATAAATATTCTGCGCAATACTAATAATAATAATCATACTTATTAGTAAGGCCCTCTGTAAAAATCTCTGTGATTTACATTTTACTTTTTTAGAATAGTCTTTCTGTATTCGTATACCTACTAGGTTCTATTTGGAAAATAGTGTTATCTCTTTCTTCTGTTAAATTTTTGAGTTCTGGTTTTGGATGGTTTAGATGGGTGCGCTTATCGACGAAAATGAAACGGCTGCGTCCAGCCGTAGATATTTTCTAGACATTTATACTTTTTACTTTTCTTGTATTCTTTTTCGTTCAATAAATAATCAAGTCTTACTTTAGTAAATTTAAATTTCTGTTCGTGTGAGGGTTAAATTGAAAAAGGGTCCAATTTGATCATATTTAGAAAAGTGGGGTCCAAGGGTCCCGAGCCTCAAAAAGGGTCCAAACGGCAACGCTGCCCCCAACTCACAGTCACAATCCTCTTGCCGCTGGCCCCCTCAATTTTTGCCAGGAATCCGCCATTTTGTTGTCCTATCTGTGTACGCCAATTCCTATCCGTTTCGCTTTGCCCACAGTGAACGGGAAAAAGTTTAGGTGCGAATGTGTTGGTGGAGAGGATTTTTGACATTTGTCAATACGAATTTCTATGCAACAATACTAGCGCACCTAAACTTTTTGGGAGCGTAAGATTTAGCTTGTAGGCAAATAACTGTTAATCGGTCGAATATGGGGATCTCAGTCTCTCTTACATCTGATACCCACCTCTCTTGAATGAAAGGGAGACCTCGCAAAATTTACAAATTGATTTCGAACGCTGCTGGCTGAAGAGATGAACAAAATTGGAAATTATTTGAAATTAGATAACAGTATTTTCTCTTCAATAATGGCTCTAGCGTCCTAGAATGTTTGGTCTTTTTGGTCAGCCTGGTAAAACATGTGTTTATTTTTCTACTTCTAACATAGCTAGCCTTGTGAAAATACATCTTTTTAGGGAAACAACTCTCGCTTACAGCATCATTGTCAACCTCTTAGCAAAGAACAGAAGCCCACTCAACACGTTCTGCAAATTTTAGATTCCACTAGCGGACTGCCATCTGCGTTGCTAGACACTTAAATCTCCATTTTATTAAATGGAAAATGCTTTTAAACAAAAGTAGCCTGAAACCTACACATATTTTATTTCATGCTTTTAAAAAAAACAAATTTGTAAATCGGTGCAATAGTTCATTCGATTTTTGCGGACCTACGATTTTGCCGTTCAGTTTTGAATTTATATTTAAGCTTCAAATTCTAATAGATTACCAAAGAATATTAATAAATACAAAATTGAGAGTACGTTTGAAAATCGGATTTTCGTTAAACTAAAAACTTCTTTTCATAAAATCAAATTGTTTGAGATCGCTGTTTTCAATGCCTTTTTCGGCCAAAAGGCCGTTTCATAAGTTAATATTTATAACATCAATTTAAATATATGACAAATAAATGCACGCTATTTTGAGTCTCACAAAAATAAATCAACTCAAAATTGAGGTCTGCAGACGCGACAATAATAAACAGTTAAATAAACATATATTCAATGGTAGCAATCAAAGTTTAAATTATGTGCATAATTTGCAAAAAAAAAAAAAAAGAAGAAAAAACTACTCGTACATGCACCTACAACGCGACCCAACACCAACCAGCCTGTCATTGAAAAGACATGCATCCATAATGTTTTCATTATTCGTCATCATTAGGCTTGCTAGCGAATAACTCTGTATAATATCAACGAAAAAACAGCACTTCATACATAATTGAATCGAATAAAATAAATAGCGATCCAAAATATCTGAATAATATAAGTATTTCATTTCCATATCTGTTTAAATATGTCTAGCGCCCCTAATAATAATTCATTCCGGTCGTGTAGCCAACTGTAGGTCTATCCAGTTAAAAGTTCACATGCATCGCAACTTTGTCAGTCAAGAAAATATTATAATAGTGGGTTTGTTATTAAGGTGAATTTCGTTTTGTGTTCACATTATGTCTGGCAAGAATGGAAATGGGCTGAAGATCTCTAGAGAGGTATATTGTTACATGTGTTTAAAAATGTTTTTGTGATCCTCTTTATCCGTTTGATTTACCTACCGCATATCGCCTATCAACTCTTCTTAATGTGGACATGTTATGTCTTCGATAAATCCACAAAATCGTATATGTACAAAGCAGAAGTTCAGGACGAAGTCATTTATTAATGTTAATATTGTAATAGATTAAATTGGTAAGTGGCCTGCGAAGTTCTGGCACAGATACCCAGTTCGCGGTTCAACTCTTTCGTTTAATAGCCCAATAGGAATTTTGTAAGTAATAGCGAGTAATCTTTTAGTCTCGCTCTTAAATACATTTTAATAGGTGTAAATACTATTGTGCGTCGTATAATATGGACCGGATTAAATCCTCCTGTAAAACAGTTTTTTTTTTCGGTTTTTACCCCATTAGCCGTCTCTCAAGGCCTATTCTTGCCATTACCTCTGGCGATAATTTTATCTCAACTTCCCTTTGCGTGGTGTTCGATCCAGTGATCCCAGATCGAGGGGAAAAGCGCCTTGGGGCTTATTGAGTGAAAAAGGGGAAAACGGGGGACATACTTAAAAAAAAGGAAAAAAATCTCTCTGAAACGTAAATTGTTTAAAAATAAAATAAAAACTTATTTTAAAAGAATGAATTATTGCATAATACGAATATTTTTATGTGATACTTTTTTTTAAGCTTGTTAAAAAACGGTTGCATTTTTTTTAATTTTTTTCATTAAAAAACGACAAGTTCAAATATCACTTAGAGGAAAATAGGGGAACTTTTTCTAATTTGGCGAAAAACAAATACTTTTGCTGATAAAAAAGGGGAAAACAGTCTTTAAAAACTGGGAAGAGCTAATTTTGAAAAGTAAGGGAAGTAAGTAGGTACCTCTAAAAAAAATTAAATTTTTACCAATTATTTCTGAATTTTGGAAGAAAAAATAGGCAATTTTTTTTTTAGTTATGAAAAGCTCAAACAAAAATTATGATGACCGATCTTCAGTCTTCTTAACAATGCATATAAAATCCAGTCTGCTGCACTGAAACCATTTGTTAACGAGCTGATCGGTTCTTAAGATTTCTGTTTTAGGCCCTTTAAGTCCACCAGATATTCACACAACTGTTAAATTGTAAAAAAAAGAACCAATAAGTCCACCATATTTTTATTAATTTTAAGGCCGCTTATGACAGCATTAACGAGGCGAACTATATACAGAAACATTTGTGTATAGTTTCGGGATCTCTCCCAAACTAATCCTCCTCACGAAGGAGGACGCTCGCTTCCTCCATATAGGTCTCACTGAAACAATCTCCCTGATGCGCTTTCATGTGACTTCTTTAACATAATGCTTGAGAAAGTTGTGCGAAACTCAAAAGCAAACACCAGAGGCACACTTTTTCAAAAGTCTGTGCAACTATTTTCTTGTGTACGCTGACGACATCGATAGGTACTGTTGAGAGAACACAGCGGACTGTCACTGTTGCACTTGTGCGTTTGAAAGTATTATTATTCCAAAAGTGTCAAAAATGGGTTTAGTTGTTAATGAGGGCGAAACAAAATATTATGTTGTTAACAAGAAGGGACATTGAGGAATCAAGTCGATAGCGATGATAAACAACTATAAACTTGAGGTATGGTTTGGGGCTTTGTTCACTTTGGTTCCGCTATCAACTCTGAAAATAACATCACACCAAAAATTAAGCAAAGATCACTGTTACTTTCTGAAGAAAGAGGCATTTGATTCATAAGGCCTTTTCGAGAACTATTAGGGAGAGCCATATAAAAGTGCGATTTTCACAATCCTGTGCACATGACTTCATATGCCAAGTCCGTGAAAATAAATACATAGGGCTAGGGGGTAACCCCTCAACCATTCGTTTTGTGTGGGTTTTTAATTTTGTTAACGAATGGACGGGATCTACAATTTTATGACGAGTCCAAACGGCCAACTGAGAAGCTCTTTCATAACAGTTATACTCTCGGATGAGGAGGAGCAGTGGAAAATTTTGAATTGAATTTGTTTTTTTTTTTTAGACCGCCCGCTATTCGCCTTAATTTGAATACCGCTTGTAACTCCATTTTTGTCCACCCGACAGTAACAACTCAACTTTGTCAACATGTGAATTATTGTTCAATTGCAGTCTAACATGCACTTTAATTTAGACTTGCGCATTTCATCACACACCGTTCCATTGTACCGTCACTTCATTACTTTTGCCATATTTTGCCTCGCATAAATCCTTACGCAAGAAATCGTGTCAACTTTAAGCGACTCATACAATCACCTACCAATGCATGCAACTTAACGTTTCACATAAATATCCCAAAGTGCAATAACTCAAAACGTTAAAGAATAAGGAGTTGAAAATCGGGTCAAAAGCTGTTTGTTTTGTTTTATAAGTAGATTAAATGATTCATTTTATTTCCTGGCTTGGTATGCGTGGGAGTGTATCAGTCCAAGTGTGGTGCTTTGTAGTTTTTGATAGATTCATCTAAATAATGGGCTTCGTGAGACATGTTTTATGAGTCAATAAAAAACAGAGCATTATTTGATAGATATTCTAATGAAGTTATAAAAAAAAAACTCACTAATTTTTCTGATTTTAATCGGATACTTTTTTCCAGCTGTATGTTGATAGGAACACGCGTTCTCTTAACGACACTGCTATATGTGTAGTAAAGTAGGTAAATGTAGCTATACCAGTTTTAAGCTTAGCCGTGGGTTGTCCGTACTGTGTATTTCTATAGGATAGAACTTTAATGTTGGTCGTAAAGTTTTGTGCTTAAAAAAAAAAGAATTAAGACTTAAATAGTTCTTATTAAATGGGGCGAATACTAATCTATCAATGGTCGATCGGAATGGATAACAATTTGTATTGGAACTGTCTACGTATAGCTGTCTACTATATATAACTAATAGAAGAGGCACTTGCTTGTTAGTTACATTTTTTATGCTGCCTAATTTTTATCCAAAAAACTACTTTGACGTTGGCCCCTTGGTGTGACACTTATAGAGGAGGTGGCGAAGACTCGGACTGAATCTCAAAACCAATTTCAACCTTTGCTATACTTGCATGCAGTGATTGTGCTGAATTTTTTTTTTTTTTTTTTGTGTGGGTTGTTGAAGATTGTCCAGAATATCAGTAGTTGTGGTCTTACATTGGCAACTCTGAAGTTCCACAAAGTGATCTTCAACCGACGTTTGTCTAGAGTTTCTAGAATTTTAATTTTTTTTTGTTGACAGTGACAGGTAGCAGGCTAACATTATTCCAATAGGAGCAACAAAATTAAAAAAAAAATGAAACGGAGTGCGATCAACAATAATTTAATACATTTTGACCGACCTTAAAGCTTAAAATTACGTTCATAAAAAAAATTCAGATTGAAATCACCGGTTACTGACTACCATATCCGACCTAGATGCACTCTTTGGTAGGATTTGTGTCTCTCAGACACAATTTGGTTAAAATTTCATACCACAATTTGTCGAGGCACGTTAACTATTTTTACCATTTAGAGGCTATTTAGATTTTAAGTCGGAAAGATCTATAGATATATTCGATTTAAGCCGGCGAAGGTTTTCCCATTATTTTTTTTTTTTTTTTTTCAAATTAAAAGCGCCGTTTATTCATTGTTTTACATACTTTAAAAAAAATTAGTTCTGAACTGCACTATTAGCAACCATTCTTGAGATTTAATTTGGGATTTTCGTACATGGATGGAAAAAGCTTAGAAAATAAATTCAATCGACTCTTGGCCGTAAGCCCTGGCAGCTGTTGCTATTTTACTTATTAATTCTGTAATTTAACTAATTAATAAAATTATAATAATAATAAATTCAATCAAAATGGCAACAACAAAATGTCACTTTAACCGAGATGTGAGAGACATTTATGTTATGCAACAGACAACACCCGAAGGAAGGTATGTTAGGATTTTCGCTGAGATTAACAGCTTAACTCAGCTTGTAAACGAGCCTACACGGATTCCGGATGCTGCAGATCATGCCGCTAACACATTGGACTTGTTCCTCACCTCTCATCCAGATAAATATTCTATTGACGTAACGTCGCCTCTAGGTTCGTCGGACCATTGTGTCATTTCAGCTAAATTCTCATACACAAACCACACAGTTAAAGAACAAGCTCCCAAAAAAACGGTATGGCATTATGAGAAAGCCAATTGGGACGGCCTTAACTTCTTTTTTCGGAGCTTTAACTGGTCACTATGCTTCCTCGATAGTGACGTGGATGCCGCCGCTGAAATGATTACAAACACCATTCTCCTGGGTATGAGATCCTTTATTCCCAACAGAAAAAAGAGTATTATACCTAAGGAGAATGCTTGGTGCGACTCGAGCTGCAAAGAGGCTATCAGGTTGAGAGAGTTGAGCTTTCGGGCTTATAAAGCAAACCCAACCGAGGAAAACCGAAAAAAGTTTCGACGAGTCCGAAATGACTGCAACTCCGTGATACGACGTGCAAAATTTTCTCATGACCAAAACTTACGACAAAAAATACTTCACTGTCCCAGTGGTAGTAAACAGTTTTGGTCTTTCGTGAAAAATATTAAGAACTCCACCACGTCGTCAATCCCCACACTCGTTTACAATGACATTCCAGCTGTCAGCTCTTTGGACAAAGCAAATCTGCTGGCTGCGCAATTCGCCGCAAGCTCCAACATTCCAGATTGCATCATGTCTCCACCTGTGCTCGAGAGCGTCGAATATTTCATGGGACAAATACATTTCCGCACTCGCACAGTAGCAAGAGTATTAAAAGATCTTAACATTCACAAATCCGCTGGTCCAGATGGTATATCCCCCATAATTCTGAAGAGGTGTTCTTCCACGCTGGCAAAACCACTGCGTAAGCTTTTCCACTTGTCCTACTCTTCTGGACTCTTTCCGAGTAGATGGAAAACTGCATTTGTCCAGCCCGTTCCAAAAAAAGGCGATTCTTCTTCACCCACCAACTACCGACCCATTGCACTTACGTCCATTCTTTCCAAGGTCATGGAAACGCTGATAAACCGTCAGCTTATGAAATATCTTGAATCACGAAAACTTCTTAATGACCGGCAATACGGTTTTCGTAGCAGCAGGTCCACTGGTGATTTGATGACTTATCTCACCGAAAAGTGGAACCAATCTCTCCACCACTCTGGTGAAACGAAGATTGTTGCGCTTGATATTTCGAAAGCATTTGACAGAGTTTGGCACCAAGCTCTTTTGTCGAAAATGCGTGCCTATGGGATCGACGCGTCTCTTCTTCAATGGATTAGAAACTACCTTTCTGGCCGTTCAATTCAAGTTGTGTTGGACGGTTTCAAGTCTGCAATTCACCATATAAATGCTGGTGTTCCCCAAGGCTCTGTTTTGTCTCCGACACTCTTTCTCATATTCATCAATGATCTCTTGTCTGTTACTTCTAATCCAATACATTCTTTCGCTGATGATAGCACCCTCAGTTTTTCATATTCGTTCCCTGACTCACGTCCCTGCTCTTCGGCCGTGGATCTGGAACGGCGACGTATGCTAAACACATTAAATTCCGATCTTGACAGCATTATAAAATGGGGTACAATCAATAGAGTGGAATTTAATGCTTCCAAAACACAATGCTGCCTTCTATCATTAAAGCGAAACTTGAACCCTAACCCATTATCCATGAATGGGACTTGCATCGACGAAACCGAACGACTTTCCATACTTGGTATATGTGTCAACGACAAACTCCGTTGGAATGACCACATATATGAAGTCGCCAAAAACGCTGCGAAATGTCTAGGTTTTTTAAATCGATGTAAGAAATACTTTACACCCTTCGACTTAGCTACAATATACAAGGCCTTTATTCGGCCTAAGCTTGAGTACAACGCTCATATCTGGTCAGGTGCACCAAAAACTTCATTGCACCTACTAGACAGAATTCAAAAGCGCGCGATAAAACTTATAGGTGATAGAAATATAGCGGAGTCTATTGACCCGCTCGAACATCGCAGAAATGTTTCTTGCCTTTCTTTATTTTATCGATATTTTCACCATCGATGCTCTGATGAAATAGCTAACTGCATTCCGCCCCTTCAACAATTCTCTCGCAACACCCGTCACACATCGAATGCACATCAGTTCACCCTTAAGCCTACCTTCGGACGTACTGTAAAATATAGAGATTCTTTTGTGAGCCGAACAACACGCATGTGGAATGCATTGCCTCACACGGTTTTCCCCTCTCATTACAACCCACAATTGTTTAAGACCAATGTGCACCAGTACCTCTTCTCTATCCTCCCTATCAACCCTTCCACTCGTGCTGTGCATTAGCATTTTAAGGGAACGAAAACCCCTTGAGCACTAGTGAATTATAAAAAAAAAAAAAAAAAAAAAAAAAAAATGCAAAATTTAAAATCGTCTTCCACTAAAATATAGGTGAAAGGAGTTAGTGCTTTGCGGCTATGAGTTCATACATCCTTATTGTTCCGTTTTTTTCTCAAAGGTATAAATGGGTACTGTTCTTCCGATTTGAATATGCAGCGACTCCAATCTCCAAATGATCTTCAGTGATCTTCAACTAAAGAAATGGGGATCTTGGGATTTTACTTCAAATGATCTTCAGTGATCTTCAACTACAGAATTGGGGATCACTGAAGATCATTTGAAGTAAAATTGAATATCGCTACACCATTGGTGGTTCGATCACTGCCATTAAAATATGATCCCCCTACAGAAGGACCTATTTCCTTTGTCCACTTATCGAACATTTAAAATTGGCATACAATACAACTTCAAAACCCACAGTGACATGTCGGAACTTTACTCATCATATCCAAATTGATTTTTCCATCATGCTTTAAAAATTCAAAACCAATAAATCAAATTCTAGTACCTCATGAATGTGGGTCTATGTCTACACTTATCATATTTCCCACGACCGCACTGCTAACAAGCAGGCTTTAGTAATTCAAATTAAACAAGAAACCCAGCCCTACATGTTCAACATCACAAATCCGAATTGAAAGATCACTTGCCACCAAATGTCAAAACCTAAAAATGATTTATGCATTATGCTCGATATAAAAGTCATTCGCTTACATCGAAAGCAAACAGTGAACAGAGGGGGGGGGGGAAAAACTCAACCACCTGCTGTGCCCTTCCTCGGTCTTGATATTCCTAACTTAATTTTTGTGTTGAACATGCCCAAAAAAAAAAAAAAAATTAAATAAAAATAAAACACATGTGGAGCAATTCGATCAAATTTATCATAAATTCCAATAAATCTCTGTCTTCATTGTGTAGGAAGAAGGAAACTCACCTCAATCAGTGATATGATAAATCATGATCTTGTTGAGATCATGTTTACTTGTTTGTGTCTAATACCACAAAAAGAACAACGAAGAATAGTCGTTTAGCCTTGAGATGATTTCGATTATTTGTTCTACAGAAATTTCGGTTTGGTGTGTGTCTTGTGTCGCACAGTGTGTGTTTTTTTTGTACAATATAAAACTGGAAGCTGCTTAGACCACCGAATTCAAAACAATTTGCAATATTAATTTTCTTACCAAATTAGAGAATGTCTCAGAGGAAACTCTACCGACAGTTTTGCTTTTATATACGTGCACTCTAAACGACTCATAGCTATCCATTGTTTGCTATAGTACCACTGGCAAAAATGCATCTTCAACTTTGAGCAATCTTTATCTCAGAGCGAAAATCTCGTTTTTTACGGTTTTTCTTTCCCTTTTGTGCAACACTTCTCGTCCTCGCACGGGTGGATGCTGGATGGATCATCATTTCAGCTGAGCGTGTGTACACTTATCTGAACATTGAGGAAGATTTATCTCTTTCGACACAAAACTGTCACCTGTTTGCAAGTCCAATTTCGTACATGTACCAGAAAATTGCTATAATCAATGTTTTGACAATTTGCGCGAGTTACAATTGTGCGCATTGCTATATTATAAGGGGCTACTATTTAACTTGCTGCACTGCATGGATGTTGTGCATCTATATGGAATCGTGTGAAGGCATCATTTTTATTTGTACTTATCGATTGGTTAGTGCTGCAGATTGGTGGATTGATTACGGAAAATGTGACATCGATGAAATGATTGCATCGTGGTATAGGTAAGCTAAACGAGAAGTACACATGATATAAAAGCGAGAGTGCATTATTATTAATTTGTATAAGGATGTTTATGGTGGTTCATTGGCATCATCATCAATGTCGTCATTATCCTAGTCGAATAAAATTGCGCACACGTCTAAACTCAAAAATTGGCCCTATCAGAGTGCGAGTTTTGCTCGGTTAAACAAAAAGGATAAGAATGATCGTTTTTCAAAACTCTCGAGATACAAAGGCCATTTATGCATGCTGTGAAAAAAAAAATACACAGAAAATATCAGAAAAGTCTCTAGATTCATATGAGAGGTATTTGATAAGTCTGCTATTTTCAACCGAGTTTTTTAACACTTCAAGATTAAGGTTACGGACTGCAGCTCATCACCTAATCATTCTTCGATTCAAAGTAGGGGAGAGGGGGTCACCTTAGGACACTTTTTACAAAAATCGCTGTAAATCCATTAAAAAGCGGAGTACGCCTTCGGATCTTGAAAATTATTATTACGTGTTGTCTTATCTTTGAATCTTATATCCAAATAAATATTTATAGTTATGATTTATATATTTTTTATTTATTTTAATAATCTCTTTAAAGTGTCCCATTCTGCCCCTCTGGGGGGGCACCTTAGGACAACCATGGGGCAGTTTTGGACATGTCTAAAAAAACGCTCATTAGGAGCGGTTTCCTTCTTTTTCTTGTAATTTCTGACCACTAGTGCAGAGATAAACCTAAACAAATAAAACCAAAAACAATCACACTAAAATAGATTGTTCAAAGTGATAAAAGGGGGCAGATTAGGACATGCCCAGAAGTTCCCCTCGCGCATTTTCCAAAAGTGCCCCGAGAGGGATAAAAAACTAAAAACTTCATTTTTTTTTTAAAACAATGTAAATTGTTAATATTTTGGTTGAATTACATCGCTACACATATAAACATTATAATTGAACACTTTTAATTTGTAAATTGAGCATAATGTTAGAATAATATGCTTACGTCTAGGAATACAAAAAATTACAACCGTCGTCTGGAAACACACTTTTCTTTTTATTTTTGAAGTGGAGTTGCCACTGTAAAATTTTATTAAAGCATTAAAAAGTTTTTTTTTGTAGTACTTTTTCTTAAGTTGTCTAAACTTCCTCCGTCCTAAATTGGCCCCCTCTCCCCTACTAGAACATTTTTTTAAAGCTTGGTGTAAAGTTTAATACATAGTTCTATTTTTTTTCCTGGAACAATCGGAATGTGTTGTGTTGATTTTATTATTAAACAGTCCTTAAAGTAAGCACAATATTTTTAAGTCTAAGATTAACAACAGCTTAAGAGAAAAAAAAATAATTAAGAAACTCATTTTTCTTTGCGCAAGATCACAAAAGTCCGGATCGACGAATTTGAGACGGCATTAAAAAAATAAAACAAATAGCTATACTAGTTTTATACTGTCATTCGCAAGAGCGTATTGCTGACTGAGTCAATTAGTGGACACACGTTGACGCAGTGTTGTTAGCAGGTTAGCACTCATGGTCATTTTTTCCTTCTTTTTTTTGCCTTTTCACCGTACTCAAATTCGTTTTAAAACCCCACGATACTTTTTTGCTTCAAAATCCAGTTTTTAAAAGTAAAATTTGTATCACACGGAAAGAAAACCACGGTAAGTTAAAGGTTAACCACAGTTTGTAACACTACGATTATTTATAGGTACCTACTGGAAAATTTTGATAAAAGACGATTTATATGAGCTGTTTTTTTTTTTTAACATTCAGTGTGTTGATAATAATGGTAAAATGTGGGAGTTTTATTAAAATTACAGCAAAAACTTATATTTTGAATGTTTTTTTTTTTAGATTCCTGAAATTCCCACGATTTGTTGCTTTTTCCCTTTATTCCACAAAAGAATTTTGGGACATCGAGTTGAAGAGAGAGAGTAGGTAAGATTACGAATGCGAAATTGTTAAGTCGTCGAATCGACGAACATTAGTCTTTAGGGTTAAAGAAGTTGACTCGGTTATTTTGAATCCGCTAACTCTGTAGGATAGGAGCTATTTTAACAGTGTTACTTGGTAGATTTTAAACGAAATTTGGTTGATTTTAAATAAGTGATTTTTCTATTCGCGAAAGTTTTGTTTCATTTATTCTTTCATTTATTTATTCTTTCATTTATTTATTCTTTCATTTATTTATTTATTTATTTATTTCAATCAAATGATTACATCCATTGTTCTCGATAGATGATACCTAATACAATTACATATACTTAAAAATGACCACCAAAGCCTAACAGCAGAATTAATTTAGGTATTTTTAAATGAATCTCTACTAATATAAAAAATCAATAACATCACAATATTTACTGGATTCCCTAAGGCATCTAGAAATTGGTTCACTGTAACCATAGTTAACCCTATGATAGGGTAGGTATATGAAATAAAAAGCGATTTCCAGAGCTCTCGCAGGAATATAAAATTCAACTAATGATATTAGAAAAGGTCAAGCGATATGACCATCTATCAAATCGCGAATAAACATAATGGAAAAATATTTCCATTAATATTTAATGTAATTTCAACAATTTGTACTCACCAGGAAAGGAAACACCCGACAGCTATTTTAACTGACGATTATCGTTTTCTTGGATGATTTCCACAGTTTAGATAGCTATCCTCCTATTCAGACACTTCAAAACCAGACGTTAAGAGGAATGATAGATTCAACGAATTGCCCGGGTGTAAAGTCTGGCTTATTATTTTTATTATTATTATATGCATATATTATATATATATGCGCTAAAACCCTTAACAAATCTCCCTCCACTTTACCTCATAGAGAGTCTTACTAAATGTTTCATTTCCTGGGCAATTTTTGCTTTTTTTTACAATGGAGCTAATGAGAGTGGAATACATTTTTTTTTAATTTTTACCGGGGATGTCCTGCTGTAGGCTGTACTTGGCTACAATAGCGAATGTAAAACTAGACTAGGTAACAGGTAAGCCATAGCTCAAACAAACAAAAAAGTCCTCAAACTGTGTAAATTTCAATAAAAGTACACAATACTTCTGAAACCCTTGAGAATTCAATCGGATGAAAATGAATGTGAGCGGCAGCATTGATACGAATGTAATTCCGTCAACTTCCTTTGCCCTTTTACAATCCAAGTCTTTTGGATGGGTAGAATTGCTCGTGGTTGGAATTGTTTATATCCGTCATCGACGTTTGTGCCCTTGGCTTGCGGCTTCATTTCTAGACAATCCAGAGTAGAATTCTCTGAAAACGTAAGTTGAAGCAAACATAATGTATTATTACAAGCGCTGTTTCTTGCTATCCATCTTCCTTCAATAAACATGCAGAGAGAAAGAGCAACTTAAGCTTTTGGTTGCCGCGATTGCCAAGGACCTTAGAGGACCCTGGATTCATATGAGCATTCCATATAAGTTTGCTGATGGTGACTCTCTCGTTGGTAATGCAGAGTTCTGATAAGTCGCATGAAAAAAGGCCAATGAGAAAAAAAAAAAGAGCCAGTTATAAAGCTATTCTGCACATTTTGTATTTTTGAACAATATTTTTAATGCATTGGCTCGCAAACACTATAATAGTGTTGTGATAGGCAACTGCGTTACATTTTGAAGGCCTTTATTTGGAATTAAAGCATTTGGAAATAATTCGAAGCACCTTCTTCAACTAAAAAAAATGTCCAAATGCGAGTGATTGACTGTTGTTTTTTTTTTAATATCTCTTACAATATTAACTTTTCGGTAAAACATTCTTTGGCACAAAATATAGCTACGAGCATGATCTACAAAAAAGTATGTGTCCATTTTTTCTGGAAATCAAGAAATAAACAGTATTTTGTGCGAATAAAAATATTTTGTTCATCAAATTACTAATTATACTCTACAACCAGTCGATATATTGCTACCATTGTTATTTTACGTTTAACTAGAGGGCATACCGGATGTTGTGTGCAAATTTCAGCCGTCAATTAGTTTCCAATATAGGTACAAAATTGGTCGAGTGGGTTCGGAAGGACGGACAAAAGCGAAATTTGTAAGGTGCCGTTTTTTTCCTTTGGGTACGGAACCTTAAAAAGGGCCCAAATAGCAAAAAAATTGTGTCAGACTCTTAAAACCTGGCAAATTGCAACTTTAATCGCACAACGGCCACACTGTTGTAGTACTTGCCGCTTCTATAGTTTGGTGGCATCTCTTTTCGGAGGCTTTCAAAATCAGGTTAAGCTATTTTGCACAAAAAAAAAAAAAAAAAACACTGAAAGGTTTTCCGGAATAAGTGACTATATCTAAGATTAAACGTTTCAGTTTTCGTGGCAAATTCTGACATGCCGACGTAAACACTTGTCCTAAATGTGTCACTATGTGTAATCGCCTGTCAAGTGTCTGGTCACGATCGATGTCGCAGAGTACTCTCACGAGAGACACACGAATGACAATAGAAAGAGCGAATTTTTGGTGACGTCAGCATGTCAAAATTTGCTACTAAGAATGACACGTGTAATCTTAGCTTGTTTGTGGGTATGACAACCCCGAAAACAAATTCCTTACAGACATAAACCTCGGAAAAACGAGAAACAGAAAAGTGGCGTGTACTTCATATTAAGGACATTACCCGCGTAAGTCCATTTTCATCTCCATTCTCAGTTTAAAGACATGCTAACTATTTACAACAGCATTCCCAATAGCTATTTTAACTGTCGCCATAATTGTGACATTTATATTGGCAATGTCACTTGAATAACATTTGCCAGCAGTGTCGCCATTTGTAGTGCATCACTTAGCGAATAAGAAATGACTGACGAAAGTGATTAATGATCCGAAATTGTGTTCTGTCTATCCCAGACCCCAATAATAGACTGACAGTCCGCCTGACATCCCAATGATTGCTTGTAGTCTACCTTCGCCGCCACTCATATGCCAGTTGTGCAACAAAGTCGTGTTCTCTCTTATGTCATTCCAGCATTCTACTAATTGTGTGGCACCCAATGCAGTGTGTTTCTTCACCGAAACCCCAGAAATATCATCGAATCGAATCACACACGATTCGCTCTGCCAATAATTTCTTGGCCCCCATCAAACAGAGGCGTACGATCCGTGAAATATATCTCCCGCTATTATATAGATTGTAGGAAAAAAAAACAAATATAAGAAAAACCTCACATTAAGTGACAAGAAATCACACCTATTTGTAATTGCTGGCATTTCTCACCTTACCCGCACCTATAGTGGATCGCTAACAAACAACACAGTGTGATGCTTATTGGATCTCTCAGCTCAGATACATCATCATCACCATCGTAGATACGGTTTTTTATTTGCCCTGTCAATGTCGACACATTTCACTTATTCGAAACTGGACTAGACTATTTAAACGGGCACGTTTCGTATTTGTAGCGCGCACAAACATCGCCGTCTGCGTAGATAGCAAAGTAAAAGGTATCTACATAGAGGAAGATGGGAAAAGTCAAAGCTAGGTCAGGTTAAAAACGAAGTCAATAAGTCATTGTAATGACGTACTATAACTCACATTTTCAATCGTGCATAAATTAATGTTCGAATGTTAAGTATACACATGGGAAACAACTTTATCATCATCATTACAGCAAGGCACACAAATCTCGTAGATATGGTAGGTAGGTACCTACCCGAGATTGTATCGCTCCGGCCGTGTTGCGTTGTTCAATAAATGTTTGATTGACTTTGGAACTATGGGTGGCTTTTCAATCTACTACTCGTGTGAGAGGAGGGGAAAAAAGACGCTAAAATAAATATTTGAAATGTTTATAGGCTATAACAACTACTGTGAATGTACAATGCTTTGCTGCCAGAGCAAGAGCTAATTAACGGGGGATGGGGGCAAGGGAATCCGAAAAGGAATTAGAAATAGAAAATTAAAGCAACAATGTAGGTTCGTTTGCATTGCAGCATGAGTTGTGTGAACAGTGATGACCACCGATAGTTATTGCTACCGCCACTAATCAACTTGAACAGCACTTTCGACCGACATGTGTCGGTCTTACCTTAGTTTGACTGAAACTATAGATTTATAAAATCATTTCAGTAAGAAATAAAGTAGTGGAAAAATAGACACCAATGACTAGGTACCTATATTGGGAAACTTCTGAGAGTTTTAATTCATGTGCCGGAATGAGTATTCGCTGCTTCTTGTAGCTAGATGTCGATGAGTAGAAGTAAAGTATATAAATTATAGACAAAGTCAACCGTACAGAAAAATAAAGTGCACGACTGGATCGTACGACACTTTCTCGCTCATCAAAAGTTTGGTTGAGTCAATTGGTAGGTTGGTAAGAAGTTCAGAAGCAACCATACATACAATGTAAAAATAGGCAATGTTAAATAAAATTCACTTTTAGGTTATTTATTCGGTATGGCAGTATAGGTACATACAAAATAACAATAAACGTTTTTATAAGCTTTAGGTCTGTATAACAGACAATTTTCGAAAGTTCTGGTTAGAGAGTTCCTTTAATTTTGATTTTATATTCATTTTTATTCATTTTTTCTCTAACTTACATACTAGACAAAACGATTAAATCTAATTAAATGCTAATATTTATCTTATTCTAGCTTAGGCTCTCAGCGAGCGCTCTAAACTTATCAGTATGCTTAAAATGACCTTTCGGCCTTAAATCTATCTATGTCTTGTCCGTGATTTGATTTTAGTAAGGGAGAGCCACCAAAATTCGGTGAACTGGTTAGAGAGTTTTAACCGCCTATGCACTATTTTATAAGCTCTTACGCTTACTAAATTTCTGGAAACGAATACGAAGACCAGCGTAGTAGGAGTATCTGTTTTTGGATCTGTTAGGCCATGATTTTATTTTTGACTGCAATAGATTAAGTTGTCAAATATTGCAATAAATTAGTGTGCGTGATAGATCGACATCTTTACATATACCTATATATATGAAAGAAATCAGAGATTTTTTGTTGAACTTACACTTTGCACTTTGCAGTTATAAACTAAATACCCAGATGGACGTGTGTGGACTCCAAGTGGTTGGAAATATTTTAAGATGCATATTCAAAATGGCTGAAAAAAAGAAGATGTGGGTAATATTTGCTAAAAATAAATTTTGCGTTGCTGTTATTACATTTTTAATGGCTCTTGCAATTTGAATTTAAAAGTGTGGGACTGAGTTTTAAATATATAGTTATATGGACAGAGATCGGTTATTGGGTAGTCATTTTTGAGAAGCAATTAAAAAACTGATTTATTCTTACGTTTTGGGAAAAACTAAGTAGGGTATCTTACTTAGAATACATATACGTATCCTTAATATGCATTTTGATTAAAATCGTTAGAGCGGTTTTTGTAAAATTGGGCAGACAAAAAAGTAACAAATACTATTGTTTAACTATTTAGCTGAAAACTGAGTATAATGGAAATTGGGTTTTCAAGATATGCGCAATTTTACAAATTAACATTTTCGGTGATTCGAAAAAATCAAGGTCACAATAACTTTGGAAATAAATCAATTAAACTCGAAGTATAACTTTTGGTCAAAATCGGTTTTGCTGTTTTCAGGCAAACTAAAGCAAAATAAATAAAATCCATTAATATTATTGAGGAAAACTGAGTTTGCTTCTGAGTTAGAAATGAGCATATTATGTTAGAAATCAATTTTTGTTACAATCGTATGGACCATTTTCGAGATATGTCCAAATTTTTTTCTTTACTTTTATTCCATTTTTGAGCAAAAAATTGAGTCAGCATGTCATGTTAACCCCACCTACTTAAGCTTAAACCTTAAATATCCATTTTGGTTTAAATCGTTAGAGCCGTTTTCGAAAAAATCAAACTTTAAAATCGAGGTTACCTTGCAAAATAAAAAACTGCCCCGAATTGTAAGCTCACAAACTCCAAATCCTAAGTTTGAACCAAATTATAGGGCTGCCGTATAGGCTGTAGGTCTTGGGAGTTTACGGACAGACGAGCAGAATCTTGCGACCCACATTTTTTAGTTCCTACATCATCGTAATGTCAGAATTGATTAACATCTCGAGTTCGAAATTTTGTGCGAATACAATTTATTTATCTTTCTCTTACTATTTTTTTTTTCTCAGATTTTATTCACACCTATCCTAGGATACTTAGTAATTTTTTTTAACAGTGGCTACAATGGGATGTAAATTCAATCTTTAGACCATTGTTTTAAAGCACTTTGTTCTTACGGAGTAGTTATACAATACAATTTTGGACGGCTAATTACAATGGACTTATGTATGTATGCTTAGAATGACAATTAAGTTATACTTAGCTTATATATATTAATGTATGCGTATAGAGAATTTTAAATTTCATTGAAGGTCTACTATTGAAGAAACGACTGCAAAACTTCAAATCGCACTGAATAAGGTAAATGAATGGACGAGGGACTGGCGGATCGCCCTCAACGAAACTAAATCTGTTCACGTGAACTTCACGTATAAGAAAACTAATGACTTGCCAATTTTCCTAAACTTGGCCCGAATACCCTTTGCAAACGAGGCCAAATACCTGGGAATGACACTCGACGCAAAGCTGAAATGGAATTCGCACGTGAAAATGAAACGTAAAGAACTCGATATCCAATATAGAGAAATGTACTGGCTCCTCGGAAAATATTCCCAGCTCAGTAACGAGAACAAACTGCTTCTATACAAGCAAGTGCTAAAGCCGGTGTGGACCTACGGTATACAACTTTGGGGTTGTACCAAGAAAACAAATGCCAATATTCTACAAACTTTTCAAAATAAATTGCTTAGAGAAATTGTACAAGCACCATGGTATATTAGAAACGACGATATCCACAGGGATCTCGGAATTCCAACAATTGAAGCTGAAACTAGAAGCTTCGCGAGAAAGCATAGAAACCGACTAATCGGACATGTCAACAATACAGTCCGACAAATTTTGGACGATAACAATTTATTGCGCCGACTACAAAGAACGAAACCGTTCGACTTGGCAAGATAAGATTAACCGCGTCTAAATTGCGGAACATGCAGGATCTTTCATTGGAAAGTAGCCTGTCAAAAGTTGTTATTTCGTTATAGAAAAATTGCTTGATAAGTTATATCTTAGTTGCAGTATCTAACAATCCTTCGAAGGGTGGTGTTTTTAGTCAGTAAAAATCTGACACTACTATGAGCACGCGCTTGCTATTCTCATAGTGTCTTTGGAAGATTTTCACCTTACTTACTTACTTAGGTGGCGCTACAGTCCGGGGTGGACCTGGGCCTCAACCAATACGCCTCTCCAGTTAGCGCGATCTTTGGCTAACTGCCTCCAGTTGCGCACTCCAAGTTGGTTGAGGTCCCCTTCCACTTGCGCGCGCCACCTAAGGCGAGGTCTTCCTCTACTGCGTTGTCCCTCCGGGTTAGAATCGAAGACTCTTCGGGCCGGAGCGTTGGTGTCCATTCGCTCTACATGTCCCAGCCATCTTAGACGACTGATGCGTACTTTTCTGACTAGGTCAATGTCGCTGTACAGCTCGTAGAGTTCGCTGTTAAATCTAAGAATTTTGCGTTCGAAACGACCAAGGAGATCTTCATCCGCCTTTGATAGCGCCCATGCTTCTGCACCATAAAGCAGGACTGGGATGATGAGGGTCTTATACAGAGTTTCCTTAGTATTTCTCGACAAGGCCTTACTTATCAGTTTCCGTCTTAGGCCAAAGAAACAGCGGTTGGCAAGTGTGATTCTTCGTTTGATTTCTGATGTGATGTCGTTATCAGAGTTTATAGCGGAGCCGAGGTAGACAAAGTCCCTAACTACCTCAAAGTTATAGCTGTCTATCGTGACGTTCTGCCCGATTCGTCGATGTCGTGTGTCCCTTCTTGTTGACAGCATATATTTTGTTTTACCCTCATTCACCACTAAACCCATTTTTGCCGCTTCTGCACTTATACTTGCAAACGCACCAGTGACAGCTCGCTGTGTTGTACCAACAATGTCAATGTCGTCAGCGTATGCAAGCAGTTGCACAGACTTATAGAAAATTGTGCCTCTGGTGTTGGCTTGTGAGTTTCGCACAATCTTCTCAAGAATGATGTTGAAGAAGTCACATGACAGCGCATCACCTTGTCTAAATCCTTTTTTGATATCAAAGGTCTCGGTGAGATTGTTTCCGACCTTTACGGAGCAGCGAGCGTTCTCCATCGTCATTCTGCACAATCTGACAAGTTTGGCAGGGATGCCAAAACTAGACATGGCTCTGTATAACTCGTCTCTATAAACGCTGTCATATGCGGCCTTAAAATCGACAAAAAGATGGTGAGTATCGATCTGGTATTCTTGGGTTTTTTCCAGGATCTGCCGTAGTGTGAATATTTGATCGGTCGTGGACTTACCGGGCCTAAAACCGCACTGATAGGGACCTATCAGATCGTTGACGAATGGTTTCAGGCGTTCACACAATACAGCAGACATGATCTTATACGCAGTGTTCAGGAGACTGATGCCTCTGTAGTTGGCGCAGTTTAGAGGGTCTCCCTTCTTGTGGATCGGGCAAACAATGCTGAGGTTCCATTCATGAGGCATACTTTCCTCTAACCAAATCTTGGAGATGAGTTGGTGTATGCACTCTACCAAGTCATCTCCGGCTGCCTTGAAGAGCTCGGCAGGTAAGCCGTCTGGACCAGCAGCCTTGTTGGATTTAAGCTTAGATATTGCTATCCTCACTTCATTTTGGTCAGGTGGACGGAAATCTTGGCTGTCATCGTCCAGGTTGAATGGATCGTTCTGCCTAACAGCGGAATTTGTGTCGTCTTCGCCGTTTAGCAGTCTGCAGAAATGGTTTTTCCATGTCCTCAGCACCGACTGTGACTCTACTACAAGGTTTCCTTGCTCGTCTCTACAGGTCTCCGTTCGGGTCTTGTTGGCATGACACGTTCTTTTTACCTTTTGGTAAAACTTCCGAACATTGTTCCTGGAGTAACACCTCTCTATATCCTCGATCGCGCGCTTCTCATGCTCTCTCTTTTTTCTCCGGAGAAGCCGATGTTCTTCCCTCATTTTTTGCTCGTAGAGCTGACGAGCTGCTCTCGTCCTTCTATGCAGCGACGCTTCGTAGGCACTTTGTTTTGCTGCATGTGCTTGCCGGCACTCTTCGTCAAACCAGGGGTTTCGGGGGGGTGGACTGGTGAAACCGAGCACATCAGTTGCGGCGTTTTTGATGGCTTCTTGGCATCGGCGCCACTGGTCTTCGGCACTTGATGCTGGCAGCATAGGACTTCTCGAGAGGTTGAGGGATACGCGATCGGCAAAGGTTCTGGCGGTTTGTTGCGTTTGTAGTCGTCCAACGTTAAATCTCCTCACAGTATTTTCTCGTTGTTGTGGCCTCTTGGATATCCGCATCCGTACCTTGGCTACAACAAGGTAGTGGTCCGAGTCTATGTTGGCCGCTCGGAAAGTTCGGACATCTAGAATACTGGAGGAGTGCCTTGCGTCGATCGCAACGTGATCAATTTGGTTGACGGTTTGATGATCAGGTGACCGCCATGTTCCTTTGTGTATATTGAGGTGAGGAAACCGTGAGATTTTCACCTACCCTCGGTTAAAAAAAAAAAAATTTAGGTCTACTGGCCTGCGTCTTTTTAATCGTCTTCTCGAGTTTACTTCATTGTCGGGTAGATTACGTATGTCGTTGTTTAGATGGTTTGATATTGTAATTTGATGTTTCCTACTTTGTTGTTTGATTTCGTCTTTAACACTCAGTATCTTAAGGTCACGATGGATGTCTTCCTTAGGGATGTAACAGGGAGCATTGACAATCGTCCGAAGTATTTTTGATTGCAGTGGCTGTATAATGTCGATATTTGATTTTGCAGCGGTTCCCCAAATTTGAATGCCATAAGTCCATATTGGTTTTATCACAGTCTTGTATATTAGTAGTTTGTTTTGTGTTGAAAGGTTCGAGTGTTTTCCTAGGAGCCAAAGTAGTTGTCTTAATTTGTTTTTAATTTGGTTGTGTTTATAAGTTATGTGTAGTTTCCATGTTAGCGTGCTCTCTGTTGTCATGCCTAGGTATCTCGCTGGGTTGGCTGTAGTAATGTTCTTGTTGTTTAAAGAGATAGTTTGAGAGTTGGAGTTCCTTTTTGTGGTGTATATAGCTTGGAGCGTTTTTTCCTCGTTAACTTGAACTCCCCATTTGTGGAACCAGTTTATTGTTTTCGTTAGGTGTTGTTGAGCTTGGTTTGTAGCAGTTAGTAGACAGCTGTGTGAAGATGGGATCACTGTATCATCTGCAAATGTTGCTAGCATGGATTCTTGTGTTTCAGGTTTAGGTATGTCCGATGTGTAGAGGAGGTAAAGGGTGGGTCCTAATACACTCCCTTGGGGAACGCCTGCGTCGATTTTTCGTAGATTCGAGAATTCGTCGTTGTAGTGTATATAAAAATGCCGATCGCAAACTTCTAATGAGTTGGTACTATTCAGGTATAACATTGTCCAAAAGTCATTTGTGCCATACACTATCGAAAGCTTTAGCAACGTCAAGGTAAACTGCGACACAAAATGTTTGCTCGTTCAAGTCGTTTAGTATTTTGTTTGTCACTCGATGTACCTGTTGAATAGTGGAGTGCTTCTGCCGAAATCCAAATTGATGATCCGGGATAAGGTGGTTTTGTTTTAGTGATATGTCAATACGGTCAGATAGCAGTTTTTCGAATATCTTGGAGATGATCGGACGAAGACTAAATGGTCTAAATGAGGGTTTAGTTGCGTCTTTTCCTGGTTTGGAGATAGCAACTATTTTCGAGACTTTCCATACTTTTGGGTAGTAGTTTAGTCTTAAGATTGAGTTGAAAACATTTCTGAGATAAGTTATTTCTCTGTCAGGTAATTGTTTTAATATTTGTCCTGAGATTAAATCGTATCCGGGAGATTTGTTGCCTTTTAATCTGTTTAGTAGGTAATGTTTTATTTCTTTCGGGTGGATTTTCTTTATTGTATTAGGTATTCGTTGTTATTTTGTTGTCTGGGAGAGGTATTTTTTGAGCATCGTGAGCATAAGTAAAAGTTGTTTTGAAATAGTCTGCTAATGATTTTGCTTTGTCAGTGTTTGTTCTAGACCACGTTCCGTCATTACTACGACATCGAAAAAGTTAGTATAAGGGTTAGTTAGTATAGTAGACCCTAGACGGTAGACATCGATATGGGTATTCACTTAAACTCATCATTTTTGCACTTAATTGCTAGTTTTGGAGGTCAATCGTTTCGATTATAGTCCTCTTAAAAGAAACGTGTTAGTGGCGCACGGTATAGGGCTCGCAGTGTACAGTTGCGAGATTTAATTGTTTTAATGAGTATGAGCTGTCAGATAAATTGATCTTAATCAATGATCGACATTCACAAGCCCCATAACATTTTTCTAATTTTACTCACCAGCACAGCGGTTTCACTTTACCGATTGCGACTGGGTGTAAGCAATAATAACGTATTATGAAAAAAAAAAAAATAATAATAATAATTAACGTTACTTCGAGCCCACATGAAAAAGTTACTATATAGATGTAGGTATACCTGCCAGACACCATCCTTCGACATAGTGCAACATCACTTTACGCATTTGCGATATCACCTGTTATAACAGCACTTTTCTCTCCATCCGATAATTACCATCGAAATACCATCATCATCCTGTGCTAATACCACCCTCCGCTAGCAGACATATCTACCATTTTCGCATAGCGCACCATCATCATCTCTCGCCATCGCCATACTCATATATACGGCTAAATGTCTTGCATAATAATAAACCGGAAAATATCCTCCTCGCAAATTTAATTACACCGGTTGACCAGTCGGCGAGCACTGAAGAGTGCATCCATAAAAATCCAAACTCCAAGAAGTGCACACACCAGCAGTCGTAAAAAAAAAGTAAAAAAAAAAAATATAGAAAAACGTATACAAAATCTGCAAATTCAAAACAAAATCTCAATCTCATGGCTGCACCACGAACATCTAATAGCATTTTGCATTACCCACCCTCTTGTGCTCATGCATAGGCCAGCACCAGCATATTCCAAAGTGGCCTGCCATGGGTAACGTCTAAACTTCTGACCAAGAAAAATTAGTCTTCGGCTCAGCAGGCTAAAATTGATTATGGCCTGCAATTGGGTACATATACGACGACTGCGCGGACTTGTGTTGTATATGTTTGGGTTTGCTTTTCACCTCAAGACATAATCATTAGACGGATTCATATGTTGCCATGTGCGATGTGTGGCATGCACATTGCACACATGCATTCGTTGGCTGCATTCATTTCAATGTTTTCTGGGAATTCTTCGGAGCAAAACTCGTTCGAATTGGACCACTCGCATAGTTGTTCTATTGCAGTGCCATACGGCACGGCCACTAGATGGTGCACTGTTGTGTGGCATGCGCATTAACTGATAACTCAATTAGGCTCCGCTCACATCGTGGCGTTGAACGTTAAAATATTGTTTAATTATTTTGAAATGAGTTATTATTGGAAAGATTGCTGTCACATTCGGTTTGATGACAAATTGATTATGGCCGTGGGTGAAATTATTATTTTCTCCAGAAGAAAGCTGGGTGTGCAATGTGCATCCTTTTTGACTGTGGGAATGTCGTTAAAGAGAAAACTTGCAATACTGGCTGCTCACAATAAGTGGGATCTCAATCGATTTTCAGTTTTGCGTTCAATTGATGCGTTTTTATTTGAATGCAGCAAATTAAATGGGTTTTACTTTTTTTGATGATTGACGGCGGTTGGTAAGTGGGTGTTTTTTGTAAAGTAATTTGTATATCGATTATCGACACAATAGGCCTCTTCCAGGGTTTTGCATGAGAAGATGGAAATAGATTTTGCGAAGGGTCGTCCTTTAATTGGATACAAGTTCAATCTTAGACTCGTATCTCGTTAAAATGGTTGGTCTTTTGAGCTTATTAAACCGCAAACATACGAATCACAATAGTGAACGGCATATTTGAGGTACATGCAGTCCAAAATAAATCCGTTGGGTTATTACTATTTAGGGTTTGTCGGCTCTGACAATATTGTTTTTAACTTTCGGGGTCCGAATTAAAAGGGTGACATAAAAGAGAAATATGTTACCTACCGAACTTATTTTAGTGTCGTATGTGCAATCATAGTCAGTGTTGCCGAAAGTACTCCAATGGGAGTATTGTACTGCTTTCAGCCTCTCCGTACTTCCGTACTCCTCCTTTCACATTCGTACTCCTATTTTTTTTTAAAGACCTAAAATATCTTACACTTGCACGAAAGTGTAATGTCAACCTTAATAAATTTAATTCACTTAAAATTGAGTGCAAATTTGGCAGCACTTTTATCTGCGAAACTGTCGTTGAAAAGGGAATTTCCCTCTAGTTTGTTTTTATTTTTCGTTGGCTTCATGCAATTTTCAACTGTCAGTTCGGTATTTATTTTATTGTTACTTGAGATTGTGGTTTTGTGATTCTGTTTTTTTTTTTTTTTTGAACTCCTTGAATTTTTATGTAAAGTTTTAATAAAATGAAAAGCTTTGTTAAATTATTGCTTGAAACATTATTATTCCTATTAGAATAAATCAAAGTAAATTTATATTTAGTTAAATCACCTTCTGCAAGAGCCAACGATAGCCAACTTTTGTTATTAGAATTAATAATACAGACGAATCCCTCGAAGTTGAATTAAATAAAAATTAGTTCGAGTTAGAGGGATTTCTGGAAAAATTCTAGTTGGAGGGTTTTACTATATTTTTTTTAAGCGAATTTATTTAAGGTAGAAAGTAGGAAAGTAGGTACATTTTGAACAAAATTAGATAAAAAAATAAGTTATTTTTGATTTCAAATTTGCTACTCAACCAACAACACAAATAATGTTGGGTACCTGCCCACTTTTTTTATCGTCGCGACGCAACACTTCCGGGAGGGAGGTCTTTTTTTGATTTTGTTTACTTCTGACAAAAATTCGACTTAGAGGAATATTGTTATGGGTCAAGATCAAGAATCAAAAGAATATGTTCGAGTTAGAAGGATTTTCGACTTGGAGGGATTTTGACTTAGGGAATCACTTTTCTATGCAAAATTGAAGAAATTGCAAAAATTGTGTCGAAAAATTCGAGTTAAAAGAGGTTCGACTTAGAGAGTTTCGACTGTAAATATTTATATATATATATATATTTTTTTTTTTCTAAATAAAGTTTTAAAAAAAAATGTTTTCCCCACATTTATTTTTGAAGACTAAAAAATGTCTGTACCTACTTTTTTTTCTCTCAAAACACTCCCATTTTTTGGCTGCGGTACTCCTCTATAATATTTCTCTCCGCCAACACTGATCATAGTACATCAGTGAATGTATACAGCTTGATCTTGGATCTTTCATTTCTCAGTCGGTCGGTCAAGTATGTTCGGCGTTGTTCCGGCTTTAGCGTCTCGAATATTTGCCTCCAGCTAGCCCGAAGTAGTTGGCTTGAAAGCGTAAACTAAGGGATTTGACGTAGCATCAGAGACAATAATAATCGAGTTTCAAATGTACCTATACATGCAAAAAAATTGAATGTATTATACTTTTAAGCACTTTGAAAAGAATGAATTTTTCTTATTGAATTTATGAAGGGTGAGAACGTTGCTAGCGCACCCTTGATGACCGACTCTGGTGCCACGATCTGTTTTGCTTCCATCCTATCCATCCTGTTCGCTACTGGTTTCCAGGGCTGATTGACTTATATCTTCCTGGAAAGTGTACCTTCATTAGGACATCATTTGTGATCCAGTGTTTCCACTATCTCCACCGCTCTGTTACGAAATAATCCGATCTTAGAAACTGGAGCTTCGGAGGCAATACTTTGTAGTTAACTGAACACATATGTACTCCTCATACTCGAGTAAATGAGTAAAAGTCCCTCCATTACTCCCTTTTACGTCATCGCAGAGTAACATTTAGCTCTTTCTTGCTTCGGGTTTTCCCCTTCTCATGGCTTGATTGAAGGCCTTCCTCACAGGCTTCTTTTTTCAAGCTTTTCAAGTTAGCGACACCACCAAGGCGTAAAATCTTGTTTCTCCACTGAAGTGGGTGTGCAAGCCGCTCGGTACTCATTTTCGACTGTTGAAGACGACGAAGATTATCAACCTTTCCACATCCTTAAGTATGTGAAGCCTATCTATTTAAAAGATCTATTCCTCCAAGGGTATTTTCGCTGAATTCACCTGCAATTTTTGTTTAAAGTAAGTTAAGATTCCGCAGAGAAGCATTTTTAAAAATAGTCAATTGTCAATTCCTCTCTCAGCCATAGCTTATGGCTTTGCATCATCTACTTGCCTTACTCTCATTGCCATAGGTTGGCACAGCGTGCGCTTTACCTTGCTTGTTCTAGGTTGCTCGGCCTTGCTCGATTCCTGCTTTTCTATATGACTGATAATCCGTTCCCCATGTTGTACATCCACATGACCACTGTAGTATGGTACCTGTTGACTAAACCCATTTTGAACAGACTGTTCGCCCTACCATCCGTCTTCCGTCGCAGTATTCTGCTTCCTTGATTCATTCTCTTCCGGAAAGGTTTTCATCGACGTTATGTTGGCAACCATGTCAGTCAACTCATAGATCGACTTATGTATGCCCTCCGCTGACAGTTTTTAACGGAGCCAATTTCTGTCTTCTTCCGGCCCTCTTCATCCTCTGCTTAAGTTGCTTGTGCGCAACTTCCGCTCGTAGTCGAGTTTTCTTTCCTTTTCTAATTTGGTTTCCGCATTTTCGGCTGACCTCTTGGCGCATTGCAGCACCGCATTATCCATCTTCACTGAAGATTGATCAGCACTTTCCCATCTGAGTCCACTGGTCTATACCGAGCTTCTTCGGGTTCATTCCGCCGCCGTCCGGCACCTTATCGATCCTTTCAAACCACCACTTCCACCTCGTTTTCCGAGGACAGTCCTTACAATAACGCCGTGTGAATTGTTTGGACGAATAAAAAAATATTTCATTTTAGCAGAGTTTTGTGACATCCTTTTCACGGGTCGTTTTCCTTCCTGGAGCATGTAATATATTGGCATGTTTTGAGAGTGTGGTTTGAATTAACGTTTAGATTTGTTAGAAAATGTGTTCAATCTAAAATTGGCCGGGCTTACTCACAACACTTTGCAACTTTTCTGCCAGATTTCGAAATTAATTACCCCCAACCTTACCCCAAATAAAAGTCTTCTCGAAAGGGTGCTTTGTTGTGCAAAAAACAACACTTTTTGATCTAGAATCACAATCCCATTTGCAGTTTATACAACTCTAACAAAGTTTATCCAAAAATGCATTTGCACATTTCTCTCCTTCTCATAGCACCACAATGAGCATCAAGTGATCAAGTCATAACCCTATGCCCTCTTCTCGCCACATACCTGTACTGAATAACCGCAATTTTAACAATATCCACATTCAGCCCCTTGAACAGCACAAATCGAACAAAATCGAAAGAAAAAAACGAAGAAATCGAAAGTAAAAGAAGAAGAAAAACATCTCGGTCACGATTTAATTTCTATCTCACAGATTGCTTCGGAGGTTCGGAGGCTACAAGCTATTGGAAGAAATATTTCCCGCTTCAACATGTACATACATTATCTGGGGTGCTCTCAAAGGTGGGGCCCTTTGGGGCCTTTGTGGTGCTATTTGCTTTTGTTTCGACATTTTTCATCGATAAATAAAAACAAACAAAGCGAGCAACCTTCATGGAGAATTCCTTAAATGCACACGCATCATCGCAACCGAGAAATGAGATTATCTAGAGTCATCATGATCGTCATTGCGTTTCAGGTGTGCCCCCATTCATCATCGCGTTTAAGTACACATCTCGCATCTGCGTTTAATATCGATCAGCTACGCGCGTTAAGCGGACGTAATTCGCAAAACCCATTAATGGCTTGCCATTGCCATACGGCGCAAAGAGCCGGGCACCCCACACGTTACACGTAAGACGTAAGTGTTATAAAGTAAATGGTATAGGCAGAGCATAAACAGCAAAAGGCGAGCACTCTACATACCCAGCCGACACGACAGACGGATTGGGCTACTGCATGCTCGACTCTCTGCTGGTGCTGGAGTAGAAAATCTTTCTTTTTTTCTGCCAGGGATAGCAATCGTAAGGATTGCACCCAAGTTAGCCCGCGCACATACTCATATATATATAGAAAAGCACCAGAGCTAAGCATATATCCAGACCCAGGTAACCAGTTCATTCAGAGTGGATAGTAAAGTGGAGGAATGGTAATGGTGGTGATTGCACTTTAAGTGAGACCAGCCGTGGGAATTGGATCATTAGAATTGCCTGGTGATAATGTTAACGTCAAGATATCTCTTAACCCCCATGAGTTCGGATACAGCAGCAGCAGCAGCCACACGGACTATAGCATAGGAGAGGTTGTGTGGCAGTGGCAGCATACAGTGGCACCGAGTACACTCCTGGTAACATGAACAAAACGGACAGGAGCTGCAGCCAGCAACACAACTCAGCTTTCTCGGTTAAACTGGGGGCCAAAGAAATGATCGCCTTTTTGTGTGTTGGCACTTTAGATATGTGATCGTGTTTTAGTGTGGTAAATTGTCATGGTCTTTTCATTTAAGAAATTACACCAGGCGAGAGCGCAAGCGCACACTGTGCGTCTCCTGTTTATGGTTCTTTATATTTTTTCTTCCCATCTACCAATTTGTGTTTGTTTTATTTTTACGGCTTATCTGTGGCTTAGGCTCAGTTAACGTTTCCTACCGTTTATGTGCTAGACAGGGGAGTATTTTGATTTCTGGAGCGTATTCATTTGGAGTACGGGCCATGGTTTGACATGTTTCCGGGACTCAACATAGGTTTATCATTGGTATATTTAAGGCTTGATTCTAGACGAAAACAGACCCGACAATGGTGGTCTGATTCGAATATCTCTCGAAATCTGTGTCTGTGATTTTAACATTGGCCTTTAATTTTTTTAATAGAGGCTTCTGGAAAGAAAATTTCAAAATCAAAGCAAAGCGTGTGTCACTAAATTCAGACCAAAACTGAACCTATAAGGTCCTTCCCAAGAGTGATACGAGAGCCTGCTTTTATTCCCTTCCACAAGCAATTTCATACAGGCCCGTTTGCTAATCAGTTTAGTAGATTGCGATTTAAGGTCTACTTAAAATAAGTAGATAGTATCAGCAAACGGGCCTCACAGTCATTAGTCATAGTGCCTCATTTCCGTCGCCTTTGTTACCATTCGAAAAATTTTCACTCGAGCTTCTTGGGTTTCTAAAAGCCCATAATTCTTTAGATCTGTACAGGTACACGAGCAGTGTGATTATAAACAGTTTCATAAGTTTCATTCAGTGAAACAGGCCACAACAACGCGTTGCCTTGTCTAAATGGATTTTTTTTTTTACATCAACGGTGTCGGTTAGGCCGTACCTCGTCGATTCATCATCGAGTTTCTTTCGTTTGTTCATTCCGTATACTGAATTAGACATAACTCTGAAATCTGAATAGTTTGTAGGTTGCTTTGAAATCGGTGACAATATAGTCAACATCGACTTGGATACTTTCTTTCCCCAGGATAAGTTTGAATTGCATTGATGATAGTGACCAATCAGTTTATTTACTAAGGCTTTCAGTCGCGCATAACTCGAGAACGGATAGTTCGATTTTAACGATTTTAGGCTTGATGGTTTCATTTTGGCCCATAGGCTAGTTTCTGTCGCGAAAAAATACTTTAAGAAATGAAAGAGGTTACGAAAGTTTGTATGAGAAAATGCACTTGGAAACAAAAAAAAACAAAAAAAAAAAATAAAGTGCACGACTGGGTCGAACAAAACGTTCTCGTTCGTCAAAAGTTTTGTTGGTTGTTTTCTTATTTTATTAGATAGGTATAGGTATTAGGTTAAGATCTGAGAAGCTACAAGGCTGCTAGGTTAAAGGACCATGAAATATAGAAAAAGGAACACACAGTGTTAAATAATAGATATTCACTTTTAATTTTTAAGCGTTGAAGCTCTAGAAACAGGCAATTCTCGCAAGTTCTTGTTAGAGAGTTATAAGCGCCTACTGTACTATTTTATATCACTTTACAAGTTTTTGAGTACGAGAACGTGTAGTAGGAGTTTTTGATCTGTTGGGAAATTATTTTCTTTTTTACTGGAATAGATTAATGAAGCTGGTTTAAGTTGTCAATGATTGGAAGTATTGTTCGTGATAGATCGATATATTTACATATAAATATGTGCATGTATATGCAAAGATTCAGAGATTTATTTTTGAATTTGAAATAGCAGTTATTAACTGAATATCGCGATGAACGTGTGTGGGGGTGCAAATGAATTGGGATATTCTGATTTCTGATTGTTGTAAATATTTTAAGGTGGGTGCATATTAAAAATGGTTGAAAAAAAGTAGAAGTGGGTAATATTTGCTAAAAATAAGTTTTGCGATGCTGTTATTGCATTTTTAATACATAGCTGTTGCAATTTGAATTTTTAAATTCGATATTGAGTTTTAAAAATACATATGAATAGAGATCGGCGTTTGGGTAGTCATTTTTGAGAAATAATTAAAAAACAGATTTATTCGAATTGTCTGAGAAAAACTAAGTACGGGATCTTATTTGGAACACTAATATTATCGTTAATGTGTATTTTGGTCAAAATCGTTAGAGCGGTTTTTGAAAAATTTGACAGACAAAACAGTACCAAATATTGCAATGTTTAGTTGGAAAAATACTATTCGTTAACTTATAGCTAAAAACTGATTATAAATTATTGTTCGCGATATAAGCATTACTTGGTTTTTAAAGTTTTATCGACGTCAAAAATGGGGTTTTCGAGATATGAGCGGATCTTAAAATTAGAATTTTCGGTGATTTAAATTGAAAATTAAGGACGCAACAATTTTAAGAACATCAGTATTACTCTAAGTTTGTATTTTGGTCAAATTCCTTATTGCCGTTTTCTGGTAGACTAAGGAAAACTAAATTTAAAAAAAAAGACTTTTTTCAAAAATCCATTTTACGATAGTACCGAGAAAAACTGAGTTTGCCATTAAGTTGGAAATGACGATATTACCTGAGAAATTAATTTTTGTTACAATCGTGTCGACCGTTTTCGAGATATGTCAAAATTTCAAAAGCACCGTTTCTCGAATTTTTAGCTACAAACTGAGTATGTAGTCATGGTTACCTCACCCACTTAAGCTTAAATATCAATTTTGGTTTAAATCGTTAGAGCCGTTTTCGAGCAAATCAAACTGGTAGATTACATATCCATATGTACATATAGTCTATAATATTTCTATGTGGTGGAAATAGGTAGGTACACGGAAGGTCTATCGGGTAGGTAGCGCTGTTGTCGATCTCCTAAACCACTCAACCAACTTAAGTGAAATTTTGTGGATGGGTATCGTTGTTTCCAGTTTTAAATATAGGATAGTCTTGGACCCGATACGTGGCACTTTGTATAACGGGTTGTAGCACCCCCCATTCAAAAAAGAAAGTTTAACGCTGTTTCTAAGGACGTTCCATACGTCCTCGTAAGGTTTATAAGTTAGAATTATTCCATCCGATATCTTACCAAAATTCAAGTGCAACCACATACCTACCTACTTCCTGTCAGAAGAGCCGACAAGGATTTGAGTAAAATGATTTCCAAAACAATTTAAAAATCTCCATATCCCATTCAGCGATACTGATTTCTTGTCCGGAATTATGCCGGTAATCACCTATTCAAATATTTTAATGAGCGCTATAAGGTCTGACCTCCATCAGTAAGATGATAACTTCGAAGAATACTCCTAGCCTTATCTGCTCCCAGCAGAATATCAATAGGCCCTGCTATTGAACTGCTTGAGATGGATCACTCTTTAACAAGGATCTACCTAAATCTGCATCATCACAGTCAGGTCCCAAGTCAGGTCTGGATCTTACGTCACCAATTCTTTAACATGTCAGATTATGTTGGGCACTTCGACAAAGTCTGAAAAACGAGCTTAATCATATTAAGTAAGGGCATTCGACTGGAGAACAAAAATAAAACATACTTATTATCTACCCACATCGTCATATCTAATACGGCACAGAGTTTGTAAGGTCGGAATAAATCTCATAATATAAAAAAAAAAAAAAAACACACACCGATGGATAAAAATTAATATGTAATGGATTTAAGGACCATACGAATGTCTCAGATGATAGTTTCCATCGACTCTTCCATCTAGTCTCTGAATGTTAAACAAATAGTAGGAGTAAAATCAGTTACCGAAAGATAATTTCTTTAATAAGGTTAGCTCCGTGCTGAACATATTTTCCATATAAAGGAGCAGTAGGGAATTAAGTATTTCGTGCGAATTAATTTAGGTTTCGGATCATGCCGGTTCCACAGGAATTAATGGGCTGCTTTGGTGGCTGCTGCATTCTGTATAATGAATTAATTTTAATTTATTTTTATACCCAACCTAATCTTATTTCGTGTTAACTATTAGTCCTTGAAGACAATCAACTCAAACATAAATCGGTGGTATCATCAATACCGAAGTATAGATACCTGTTCAAGTGTTCACCTACTGCCTAACTAACTCTGATCATAAAACAATGGAAAAAGTTAAATATTAGAATAACAACATCAATAACATACTCTACTAACTCCGTAACCATGACCTTGAAAAGTATAAACAATTTTCCGCTTCTTTTTCGATTACTGTCTCGTGTTACTCTTTATTTATGTTTCTTTACGCCTTTTTGGGCTCACCATCACCATGTGTATCTGTGTGATTCATTAAGTGTAACAATGAAGTATTACCTACTGCGGTAAAATTGGTTACGGATATTTGAAGGAAGCTAAAGCATTAGACGGTCAAAAGTACCTTAGCCATAAAAGCAATAAATAAATACCACACACCACCGCAACGAATTCAATCGTTTGGAACTATAACTCGGGTTTCTGTTGTCCGTAGCAATGAAAAGCCGAAATGAAAACGAAATTACGTATACTACTCCATTGGTGTATAAAAAGCGAAATTATTTGCTCATCAGAGCTAAAACGCGCACAAGAGTGGTGAAGATCAATGTCAGTAGGATACCTATAGCTACAAGAGGTTCCGTAAGACATTTTCCTATTATTTTTTTTTTGCTCGTTCTTTGGCTTCTTGCGATCTTCTTTTCACATATCCAAACTTGGCAGCAAAAACACATACAAAAGCTCAAAATAAATAATAAAAAAAAACTCTATTACATAACTATTTACGCTCTAATGAGTTCCTTTCAGTAGTGCGTCAGACAGAAGTAGTAGTAGCTATACTTCAGCAGACCGGCAACGTGTGTGGGAAAAGGAATAAGCGCTGTTTTTTTTTTTATATTTGCTGGTCATTAACTCACTCAAGTATGCAGTGAAATTTGCTGTCAAGGTCATCGAAAATGAGTCAATTTAAAATTGAAACTTAATTTCAGGTGCATTTTGCTGAATGAAAAAGAATTATCTTGAGATGCTTTATGCGGGCAATTTTCGAACACAAATCATATCAAGCTTTTGTATTTGTATGGGAGTTTAATTTAGAGGCTTGGTGTGTGTTCTTTAACTTCAATAAGCTATCGTAGCATATGATATAACCATTGCCACAAGGAACAACAGATTTAAGTTAAGCAGTATAGAGCGTTGATCTTATAGCATTAATGAGCATCCTGTACCTACTATTTTCACAAATTAGGAAGAGAAACGGTCTTGCTAAAACGAACCACATTAGAATTTAGGAATTCTAGTTAACGTCTGAGCAGCACTGGGTACCTATGGGTAGGATGAGATATTTTGAAGAAGTATAATGAAGGCTAATGACCTTTACTCGTATCGGAATCAAGAATCAACCCTGACGATTTAAAATCAAGATTTATGAACACCTACTCCCACGACGTTTGTTATCTATGTGTGCGAGAGAGACAACAAGAATGATAATAGGGAATTTTCCTCTCTGTTTTTTTTTTTTTTTTTAATTTTATGTACATTCAATGCTACAATTTTTTAATTCTAGAATTTTTGATATAGCGAAAGTTTTCTTACAGTGAAATGAATTAGTTCAAATTTATTTTAGATTTATTACAAAATTTAAGCAATTCTGTTGGCTCAAGTAGGTAGGACATCTCTTACAAGCTCTTTAGCTAGTAAAATATTTTTAATAGTTTTTGAATTTAACCTATTTCTCATTTCATCTGCATCGATGCGGATATAGTATATTTGGAATTTCGTTAACACAAAGGGAGAAAAGTAGAGGACCCAGAATAGAACCTTGTGGAACCCCACGATAGGTGAAAAGGAAGTCGGAAGAGTAATGCCTTACAGAAACTGCTTGTTTTTTTAGCCCTAGGTATGCCGGCATTATGAATCCATTGATGGTGAAAAACCGAAAAACGAAGAGAGCTTTTTGCATTAATTATAGTGATCGACAGTATCAAAAGCTTAAGAAAATTCAAAAATAATAAAACATTACTTTGTCCTCGTTCAGAGACTGTCTAATCTATTCAACTACGTTAATGCCCGCAGTTATGCAGCACTGATTTTCCCGAAACCAGATTGCAGATGTTTGACGACAGCAAGCTATTTCAGTGAACATGGCAGTTTTTATGCTTCTCCATTATCCTCTCAAAGACCTTCGAAAAATAAGGAAGCATGGAAATACTTTTTTTTATTTTACTGTTTGCACTTTTTGGGATAGGAACAATCATCGCATTTTTCCATTGAAAAGGATACACACCTGTTGTTAAAATATTGATTTAAAGGAAGAATGATTTTAACAAATTTTGGATGCATTTCATCCCAACCATCCGTTTTTGACTTCACTGACAACAAGCCAGCAGCAACATTATGTGCTTAAAATACTAGAAAATTCGGAAGTGTCTAATGATGCGCTAGAAGAGACGGATGCTTGTAGGTTGTTAGCTCTTAAAATGTCTTGAAGTAGCTTACAGTATATTTTTGTTTATTTAATTCCAAGCATAATTCTACAATGTCCCTACTTTGACGAACATTATTTAGAAATCATCGAAAGTCTCATTCGAACGCTCAATTATTTATAATTTCCAGGTTTGCGTTCGTACAGAGAATTCAATTCCCATTTAAGCGATTGGTGCCCTGATAATTTTTAAAATTAAATAGTTAAGAAATACAATAAACTGTGTTATGTGCAGTCAATCAAACAAATACTTATCCTAATGTAATACAAGAGTGTTATAACGCTGGTTGCGATTAGATATCAAACAAACTTTCCAAAAAATTAAAACTGCCCTTAAAAAGACACAATTAAGACTGTGAACCCCCTTTTGACCCTAAAAAGATACAGCCGCATTGATTAGATTCCCTTACCTCCCGATTCCCGCCTCTATAATATTGTTATGGTAAACATCGCGTAAGAATTTACGCAGCCTCTCTACGTGGCTCTCCTAAAATTGTTATTTATAAACATTTTTCCTCGCTAACTTTTCTAAACGAGGTTTGTGTCTAAAAAGTTATCTTATGGAGGGTGTTCAGTAACTTTATTCTTATACATAAATTCCTAATTCAGTAATGGTTTCTTGGTTTCTTGAAAGGGTTTATTGAAAAATATTGTTTTTTAAAACGATGTAGTGATGGGGCTAATCTATATATATAAAAAGAAAGCCTTAAAATTGTGTTCGTTTGTCGCCGATTCATGCCTTAACGCATTTACCGATTTGAACCAAACTTTCACTATTTTATAAACTTTGTTATATGTAGCTATGCCAGCTCGGGAGCAAACCATTCGCGAACATTGTAATATGAAACGAATAAATCATGCTCCTAGGTCCTAGCAGTCTTAGTTAGTTATTGCAGGGTAAAAACTAAAAAAACTGTTAAGTCAATGTTGGTACCAACCTCACTGAAGTTTTTGATGTCAAAAAAGGATACCGAGAAGGTGATGCGCTATCATGCGACTTCTTCAACATAATACTTGAAAAAAAATTGTAAGAAAGTTACAAGTCAACTGCAGTGGCACAATTTATTTTATGTCTGTGCAATTGCTAGCATGCGCTGACTACATAGACATTATTGCCAGAACGCAGAAAAATGTCACTGCGTTTGCTCATATTGAAGCTGAGGCGGCAAAAATGTGATTGGCATTTAATGAGGCAAAAACCAAATATCTGCTGTCGAAAAAAAAGGGCACATAAAATCGACGTATTGGACAAACGGCTCCGCTATATGGAATAACAACAACATCTCGTCAGTAATTAAACGAAGGATAACTCTTGCCAACAGATGTTTCTTTGCGTTACGAAGGCAATTGATTAGTAAGGCCCTAACCCGAAACACCAAGCTAACCCTAAACAGGACCCTAGTCGTCGCAGTCCTGTTCCACGGTGCTGAGGCATTGACTTTATTACAAGAGGATGAGGATATTCTTGGAGATGTCTTCGACTCCACCCTTGAGGGACGACGCAGTCAAGGAAGACCTCGACTTAGGTGGCGCGCACAAGTAGAACACGACCTCAATCAACTTGGAATGGGCAACTATAGGCAGCTAGCTAAGGACCGGGCTAGTTGGAGAGGCACGTTGATTGAGGTCCAGGTTTATCCTGAATTAAGGACTCAAAACCTTAAAGAGCCCAAAATATATTCCGGCAATTTTTTTGCGAAAGATCAACCTCAGTTTCAAAATTCAACTTCCTGGATATGGTACACGTTCTAAATTATTTTGCATGCGGCAGGGAAATGTTGACAGAGGGACAATGGCTATATTTCATAACATTTTAAAAGAAAATATATATTTTTTTTAGATGGGACAAACATCCTTTTTTTTTTATAACTCGCTGCATTTTGTGCATGCGAATGAAGGATTTTCAATAATAAACCTCAATTATTAACCCGATCCCATTGTTCGGCATTATTTCACGTTGTCAATGTGAAATAACACCGAGTTTTATAATTGGTTTTTATGACTCACGCACCTAAAATGATACAGTAAACTAGCAAATTGTATACACATATACAGTTCAATTTAATTTGTTATTTTTTCAAGAATTTCTTATAACATTTTCATCAACACTTAAAATTTGTTATTATTTCTTTGCAGATTGTCCATAAGGTGAGTTCAAAAAAAGAACAATAATGGAATACCACTCTGAGTATCAATCTTACACATATAAGGTGACTATAATCCTTTTTACAGCAAATATTTTAACCCATGATTATGTGTAATATGTAGAAATAGGTGTAAAGTTTTTCTTTAAAACAATAGTCCTATATGGTTATACGAACTTGCTAACAATGAGTGCCAAAACTAAATGTTTCTATCGGCTGTAACTTAAACGAATATGGAACATTCAACATGAAAACGTCCGCGAATGCGATTGAGTCTTCTTACATCTTTTGCATTTTTAATTTGCTTTGCAAACTAGGAACTAAACTCGTCGTCAAACAATGTAAATATTTTTGTATATTTATATATTTTGCATATCGAACCACTTTGTTAAATAAGCAGTGTGTCCTTTTATATGGAGGTATATTAGGTAAGTTAGGTTGAAGTGGCTGTCGGCTAAGACGAGTACACTCTTTGACCATTATAAGTGCCCAAACGAATCTGCTAAGTTTTTTCCCCCTATACGATGAACAGAAGCTCAATCTGATGAAGATGGAGTGTATAGGAGATCGAATATGTGTGTGTTTGTTAGATCGTTCCGTTCACTATAGTAGAAAGCTTCCAAATGGAGTTTTCCTTTTTGCAAGAGATCTGGACAAGTACAGAGAAAGTGGAGAACAGCCCCTTCCTCATTCTCGTCCAAACAGCTTCTGGAAAAATAATTTGAGAAAATGTTGGATGTCTGCCTATATGTATAAGACAGTGTCGCGTGATGACACCTATAATAGCCCTGATAAGCTTCCTGTTGATTGAAATCAAATTCCTAAATCGAGGAAACTTAAGGCAGGTATATAGAGATCCTCTCTTATGATGTAAATTATAATCCTTATTGCAGGTTTAAAAAAAATGTGAAGTAAGGCTTTAATGACCATTTTTAACCTTCGTTTTAAATATTGAAGGTCCCAATAAACAGAGTTCTCATTCCGTAACTCTTCAGACGATTATCGTCAAAATGATAGGCATCCAAAGCCAGCAACTAAGTGCAAACATTTCGGGTTTGAGAGCTTAATCCAGTTTATTTTCTACAAATCTAATGAAAGCTGAAGATAGTTAAAAAACTTCGGTCAGAATACAAAGCTTATTACGGTCATCAAAATTTAAAAAACGATATCGTCCAGACGATTATTTTTATACGGAATCTGCCCTCTGCTAAGGGCTTCATGACCTTGCAATATTGTTTTAAATATGCGATATCAATAACTGAAAAATTCTGAAATGTCAGTTCTGCGCATATTTCATGAAGTTCATTTTCCGACTTCAAAATTTGTGTCACCGAGTCATACAAAGAATTCCATCGAGTTATCACAGGATTCACAGGACTATTTAGGGACTTACTCAAACGATTTTGGTCTGTTGTATTTCTTCCATATCTGGTTGCACTTTGAAAAAGCCTTAATTTCCAATTTGAATTTAATACTAGATAATAATTTACCTATGAATGAATATTGAAAATAAATATGGTAACTATCCGCCCCCCCCCCCATATGCTTTGTTAGAAGTTTAAATTAAAAGTGCTGTATTCTTAAACCAAAATTAGCCTTTAATCTGTCCGTCCATATTTATTTCATACATTTAAGAAAAATAAATTTTTAAATCGGTACAATCGTTCGTAAGAATTGTGCGGACATACAATCTTTGGATTCAGTTTCATACATACAGATTATACATTGAAAATTTCATTTAATTTTGACTGGTAAAATTCAACCCTAACTAAAATTATTTATGACTACCTACTGCGATTTGTTTTTTTCAATCAAACCAAACAAGGCTTCCCAAGTTTAAGGACTTATGCAAAGCATTGCAGAACTAATACAATTCCTAACGACTTCACAAATATTCAATTAAGATTAGCTTTGCAATGCGCATTAATTTTTTTTTTCATATATAAA
Source organism: Cheilosia urbana (assembly GCA_946477585.1). Taxonomy (NCBI): domain Eukaryota; kingdom Metazoa; phylum Arthropoda; class Insecta; order Diptera; family Syrphidae; genus Cheilosia; species Cheilosia urbana. The sequence continues at coordinate 71,320,566 of OX297855.1, forward strand.
ATTAACCTGATAGATGTCTGTAAGTTTGACAGGGTCCCCTTTATACTCGTTGCACTATCTACACATCCCTCTGTGATTAATTATTACTGCTGGCGTTGAGCTTTTTGTACAAAGTAAAAAATTATTTGCTAAAACAATAACACATTTCATCAAATCACTCAAATCGCATGAACAATAAACCTTCAAAAAGTATAAACAAAATTATAATTCAGCGAATTTTTCTCAATTACTCTACCAATCGTTAGGAAAAACACACAGGGAAAAAAAACAGCAAAGTAATGAATGCGAAAATAAATCCACAAAACAAATAAACGTAACGAAATCGACCCAGAACTATGTCTTTCCGAATTCACATGTGTAACTTGTCTGTCATTGTTAGCTGTAGCCGTCTGTCTTCGTTGTCGTCGTCGTCGTCGTCGTCGTCGCAGGCTTAGTCGTAGTCGTCTGCCTGTCGTCATCATCGTTTTCGATAGCCTCTCTTGGATACACTCGACTAAGTAAGCACACTTAACGTTCGCCAATTGGCAATTCTGTCTGTCACCTTTTCTTTTCTCTATTTGGTTTTTTTTTTCTGCCTATTACCCCGCTGTTACATTCTCGTCAATGCAACGTGTAACGCCATTTGTCTCGCGATGACAGTAGATTCAAATGAATAACACCAACAACAACAGAATTCATATAAACAATTAAGTGCAAGGCAGAAAATATAAGTCTCACACCGCCAACAATTGCAATAAGAAACTGCGTCTATTGCGATAGTGATACTTATCACGTCTTAGTTTGGCTTAACGCCGATCTTAACACACAAGTTCGTTTACATGAATGGTCAATGAGTTTTAGCCGCACATAGGACACACGCTCAAGCACTCGTACATATTCAGTGCGATTAAGTAGAATTGCATTGTTAGCAAATTTGTGTTGCTAAATAGAGCACGGCAGAAGACACTGACAGTCAGTCGTTGTAGGCCAAAGAATCAAAAGCAAAATAGCTAAACAGGCAGACAAACAGCGTTCAAAAAAAAAAAACACAAATAGACAGACAATTAGACGTCCCGAGTCGTCTTTTAGATCATCGTGAGCTGATTTCCACCTGTTTTGAATATTCAAATAGGAAAAATGAAAATCGTTTTATTTCCAAGTTGTTCTTGAAGTTTACTGGGTTAGTACTGTCGGTGTCGGCGTCGTCGCCCGTCTGTGTGGTTGTATTGCTTTGCTGTTGCTCTTCTTTGCAATTATTTTCAACTTGAAGAGGTTAAGGGATTGCAACGGCGGAAATGTTCATCAAGAGCGGTTTGAATTGTTTTTAGATTTTCAGTTGCAAAATTGAACTGTTATGGCCAGTGGAATTGGGGTTAGGAAGTTGCAAACATTTTTTTTCCTCTACAGATTTTTTTTTTTTTTTTCTAGTAAAAAAACAAAAGAGTTGAGGTGCGAACTGGTATTACAGTTGTATATAATATGATTAACGTTTGCGATGCGAATGTGCAACTTGTTGGCAGCCCATAAATTGTCTCGATCGTTTATCTGGTCACGTTTCAGATGCTCGGTCTTAACCCTGAATCTAGTAACATTTGAGTGTAATTTGTTTGCAAAGGCCACAACTAATAGGATAATCTGAAAATAAAGCTTACTAACTATTATTTGTAAATAATACCAACAGATAATGGCAATTAATTACTCACTGTGCTGTTGTATACAAACCATCCTGTGGATTTGATAAAGCACAGTATCTTGTCTACTGGTGTGCTGGAAAGCTCGTCTAGGTCGTGCAAGATGTGTCTCGCTAGGAATCTGTGCCGGTTGTGTTGGAGACCTAGGCAGTGACATAGGAATGGGGTTGTGTCCTCAAGAGCTTCCTCAAACTCTACAATGTTCTTCTTCCGTCAAGGGCAATTTCTTCATGTGATACCGCAGAGTGTTGTGTCCCGTTAGGATTGCTAAGAGAATGGAAAGAGATTTTCTATCCTTTCGTATGAGACTCTCGGTTCTGCTTTCATTAAAGAATGGCCATAGAATTCTTGTGGTACGACAAGTTTCTACTGCAGCCTATCTAGTGTTCGCCTCTCTTATCGCCTTTCTGTCTACTACAAGCTTGAGTGCCGAGCCTTGTCTAGTTAATTCGTCCGCTTCTAACGCCTTCATGTCACAGAACCTTGAGCTCTTCGCGACAGCATTTCACAAACTTGGATTTTATTTCTGTTGCAGTTACGGCTTTTATTGCTGCCTGGCTGTCGATAAAGAAGGTTATACCTTCAGGTCGTACCTACTGCGATAACCGCAGACTCACAGACTGCTGTTGTCACTACCAGGACATCTGCTTGGAAGACACTGCTGTGGTCGAGGAGGCGTATCGATTTTGAAATACTCAACGATTCGGAAGAGACGCCTGACCCTTCTCCGGTTTCCATAGTATAAGTCCCAGGTATTTAGCGCTGTCAGAGATTGTGAGGGGTGTACCGCAAAAAGAATGTGTGACAAACTGTGGTACTTTCCTTTTATTTCTAAAAATAACCAGTTCCGTTTGCTAAGGATTTACATTTAGGCCGCATTTCCGGGTCCAGATGTCGAGGGTTTTGAGAGCGCCTCCAATTTGTTCGGAGAGTTTTGGAAGGAATTTATCTGTTGCCAACAGCACTACGTCATCAGCATAAGCCGTTGTTCTGACGCCACTGTTTCTAAGCTGCATAAGCACCTCATTTAGTCCTATGACCCACAGCAGTGGGGACATCTTGACATCCGAACTAATCAGTTCTCTATTACGTTCCCTTTATAAAATTATTCAATTTGTATTTATGCATATACTTTGCAGAAGAATCAAAGCTGAGCCCGATTTATAGTATTATTTGGATCAGCTTACAGTGATATCACATACCTTTTATAAAAGTCCCTATTTATATTTAAAAAATCAACTGACTCACTGTTTTCTATTTGACCGCTTGTGAGGTAGTTTTAAAAGGGATGGGTGAGTTCTATTTTTATTAAATGTAGAGGTATAGCTTCGTTAAAATATGTCGTCCCCATGCTATCAATTCATTTTGATGATATCATGACGGAATACTCCAAAGTCCATAGTATCCGAGATGCGGCTCTTCTTTTCAATTTCTTTCTCAGCCTAAAGTGGTCGGCATGCATTTTTCGTTGCTTTATCGCTGATGAAATGTTTGTAGATATCATAATTTGAGGCCTTAACGGATCTAAGACCGCACGTGCAGGGCAGAGATCAACCAGGTAGTTGACGCATCGTTTCAGGCGTTCACAGAGTAAGGCAGAAAGAATCTTGTACGCGATGTTAAGGAGACTTATATCTCTATAGCTGCCAATTCGCTTCCACTGTTTTCTGTTCATCTTGTATATGATGGCGTAGGGCCGGATAGTTACATTATCAGGATGGCATTATCAAGAAACCAGCGTTCGTAAGATCTAGTTCGAGTTTTTCCAAAAGTCCTATTGTCCATTGGTCCCATCAGGGGAGAGAGAGTTCGAAGCCATGTTCCACCTACACTGATTCGATTTCCACTACAGTCCTTATGATACTGTTGAAATATGTTTACTTGGGACAAAAGTAGAAGTTTAAAATTATAACAAAACCTCCATTTGCGTCGTTAATTGGGACCAGAAAAACACGACACGTAGGCAGGTGGAAGTGGAGTGCTCCTCAATAAAGCGATAACCGGACAAAAAGTAGTTAGCTTCGTCGACAAGAAGGCCACGATTAAAGCTCTCGATTCAATCAGGTCAGCATCCATATCTGTTGTTGACTGCAGGTGCACTGCGCGCCGTTTAGCCGTTTAGAGGTTACCTACTTTTGTCTGACTTACCGCCATAAATTATTAATTGTTAATTTTTTTTTAATATAAATACGCAAAAGGTACCCGCTCTGATGAACCCTTTTGCTATATTGAACTAAAAATTCTGTTAACTTTACTCGACGATGAAAGTAACCTCTAAGCTTTAACTATGTCCTATCTGTAATAAGCTTTAGCAAAAGAATAAAAGATAAGCTACAATTTACTCCTAGCACGGTGTGTATCAGTATAGAGAAAGCCAGCCTGAGTTCACGTAGCTTTTGAATGGTGTCTGTCATGAAGGGATAAACTGTTTTTGTACTATTTCGTCACACTTTATGGGATTGTTACCATTCAAAAAAGATTATTGTTTTAACGCTGTTACTAATTGTAAAAAGTAATATTCACATTGACAACCCCGTTCACATAATAATATTCAAATGAAGATACTTAAAAATAGAAAAATATTAGATAGACTCGAAGCAGATAGTTCAATAGCAATATGCTAAATGGCTGCATAGATGTATCGCAGGATGTGAAACGTATATTTTCAAATACAAGTTGCTTCCATTTTGTAAATATATTTGGGCAGTAGATAAGTGCATTCCTTCAGACGTCATCCTAACCCAAAAGCAACTTCTTGATCTTCTTCAGCTTGAAGATGGAATTCGGATCCTGAGGATTGACAACCTCGTTTCCATATAAATCACCGACTACGGTCTCATCAACTGGTGCCGCTGCCGTAAAAGCCAAAGCCATAATGCAAATGACTAAGATCTGTGCAAAGAAATGTGTGAATTGAATTTCAAGGTCTGAGGATAATAGGCAATCAAATTTAATTTTCTTACCGAAAGAAGGAAGTTCATGTTGATTGTCCGCCTAAAACAAATTGTTTATCAATTAAAATCGAACTGTGACCATTTGGAGCGATACACTGGTCTTTTATACCTACCTAAAACGAAATAATGGAACGGAGCTGCACTCGTCGTATGCAATCGGATACATGTTTTTGGAATTGTTATGACATTATTCTTGTTTTTTTTTTTATGTATATAGTTTCTTTCTTTAGGCTTAGCAAATTTGTCTAACAATGTCTTATTGGAAAATTTGTCTACATGGTGTTACTGCCTAATCTGGTTTAGTTGGGATCGAGTTTTGATAATTTAGCTGCACTTAAAGTTCGTGATTTTTATGCAGTTTTGGGTCAAGCGAACTCGTTGTTGTATAATATTGCACTAGTTCGTGTATGTAATACAGATTGTTATTCGTTTCGTAGTTTTTGCGAAACGTATTAATATTTGGCACAAATAGATCCATTACAAAGGTGAAGGTTAGCACATGGGTCAGGAGATGTGGTCTTGGTGTCAACCCGAGTAAAACTTTTCACCACTTAAACCAAGTAACCGACTTGGAAAAAGTTGGGGACTGAAACCAAAACTCACCCTCTGGATGTACACAGTCGTCGTACGACCAATAGGTACGTACCTATGGGTCAATAGTTTGGTGGCCGGCCCTAGATTACAACATAACCAAATTAAACAAAGTAAAAATACAAAGAACGGCATGCACAGGTACCACAGGTGCTCTACGGTCAACACCATAAGGCGCCCTTCTGCATCTTTTACCCTTAGACTTCCACATTACAAACATCACAGTACATAGCACGATGAGACTCAGAGAGTTGGGGTGCTGGCCTGCTACGGCCATAAAAACATTTTGCTTTCTCTATCAAGAGAACTCATACCATCCTCAACGGACTATATTACTCCCAAAATGCTTTTCAATAAACATTTTCAGGTAGAATTCCCTTAGATTGGCAACATGGACGGGTGAATAGGGGCACCAAAATTTAACAATCTACACAGACGGTTCAAAAATGGAATGTGCACTACGTGCATGCGTTTTTTCTGAGTCTCTAAACATCTCAAAATCCTTTAGACTTCCGGATACGGCCAGTGTATTCCATCAGGCGGAATTCCTAGCTGTCCGCGAGGCCAGTCGTCTAATCAAACTAAACACACAGACATTTTCATTGATGTCAAGGCTATCGCCTCAGTCAACATAACCTCGAAATTGGTATTCGAGTGTCATAAGGAGCTGGCCTCGCCTGACAAGTTCAAGGTTACCCTGATTTTGGTTCCAGGTCACAGCAATATTTGCGGCAACGAACATGCTGACGAGCTCGCAAGGTGAGGCCCTGCCTTTCACTGTTCAATTGCGGCATCGGTTCAAATGCCGCTCGGAGCAGTCAAAGCAAAGATCTTCCTACAATTCCTATCGAAGGCCAACCTCAGATGGATAAGGCTGACGGGCTGTATATCATATCCAGAAGGATGTGGCCAAACTACACTACAGCACGGATAAAACAACCCACCTTCTAAGTAAAACACGAAAGGATATTGCCAGAATAACAGCGATAACCACAGGCCATTGGCCAATAGGGGAACACGCAATAAGAGTAGGCATCCCACATAATAGACACTACCGCAGCTGTGACGCAGCTGAAAAGGAAACACTCACTCATTTCCTTTGCGCCTGTCCAGAACTAGCTGGGGCCAGACAGCGATCTTTTGGTAAGCCCTTTTTCGACTCCCTTTGAGGAGGTCTCGAAAAATAGTATTAGGGAACTGATAACCTTTTTGATTTCAACAAGCTGGATCTAAACTCTCCTATTCGACGAACTTAAACAACCAGCTCAAATGAGTTGTGGTAACAAAACGGCACATAGTGCCACTTGAGTTTTTAAAATAAGCCGCCACACCTACCAACCTACCTACCTAGATCCATTTCGAATCGAACTCTCAGCTCTAGATAACAATCATCATGATTTGTCGCTTTGTTATGGTCCTGCCGGTTATGACTCTTCTGCGGAAACAGACTCCACGTCCGCATAACCCCAGAGTCCAATATATCACTTTCAAAGCAAGTGTTCTTCACAATACTGCTTTGATTTCATTCGAAGCTTATAATACAAACCCCCTTCTGAAGCAATTTGTCAATCATTACAGTAGTTAATTATTTCATCAAGCCCACAAACTGCAACGAGTTAGAAAATATGTAGGTACGCACTCGAAGAGACTCAAATCGATTGCATTTGCCCTAATGCCCATCCATTACATGGATGAAATTCATTCAACCATGGTTGAGAAACAGCACAAAAAAAAACTAAAACACCAACAAATCGATGTGTGTACTCATTCAATCGAAAACAATGACAAAATGAGTCTAAGCATATCGCAAGTACTTATTGTCCTCACTTAATTATTTAAGTCACGGTATCGAAATTAACAGCAGAAAATACATCAAATATAAGTAACGCGTGTCTACCTAGCTTAGCACAGCAACCTTGGTACAATTACATTTTTTTTTCTTTTTTCTGCCACATTATTTACGTAGGCATTTTTTTCTTTTTTATATTTTCTTGGATCTCATTCAAAAGTAATGCAAATGTTCAAACTCGCGTCCGGTGTTACAATTTTCCCGCCTTGATGTACATCAAGCCATGTTAACGAAAAGTGGCATTTCAATGAATATTATATACCCTGGGTGTGTGATGAGAATTAATTTTTTTGAATTCGTGTGGAGACAATGCGTCTGAAATATCTGAGTCATATTTTTGGAGCAGAAACACATTTTTCATGCGACCCAAACAATAATAGAAATCGATCACAAAGCAACAATATTGCAATTGTAACAAATTGTTGAAGCCAAACGAATGGGTCTCGCACTGCGACAGTTGTATGTATATAACTGGGAAAAGGAAGTTGAAATCAAATCCCCCCAGGGAGTGATCAATCAGGAAATGTGCATGTACAAAAAGTCGTGCACATTTCTTGTACTCTCACTATATCGGCTCTGTGAGGCGGATGATCGAAAAAAAAAAAAAAAAAAAATAGTCTGTTCCGACACGCATTTGAAATTCATGACAAATGACCTTTCATAATTCGTACGGGCACAGCTTACTATTGCTTTTCACTTGTGTGAATGGAGAAATGCAGCGCAGACAGGACCGCTTACAAGATCATCGATCATAGCTCAATTTTATGCCAAATCAATAAGGACTGAAAGTGATATTCTTCTCTTTCACTAATATGAAATAATTTCAGATACGAATCGGAAAATACTTCTAGCGAGGCGGATTTCATTTCTACAGTAAGAGTTTTTATCCAGATACATGGTATATGGGAGATTTTTGCAAGTCATTGTAAATTGCACGTTATGGTTCTGTATTGTGTTAAATGCACAATTTGCTGTTGTAGACATAGGAACGTGCGTTCGGACTATTTGCCCCTAAGAAAGGATATTCACTTAAATATTTTATACTTTGTTTCAACAATATTTATAAAGCGTCTTAGAGGCATTTATCCTTATGATGAGGGAATCACGCATTTCCTTGTGATCCTGAAGAAGCAGAAGCACTGTTGAAAAAAGACTGGTTTCAGTTTCAGAGCTACTTGACCTGAGGAAGTGCCACTTCTCGATTTTGAGTACTATTTGTACTCTTTTTAGTTTTAAATCGAACATAAATGTATAATAAGAGGTTATTTCACTTACGGCCATATTACTCAACCTCTCCGAAACTGTAAGAAAGAGCTATACCGTTGAAACTTGGTAAGTAGATGTATTCTGTGAACCGCATTAAGATTTTACACAAACAAAAAAAAAAACAATAAATTTTGGGGGTCCCCATAGAGTAAGTGCTGCAAATATGGCCCACCCTTAACAATTTTTTAAATAAAACTATAAATTTAAGTCTAATTCACTTATTATTTTTTAAACAGTCTTACGAATTATTTTTATTTTAGTTTTAAGAAACTTTTATTAAAAAAAACAAACATAGCTAAAAGTTAAAAACAAAAATAAGAAAACGATAAAACTAAAAAAAATATATGATGTACATGTAAACTTCAAACGAACATTTTTTGAACGAGATCTAGCGAGTAGTTTTTTTTTTATACGTCATAAATCGTAAACCTCAATTTACCTTTAATACAATCAACTCAAAAAAAAAAAAAAACATTTAATTTCATAAACATACACCTTATGCATAAACCTGAACCATTATTTCCTAATAATAAATGATATAAAAATACACTATTATTAAAATATCGATCAAAGTTACAACGAACTACAAAAGCGAGTCCGACTCGCACTAGTCTTACTTTTTTTTTTTTTTAATTGTTGACGTTTAATTCGATTGAAATTAAACTGCACTACAGACAACAGTTTAGGTATTTTGACTCGGTTTAAGACTCAATTTCATAATATTGACATTTCTTCGTTAAAAAAATAAGTAAAAGTGAAATAGAATGTAGCAAGAAGCTTTAAAAAAGGATTAAATTTCAGCGTTGCCACTCTGTCGCAGTAAATGTTGTTTTGGTATAGATTACATTTTCAAATAAAGCGAAGGTCACAAAAATACATAAGCAAATAACATAAACAATACAAAATTTATAAAAACGAGTAGGTATGTAGACACACCAAAAAAAAAAATCATTTTCTGGTTTTAAATGGATGCATTTTCTCGATCTAGGTCTAGATGTGCATACGAGCGTAATACAAAAATGCAGTAGATTTAAATTTGTGGCAGCAGATTTAAATTTTGAAAAAATGCAGAAGATCTTCTGCAGTTGCAGCAAATTGGCAACGATGTTTCATTTGTGAAGTGGATGAAATTGTGATTGCTTCATTGTCAGAAGGTAAATTTATCGAAGAGCTGATGGAACAGCAGATGGTGAATCAACGTCACAAGCCGGGATAGGGCTTGAGTCAATGATTACGATGTCGTGGATTTTTGCAATTATGTCCGGCTAAAAAAAGAGGCTTTTTGGAGGCTAAATTCACAATTAATACAATAAAAATTAAACTCAGCATACAGCAAATCAAATCAAATAAGCCAAGTGATACACTGATTCATAAATGTAATTTTATGCGATATTTTAACATGTAGGTTTAAATCGGGCTATAATCGGTTTAAACTCCGCGCTTAGGTGCATCTTTATCCAGTTTCCAGGACATGCATGTTTTTGAGTGAATATTATAAATTTAAGTTTAAATCATCATGTTTACAAGATCCGGATTAAATGGTACGGTAAAAAATTAACTTAAACCTAATTTACACTCGAAGTGATGATGATATGATTTTTTTTTTTTTGCTAGAATGTAATATTTATGACATTCAAAAAAATACGTACTATGTATTTTTTTGTATTTGTGCGTAACAGAACTATTTCTTTTCAGTTTTCAGTACAATTGAGAAAAGGCGATTGGCATTTCTGGGCAGAAGAGCTAATAGCACTTTTTATTTTATTTTGGAGTTGGACCAACCCATATTCTAAACAAACCTTACTACGTCCGTCCTATGGCCTCCGGATTTCCTAAAAGCCTTTTTCCCAAATAGCTGAGTTAACTCATTTTAATATTCGGGTACTTCCAGAACAGGTGCTTCATGGTCTTCGTTCGTTCTTTACATTAACAGCTCCTGCAGTATTCTTGTGAAATATAACTCCGAGTGTCAATATAACTCCGAGTTCCCTCTTTTAGTTTATAGTTTATAAGTTATTGAATTTGAATCGAATTATGTTTATTGAATTTTTCAAATAACGAGCAACGAGTTAGAGTAATGGCACTGTTGCAACCCGGTTTTTAAAGCTCGGCGAATTAAGGCAGTTTCTGTCATTATGAAGTTATGCCGAATTCGTTGCCCTTTACCAATAACCTTGAATCGTTTTTGTTCTGTCAAATAAAAAAGAGTGTACCTGTATTTATCGGTTGAATTCTGAAACTTTGAATTCAATTTGAAATTGGAGGTATATTATTAAAAAAGAAAAAGAAAAAAGCTGATTTAATATTAACATTATCAACATTTTTAACAGCATTAATAACAGTGTTAATAACACAGCATTCTCTCGGTTGCCCCTTAGTAGTTCCGGTGTTTTATGAAAATAATCCCGACCAATTTAAGTCATCGTTTTATAAGTTACGTGGTCACTAAATCTAAGTTTATATGTTTTTTCAGAAAATAAAATTGAATTTCCCTCTTAAAAGTTCGCCTACGTCGTTTTCTTCGGCGTAGGAATTAATTGGGAAAAGATCTCTTCAATAATATTTATATCGTTGGTGAGCCGGATTATTCGGTGGCGAATTACTATTGAGCAACTCAACTATACCAACCCGGATCTGTAGGCGCAGCCTAGCCTTAATGGGTGCCTATTTTTTTTAAAATCCTTTTAGGTGCAATTCTTATCACACGTTCCCAACTCCAAGTCTGATCTGCAAATGGAATGCTGATCTAGTTACATTAGTCAGACTCCAACTCGTTTCGATAAATAGTAACAACACGAGAATTTGTTATTCTTTGAGGCTCCATATTGACCATACATTTGAATTTTGATTCTGTTGACCCTGGCTATAGTATTAACAAAGGAACCACTAGATATTTGTAAACATTCGCTTATTAATTTTGCCACAGTATTTTACGATGGTCTAATTAAGCACATGATCAAGGAAAATACAAAAAGTAAATAAATTGATATACTGAAGCTCGATTTTGACTAAAAACAAAAGAGTGGAGCAAAGGAAGTGATAAATCCTACTCCCATTTCGAACCTGTGCGTTTAGCTTATGTTAATTTGGACATAATCAAATTAAAAACGGATTCCTGAAATCAGAATAATCACCAAGCGTTTGGTGATCAAGGATTATGACACATTTTGTTAATCCGTGGATTGGTTGGTTGGTTGGTGAGGGTGAGTTTACACTCTTCACTGAGGCCGCTGGTGGGCCCGTTGTGGTCCCCTCTTATTCTTTAAACGGTCGGAAAATCGATTTGTTAGGATGTGTGAAAGGATACAGGGGGTAAGGGGCTGGTTAAATTATGGGTAGTCACTGTGTGTAGGGCTTGTGTTTTCAGCGAATCTGTTTGTTCGCTTGGAGAACTCCATGATGTCGCTTAGTTCAACTTTTCTGAGGCATGTAAGATCTGGTATCAGGTGTGCTCCCAGAATTTTATTACGTAGCCTCGCTATAGCTGGACAGTGGCAGAGGAAGTGTTCTATATCTTCCTCTTCCTCCTGGCAGTTTGGGCAAATCGATGTTTCTGAAATGCCGATTCTATTTGCGTGTTTGTTAAGGTTGATGTGTCCTGAAATAAGTCCCACCATCATTCTTAATTGCGCTCTTCCAGAGTTTAACGCTCTTATTGCCAATTTATTGGTTGGTGTCTCTACCATAATTTTAGCCACTCTGCATGTTTCTAGGTGTTCCCAGTATCTCTTAAAATCAACCTTGGCTCGTTGATTTATTGCTGTTTTAATAGTCGTCAGTGGAACGCCTATTTCTTTTTCTGGTGGTTGTCCTTTTTTCCCAGCACCTTCCCTTGCTAGTTCATCTGCTCTTTCGTTACCCGTTATGCCTTCGTGTCCCGGTACCCAAATTAGAGAGACCTTGTTCTTGCTAGCTAGGGTGTTTAATTTGTTTTTACACTCCCTTACCAGAAAAGATTTCGTGACGGGGTTACTCAAGGCGCTTATGGCTGCTTTACTATCGGAGCAGATATCAATTTGTCTCCTCGAGATGTGGAGCGCCGTAAGCGTTTCCACTCCTTTAAGTATGGCAAAGACCTCTGCTTAAAATACGGTAGTGAAAGATTCCAAATGCGTTGCCAGTTGAATCTCTGGGTTGGCACTATATATGCCTGCCCCTGATTCTCCTGCTATATATGATCCGTCCGTGTATACTGTTATTCCCCCATGATTTCTTGTTGAGCTGGCTTGCTTCCAGTATTCTCTTGACGGAAAAGAGTGGAGGTAGGCTAAAATATAACAAATCTGTAAAGGGGTGAAAAATTGCAAATTTGCTTGGTATACCTTAGTTCTACTGCCCACAGAACTGCATATAGACCTATAGAGGCAGGGGAAACTAAATCTGTGACATTTCAACAAATTGAAAGTAAAATTGCATTGCAGCATTATCAATTCAATTTCTATTTATATATAGCTCACCTAGCGAACTTCGTTTCGCCCAAATTCGTTAATGTAATGAGAATAATAATTCCGAGCATTCACATTGCACAGTGTACATGCTACTCAAATTTGTTCATGTCAGTCAACCTTCATTTTTTTCACTAAAGTCCTTTACGGTACACGATGTATAAAGCGGAAGTTTTTTTTTAAATGGGCGACCTATCGTGTCCAAAATAGTCCTGAGCTGTATGCGCAATGTTAATGAGTGGAAAAAACCCAAAATTTACTGAAATTCATGTGCTTTTCACGCAAGCACAACACACACATACGTTTTCCGATTTCAACCAAACTACACAAAAACAAAAACAGACAAATACCAAAGATGTGTGAAAGTTTTGTTAAAATCGGCAAATGCTTTAAGGCGTGAATCGGCGAAAAACGAACACAATTTTAAGGCTCAATTTTTATATGTATAGATGCCACGCTAAAGCACGCACATCACCCTAAAGTCCGGTGGTTGTATGTACCAACTGGTACAGTATATAAATATAAGCGATAATAATTAAGACAAATTAATTTAATTTAAAAACAAAACAAAAAATAACACCAATTAAAAACATGATAATCAGTGTATGGTAGCAACTAGACTACTACGGTTTTTACTGGTACGACCGACTTAAAGATCACGCGGATTTGTGTCTCAATTTTTTTCCAAACGAAGAAAAATACCAAACCAACACAAAACACATTTTAGCTGAGTATAGGTCCCAACGGACATTTTAACAAATAAATACAACACAAAATCAACAGTTTTGCATGTGAATTGGGAATTGATTTTCCGGTTTAATGTCGTATAATACATTTTGAAACTGAATTGTATCAGATTGCTTAAAATAGACTGCGATAATTTAGCACTTAATCATTTTGAATAATTTCCAGTTATCATTATTATAATCCGTTTATGCAATTTAGTATTTCATGTTTTTGACAAAGAAATACGAAATTATTTATTTATTTAAATCTGTGTCAGTGTATGGATTCGACTTGAGGACGTTATGAGATGGGTTCAGTTACCAAGGAATAGTTTTGGTATTGAGATTGAGAATAAGATTTGAATGATATTGTTATTAATATGAATGATGTATAATCTGACTCCACCCACCGCAATAGGTTGCAGAGCATCGGTCGTTGACCCTTAAAGCTTAAACATGCTTATACAATTTTAGTTTTCATCATCTTTGTAGTTTAAAATATACAAACACCTTAGACGGGTGAATTAGTTTTTTGCTTCTTCCATCACGATGAATTCGTCACGAATGTCTTCAATGGTCTGATGATTGCTGGGGTACACTTTGCTTTTCAAATAACCCCACAGAAACAATTCCGGAGCTATAAATCTGGGGGTCAATGTATCCACTTTTTGACATAATAAGTCCAAGAAATTTTCGTTTCAGAAACTGACATGGCAGAGGCAGTGAACGTCTTGTGCGTTGATGAAAGGCATGTCGACGATCTCCTATTGTCAAAAAATTCAACACCCTACATGAATAATTTTAATGTACACATACTGTATGCGCTCTTTAGGCGCGTTGTTTGTGAAGCGATTCAATGTTAAAATTGTACTGAATTGACGTTTCAACAACAGGGTTACTCCAGTCAATCGATAAATGTCAAAGTTATTCAAAGTTTACGTAGCGACACACTGTAGTGTATACTTTAATTAAAGTTATTCAATGTTTTCCTACTGACATAAGAGATGGAGCACCCTGTACTTTTATCAGTGTAACATTAAAATTGTATATGGAAATTTACGTACTACTTGGCACAGTAAAAAACCTCAAGAGGTATTTTTTCTCTTTTCCTTGGATATAGAACCACAATCCACAAACCCTTGCTCAAAGGTTATTTTATATTTTTAGAGAAGAATGCGCTGGTGACTTAAAAAATAGGTACTAAACTGGGTATCCAGTTTTGCCTAAGAAAAAAAAAAAAAAATCTGTTGAATAGAAACGATTACAAAATCTTAACAGGCTTGGGTTAGGACCTTAGAGCCTTCGAACCTCCAGCACCTTCTTCTTTGAGGTCGCCTTGTAAAATTCAGCAGTTGTTTTGAATAAAGTCTAAAGGGCAAAGCTCTGCCCAAAAGTAAAATAGTTTTTTTTTTTTATCTTCCGAGACAACAGCACATGTAACTCGCGCGCCACCTAAGGCGAGGTCTTCCTCTACTGCGTTGTCCCTCCGGGTTGGAATCGAAGACTCTCCGGGCCGGAGCGTTGGCGCCCATTCGCTCTACATGTCCTAACCATCTGCACATAATGTAGCAGTTCTGATGGCTTCCATGATGGAAATGGGCCTTCCATTGGTCTACCAGACTTGAATCTACCTTCATGGGGTTTCTTGAGCATTACTTGACCAAACGCGGTCCACGTACTCCTAATTAAGACAGTTTTTCAAGACGGTTAAAAAGGTGATCTACAATATTTCCATCGATGTCAAGGTCCTCTGAAAGCCGTTGTTTATACTCACAGAACTGAGGCATATAAGGGATATGGTAAAAACACTCTTTCCTCAAAGTACATGGTACTTGATAGCACACTGCTATGGAACTATCTTTCAAATTTTGGACAACAATGCTTTGCGTATTCCAATCGTTTGTCGACATGATTGGTAAAGATCAGCAGTCACTGGCAGAGGCAGGAGACTTAAGTCTGTATCTGTACTAAATAAAGTAATATTTGAAAATAATACAGTGACCATTGGATTTCCCAAATCTGACCAGGAGCAGACACTTACCGTCCAAAGATACATCTCGGAGTGGAAAACTGAAAAAAAAAAACTGATGTTAGAACAATTAGGTGAAAGTATAAAAGGTTACCGACGTAACATGCCCCTAGTGACACCAAAAGACTCATTCTAACTTGCCCATATATGGCAGACCATCAGTTGAAACAGATCAACAGATAAATATAGACTTAAACATTTCAACACCGCAATTAATATGATTTACTGTCTGAGGTCTGAGCTACATCCTCACGTCTTTACCTTGAAACGGTTGCACTTCGTTAAGTCAGTTTCTGTTTGCAGCTATACCACTGGGTTGGGTATTTTTGCTTCCATACAATGCAAAATAAATAGACAAGTTTTTCTTTGGTTCATGTATTTGTAATAGGATTCGCTCAATTAGCTATACAAACGAAAAATATAAAACATCGAGGTAGGTACTTGTCCATATCAGAGAGGGCGAAATGGTAAACATCAATAATGGCCGGCCATGTGTTAATACTTGAAGTTCTTCGAAACCAATCGCAGCTTGTTAAAATATATTTTCTTTCCGATTTCTGACATAATAATAAGATCAAAGGTTGGTAGAAGACAAAAGTGGAATCAATTCATACACACGAAAGGCAATAGAGGTACATGGCTTAAGTGGCGCAGCCTACATCATATAACCATTAAAATGACAGACGACAAAGCAAACAACATGAAACGTTGGTGGCATCACTTACTGAAATAGAAAACTACCTAATTATATTCAGAATGAATATTAAATAGCTCTTTAGATTCATCATAGAAATCACTTTTAGAATAAATAATTCCATTAGGCTAATGGCGCGGTGCCGAGTGCTATTTTAGCTTAATTAGTTGCAAATTGTATGTGGGAAAATCCAAGAGAAGTTTTTAATATCAAAATATATTGCAGCCGATTAGTAGTAGTTAAATAACTGTTTATATTGTTGATGTTATTTATGACAAATTGTTTTATATTTGTTAATGGGGGGAACTAATAGCTCGGATTGAGCACATTTGAACAAACCGATAATTAAACTATTGATGGATGCTTTTGAATGTTTGTCGTGCCTCTAAGTCTTTCAAACTTGGTTATGTCAAATTAATGTTCGTATTTTTGGATTTATGTTGCATCACATTCGAAAGACTTTTATTTGGGTTATGACTATTGTACAAATTAAAGAGGCATTCGAGTCTTAAAAGGAGCGATCCAAGAAGAACAGATTAATGAAAACATTTCCGACAGTTTTCGGTGTCGGCCCAAACGATTTTTTTTTTTAATTGCCTAGAATCGAACAAAGGGGTTTGGCACACTTTATTATGAAAACAAAGAAAAAAACATTAAAAATTTTATTTTTTCACAAAACCACCGATTCGATTTAACATTTAACTAACATTAGCAGAGAATCACTGGTATTTGCCAGACAGTCTTTATTTGAAGTAGATATGCTTATTTATTTATTTATTTAACTACTAACCCCCTTATTAAGAAACAAAAATGTACACAAGTAAGTTAGCTAGCAAAAGTTAGACAGCATACAAAAATTGGACATAACTGCTGAGTAACAAGTTGATAACTTTTACGTAGTGTTTATTAATACGGGGTTAAATATTTGAGCCACAGTTAATAAGTTATTGATATTTAAAAAAAAAAGTTAGTTATATTTTAAAGTATGTTATATTTCTTTTAATATTTTGTTTTAAATTTAATTTTGTTATGTTGAAATCAATCACATCGTCAAGTTATTGATGGGGCCATTGCATCTATAGTAACATTGAGACGTCCTTTTTAATATGATTTACATATTAACTGACTTACAGAAATCTATAGTAAGGTACTGGTATGGCTTCCCTTAATTTGGTATCAATTTTGAACATAGTAGGCCCAACAGATAAATTATATATTCCATTTCACTTGTTGTCAAACGGAAAAAATTCCTGAACTTTTGAGCATCTCCAATTTAAAGCTCTCTTGTAAGTGTAGACCCTGCACCGAGTTGACGACGACAATCTACCCTTATTACCTTATTCTTTCTTTTAAGAACAGTGCTATCAGTGATGGTACTTATACCACTTAAGTGGTATTTCTACCTGTTGGTTCCCAACAAACAAGAATTTGTACATTTAGCTACACAGCACAGAATTATCAGATAGGGATTCCACAGGGCACATGGCATCTCTGACACTTATGATTCTGACAAGTTGATTTGCGTTGAGCTAGTTGCGTGAATATGAAACACTGAGGCTCAACCAAGCCTAAACATTATTCACAGCAACTGGCCGCAAAGCACATCAACAAATGAACACTAAATTAATTATATTAATATCTAAATTTCGACATTTTAACACGCGGCACAAATAACGAAGCAAACAACACGGAATCACAGCACAGAACTTAATGTCAAAGATGCCGAGCTGCCGGTCTCAAGACAAGAGATGTCTCTCTCTCTCTCTCTCTCTTACAATGAGTAATGCCTTAAGCAAATCGAGTGGTACGCTCGAACTTAGTTGCATGTGTGTTATACAACAAGAAAACCCTATAATGTGTACAAAAATAGTTATGTTGCACTCGCACTATAGGCCCTTAATAGGGGGCGTTAATAAGATAAATTGCAAATGTGTTAATTGTAGGGGAATAGAGCTTAAATTGTTTTTATATAAATGTATTGAAAATAATTGTAAGGGTCACTGACCCAAAGTATACAACAGCTGTTTCCTAGCATATAAAGTACCGAGATTACTTCAAATGTTTATAGAGAAAAATTAAAGCACTCGCTATTAGATCGCCTAAGAATACAGAAATAAACTAAATTTTATAACGTTCGCCTAACGAGTTTTTTTGTATTTGCCAGTGCCAAGCACCTCTTGTAAACCAAGTATCAATTTGCCTAATTGCAACATCATTGCAATATAAAGCCAAATATT
The DNA here is from genome assembly GCA_946477585.1 of Cheilosia urbana. Taxonomy (NCBI): domain Eukaryota; kingdom Metazoa; phylum Arthropoda; class Insecta; order Diptera; family Syrphidae; genus Cheilosia; species Cheilosia urbana. Next base: position 71,339,026 of record OX297855.1, read on the forward strand.
TCCAACTCGCCTCAGTTCGGAACATGGTCCTTCGAGTTTTAAATTAAATTAAAGACCAGTAGTGCGGTTTTTTTTTGTTTAAATAAATAATTTTAAAAAGTGTGCTGTGGAGTGAGTGTAGAAAATACATATCCGATCATCGACGGACAGTCAATCGGCCACAGCACCCAACGACCAAGGATAATCCAGAACTCCAGTGATAGCCAACGGACCGGTGCATAAAAGCAACGGATTCAGCCCAACGTTGAAGCACAGTGAGTCAACGGATTCAGCAATCACATCAACCGGTGACAACGCTCATCAATCACAGTAAGGAACTGTGCAAGCTTTCTGCAACTGTAACTGAGAGTTTAAACACTAAAGTTGCAGTTGCTAAAGCAAACTAAGGTAGGAAAATCATTCCTCTTTTATACAATTGTTTGCAAATCTTACATTACGTTTATATTTCATAAACGCTTCGTAAAATATCCATCCACAAATCCAACGAGTAAACGTAACTTAGACTCAACGGATACACAGTAACGCAACTGGACACAAGCGTGTTAACGGCGTGGGAAGTCATACAACAGTTTCCAAGAGACACAACGGTCACATCACCAGCAATCACAGCAAGGAACTGTGCATCGCAAAGACTTCTGCAACTGTAACTGAGAGTTAACATACTAAAGTTGCAGTTGCAAAAGCACAATAAGGTAGGAATATATTTCTATTTTTACACCTTTTGCTGCATATACAATATACTTGTACAAATAGCCATAGCTTAATATCACACCGCTATACTATCAAATTAATTTGAATTTCTTAAAAGTCTATCTGCTTCAAAGCACGATATAACGCCCATATCAAGTGCATAAATACAATTCATTATAAAAGTGAAATTTAAAGTGAAATAATGACAAAACTATCCAAATATATAGAACGGCAGGAACTCGTACTCAAAGAGTTTCAATTAGATTTTGAAGAGTGTAAGAAAGAAACCGAGGCGCGGAAGTCAAGGGGATATATTAACGCTTGTCTTTCGGATATTGAAGAGGGCTTTAAACGAGCAAAACGGGATCACGATGCAATCGTGAATAGTGCGTCGGATCCTATCAAAGACCACTATTTTGAATCCGAAATTTTTTCAAGAATCAAACGCGTCTATTTTTCATTTTTGGGAATGTTAAACGACGAATTGGATAAGTTTGGTGAAAAAAGCAACGTAAATTTAGATGTTTCTCGTTTAAACGTAACGAAAACCTCAGTTTGCGACATTCGGCTTCCGCCAATTCAAATAAAGCCATTCTCTGGCAAATTAGATGAATGGTGTGAGTTTCACAATTTGTTCGAGAGTATGATCGATCAAAACGTTGACCTGTCTGACATTCAGAAGTTGCAATATCTGAAAACTCACGTGTGCGGGGAAGCGGCGCGTTTAATTCAGCACCTGCCAATTGACGGCAAGAATTATGCGGCTGCATGGGAAATTCTCAACGAACGATTTGAGAATAAACGAAAATTAGTGAACGCGCAATTGAGAATTTTAATGGAACAGCAGAAACTCAATCATGAATCTGCCAAAACCTTAAAAGCATTGCACGATACGAGTACGGAATGTATTCACGCACTCTCCAACTTGGGAATCGCAGTCGAAACGTGGGACGCGATTCTCATATACATCATATACCACAAACTTCCTCCTCAAACTCAAAAGGATTGGGAAGATAAATTAGGCACCACGAAATTTCTTCCAGATTGGAAGGCATTTTCCAAATTCATTGAAGGAAGGTTTAGCTCCTTAGAAAATATTTTAGAGTCCAATTGGGGTACAGCCCACCACGGTTCACATAATAAAAAGAATACGCCAACGGCGTATCACATAAAATCGTCACCCGAAACAAAGAAATTTCTCTGTCGTCTGTGTAAGGCCTCACATGCAATTCGTTATTGCAAACAATTTCTCAAAATGGAGGCGAAGGCACGAGCAGAAGTGGCGAAGAGAAATTCCGTCTGTTCAAATTGTCTAGGGTATGATCATCATGCATCAAATTGCAATAGCAGCAACAGATGTCAAAAATGCGGGCAGAAACATCACACATTGCTGCATATAGATTCGTACCATAGCAATTATCAAAATAATGCCCAGGCGAGGGCATACCAAGGCCATAATCAGTCATCATACAATGCTCACGTGATCCAAAACTCTAATGAATTTATTCCCGCTAACCTATACAGTGAGCAAGGGGGTGCTTCAACTTCTGCACCAAATCTTAACTCACACCTTAACCAAATGAAATCCAAGGTATTGTTAGCAACAGCTTTGGTGAAGGTATTTTCGACCAATGGACAGCACCACGTTCTGAGAGCCTTAGTAGACCCAGGGTCAGAGGCAACGTTCATGAGAGAGAACGTAGCACAGCTTCTAAACTTAAAGAAGGAACACACAGCGGCCACCGTAACAGGTTTAGGGCAAACTTCAACAGGTAGCTCAAACTGCAAGGTTCAATTCAAAATATTTTCGTTCATTAATCCCTCATTTTGTCTCAATGTTAGTGCGTATGTCTTCCCAAAATTAACTTCCTTATTGCCAACACAGCAAATACAATCAACTTCGTGGGAGCACTTAGCAAAACTTCCGCTAGCAGATCCCACTTACAATTACCCAGGGAAGATAGACATACTATTAGGCGCCGACGTGTATGCGTCCATAATTCTTCAAGGACTAATTAAGAGTCTTAATGGATCACCAGTGGCACAAAACACGGAGTTAGGTTGGATCTTAACTGGAGCCACGAATAGCGCTCCCCACATGACCTCGGTAGTAGTACAAAATCACCATAATGCAATTGATGCTCAACTAAAGCAATTTTGGGAGATGGAAGAGAAAATGGAAGAACGAAAAATGACTCATGAAGAAGAGAGGTGTCAAGAACACTTCCAGAACACGGTCAAACGCAGGAGTGATGGAAGATATGAGGTACGGCTTCCATTTAAAGAGAATCATCCACCAAAGCTTGGAGACTCGAAAAGAGTTGCAATGGCTCGATTCTTTCAAATCGAGAAACGGCTCGCAGGTAACAAGAAGCTGAGGGAAGCGTACACTCAATGTATCCAAGAATACGCTACGTTGGGACATATGACAGAAGTCAAACCAAACTTCAATGAGGTACAAGGAGAACATTACTACGTACCACACCATGCAGTGTTCAAAGAAGCTAGCACAACTACCAAGCTGAGGGTGGTCTTTGACGCCTCATGTGCGACATCAAACGGAAGGTCGTTAAACGATTACCTGATGGTTGGCCCACGATTACAAAAGGACATCATTGACCTCATCGCACAGTGGCGCAAGTTCAAGGTCGCCATGGCTGCGGACATCAGCATGATGTATAGACAAATATGGATGGCACCAGAAGATACTAACTATCAACTTATTTTGTGGAGACCTAGAAACGATGAACCGACGAGGACTTTTGCACTGAATACGGTGACATTTGGTACTGCTTCGGCACCATATTTAGCAGTACGAACGTTGCACCAGGTTGCAATGGACTGCGAAAAAGAACACCCCGACGTAACCAAGGCGCTTATCGAGGGCTTCTACGTAGACGACTTTCTATACGGAGCCGATAACGAAGAAGCAGCCATAAGGTTACAAACAGATGTTCTGGCTGTATTGAAGGCAGCTGGATTCCCTCTACGTAAATGGGCAAGCAACTCATCACAAATTTTGGAGCAGATCCCTCAAACTGATCGGGAAGTAAATATCCCGTTAAAATTCGATTCACCTGATGCCATTAAGACACTAGGCATACAATGGTATCCAGCAAAAGATGTATTCAAATACAAAATCAATATAACCAAGGTAGAAAAACACACCAAACGATCAGTTCTCGCAGATATCGCTCGCCTATTTGATCCGCTTGGGTGGATCTCCCCATGCATCGTCAAGGCAAAAATGATTCTGCAACAGCTGTGGGTACGAGAACTATCTTGGGATGCAATACTACCTTCGGAAGTAGAAGGTCCTTGGTTGGAATTGCGAAATAGCCTGCAAAGGCTGGAAACTCTGGAGATTCCGCGTTGGATCAACTATGAAAACGCATCCAGAGTACAGCTGCATGGATTTAGTGATGCCTCTGAGAAGGCGTATGCAGCTGTGGTATATGCACGAGTGGTTACAAACGGCAGAGAGCAGATACACTTACTCGCAGCGAAAACAAGAGTCGCACCAGTAAAATGCGTTTCCTTGCCACGGTTGGAACTTTGCGCAGCCTTATTATTAGCAAAACTGTTGAATAGGATATCAACTGCCATGCAATTCAAACAGGTAGAAATATTCGCATGGTCCGATTCGATGATCGCCTTGGCATGGATCAAAGGAAGTCCATCAACGCGTAACACATTCGCAGCGAACAGAATCACAGAAATTCAAAGGCTCACGGATGAAACGAGTTGGCGACACGTAACAAGCAAGGAAAACCCAGCCGATATAGGTTCCAGAGGATTAACGCCAGAGGAACTTATGGGCAACCAGTTGTGGTGGCATGGGCCCGCATATCTTAGAAATTTCTCGGCAAATGATTGGCCAACAACAATCCCGCAAGATACAAATATGGAAACCAAGGTGCAAGGCAAAAGAGAGCAAAGGACACTATCTTTCTATAACACACATTTTGTAAACACGGCAACAAGTTTCGTTCAGGTAGTATCACATTGCGTTATCATCAACAATGCATTCTTTCTACAATACTCCACTTTGAAACGTCTCATCCGCAGCGTAGCTATCTGGCGGAGATATTTTTATAATATAAAAAATGTAAAAGGACGGCTGCCATTGAAAGCGCACCCAATTACACCGAACGAAATAAGCACGTCACATAATAAAATCGTAAAAATTGTTCAAAACGAAACATTTCATGAAGAAGTCAAGGCACTCGGGGAGATGAAAATGCTAGCCAAGGGCAGCCATATACGCAACCTGAACCCTTTTCTAGATGAGGAGGGTCTCCTACGGGTAGGGGGTAGACTGAGTAACTCGTCACTCCCATTCCAGCAACGACATCCAATAATAATCCATCCATCTCACCACTTTGCGAAATTGGTTGTTAGGGACATACATCAACGCACCCTGCATGGTGGTCAGCAGTTGATGATGGCCGAATGCAGGCTAACATATTGGATAACAAATCTAAAAATATTAGTAAAAAACACTATCCATGAATGTGTGCGATGCCACCGTCAAAACGCACGAATGCAAGAGCAATTAATGGGTAATCTCCCAGCAGAGAGGGTACGGATCGCACGACCATTTACAAACACGGGAGTCGATTACGCTGGACCAGTAGAGATCAAGTTATGGAAAGGCAGATGCAGCAAGATAACGAAAGGGTACATAGCAGTATTTGTTTGTTTGGCTACGAAAGCCATACACATCGAATTGGTTAGCGATTTAAGCGCTGCAGCATTCATCGCAGCGTTCAGAAGATTTGTTGCAAGGCGCGGAAGTTGTGCCAACATATTCAGCGATTGCGGCACTAACTTCAAGGGAGCCAACAACGAACTGAGAAAGGATAGCAGATTTATATCAGCTGAATGGTCGACCGAGGTAGCGGACACACTGACATCACTAAACACAGCGTGGCACTTCAACCCCCCATCATCCCCACACTTCGGAGGTCTATGGGAGGCTGGGGTTAAATCCATAAAACACCACATTAAAAGAACAATTGGGACATCCAAACTGACATTTGAAGAGTATGCGACACTTCTCGCACAAATCGAGGCTTGTCTCAACTCACGACCCTTATGTCCAATGACGTCGGATCCAGACGATCTCACGGTACTAACACCTGGTCATTTTTTAATAGGTGAACCACTACGAATGGTTCCTGAAAGAAACCTGAAAGAGAAAAACATTAATAGCCTGGACAGATGGAGATATGTCCAAAGAATTACACAGGATTTCTGGAAACTGTGGAGCACATCATACCTCCACCTACTCCAACAGCGTCCAAAATGGCTACAACAACAACCAAATGTAAAGGTAGGAGATATTGTCCTCGTCAAGGAAGACAACCTCCCACCGGCATCATGGCTACTCGCGCGGGTCACGGAACTACATCCCGGTTCAGACGGTCTAACGCGCGTGGTGACCATAAAAACGGCGAGTTCTACACTTAAGCGGCCAATCGCAAAAATATCCCCCTTGCCGGTATCAAATTCATCGAACGAATTAACAGACACAATCCAAAAAAAATAAAAGCCCATGAATAAAAAACCTCCCAAGAACATAAAACTAAACTGAAATGAAATTTAATAAACAAACACATAATAATACACTCCCAAGAACATAAAACCAAACTGACATGAAATCTAATAAACAAACACATAATACCTAATACACATAATGTAAATAGAACACAAAATGAAAACCCTAATAAACAAGGTCAACTTACCCCTCGATAGATTAACACAATCTCTAATGCAGCTAAAGATTATAGACATTATCTTAGACCCATATTACGATAAAACAATTTTTAATCCATTGTTTTGTTTTTTGCATGGCACCATCTAACGGCAACACATCGAGACGTGGTGACCGTGAGGAACATATCGAACAGCAAACTACAACAACAGCAATGCACTGGTAGCTGCCGGAAACACCAAGCCAAACTTGAGACGACACACCAAACCCAGAGGCGGGCAGCATGTTGGTTCCCAACAAACAAGAATTTGTACATTTAGCTACACAGCACAGAATTATCAGATAGGGATTCCACAGGGCACATGGCATCTCTGACACTTATGATTCTGACAAGTTGATTTGCGTTGAGCTAGTTGCGTGAATATGAAACACTGAGGCTCAACCAAGCCTAAACATTATTCACAGCAACTGGCCGCAAAGCACATCAACAAATGAACACTAAATTAATTATATTAATATCTAAATTTCGACATTTTAACACGCGGCACAAATAACGAAGCAAACAACACGGAATCACAGCACAGAACTTAATGTCAAAGATGCCGAGCTGCCGGTCTCAAGACAAGAGATGTCTCTCTCTCTCTCTCTCTCTTACAATGAGTAATGCCTTAAGCAAATCGAGTGGTACGCTCGAACTTAGTTGCATGTGTGTTATACAACAAGAAAACCCTATAATGTGTACAAAAATAGTTATGTTGCACTCGCACTATAGGCCCTTAATAGGGGGCGTTAATAAGATAAATTGCAAATGTGTTAATTGTAGGGGAATAGAGCTTAAATTGTTTTTATATAAATGTATTGAAAATAATTGTAAGGGTCACTGACCCAAAGTATACAACAGCTGTTTCCTAGCATATAAAGTACCGAGATTACTTCAAATGTTTATAGAGAAAAATTAAAGCACTCGCTATTAGATCGCCTAAGAATACAGAAATAAACTAAATTTTATAACGTTCGCCTAACGAGTTTTTTTGTATTTGCCAGTGCCAAGCACCTCTTGTAAACCAAGTATCAATTTGCCTAATTGCAACATCATTGCAATATAAAGCCAAATATTTCCAACTCGCCTCAGTTCGGAACACTACCACTTTTTACACTTTCGAAAATTCTACCAACCTGAATTCGAAAGCTACCACCTTTTACTCATCGCTATTAGCTAATAATATTTCTTTTCCATATTGAATAAAATTGAAAATTATACCTATACCTACTCGCTACCAATATTTTTCTCTGAGAATTGCATCAGCAAAAACTTTCAGTCCAGTATACCATTTAGGGTGACATGGTCGTAGATGCACCAGTGGTGCACCACGCACCATAGCTCTATCTGCCTAACTGACAGCTGTATTTGTGTCTACCTCACTTAATAGTATTCGTTTTTTCCGACAATGATAGTAGATTTCAGTCTGGTAGTGGCTTTTTTTGTGTGCGGACGTGTGCGAATTTTTTTTTACAATTTCAGTGAAAAACGAAAAAAAAAGGGTAAGCTAATTTTTTTAATTCTTCAGTGGAAGTGACTTTTTTCTTTATTTAGCTTTAATAAAATGATTGTTTAACCTTTTATTTTTGTTTTATAATAAAGAGTTTATAACGTAGATGCGTTGTCTGCAGATTATTTAAATTTTAACCTAAAATTCCGTAGTAGTGCACAATGCACCACAGAAGCATGGTGCACCTTGCACCTACACGTTATAACGTAGACTAAAGCGTTCCTATTTTTATTGAAGATGCCACGGAAGCCCGTTGCGCAGCGGATAAATGGAACCCACACAAAAGACCAAATGAAAGCAGCACTCTCCAGTATCGATGGCGGAATGTCTATTCGGAAGGCTGCTAAAGAAGTTGGTATTTCCTATCATACTGTTCGGAGATATTTTCAAAAATCTAAGAGTTCTGAAGCCTGATGTCTTTGACAACAAACTATAAGCATAGAATGTTTTTCACAGAGCAACAGGAAACATCACTTAAGATGTATATAGAATACTGTGCAAATATTTTTATGGCATCACAACCACCGAATGCCGAAAACTGGCCTTTCAGCTTGCCGTTGTAAATAAGATGGAAAATATACCAGACAGCTGGAAAACTAAATTTTCAGAATCTGTACCTATATAAATTAAATATTCGTTAATCTGTTCGCTTTGATTGAAAAGAAGTAATTAATTTTAAGTTGTTTATTTTGTTTATGTTGAAATACCTATTTTATTTTTTTTATTTTTGTTTTATTGTTAACTTATTTTTATGTTGATGTGAAGATGAAGTCATTTTTATTTATTTTTATTTATATGTTCCTTAAAGTTGCAATGAACTATTTTTTTGTCTAATAAAACTATGTTTATCTATTGAAATATTTGTTTTAATTTTTAAAATAATAGGTGGTGCATTATACACATACAACTGGTGCATTTAGTACCTACCATGGTGCACCATGCACCATTTCTCATTTTTTGAACAATTCGTTTTAACTTAAAATGTTCACATGCTATCAACAAATTTAATGTATACATATTTCCATAACAAATTCATGAAATGTATGTCAAAATACCAAACAAAAAAAACTTATTTTAAAAATGTTATGGTCGTTTGAAAAAAGGGTGGTGCATTTACGACCACGTCACCCTACTGCGCTAATATTTCATTATTTGCTAGGTTTTGACATTTTGTGTTTAATTATGAGTTGAATCTATGACTTTTTTTTTTCTGTAGTTTTTTTTTAAATTTCAATTCAAAATTTTAAAGATGCCATTCAAAAACTTTTCCATCATACATGTTACAACTTTTTTGTTTACCTCATAGTAGCGCAGCAGCTGAACGTAAATCTGTACATCTAAAAACTATAAAAAATGTGTAAAGAAACTAATTAAATACCGTTCTAGGAAACGGGGAAAATTTTGAACCCCCGGAATTATTGGAAAAATATGCTTCAAAATATAAATTCACAGACCGTTTGTTTTGAGCGACAAATTTGATTTTTAAAATTTATGTTTAATTTATTTCATTTCCCTGTTTTTTGTTTTTATAATTACTATTTAATTGGAATAAATAAATTTACTACTTACCATGAACAATTTTTTTTTTTACCACTTTTCTACCACCCTTTTTTAAGGCCACCGCTTCGCTTTTCTCAAGTCCTATCACTAATATTTATTAACCTTTTGCTTTTTTAGAAAAGTACTCTCAAATGGACAGCCAACCAAGAGTAACTTTCTAGAGTTTACTAGCGAAAGTACTCTCAAATGGACAGGCACCTTTAGGTAACTGGTAGATACAGGATAGAGTTTGGAGCTGCCTATCGGCCAACCTGTATGTAAGATTTTTGTCGCGAGGTTTGGGTCATCTTACTTAAACCAAAAAGATATATTCTGTCTTAAAATTAATATCGTGGTCATTCGCCTTCCAATTGGTCGATATGAAAAGACGTTCGTCTAAATACATAAATGTTGTCTCTGTCCCAACAGATGTCGCGTCCCTCAAACTGTTTTTTATTGTTTATTTAATTTTCTTATTATATGAAAGTCAATGGGTCAATGGGTCAAGTCAATTTTGTGTCAATTATTACAATACATAATTTGAAATAAAAAGCCCGTTGTTGTGTCTTCCAGTATAGCATTGTTCGAAGTCTGAATTTAAAAAATAGAAAATAGAAATTAAATTTAAACATTTTCAGTTAACTTTTAATATTTTAACATATGACTTCGTTGAAAAGTTTACTTATTTTAAAATTGAATTTTTCGAAGACTTACTTAATATATAATTTGGAAAATAAAAAATGAAAATGAATTTTAATAATTTAAAATAGGAAATTCTTTGAAAAGAGTATTATGTCGACATTAAGCGTTTTTTATTATGCCAGCATGACCCATATAGATCATTGATTTTCATGGTTTACAACAATAGTTGAATTTCGTATTAATTAAACTAAATCAATGATCTTATATAAAGATCATGTGGGCATAATAAAGTACACCTATTAAGGCTGTCAAAATGAAGTCAATAATACGAAATGCTTATCAGTTAATTGAAAGTATTTTGGTGTTATTAAACTTGTCGCAAATTCAAATATAAATCATCTTATATAGAACCTATGGAGCGTTTCATTTCACCAAATGGGATGCAATTTACCTACCTATCTGTCAGATTTTGACCAACCACGTTCGTTTCAACGATGTAACGGAAACGAACATTTTTCGACATAAACTTGTTGCTCTAAATTTTCAAAGTGACGTCTTGAGTAAAACTCATTTTCAAATGGGCGTACTTTTTCGATTTATACATGTCGCTTTTTCATTTAAAAAGAAAAATCTAAATATCAAAAATTGCGGTATGTTTTTTTAGTATACGTAGACGTACTTAGAAAAGGCAGGTTCGATTTCGTTTTCGATTCGACCACAAGCGAGACTAGTTGATATTAATAGGTAGGTATTTTTTTTTTTTTAGGTATAATATTATATATAATTTAACAATAAAGAAGTTGTTTAACTTCAGAATCACAATTGCCTCTCATCAATTCTTCGCAGAGGGGCAAAATAGCTGGCCTAGTAGTAGTAATAAAACTTAATCGTTGTACCACACTTATTACTCTACCTCAATTCGTGTACGAAAACCTATTTCCACCTGAACTTAATTAAAATCTACTTGTAATTTAATACCATATCAAAGCGTCTTTAACGAGATAACAAAACTGAAAATTCTTAATGCGCTAAATAGTGGCCTTGGGAATACTGAACAAAAAAAAAAAATACGGAAATCCCAGCAGTCATCAGCATCACTGCAACAATTTAATGATTTATTTTTTCCAGATAATTGAAAATATGTTCTCAACTTCATTTTATTATAATTTTTTTGTTTGTTTTTTCTTAAGCGAGACATAAAATTATTTTTAACAATGTTTGTCTTCCTCACGATATGCGATCTCCCCAGGGTATAGGTGGTCGTAGCTGGTATGTATTATTTTCTGCTTCAGATTAAACGATTTAATCTCTCGATCGATAATTAAATTTTGCTCGCGTGTTGAACTCCTTGGGCCTGGGAATCCCCACTTAAATATTTGGAACTCAATTAACTGCGCTGTTTACCCATTAGTCTACAAATACAAAAGAATTCGTACAACTTCGCGAGAAATATTTATACCACTCGAGTGGACTACCTACATGCTACACCAACGATGACGGATACTGATTCAATTATTATTATACATCAAACGTAATTATTGTTCGATTCTAATCTCATCAGTATCGAGAGAAAAAAAATATAAGTGTAGTGGCACTTGTGTTTATTGTTCTTGCCTTCAAGTTATTCATGTTTCATTACGTATTGTGATTGTGACCGAGCGTGCACGGGAAGAGGAAATCCGATTAAACTAAGACGACTGTGATTGTCTCAATATATATTTTGCAGATAACAATGACTACCTATAGGTGTAGTATCTATCTATCTACTTGTACTCGAAACAAAAAAGCAGAAAATCGAGCCTTCATACAAAATACACACATGGGGATTTAATAATTTAATTTAAGATAAAGACGAGATCATTAGAGCAAATCGTGAATTATATTTTGATTACGTTCAGTTGCGAATAGTAATAGTGGCTAATAAATGAGTAGCGAGAAACCGAAATGTGCAGCACTAAAAATCCATTGGACTACCTACGGATCTATTCTCAGACAAAACTCGTGCTTTTTAGTGATGCTATTTAGAAACTATCAAGCTGAAATCAGAGATAGATAGTCACGTGGATTTATTATTTTCACATTGTGGGGTAATTTATTTTGTGAAGATCTAGAACTAATGAGATTTTCTTTCGTATGTATACCTACATACAGTCTCGGCTGCCTTTGCGCAATGGAAATTATCGTATTGTGCTTCTGCATCGCCTTTGCTATACTATGCATGAGCTGGTATCGTAATGGCTGTATAGTTCATTCGCTACTTTAGTTAAATCTGTTAATATATGATTGTGTGTTATAATTTGACGGTCAATGCAATTTATTATGAAAATTGCTTGAAATTAAATTGTAATTGATTGGTTATGTGAACTTCTTGTAAATTTATCCACAAAACACAATGGCAATCTGAGGAGTGGAGAAGATTGGTATTTTTATGGTTGCCACTTGTTTCTTTCGTTACTTGTTGTTAATACACAACAGTATAGCTTCTTCTGAGATAATTGTGGAGTACAGTAGGTACGTAGGTATATCAATATGGGAATAAAAAATAAATAGCGCGAGAAATTCAATAGGAAAGTAGTTTTTTGTATTGCACGTATGACGAAATGAGGTGGTGAATGCAATTTCTATACATTTTGAACAGTCAAGAAACTTTTACACCAATTTTCCGATAACATGCGATTTTCCTACCAAAGTCACTATGATTCGAATGGCTCTCGAAAAAATGTATTGTATCCAAAGTAACTACCAAACTTTCTTGGTTGAATTTTTTCTCGGCTATCACAGTAAAAGTATTCATCTGGAAAGAACAGAAGTTCTGCGTCTCCACTGTAGCCAACACGGTACATTTGGGATAATGTTTTAAAGTGTTCCTTGGGAGATTATTTTTACTCCTGCCAATGCAAGCTTGGAATATTTTCCGGTTGTATGACCAGAAGTATGTAGGTTCAAAGAATGAGGTGGCTGGGTTATGTAGATCGAACGGACATGAAAGCTCCAGCCCAGAAAATCTTCGAATCCAGATCCACACCCGAGGGACGGCGCAGTAGAAGCAGACAGCGAATCAGGAGCACACAAGTGGAAAGGGACCTTAACCAACTTCAATTACGGAACTGGAGACAGCAGGCTAAAGATATTTACAAAAAAAAAATATATATATATATTTAAAAAATGCAAACTCTTTAGCAATGTGTTCTGCAGAACATGTTGAAGTTTGTTATCTTATTGGTATCTAATCCAAAAATGCTTATCCCTTAGATATGTTTTGGATGGGCCTCGATCTTCCAATAGACTAAACTAAACCTCTTCATGGGTAGACGCGCTGTTTACTTAACGCTTTACCAAATTTATGATTTTCCTATCAAAAACTGACTGAACCATCAATACTAATGCAAATTTTCGGTCAGAAACTTTCGCAGTATAAGAAACTGGTTAGGTCTTTTTTTTTGTCGTACCGATTTCTGTGATATATCAAACAAATGCATACAAGTCCTCATTCTTTGTAACCAAAAAGAAATGGTAGCTATATACTCTCAATATACTTCACTAAATTAATTTGAACTTTACTGACCAAATCTAGTCAATCGCAGGCGCTAACGAATTATTTTGAAGGCCTTTAAAGTCAGACAGTAGAAACAAAAGAAATCACGTGCAGTTAGATAGATACTAATAGGGAGTATAATGATCTCTAATGGGTTTGCAAAATAATTTTATTAATAAATGATTAACAGCGCAGGTTATTTTGTTGTCTAGTGTAGACAACAAGTCTAGATAAAAAAATTGGTGCGACTGTATCCAACAGTCCCGAAATATGTGTATGTGTAAACACCTTGCGTGCGGTATGTGTGTGGCTTGATACACGTCATTGAGGGAATTGTAATGTCCATATTCTTGAGATCTATATATATAAAAAGAAAACCTTAAAATTGTGTTCGTTAGTCGTCGATTCACGCCTTAACGCATTTACCGATTTGAACCAAACTTTCACACATATTTGCTATTGGTCTGTATATCATTTGTGTGAAGTTTTGTCGCGAAAACAAAACTTTGAGGGGATGAAAAAGGCTATGAAAGTTTGTATGGGGAAATGCACTTTGAAACAACAAAAAATGGATAGAAATCGAGTAGTGACATTTCAAATACAAAAAAAAAAAATAAATTATTTTATAAGCAATTGTTGTTGTCAATAATTTCAATTATTTTCCGAGCAAATTGTTATTGTGAACAATTTTGAATTTTTTTTTAAATATAGGTACCTACCTAATATAAGTTTGTTCTTTTAAATTATGTTACTATGTTACATTAAGTAACATTTTAAAGTGGAGTAGATACTTTGATATTTGTTTGATGGTGTTTGAATCCATTATTTTCAGGATCCTTGCATTAGTTCGAGTATGAGTAAGTTGAAATGTAGGGGTGATTGAGATGACGTGGACAAGATGTTGTTCAGCGTTTTGAGTTTTCACGTAGGGGTTATTACGAAAAATGAGCGAGTAACAATCTTGGTACTCTGCTCATTCGTGAGTAGGGTTATGGCACCTGCAACAACATTAACCAATTTTTTGACACTCGCCGAAGCCACGAGTTTGCACGAACACTTACATATTGCGAAATGCCCCGATATTGGAATGCGTCGTCGAAGAAGTTCAAGCGGCGGAAACAAGGTGAGGTAGTTTCCGCATTTCGTGGTGTTTATGCAAGTGATGCAATTGGTAGAATATACACAGTTCACCCGAAAAACAACGAATGCTTCTATTTGAGAATGCTTTTGGTCAATGTTTGTGGGCCTACTTCGTTCGAAGCGCTGCGGACTGGTGACGGTGTGTTGTGTGCTATGGCCGACGATATTTTGCATCGAATTCGCACTGTGACATCGGATCGGATAATCATCTCATGTGAGATGAAAAGCGCAATAAAGCTTTGATTTTGATCGAGGATATGTGTCTGCTCATGAGTGGCAATTTTTGGTTTAAAATGATGACACAAAGATATTTTCAGGAAATCTAGATGGTTTTGGCGTTCATCAAGATTATATGGCCTTTTATAGTGATTTGACGTCTCAAGATGTCGTTCGAGAAGTTAAAAACTACGAGTTGGAAGATTTTGACAATACAACAACACTCGAAATTTATAATGAGGCATTAGTTATAATTGAAGATATGTACTTAGCAATTGCAAATAAAACATTGTCACAATTAGGTTTGCCAGCTCCTAATTGACCATTGCATGACGTATTTAATCAAGAAATGCAACGTGAACAACAATACGATATAAATGAACTGAACATATTTATAAATTTTAATCTGCCAAAATTGAACCGAGAACAAAGAAATGTATATGATACAATAATTCAAGCTATACAAAACGAAAGCGGAGGAATGTTTTTTTTTTCATACGCGCCAGGTGGTACCGGAAAAACGTTTTTGATTTCCATGCTAATCCATGATTTCCGTCAAACACTGCCAGTGATACCACGTGCAACTCCAGCAGATGAATTAAAGGCATATTTAAGTCATCAAATTTATGGAGAAATGTACAAACACTCACTTTAACAACAAATGTGAGAGTACAAATACAAAATGACTCATCGGCTGAAGAATTTTCTAGGCAAATACTGTCGATAGGAAATGGACAAATTCCTATTGATAACACTGGATTAATCACTTTGCCAGATAATTTTTGTAGTATCGCACAAACAAAACAACAATTGGTTTCAAGTGTTTTTCCAAACATTGCGCAAAATTATAAAAATCACAATTGGTTAGCTGGAAGAGCAATATTGGCTGCCAAAAATAAGGACGTCGGCCAATTGAATGCGGATATTTTAACTGATGTGACTGGTGAGATTGTAACGTATCAATCAGTAGACACGGTCACAAATCAAGATGACGCTGTCAATTATCCGACGGAATTTTTGAATTCGTTGGATTTACCTGGATTGCCGCCTCATCGTTTACAATTGAAAGTTGGTGCACCAATTATTCTTCTTCGGAATATAAATCAGCCTCGATTGTGCAACGGAACAAGATTAGCAATAAAAAAGGTTATGAACAATATTATTGAAGCAACGATTTTAAAAGGAAAATTTAAAGGTGAAGATGTATTGATTCCGCGTATTCCAATGATTCCACCAGATTTAACTTTTGAATTCAAAAGATTGCAATTTCCGATACGTCTTGCGTTCGCTATGACAATAAATAAGGCGCAAGGACAATCGTTGGAATTGTGTGGAATCGACCTAGAGTATCCATGTTCACGTGTAGGAAAGCCATCAGTTCTGTTTATTTATACTACTACACAGGACAAAACAAAAAATGTAGTTTATGAAAAAGCTCTGCGATAGTTAAAAAAACACATACTTTAAATAAAAATAATAGTGATTACGTTATCCACAAAATTTTTGCTTTTATTTTTGACGAAACATTTTTTTTTTAGTTTTTTAGATTTGGCATAAAAAAATATGTTTAACACCAAACTACGATCCATTCCCGAGCTATGAGTGTACGCACATACGGACGTCAGTCTCTTTTACATAAAGCTGTACCCACCATACCTAAATAGTATCCTATCTTTCAAACTGTAACCAACAAAAAACAGCCATAAAATTTCATTTAAATTGGTTGAGTGGTTTAGGATATCGACAACAGCACCACAAATATATTTTTTTTTGCACCGTTTTTTGTAAACAAATTACACAAACATACGTTTACCATTTGCAACAAAACTTCACAAAAATCATATATACACCAATACCAAAGATGTATGGAAGTTTGGTTGAAATCGGTAAATCCGTTAAGACGTGTATTGGCGACAAACGAATACAATTTAAGGCTCAATTTTTATATATATGGATTTGGGCGGAACGAAGTTCGCCGGGTCAGCTAGTATATTATGAAATAACAAATACCCGTTTGCATTTCCATCCCCGCAAGTTAAGTGACATCAACTGTTACACAGTAAATGAAAGTGTCATTGGAATTTCATTCGGCTTGCATTGCATATTGTAGAGGTGCTGGTCAACGACATTTTTGTTAGTTGTTGTCTAGCTGTGATTTCTGCGTGCCTGGTAATTCACGAAAGATTTGGCACCGAATTTCTTCGAGATATCCGTCACAGGGAAGAAATGTGAGACCATCATATATGAAAAACAAGCTTTATTTCACATCAACAAAAAGCTGAAATTAATATGTCCCAGCTCATAAATGTATGCAATGACAAAACGTATGCAATGATAAAACACAGTGACGCAATTTCTGTCCCCGCAAGTTAAATGTGTGGAATTACTCCACCAGATTCAAACAACGCGCGCTTAGATGTTTACACATGAAAAAAAAATATATCTATGGGAGCATCTTCTGCAAATGTGATATTTTTTTAAACCAGAAAAGTCACCCTTCTTAACCGACTGATGTCATTAAATTCTTATTCTTCCCCGAAGTGTCATAGGCTAAACAAATAAATATAAAAATATAAATAAAAAAAAATAATAATAAAATAAAAAAATTAAAAAGTTAATTTAAAAAACCAAAAAACCGACTTATTATAAGAAATATTTATAAATATTAAAACAAGACACTTTCTAGTATAACTAAGTGACAATTAGAGAGACAGAACCTAAAAAAAAATAAGCGCAGCCTCCGACTGCCAATTAGTTATACTTGGAAGTGTCTTGTTTTAAGCTTTTTAAATTTTATTTACAGCCAGTCGGGTTTTTTTTTTTTTTTTTTTTAAATTAACTATTTTATTAATATGTATTTCTGATGTGAAACATCACTCTTTACATACTCCTAAATCACACATTTTGTGGGTGTGTATGCCTTCTTGCAACTTATATGATGGGATAGTTTTGGATCCGATAGGTGGCGCTGACTAAGCGAGGGTTCGAGGTTCGAATCCCGCAAAAACCCAAGATTCCAACATACGGTTTGTTCCACTGCTCCACCTCTCTCGAACATCTGACAAACATACGAGAGTATAAATGTCTTGTAAGAGCTTCTCAATTAGCCGTTTGGTGTCGGCATAAAATTGAAGATCCCTTCCATTCGTTCCAAAAATGAAAAAACTCACACAAAACGAATGGTTGTGAGATGCTAGACCTAGGGTCCCTCCGGACCTGTTGCGATAACTACTTTTTTTTTTAGGTGGCACTGTTGTCGATCTCCTGAGAAACTCAACAGATTTCATTGAAATTTTATGGGTGTGGGTGAATAGTTACAACTTGAGAGACACATTTTTTCAATTCTTTCAACTTAATTCTTAAAGTGAATACTTATGGCTCTGCGAAATAAGGCCCCAACAAATTATACAGAAAACAACAACAACGATTTTTACTAGAATTTGGGGTGTTATTTCCTTTTTTGGGGCCTTATTTCTTAAAGAAAATTGGGGTCTTATTTCATTATGAAAATATCTGGGTGACCGAGCTTTGCTCGGTTATTACTATCCGAAAACCCCCATATACCAAATTTCAGTGAAATCGTTAGAGCCGTTTCCGAGATCACAGAAATATATATACAAATGTATATACATACATACATACATACAAGAATTGCTCGTTTAAAGGTATAAGATAAAAATTAAAGAAAATATATATAAACTTGAACATATAAAAAAATTTAAGTCTCCTGAATGCCGGTAGATGCCTTTTACTATGACGCGGACTTATTACTTACTTATGCGACTTCCAACGCTAATAAAAGCATTGGATACTCAAAGGTGCGAGGGTACCGCTCACGCTTCAGAGTTCAGAGTATGCATATATACATACAAGAATTGCTCGTTTAAAGGTATAAGATTAAAACAAAAACTTTGAACTCAATTTCTATATACAGCACCTCCACCCAGCGATGCCAACCTAGGCTTTTTATGCCTTTTAGGCATTATTTCATTAGCTTAGACTTTAAGGCTTTTTTGTTTCCAAAAGCGCATCTTTTTTCTATTTCAAATATTTATTTATTTTTTGATCTGATGGACTAAAACTGTGTTTGTTTTGTTCAATGCTATTTACCTACCTACTCATGAAACTAAAGTCATGAATTTTGTTCCTATTTCTTTTGTGATTTATACATAATTTAAGTTTTTTTTTTGGAAATAAAAATTGTTGTTGTTAATTTTGTTATATTTGTGTTTAATTTTTGATTTATTGTTCCAATTTACATAAAAAAATTTTTTAGCCGTTATTTTATTGAAAAGGGCATCTTTTTTTCTCAAGTTAGGCTTTTTTTCGTCAAAATTGGTTGGCAACGCTGCTCCACCATCCGTCCATCACCACACCACACGTCATCATCCATCTGCGCATTTCCTCAGAAAGACATTGTCGCTGTTTTTTTTTTCATATGAACGTGCTTGTGCGATGTGCGCCACAAAACCACCCCAAAGCAGAACAACGATCAAGAACCGCGGCTGCTGATAATATTCGATTTGAGAAAATAAATTTATTTTTTTCGTGTTAGATTTTAGGTTGTATCTCAGCTTCTAGAGGACATAGAAAGCTGATTGATGGCTTGAAATAACTATTAAAGTGTTGGCTCTCCTACGTATTTTTTTTGTTTGCATTGATTAAGAATTGTTTATGTAATGGCGAGTAAAAGGCAGTAAAGTCAGAAAAATAAGCTCAAAACGCATGAAAACTCGAAAACACGCGTTTTCCCAAACATAAGACTAATCTAGATCAATTGCTTACCCCCGAAAACCCCCATATACCAAATTTCAGCGAAATCGTTAGAGCCGTTTCCGAGATCACGGAAATATATATATATACATACAAGATTAGCTCGTTTAAAGGTATAAGATAAGACCCCAAAAGAAGATATGAAATAAGTCCCCAAAATTATTTTTTTATTATTAATTGTTACCCTTCCGATATGGAATGCGTAACCCCCTGCTTGGGTTTACTGTTGGATTGCGGGGTGGGTGCGAGGTTGAGTACATAAAAAGTTCCTTTAATCTAAACTGGTTTATCCAATATCCACAATATTAAATAAAAAGTAGTTTTCATTATTTTTAATTTCATTATGAAATAAACCACAAATTTGGGGCCTTATTTATTTTTATTTTGGGGCCTTATTTCATCGCAGTGGGGCCTCATTTCATATTTGAAATTGGGGTGTTATTTCATTATGAAATAACACCCCAAATTCGGGGCCTTATTTCATTTTCTCTTTTGGGGCCTTATTTCCTACAGCCGCACGCTGGACCTGGGAAGTGAACTGTTAAAGGTAGGTCTTACACAGACACTAGACTACTGAAACAATTTATTAAATTAGATCTTAGTGGTAACGATATGAAAATTTCAATGCATATAACAAATAAATAGTATAATTAATTAATTGCTGGGAGCAACAGACTGATAAGCCTTGCTTCCCACAGGGTGTGATTTTGAATTTTTACACAAACATAAGGATTCTACAATTCTTTGAGAAATATCTCTCAATCGTTTCATAAATACCTACTTTTGATTTTTTTTTTTTTTTTCAGGGGAAAAAACATAAAGTCTTATATGGACTCGAAACAAAACCAGCTTTTTAGCAGATGCAAGTCCATAAAACAACTAATTCACTGCTGACCTATCCACTTACTCACTTTCACTCCCTGACCGAACTGCTGGGATGGCACTTTAGTGAATTGCTTACAGAATCCCATTCACATCAGGCCCAATCAATATGCAATGAACTCGATAATGGTGTATTGTATTGTGATTCTACTGATACAAAACAAAAAATGTCACTATTAGTCACTTTTCCAATGTTTTGTTGCAACAGTCAGTTTTTAATTAGATATGGTAAATCCCACGCCATAAATGGGTATATGTCTACAGGCATTGTCCAATGTCCATGCCATAAGCCAATTATCCAATAGAGTACCATTTGAATGAATAAACCAACCAATGAGAGATTCAAATACGATAAGGCATTGATGACAAGCGAAAAGAAACAATCAATTGCCCCACTCCATGGCAGCGCAGACTCCGATTCCAATATCAAAACCATAATGTGCACACAATCTGTGGCACACATATTTTTATTTGATTTTTTGTTTTTTTCTCTCTTCAAGCTTCCCTGTCTCCTAGATAATGAATAATTTATTAAATTAGCATTTAATTTCTGCTGCACGCGTTCAACTGGTTTTCTGCTCCTGCTTGTGCCGCTGAGCTGCTGCCACAACCTTTTTATCTTCTTCCTCGTCGCGTCGCGTCAACTTGTTGTCATCGTAATCGTCTCTCGTTCGCCATTCAATTCAATTTTTCACAATTTTGTACAGAGCGAATGCACGAGCTGGCAATAGGTAACAAAAAAACAACACAACGAACGCCACAACAAGTTGACATCTTTCTGTACCATCAAGATTTGTTTGCATGGTATATCATCAGCATCATCATCATCATCAGCAGCAGCAGCACCATCCAGCACCTTTAAGAATGTGGGCAATACATTCACTTCCTTTGGGTCGTTGTCAAGTGTAAACCAATTTTTGTGTAGCCATGAACACACATCCAACTAGGGGCACCGCATTGCACCATCAGCGCTCGAGTAATTTGAAATATGAAAATACAGCACGATAACATGCATTTATTGTACAATTTATTGTTCGCTGGAGTATAATATTTTAGAATAATACAAAAAAAAAACAGTACACAGATCTACATGTAGAATGGAAATGTTTGTTGTAACCAATTAATTAGCTATAAATAAAAATTATCTCATCTCTGCAACCTGAATGCAAATGCAGGTGGAAGATTAGAAAGATGCGCACACATCACACAAATGGGGACTGCTCTTGGGGTTGCATTTGCAAAATGATTTATTTTTATTAAAACATACACATTGCACAGATGTGCGGGATCTTTTTCAGTTTCCAATGGTACACAGGTTCGGTTGTTAGGATATGAGATCGATGAATATAAATCGTGGTTGATTAGGTACGTTACTCAGAGTATACTCTGTCCAAGGTCATGGTTCGGAGATGTTCTTTGATTTATGATGCGTCCACATATCACACCTGATGGCGAAGATTTGGATTTGGAAAACTGAATATTCTTATATGCATAAATCAGCATAAGATAAGGGACACAGGCACACGTTGGTTTGGTACATATTTGTAAACCATAGAGTTGAGCCTATATAAAAAGGTTATGGTCGATCTTTTATTGAAGGTCCACTCAACTTGAGCACCATTTTAAAAATGCGAGAACAACAACATTGTCAGTTGCCCAGCTCTTGAAAACTTGGTTCTTCAACATGGATCAGCTGGTAAATATTTCTGATTTTTGGGTTCATGCATTGGGTTGTACCTACACTGAAAATAAAAAACCAGGTAATATTGACAAAATTCTGTTGTAAAATTTCAACAAAAATAGTTTTGTTGAACTGAAAAAAAATTGTTGTAATAACAAATGAAATTTATCAATACAACTTAAGATTTATCAATTTGAACGATATTTTGTCAAACGGATAAAACATTTACTGAAAAACAACTTTGTCAAATTAACAAAAACAATTTTCAGTTTAATAAATCGATATTGTAGGAATTGAACAATTTTATTGTTGAATTAACAAAGTTTTTGTTATATCCATAAAAACAGAACCAAAAATCAGTTTTGTATATATTTGTTAAATTGACAAAACCTACTCAAAATGTTTGTTAGCCAAACAAAATACAGATTATCTATATTACAAAAATCTTGTCGAAATGAAAAAATGTTTGTAGATATGACAGTAATTTTGTTGAATTGACAACACACGTGTTGAATAGATGGCGATGATGGCGTCATTTATATTTCACACGTGAAGCAGAAAGTTTGTTAGTGCGCATAAAGGTAACCGGTGAAAGTGAATTAAACAAACATTTTAAAATAAATAAATGGATAAGGACCTAATTTGTGAACTAAGCCTTTCATCAATAAAAGAGCCCCATAGCCCCATATGGAAATATTTAAAAGGTAAGTGAAAGAAGTTAGTGCGATTATATATAGGTATATAATTTAAAATTGGAAACTAATTCATCGACCAAACACTTTTATTACAACAAACGCATTTTTCTCACTTTCTCAATAGATGGTCGATTTGCCGCGGTGTTTTTTTTTTTCTGCGCGCAGTTTTTATACTGACCAGCAAGTAGTGACCAACGAAGGCGATTACGAGAGTCCATATAAAATGTTCCATTAAAGATTCCCAGAATGCCTTTATGATAATTAGGACATAAGACGAGGTGGAAGGAGTATCTTGCAAGGATGCAGGAAGAAACATTTTGTAAAATTATACAGTAATTTATTATTTTATGAATTCATTAAATTTGTATAATTACTTTTTTTAATAAATCTAATTATTAAACTTAGGCATCATTTTTTAGGTAATACCTAATCTATTTTACAACCATACTATACATACTGGAGCTCACAAAATGTTGCTATGTAACCAACAATCTGTTCATAGATTCAACAAAACACAACGGTAGTACTGACAAATTATTTCTGTACAATCAACAATATTTGCTGCTGATTTAACAAAATACAATAACTGAATTGACAAACTACTTCGATATTATTAACAATTTTTTTGTTAATTTGACAGAAAGATAAAGACTAAATTGATAAATTTCTTTGTAAAATTAACAACGTTTTGATTGATTCAACAAAATATTTGTATACGCACAATAAATGATTTTTGTTAACACAACAATTTTTTTGTTACCACAACAAAAGTTTTAAGACGAGATAAAACTTACTAAAATTTTGTCAATCTGATAGAAACATTTTGTTGGACGTATATTGACAAAAAAATTGTTGAATCAAGCCTCATTTTTATCAAATATACCAGGGTTTTCTTTTCAGTGTATACTTAAATCACAGGACAGGAGCGATTTTATATTATGTTTATTATCATAGTTCAGTCCGCAGTTATTTTCTAAGAGGGTTTGATTTTTCTCTTAGATAAGTTTTGTATAGGGTAAATCCCAAGTTCGACCAATAAGTTTTTTTTATCCGAGTATTGTATTGTAAATAGTTTAAATAAACTGCGCTGCTTTTTCTAAGTTAAAGAGAGTGGATTCGTGCTTGTCACACTCTGATCAATACTAACCCATTGTGAAGTCTGTCGGGGAAGAAGCTTGCTCTTACCCGAAGTACCCTATCCATAATTGTATAAGTGCTGTAACTAATTAGTTACTTACTGTGCAGTTACATGCACACCAGTTCATTATATATACTGCGGTTAAGCTTGATAGCTCGTTCAGGTTATGGAAGATCTCTCAAGGAATTTTCTTCTCTGGACAATGGTATTCGAAGTGGGTTGAGTCCATAAGAACTGCCTTATCACCCCAACTTCTGAAAAAAGTTTATTTCATCAGTCGTATTTTCCTTATGAAGTCCCTCCGGAAGCTGTGTTTCTTTAGGCTACCTACAAGCATAGATAAGGGACTTTCGGTCATATCGCATGATTCTTTCTGGTCTGGGTTTACAGAAAGTTGGCCAGGTTTTTTTTTTTTGTGTGGTAATACACGTAAAAACATCTGTGAACATCCAGAGTTTAATTTTGGTTGATGGTCCCTAGAACAAAAAAAATTCTATTGCTGCTTTCTTGATTCTTTCTTTTGTATATTTTAATTCCCCCTGATGTATTTATATTTCAGTGCGACAGTCTTAATATACGATTTTAATTATCCTATATTTAAATTGAATAGCTCACATCATAATTTATTGTAAAGCCCAAAATACATTTTTTACAATTTGCTAAAAGGATTAAAAATAACATTGGCCTTGAACGTTTGACCTAATCGATACTTAAAACAACGTCTAAAGCATGGTCTGTTACATTAAAAAATAAATGTGATAAAAGTGAAGTATTTATAAATTATTTTTAGAAATTTTACATACTTACAAAATGTTAAAAAAATATATAATAATTTTCAAGAAATTAAAAAACAACGCAATTTTTGAAAATATGGAGAGATTTTTATTAGTACCTTCGAGAAGACTCGAGTTACGGAATTGTGGAAAATAATTGACAGTTTCGAAGTCTCAGATTGGATAACTCCTTCCTAAAAATACGGATTTTTGATTTAAGAATGCAAATGTTGGTAATGACTGAAAAAATATTTATGAATAGAATAAACGCTGTATAACATTGTTGTTGAAAACTTAAGAACGAATTTTTGGTTTTAAAAATAATAGTTAAATTAGATACTTTTGGTTTTGAAAAACTCAATATTCTTCGCTTAGCAATTTGTTGTCATTGTTTTATTTATTTTTGTAGGCATATCTCATAGGTGAGTTTTATTGGTATTGATAAAACTTTCATTTAAGATTAGTTCAAATATGAAGCCAATAGTTGTAAGTTACATAAAGAAACAGCTCGAAGTTGATCGGCCCTAGCGAGGTATCCGTCGGAACGGAAAATTCTCCGCAAAGCATACTCTTTCGGAGGTTCAAATTCCATTCGAGTTGTCCGACTTCGGAAGAGAAATAAACAATTGCGATGGCGCACCGCACCGCGCACTCCAAATCGTAAACAAATTCCGCCACCAATTTCTGTCGGGGCCTAGCTTTCAAATAGATATTTAACAAAAAAATGCATTTCATCGCACTTCAACGTAATTCGCCGATATGCGATACAAAATGTCGGAACAATTCTCCGAACAGTTGTTCCGAAGAATACCTCGCACCAAAAATCCTCCGAATCGTATAAAATCGGAGAATTTTCCGTTCCGACAGATACCTACCTATATTATAATAATAGGTGGTAAGTTAATAACGTAACTTATAAAATACTGAGACATTAAACAAAAAATGACAAAAGTAATCGGGAAACTTTTAAACTCTTAAACGTTTTGAATATCAATAAAAACGAGCGGGTCAATGGTAATGAATAAGCTGATCTGCGACACACTTCTAAGGCATTTATTAATAATAAATAAATTTGTTATTAAGGCTTTGTGAAGACATTAAAATTTACAGCAAAAAATATGATTCCGTCACATCATATAAAAATGCATCTAGGCGAGGTTTTATAATGATGACATCTTTACGAGTGCATTCAGTAAATGCAATTTTAATCACTTTATTCGATAATGTCACATGTTTGATTACAAAGAAATATTTATGAAGATCATAAAGTGCCTGCGATTAATCCCATATTAAAATTACAGACGGCATGTCCTTGCACCTTAAACTAACATCAGCCAAATAGCTTGCTGATGTTTCATTTATTTTTCAGGTAGGTACCGCGAATTGTATCCGATCACCATTTCAGTCAAAAAGTTTAAATAGAAATATAAATTATGTACAATTTTTAAAATGAAACCTAAATATAATAGCCAAATCTGAAGTCTACACTTCGTGTGAAACGAGACAATGATTGCTCCCTTTTTCACAAACTTCAAAGGTGTTTTGTTGGTTTTCCAGAACAAACAAAATTTAACTTACATAACTATTTATAAACAGAACATCAACAATTCATAATGCACATGTTTTTTTTTATATTTTTACATGTGCCTTCAAAATATTTAGCAAAATAGGCGAATTGGATTTACGTGCTATTTGTTCTGATCTGAGTAAAAGCTACCTACATAAGTGGCGCCGCTTTTCAAACATAACAAAAGTTGGAGGGAATTATTCAAATCAGTTTTTATTTAGGTATACGAAACCTAGATTTTTCGTACTCACAAATCACAATGGCGAAATTTTCCATACAAAATTTCGTATGGTGACCTACAAAATATTTAAGGTTAACGTTAAAAATGATTATTAACAAGTCCCATTGCGTCTACGAGCTTTAGGGTTTGTCTTTAGGGCAAAGTGCAAGGCAATTTTTAAATTTAAAAATAAAGTTGCATTGAGCCATTTATATATAGGTCATAGGTACATAGTCAAACTCCTGGCAGTGGTCGTACTTCGTACACTTAGGGAAAAATCCCTACATGTGAAACGACAACACTAAGAGATGGAAAGCACAGCACTATAAAAATGATTCGGGCGGCGGTACTGTAGAACGGCAGTGAGGAAAGTAAAGCCCGTAAAACCGAAGAACTCGGACATATTGCGCATATTCATTGATTCAAATAATATATCACAATAAATATTTAAATAAGTTGTTTTTATATTTTTCCGTAGGGGAAAAAGGAAAGATTTTTAATATTTAATACCATTAATTAATTTAACAGATTAACAAGAACTTGTATTTCTTTTTCAGTTCTCCAAAGTTTTCTTTTGTCTGGAACTAGATTTGAGATCTTGCTGCATGCCTCATTACCCTGAATTCACATTCTATTTCTACTTAAATTTTTTTGGTCAAAATACTCTTCTTTAAATGTTTGCATTTATGTATCTACTCAAACTAACTTTTGAAGAAAATTTAGCCGACCGATTTTAATTATTTAAATAAACTAATTTAGTTTAGTAAATATATACTTACCTAACAATTTCTTCTGCGTTTCTATTTTTATTAGTTTGTATAAATTAACTAATTTATTGTTTTTCATTCCTATTTCTATAGATATTACACACTTTTTTTTATAATTTTAAAACTTAACTAAGGTATTGTTGCGTAATAATTTAATACCTATAAAAATTTTTTTTAAGTAAAAAAAAAATTAAATAAAACAAATACAGCAATATGAACATTTTATTTGTAGGACAAATCTTAATTTTTGCAGTCGTGGTAGGAATTTTTATTTTTTTAATGATCCAATACTGACTCCTGGGGCTTTGTCTGTTATCAGTTGACGAGAAAACTACTCCACAGATTTCGATGAAACTTTTTTTAAATGTTTCTTAAAAGAACAAGAAGAATATATAAGGTCAGAGGCTTTTTCGGTAGAGATTTTGGCCAAAATTTATTTATTTCATATTTCTGACTGGCCCTGCCTTTAACTTGCCATTTGTAAAATAGTTCTTTATCAGTAGAAAATAAGGAATAAATAAGAGGGACAACATTTCCATGAATAATAATTAAAGCTTCCAATCAGCTCCTTCTAGAAGTTTAGTCTTTGTTTGTTACATCAAAAAATGAACGACTGTTCTTGATCGTGGTTATGTTTGGGGGCCATAAGACCATAATGGATTTATGTATCGTGGACTTATGTCCCTGGGCCATACATCGAAATCTCATTCAATTGAACGAACTCAATATCTGTAACGAAAAAGAAGTATGCTATGTGCAGTATGTATTAACAGCAACAGCGTTTTTCTGGATAAATTCGTAGATGACTGATGAGACACCTCTGGGTCTGGGGTCTAGGCGTGTGTATGCTGTAAATCAATGCTGTCACTTCAGATTTCAACAACAACAAAAAATCGTGCACTTTAGTTATATTGCTTAGTTTTTAAATTTACTGCTCTTTAAAATGCAACAACTTAAATCACAATTACAACGAAGCTAAAGATTATCGAATGAATAATATGTTTATGGATGATTGAACACAATATTTGAAAAAAATCTACTTAGAGTGCGCAACTGGTTTTAATCTTCTTACTGAGAAGAGCTAGTTCAAAGACTTTGCAAATCAATTTACATAATGAGATATGATTTTCCTGGTTGTCTTGTGTGAGATATATTTCAGTCCATCCGCATTCCGCATTTAGTCGTTGTCTTTTTACGCATGCGCCTGTTACAAAGTTTCATAATACGATACCAGTCCGTTAGCCCCCTTTATAGGTAAAGAAGACAAGACCATGAAAATAACTCATTAACAACTTAAGCCCGTGTTATTTTCCACAGTCGCATTTCAATCTTCTTGTACCTACCATAAATTAAACAACTTTTTGTTTGCTATTTGTAAACCTAACCTGTAACGTATAATACTTTCGAAAAAAACTAAACTAAATGAGCAACATATATAGACGAGAACAACAACTGTTATACAAAAACATTGATTTACAATATCTCACAACACTTTGTTACACTCGTAAACCTTTAACGAGATGCGCACATGTGGTACAAATGAATTTTGATGAATTATGAACTATGACCACATTGGGAGGGACTCCATCATCATCATCATCATCTTCATCAACAGCGCCGCAACAGAAGAACAAGAACACATCCAATCTTCAGTGATATGTAAGACAGACATGTGCAGTGCACGGTACCGCACTTTGGACACACACTAGCACTACCCTCTGAAGCTAAGAAAAAATAATTAGTCTTAAAGCGAATTTTTCCGCACTCATCGTCGAAGGAGGAAGAAGGTATACCTTAGCGGCGGAGCCACATTGAATCATAATTCATGTAGCTACATTTTTATAGGTCATATATCTTTAGTTTAATTCGTTTCTCCTTGCACCAACAGCAGCAGTAGTGGTAAAAGTATCTTTTTCTATCCGTCTGTAGCCATCATCACCAAGTAGAACATAAACGTTTTGAGAAAGATTCTTTAACTATTCTCACGAAGAGAAACAACGATTTGTTGTTGATGCTTTCGTTCCACGCTTCAGGACGAAAATTGCTTTCCTCTCGCCACACCGGGGCAGTGGCTAAGGTGCATTCCGCTTGGTCTCACCTGTGTCAAAATCTGATCTCGTGCACACGGTACTATAGTAAGTACTACAGTGGTGGATTTTCCCCCATATATGTACAATCATTACACACGAATCTATGAATTAATAAATTTATGCAAACAAGCCCGAGCAAAGTGCACAACAGCGCTCTCTTCGCGCGCGACATGAAGCCCACTTACTACCTCTCGCTGAATATTAATCACAAGCGCAGTCGGCAAATCGATCTAAATTTTGAAAAAAAAAAAAAAAAAAATGCTGCCGTGGACGGCGACAACGCGAATGTCCATGTCAACATGGTAATGCGCACTGTTGTTGCAAATTTATCAACCAAATGGAACATTTAATAAATTTCAACGTACAAATCTTCACACCAATTTCTCACGGATGTCCTCACTCATGCCTAGGCGGTTGTGCCGTGAATCCTTGGCCTTGTGGATCGATTTACCACGAGCGATAAAGACGGACGGCAATAAAATGTGCTTTGCTCTATGGACGAGGAGAGGAGAGTGTAAGAGATGGCTTCTTCTTGTGGTTCGCTTATGGTGTTATCTTGAATTGGAACCTTTGATATTTTTGGAGCAATCTGAAGGTGGAAAATTTATTGAGGTGTCGCGGTAGAGTGCGCCTTTTCTATAATTAATCAGATAGGTTCGACAATTCCGTTGGAAATATAATATTTTCTTAAAAAAATAATAAAAAATATTTTGTGGTGTAAATTATTTTACAGTTTTTGTTTATTTTCTTGCAGATGAATCAAACGTGTAAGGTGTGTGGAGAGCCTGCTGCTGGTTTCCACTTTGGTGCATTTACTTGTGAGGGATGCAAGGTAAGATATATAAAAGCAGTCTTTGCACTAAATTTGCTGAGCGATCGATGTAGGGGTAGAAATTTATGTACAAAATTGATCGGTATGGTGCTCGGCTCATATATTAATCGTATCCTCACAAAAAAAATAAAACAAAAAAAAAGATCGTTGGAAATTTCTTGTTTTAAAATTAGGCCCTGAAAATAAAATAAAACAAAAATTACAGGTCTCAAAAGACAGATCAACATATTTCATGCGAATATGTTTAGAATCGTTTTAAAAACTAGTATTCGCGCATGGAATTGCTATTGTTCGCCCGTTCTTACAAGTGAACGTGAATCGCTTGTGGAATCTTTTTCACAAATTTTACGAAATGCGGCTTAAAATTGCGACTTGTAGTGTCTAGATTTCTATTTACAGATTTTTTTTTTCTACAATTTTTTTTTAGCAAACGTGGTAAATTCAGGATTCAATTGTAGTGAATCCAAATTTTGAATTTTTCAACAAATTAGCTTTATAAAATTTTTTCAATAACAATTTGGTTAAATATACCTAAGGTCTCAACAATATTGAACCGCACGCTCCTATGCAATCTATCAAATTACTCCTATTCACAGAGGCAATAAAGGCTGCAAACAATAGGTGGAACAGCATTGATACCTGCGTCATACCCAAGCAAATCTGGCCAAAACTAGACGCTAAAAGGACTCAAAGACTTCTTTCTGTAGGCAGAAACAAAATCAGCTCCCTAGTGGGGGCATTAACAGGACATTGTCTAATAGGTAGGCACGCCCGTAGATTGGGTACACCCTACAATGATATTTGTAGGAGCTGCATGGATGAGGAGGAGGAAGAAACTGTTCTTCATCTTCTATGCAACTGTCCAGCACTTGCAAATTTGCGCAAAACAAACTTAGGAGACTACTTCTTCGATGACCTCAGTGACTTGTCTAACATAGACATAATCTGTAACAGCAAATACATTACAAAGACCAAATGGCTTCAATGATCTTCTACATATCATCCATTCTCTCTTAGACGGGCTGTCTGTGGATTGCAATCGAGGGGTAGACTGTTTCGGTCACCCCTTTCGTACATCCGAAATAAATCCTCACTCGGTCAAACTCACCTTTTGACCAAGTTGCAATACCCCCGCAAAATGCGTTTGTAGGCTGATTGCTGCAATCGCCACTAATACCGCGCTTTTTGCTGCATCCGCCCTATTCGATAAGTTGCCAGAGGACACAAGCGAGGGTTGTACTGATACGGTCACCACTCGCCCATCCGAGGATAAACTACCCCAACTCTCTACACGAGACGTAAGAATTGTTTAAACAAAGAAGACAAAAAGTCACAGGCACAAAGATAGCAATACGCCCACTAGTATGTCCAGCCTAGAACACTCTGGCCTTCTCCATTTCAAAATTTTCATTTATAAATATCATGAAACAGGACCAAGAAGTTTATATATTTTTTGTTTGTTCCGAAACTATACTCTATAAAAATTTAAGGCTTTTAGATTTTTCATAAAAAAGAATGGGGCCTTACTGATACATAGTACAAATTTAATCTTCATATTAAATATTTTGTAGGTCACAATATGGAAAATTCCGCCATTGTGAGTTCGTAAAATACATATAAGCAGGTATCGCTCAATGACATAAACAAACGCGAACATAAATGGCAAGGTGTGGTTAGGGGTTACCAACTTTTAAAACTAATTGGTAATTAAACCTACACAAAACAGTTTTTGATTCTATAAAAGTCAATGAACAATTGCTCAAATAGTTCTATGCGTCGTACTTATAACAAATCTTAATCTCGACTTTAAATTTACGGAAGCTCATAATTGCGAAATTTGTATGGAAAACTGTGTAGGGGAGAGGTACCTTAGACACTTTTTACAAAAATCGCTCTAGATCCATTAAAAAGCTGAGTATTCCTTCGGATCTTGAAAATTATTATTACATGTTGTTTTATCTTTGAATCTTATATCCAAACTTATATGTAGGTACCTATAGTTATGATTTATATATTTTTTATTTATTTTTATAATCTCTTTAAAGTGTACCATTCTGCCCCTCTGGGGGGCACCTTAGGACAACCATGGGGCAGTTTTGGACATGTCTAAAAAAACGCTCATTAGGAGCGATTTTCTTCTTTTTCTTGTAATTTCTGACCATAAGTGCAGATATAAACCTAAACAAATAAAACCAAAAACAATCACACTGAAATAGATTGTTCAAAGTGATAAAAGGGGGCAGATTAGGACATGCCCAAAAGTTCCCCTCGCGCATTGTCCAAAAGTGCCCCGAGAGGGATAAAAAACTAAAAACTTCATATTTTTTTAGATACAATGTAAATTGTTAATATTTTGGTTGAATAACATCGCTACACATGTAAACATTATAATTGAACACTTTTAATTTGTAAATTGAGCATAATGTTAGAATAATATGCTTACGTCTAGGAATAAAAAAAAATACAACCGTCGTTTGGAAACAGACTTTTCTTTTTATCTTATTTTTTAAAGTTGGTCAATATCCATCAGATGTTTGTTTGAAGTGGATTTGCCACTGTAAAATTTTATTTAAGTATTAAAAAGTTTTTTTGTAGTACTTTTTCTTAAGTTGTCCTAAACTGCCCCCCTCTCCCCTACTGTTAAAATTTAGAGTCGAAACTTAAAATGTTTAGCGTTAGGTGGTATAGCTGCTTGGATGTAAAATTTTAAAGTATGTTCTGCTATTCTTCTTGATTCGTATCAGAACAATCAGCACGCAACACGCAGCTCAAAATTGACAGTTTGTGTAAAATTTGTATCTGGTCATTTTCATGGCTTTTGTTAAATAATCCGCACGAAGGTTAAGATTACGTATATGGCTTGCTACAATACCAAGACGAAGCTGTTTTGATTTTGATTGATTGAACTCACGCATTATTTCACTACGATAGCTTTCGTGACTGTAAATTTATTTTAGCAAGCCTCCTCCCGTCGAAAATCAATAACTTTGTTAATTGTATGCAGTGTGAGTTTATTGAGTATTTGAAGCTGCAAAGCAAGCTGATATTTTTGAGTTATAAAACAGACAAACTCTTAATGATACAATGTCGTTTTTGTCCATTAATCTTAGAATGTCTTTTTAAATATACGATCGAGGCTTTCATAAATCATTTTTGTATGTAGGTACAAGCGTAACATACGAGCCCTTAAGCTAATATTGCACCAGATCAAGGTAGGTTTTTCTAAAAGTATTCAAATTTCCACTAGAAACAAAATTTATAGAACGAGGGTTAGGTAGTTATGCTATTTGTATTCATCTCCCAGTGATTAAAACATGATGATGGTGTCCATCTGTGACCATAATAAAAAAAGAGAATATTTTGCTCCTAAAGATATTAAAAAAGAGAACATTTGTAAAAAGATAGAAGACAAAAACGAGAACAAACAAAATTAAGAAAAGAAAACACAAACAAAAACTTAAAAACATTTATTTTATTTTATTTAAATTGTTTAATTCATAATTCGTTCTTAAAAGAGAGCTTTAAAAAATAACAATAATAACAATATTCAGTCTGTTCGCATTTATCTTACATCGCATTGTTAAGATACAAAAAAATATTTAAAAATTAAAACTAAATACCTATTTCAAGCATAAATCAATATTAAATTAATCCTAAACCGATCCTAGCCAATTTTCTTTCTCATTTTAAAATGTACTAGTTTTCTGAATTTTAGAAGTAAATTAAAACGAAATACCTAACACCGCACTTACATCTCATCTCATCTCACTATAAGTAATATGAATTATCCAAACTTTTGGAAAAAGAAACAAAATTGATGCTATTTAAAAAAGAGATACATTTATAAAAAACTAGCTGACCCGGCAAACCTCGTTTCGCCCAAATTTGTTAATTTGTTAATAAATTCCGAGCATGCACCAAGCACTTGCTAATTTATGTAATTCGACCAATTAAAATTCTTTATTCTAAAGTTATATTAAATGCAATAGAAATAAATGATGAATAGCAATGTTGATTTTTTTCAATCAAACCGCAATGATTTTGACGTATCGGTATCGTCCAACCTTCCACTTTATCACTAAATTGACAAACATCCATCGATTATCCTTGCAATAAATTATTTGTCATAGTGAAAGCGAGACGCACGGGAAATTGAAGTTGCACGAATGGTAAATCGTTCTTAATAAGCGAAATCTGCGGAATAAGAGTGTTTGCCTTTGAATTTTCCCCTTAAAATCATCACTTGTATGATATTTGATGTGAGATCCTTCACCATAAAACAAATGCGATCCGTTGTAAAGTTTCGGTACATTGATGTTTCGCAACAGAATTTTAACTGAACCAACTTTCAAATCCGAATTATGTAGAGGTAAGGTAGCATTCCTTCCTTCCAACCAAAAATTATAAAAATTGAACGATCCGTCCCCGAGTTATGAGTGCACATACGGACGTCAGTCTCTTTTATATGTAACTGTACCCACCCGGCTTTGCCCGTACCTTTCTTTTGAATGGGACGTGCCACAATCCGTTTTCTTATCCCGCTTGTGTTTTTAAAAGTACCACCTATAGGTCAAAAACTATCCGAAATTTAAAACTGGAAGCAGCCATATCCATCCACAAAATTTCAACCAACTTGGTAGCGCTGTTTCGGCGATCGGTAACAACGCCACCTATAAGGTGCAAAATTATCCTATCTTTCAACCGGGAACGAAGAATATAAATCTATAAAATTTCATTGAAATCGGGTGAGTGGTTTCGGAGATCGATTAAAACGCCATATAGCGGGTCAAAAATCCTATCTTTTAAGTTTGCGTTAACCTGAAATACAACAATACGAACAAAACAAAAGAAGAATCATAAAAATTGACCCAGTGGTTATCGAGTTATATCATCATCATCGAGTTTCATCCCGAAAAAATAATAGGTATGAACTAAGAAGATTATTATTAAAGAAAATTTAATTGGCCTGAATAACGACATACGCCTACAAATTAATTATTTTGTATGTATTTTATCATATATCATATATATGTAATAACTCCGATCGAAGCATCTGTTTTAAACGATATTTATTTTGTTTACATCCTCGTTGACGATATTTGCAGCACGCATTCTGTCAATGTTATGCCAACGCCATAAGGTTACATCAAAAAAGTTTGAATTGTAAAAGCGCTATGGTTACATTAGATATAATTTAATATGGTGGTTTAGTATTCTTAAATTTTCTAATTTTCCGCGAAATTTTCTTATTTTTTTCTTTTATAAGATTCTTCTCCTGACAATAACAAACACAACAAAAAAAAAAAATTAGCGAAATCGGTCCAGCCGTTCACGCGTGATGCCGTGACCAAAGGAAATAGGGATTCATTTTTATATATATAGATGAGAACAAATATACGAAGTAAAAAAGATATTGCAAAAATGATCGGACCGAAAAAGGGGAACATGTTCTTATTTTACCCGCCTGGACACAGGGTAGGTTATGTGTTTTGCGCGTATCCTATGTACGTGTACGTTCCTACGTGACGCCCTTGAGCCCAAACGGCTTGACCGATTTTGAAGAGGGAGGTGTCATTTAAATGGTATTCTTTCCCGTAGTGTTATAGGCTGAACAAATATATAGGTATAAAAATATAAATTAAAAAAAAAAAAAAATTAAATACAAAAGTTATAATTTAAAAAACCAAAAACCCGACTGACTGTAAGAAAGATTAAAATAAGACACTTCTAAGTATAACATCTAACAAAAGTATTTCAAGGGCAGTCCTCTTGAAAGTGTCTTATTTTAATATTTTTAAATCTTTTTTACAATCAGTCGGGTTTTTGGTTTTTTAAATTAACTCTTTTGATTAAGAGATACGATGGACACCCTGTACGGGATGATCAAAAGCATCATGTCGCACGCTATGACGATAACGTCACAACTAAAAATGTAAAAAAAAAAGAGTACCTATTCTTTAAAAAATAAGGAGCGTCTTTTGTTTCATTGTGGTGCCACCTCAATGGTTTAAGGTTTTTGGATTTCTTATTCTGCTTCTCCTGAAAAATCGTGTGTATATCTAAGAACTGTTGTCGTATTAAAAAAATCCCAAACTACTGTTAGTCTACACTACCATAATATATATGTATATATCAATCCTCTCAAAGCCACAATCTGGCGAACACGTCGCGCGTAGTTCTTACAAACCAGCTTAAAGCTCCACATAATTCACATACTAAACCCCATACTATTTATCATTCGAAACGCTAATGATGTTGTACCTATACAACGAATGCCGGCAATTTGTCAAAACGCTTAATGCATTAACCATTACACAATTCAATTTCAATTACTATTCTTCCTCTGTCCATTACGGTTCACTGCCAACGATTTAACCCCATGTTCTGAAGAATATCAAACCGCATAAATCGCCAGCTTCTTGCCCAAATGCACGTTCTAATAGCGCTTCAGGTATGGAAGACCGACAAAAGAATCGGCCTAGTTTTGAGCGGCCAAATTGCATAACAATTCTTACAAAAGCCATTACTAATGTTGTTACGTGGCTTTTGTTTATCCACCATTCTGCGTACTTTGTTGTTCATTTCGTATGACTTCATGTATTCCCCACTCTCGTCGCGCTCTTTCATTGTCTGTGCATTTTGCTGAAGAACGGCCTTCAACCCAATAGATTCTAAGATAGGTACGTACGCTTAAATGTTGTATCATCACAAAATTATGCCGTACAATTTTTGTTATTGTTAGCTGCTTCTTCATCTGTGCCTCCTCCGCCAATGCGGGACTCCCTGCTTCTGAAGCTACTGTGTGTAGCATCTCCATGGTATAGGAGGCTGCCTGTTCGCACAGTAGCCCATAATCATTTTTCAAACGTCTTCGCCCAGCAAACCAATTTGTCCGTGGCTTTTGGTATACGGTTCGCGTTCTATGGATACCTTGCAGCCATACGGTGCGGTTACTTGTTACAAATTGACCTCAAAAGTTATTTAAGGAGAAATAAAGCAACAAAAGCAGAGTAGCTAACTTCTTTGGCTTTGCACAAAAAAAAAAAAAAAAATACAAACAAAAATTGTGTAATTTCCCAAGTTCGCCAAAAAGCACGAAGTTAATGACTTCGAAGAGCCAACTTAAATGGGATTTCTTTGGCCATCCGCCTTCGCCATCGCTATCGCCATCACCCACCACCACCACCACCACCATCATCATCATCATCATCATCATCATCATTGAGCGTTTGGTGATCCATGGATTCACGGTTCAGATAGATGGACGTTTTTTCATACTCGAATTATTATGTTAATTACCTCGGCTCAGTAGCGGCGCGGCAACGGTAGGTACTTGGAGCTTTGGCCGTGTAGCGAGCTGTGCTGATGCAAAACATGATAGGGAGTTAGCGTTCTTCGTTTGTTTGTTTGTCGGTCGGTCGGTATAGACTTGATGTATACTACGAGCATCATTATAATGCAGTTAACATTGCTACACATTGCGCTGTGATGGCCGTGACATTGGAACAAAAACCGACTGGTCTCGAAACATATTATATTTGGAGCTAAGTAAAGTCGCACAAAAATTATTTAGCTTCTGGGTATAGGAATCGTTAATTTATAATCAGTGGGAATCAGCTGAAGTTGACGATCGCAACTCCTTAAAAACAATAGAGAAAAGCTTGCGTTAAGTTGGTTGTACCTGCCACAATACTCAGGAAACTTAAAACCTACGATAGCCCTATAAAAAGCATCACTCTGTTTTATCAATGAACAGTATCTGCAGTAAAGAAAAATAAACTGTGATGTCATTACACACATTGAACAAAGCTGCGAGAACCAACAATTAATATTTTACGACATTCAAGTTATCTCTTGGGACAATTTATATATCTACAGCTGTCCCCAGTCTCCCAAAAAAAGTGTCGAACCCATTACCCATATAAAGCTATCAAAGAAGTTGTTAACCCAAATGTATTACATAAATATAGAAAGAGACTGCCTTGTTGGATATCAAAACCTCTTAGAAGCCTTAAAAGACACTTACAATCAGCCTGTGTAACGACTTTAGAGATCTAGGAAGCTGGCAGGTCCCCAAATTCTCTTAAAACCTAGTATCTGTGGATTGAGCCTACTTCTCTACTATAATGACAGTTTAAAAATCGCTCCTCTTTCCACAGGTCATCCGGGATCCTTCCCATCTAGGTTTAATTTTGTTTTCGTCCGAAAAAATAACCTTTTGCCAATTCCATTTTGCACATCCCAGCTCATGGATCTCTCGCGAAACGCAAGCACTGCTTTTTCCTTGAGGCATTAAGTGGTGTTTTTTTTAAGGTTCAGGTGCTTTAAGTGTTTAGCACGGCGAATTATGCGGGTAACAATGGATAAGATGACCTTAACGTTAGCTTTCTCCCCAGTTTTAGCTGCCGATAAAGCTGAATTTGACGCTATTCTAAGGATACTTCGCGTTTCATGAAGTGTTAAGGCAGAAGAAATGTTTCCTTTATAATTGTTTGCACAAGACGATGGGTTCTCTAAATAATGACTGATACAATGATCACTTCGCTTTATTTTTCGAGCTATAGCACGGCATGAAAGACCGTCAGAGCAATAAACGTCTATTCTTGCCCTTTCCTACTCTGTTAAACATGTTTTCTTGTCCATTTTTATTAACACTCAATCAAGAACAAATATAGTTCATAAAATTTACCGTTTAAACCGAAAAAAAATATGTATTCACTTCACAAACAGCGTTGATTTGTCCACTGCTTCTAATCTAATGACCCGATTTATTTCCGCATATTTTTTACTTAATTAACAATTTGTCTTCAAAGTTCCGTTAGCTAAATTTCTCCTTTACACAAATTTTATATTTTGTTGCTATCAAAATAGTCTCTCATATGCCATAGTCATATAACGGGAGTAATATCGATTTTACTTCTCAAAAATGCCTGCTTCTAATCTTATGACTTGCAGTGTATATCAGGTTCGCGCAAGGTATTTATTTTTGATGACTTGCTGTGGTGCATTTTGAATATTTCAAAAACTATTGTACTTAGATCGTTTATCCCCTATCAAAACCAAACAGGCATAAATATCGCTAAAATCAGCAGTAGAAAGGATATGATACTGCTGCTGGTGCGTATAAAATTAGGTTTCCTTTAAACTCAATGTGAATTAAGACATTTATAGACGTCTTGCTGAAAAAAGGAGATATTAAAATGACGTGTATGAACGTCATGCACCACCGAGAGAGCCGACGAAGACGTGTATACAAGTTTCGTGTGCGAACGTGATATCCAACTCTGACGAACCATACAAAATTTAATTGAAATAGGTGGTTTAGAATCTCGACAATCGGCCACCTATCCAAAATAGTTCTAATTTTCAAAAATCGGTAAATGTGTTAAGGCGTGAATCGGCGACAAACGAAAAAATTTGTTTTTTATATATGTATATACTAGCTGCCCCGGCAAACAAACTAAATCACGAATAGCAATGTTGAATTGTTTCAATCAAACCGCAATGATTTTGACGTGTCGGCCAACCTTCCGCTTTTTCATTAAATTGACCATGTGAAAAACATGTGAATTCAAGATTGATGCCACAAATGCACAAACA
This sequence comes from Cheilosia urbana, assembly GCA_946477585.1. Classification (NCBI taxonomy): domain Eukaryota; kingdom Metazoa; phylum Arthropoda; class Insecta; order Diptera; family Syrphidae; genus Cheilosia; species Cheilosia urbana. Next base: position 71,379,072 of record OX297855.1, read on the forward strand.
TCCATCAATTATCCTTGCAACAAATTATTTGTCATAGTGAAAGCGAGACGCACGGGAAATTTAAGTCGCTTAAATATGAATGGCAAATCTTTCTGATAAGCGGAATCTGCAGAATGAGAGTGTTTGCCTTTGGATTTTCCCCTCAAAATCGTCACTTACATGACATTTGATTTGAGATCCTTCACACTAAATCAGATGCGATCCATTACAGCCGACTTTCAAATCCAAATTATGTAGAGGTAAGCCCAGAACATCCAAGGAATTCAAAAATTCAACTAATCCCAATAAAGTTTTATTTTCACGACAAAAGGTAGCATTTATGTCCTTCCTTCCAACCAATAAGCAAGAAATCGAACTATCCGTTCCTGAGTTATGAATGCACATACGGACGTCAGTCTCTTTTATATGTGTAACTGTACCCACCCGGCTTTGCCCGTACCTTTCGTATTAAGTCTTGCTCACATTTCGCAAAGTGCTTTATTTGGAAAAAAAAAACTTAATTAAAGGAACTTTAAATTATAAACTCTGAATAAGAATTTATCGTACTACAATGATAGTATTCGATTGCCATTTTGCAACCCTATTGCGGATTTGTGGAAAGAATAAAAAAAAAAATCGGGATGGAAAAATAGGGGTTGATCGTAGAGGAGGGAAAAATTAGCGTTGTATGAATTTGTGTATGCTGTATCATAAAAAAAAATGTAGGGGTGGACCACCCTTTACAATTAGGGGGATGAAAAATAGATGTTGTCCGATTATCCACCCTAGCCGATATGCACGCTAAGATTCACGAAAATCGGTCGAGCCGTTTCGGAGGAGTTCAACCACACACACCGTGACACGAGAATTTTATATATTAGAGATAGATTAACCAACAAATTACAGCCTCTTTACAATTCAAAATGTTTAACATTTCATCTAGCTCTAACATGATAACTGGAAAATACTGAATGCGTAATTCCTTCAAAATCGGACATACCTACTGTAAATAAGTGGTAAACATCCTTCCGCTAACTGAGATTACAGAGGCTACACAAAATTGGAAGATTTGGGCGGTGCGGGTGCGGTACATAATTTAAATGCGCTTACTCTCTTCTTATTTTGAAAATGACGCTTATCATCACAGTTGTGTTGTTGGTCATTGGTCAAGAAGTATGTTTTTTCATTTAAAAAGTGGTTCAATTTCCACGTCTTCAAAATAACGGTATCCCCAGTCCACACCTGTGCCGCAGACTGAGCCAATTGCTCGTTAAGCCTCAGACAATCCGACGGTAACTAACAGTGCTAGTGCACCGATTTTTTTACGTTGGCGGTTGTTGTCGTTGCCTGGGTGGCTTGCAGTGTTTCATATGTGTAGTTATTTTTCTTCTTTTTTTTACGATTTTGTAATGACAGAGAAATTGAAATTTATACAATTTCCCGCATGGGGTTGGGATTCGGATTAAAGAAAATATGAGAAAGAATTCACTGACAAAAATTAAAGCAGAACTAAACTGAGTTGTGAAATTTTTTGTCACATTCAAAGTCTAAATTGTCGTCGATTAAATCAAAATCAACATAAAATTGCACCTCAAATTGTATCAGAAGCCAATATAAAATATCAATATTAAGCCAATTATCAACACATCTTCGGTTCCTAAGCTTATATGGCGGTCTTTCATAATCCGTCTTATAGAGAGTACAAAAAGAAATTAGGGCTACTTATGTTTCATATATACACTCAAAAAAAAAGTAATTTCAATTTGATATTTTTGTCATATCAACTTCAATTTCTTCAATACTATACGTATGTATAGTATATACCTAATATTTAAATTGAAAAAAAGATAGCGATAGCGTTTGTAATTTAATAAAATTCATTCATTCCTTGTGTTACTAAGTGAAAGGAAATAGATTCTGGCACGATCATTATAAGCCTTGAACCTGCGTACCAACTTTCTTTGGAAAACATCTGTAGCAAAGCCAGGGCAGGGCAGATTCCGTATAACAATGATCGTGTGGCCGATGTCGATTTTAAATATATTTCCAACTCCCGAACACTTTTGTTGTACAGAAGTTATTTTAACTTGACTTGAAGCTGAAGTTGAAGAAGCCGCTTCAATTTTTTTTTTAAAGCCGCTATATTTTTTTCCAAATAAAAACCTTTAAAATATAACACAGTTGCGTATCATCACATTATTATAGTGTTTAGCGAGATAATGCCTTTTAAATATCGTTAAAAAGCAGAATGGCTTTAGAAATGTTTTCCTTTTTACTGGCCCTTTTTTTTGTTGCGACTTTTCAGAACTCTGCAGTGGTCGCGCTGGTTGTAGGAATATATTTGACAATCGTAAACATACAAAATGGATGCAGATTTCCGGATTCAATCGAAACACTCTCTAACATAGCTCCCTACCTAACAACTCTGCTGTATAGCATTACGTAAACAGGAAATGTACTTAATTTTCAAATTCAAATATTTTGCAAAACAATAATTCTATTTGGCAGAACACTTGTCACTCGCCGTCATCATATATCACAAGAGTGCAAAATACTGCTTTGAATGCATTTCAATCACGTAGGACTTCATCTTTTATTTGCCATGAAAATAAGTATCTTATGTCATAATGTTCGAAGGCACTATATACGTGCGACAACTAGAACTTGAGTTTTTCACAATTGCATTAAATAACATTTGCTGACGTATGCAGGTGTCAAGAGAGTTGTGCTCGATAACATCGCTTTAGCGTGTCGGTATAACTCATCAGTAAATGTGTTTGAAATTGATTAATGCGAATGTTGAGAAAACATTTTTTGATGGATGAAGAAGGCTCATAGCTGACAAGATGTAAAACTTGTTTTTAATGATTACGCTGTAGGGTGGCATTTCATTTCAAATTTGTTAATAATATTTTGCTTGGAAAAGTAGGTACTTTTCTATGGAAGTTTTTGGTCAAAGGATATCTAAGTTCGAGTTCACTTTCTTTGCTTTACAAGCTATAAAAATACGTCAAAATACAGTGGTACGGTGGTCCTAAAACAGGAACATTAACCGTGTAATTTGAATTTCTAAAATTCGTTCTTCCTTAAGGGGTTTTTTTTTCAGAAAGCGTAGTCATAATTTAACTAAAAGCAATTTTTTATAACATAAACTTTTTGTTAAAGGTGTTGGCTCAACAACAGGGCCCCAACGTTATGCAATATTTGTTTTCTTAAATCTATACAGCATAAATTGTAGCTGTATTCTCGGATTCATACTGGTATTATGTATCGTTGACTGGGTTGACCTTAGGGCCTCCAAGTCCGGGTATTATTGATTAACTAAAAGCAAGTCTTCCCTGTTGGTTTTTAGGCACTTTGGACGCTTATGATAGTCAGCAACACTCTTCCTACTTGTATCAATATTTTCTGGCGTATTTCGTCTTATTTCTCGCCCATTCTTCAATTCATTTCCCTGTATATGCATAGTTTCAAATTATTCATTAAGCCGCGGCTGAATAGTTCACTTGGTCCGTACATGACTTCCACACAAGAAGTCACGGAATTGGCCCACATTTTCAATTCTTTAAACAAAATATTTGAATAATTTTAAGGACTTTAGCTGGTGCATAATAATCGATTGTTATCGACTATGTAATACTCTCTACGGCTGTCAAATGCCAACTTATTTAGTCATCCAAGTTGAGTCTACCTGAAACGTAAAAAGCAACATGTATTACCCAAACTGGGTTGCATTTATTAAATATTAAGAGAACTCCTATAGGTATATGGTGATGGACGATAAAAGCTTCATATGCATTTTCAAGGCTGAATAGAGTACTGCTTGCCCTGATAACTACCTGTGTTAAATTAAATGAAGCTATTCGTAGTCCTTCTCCTTCTCTATTCCATATTTACGAGTAGTACAACGCTGCCCTAGTCATCGGGAGGAATCAAAATATCTTAGTTTGTGGTTTTCCACAGCCAAATATTCAAAATAAAAAAATTATACACTCAGACAAAAAAAATGTAATGCCAACAATATTTTCGTTGTTTAAAATCAACCCAAAAATATCAAAATTGAAATGTAAGAAAAAATATTATTATATAGCTTGGAATTTTTAAAATCTTAAACCTCTTCGCTTAGGTAACATTTTTCTTGAGTGTACTTGCAATTGATTTACCAAATCAATAAGTAAAAAAAAAACTTCTTCTGCAATCGCAACCATCCCCCTTGAGTATAATAACAGATGTTCATAGATGATCTTTGCTTCATTTGTTATGGGACAATAAATTCCTCACGTTGAACATTGCCACAGCGCAGAACAACAGCCAAAAGTACCATCATTGCACTTCTCAACAATCAAAACAATAGACTACTTCTAAGGTTAATTTGGCATCAAGATTACTAGATCGGATATGCAGTGTTTCATAGGCGGTTTTTTTTTATTATTATTTAAGCCGCCTTCGCCTTTTTATGAGTAGGTATAGATTTTTCATATATATCGCTGCTTGGCAACGCAATTTGTAAAGATGGCTATCTCGAGATTCTATTGGAATTTATTGCTCGTTTTCCACATAAATAGGTTGTTAGATTGAATTGAATGGTTGTTTATCTGCTAGAGGTTACAGTATATGCAGGCAGTTATTAACATGAGTGGAAAGCTTAAAAAGTGAAGTAAGCACACAATTATTGGTCTTTTAAAAGTTTTGTGTTATTATAATTTATTAAAAAGAACGTTTATAAAAAAACAAAAAAATGATTAGTTAGCTGCGATTTCATGTGTCATTTTTCGTGGCCAATTTGATATGCTGACGTCACAAAAATTCCGCCATTCGGTTGTCACTCGTGTGTCTTTCGTCAGAGTGCGCTGCGGCAGCCGGCAGCCCCCGTCACCAGACGCTTAACTGGCTATCCACACGTTGTGACAAATTTTATTACGTCTGCATGTAATTTGACATAAGAAGAGGCATGTGTAATCGTAGACTTAGATCAAAATAAGTAGACCATTGTGCTTCCTCTGTTTTTTTTTTTTTAACTCTTTAATTCGGTTGTTGTTTTAAGAAGGTCTTAAATCTTAAGAAACATTCTTTGAGTTTGCATTCGATTAAGAGGATTTTAATTTGAACCCTAAAATCTGACTTGAAAAACGGTTAAAACCTTGGTGCGCAACGAAACGACGAAATAATTTAGAACAATAAGGTTTTATGTACCACTTAGAACTTTCTTGGCAAAATGGTTCACTTTTTCTTTACATAGAACTTTGGGACCTTAAATTTCTGGGTTTAAAAATTGCAATTCCACACAATTATAATAAGATTCAATTAAGAATAAAAATATCTGGCACCCGAGTTTCAATTAAGTAACATTTTTATTCAAATGAGGTAGGGGGAGTAGGGGATGGTGTAAACGAATTTTGGATGGTTGGTCGTAGAATAAATTTGGGGCTTTAAATATCTCGGGGCTTTGAACAAAAATTAACTTTACAATATTGGCCTTCGATTTATATAAACAGTTTTGAAATATATCAGAATCTATATAAAAATCACTGCCCTTAAAAAACATCTGCCACACCCTTGGGGTATGTGTAAACAAAACTAAAACTCATGGGGGTTAGGTATAAATATGAAATTTTATTATTTTAAATAAATTAGCGAATGACGAAATTGCTTAAATCAGTGTCGAAAGTGTATCTAGATGCAGCTGGAGATGTTCCTGGTAGATAAACTGGACCAGGAAGAATATATTTTATCACATTTCGCGAAACGATGGAGATATCGTCAATGAGTGGATATATAAAGCTTAAAGTCTTCGATGCAGACCTTCTTAAAAATTTTATGTCAAAGACCAATTGGCTATGGACTTGCACTATGTTTCCAATAAAATAGAAGCGGATATTTGCAATTTGAACACTTAGCTTAAAAACTCATTAAGATGGGGCAGGTGTAAACGCGTTCACAAGAACCCCCTTTACGCCGTTTACAGCTGCCCCAGTTGGCCTTTTTGAGAAGAAAATTTTCTGACAAGTCAAAAGGGTTGCCAAACAAGAACTTACCAAAATAACTTGAAACTACTATGCTGCAGCTACAAAAATATACATATTCGACTTGAACTGGTCAAAAACTGCACTTGAAATCCACAATTTAACACCCAATCAAAATTTTACTTTGTGACAACGAGAAACTTCTTTCGTGAATAAAATTTTACACTGAAATCGGTTCTTCCCCGCTTTAATATAGTGTAATCGTGTCTATTTTTGGTAAGTACTGCCAAATACTGGTTGCTGCTACATAGTAGTGTGTAGTCGCAATATGGAATGTTAACACCTGCCCCGCGTTTACACCATCCCCTTCTCCCCCTACATAGAAAACAGTTTCTTATAATAATTTTAAGTGGTTTTAATGATTATAACGGCAATTGTGAAATACAAAAGATGCATTTTATGGATAGAAGAACTTAATTGAAATAACAGATGGTTATTAATATCAAATATATGAAGTTAAATTAAATTAAAAGCTGAACAAACAAAATAAATAAAAAATTCCAACTTCATTAAAAAAGGGTCCGTTGAAAAATTAATAAAGTTGTGAAAATCAGTGGTCCGAGACGATATCATCAGTCTATTCAAAACGAAAAAATGTCACAATGATTAGTAAATTTAAGGAAAAAGATGTTACATTTTAACATTTACCTAGTCTTACAGCCCGATTCTGACAAACCTCACTGTTACCTCACAAGTCACAAAACCCTCACAAGGTGAGGTGAAATTTATTTTGTGAGGTTTTCGTATTCTGTTAGCACACTCACAACTTATGAGGCTCACAAAAATAATCGAAATTGTGATCTCCTATGGAGCAGTTCACAACTCAGAAGTCACAAATTTTTCGGTGTCATATTCTGTGAAAAATATAAATATAATGGAAATAGATTTGATTCTTGTTCATCTTGTTGCAAAACTCTCATCTGAGAATGAAAGGTAAGATTTACAGCAGTACTAAACAACCTAACCATACCGTTAGATTGCAGCGCAGACGACTTTTGCGGAAATTAAGAGATGAAAATGATCCATTTTCACTCCATGACACCATATTCATTAAATTCGTTCTCCCTGCAAGACCAAGTCGAACATATTTTTAAATAAAATAAAAGCATGATGTTATATTTTGTATTTTATTATTATATATTATTATGTAGGATTGTTAAAAGATAACAAAACAATAGGTTTATGGCTTGTTTGCCAAAAGGGCGATTGAATCTGCCAAAGACTTAATGCCGGCTCCAAGTGTTCGTAAGGCCTCAGCCATTTTTTCTGGAGTGTTCTGATTTTGTTTTTGAATTCTTATATCCCTTTCTTCTCTCGCTTTCATCATGTGTAAAATTTGGTTAATAAATATGTTGGTCGAACCAACGTTTTTTATTATATTTTCAACAGCTGATTCCTTAATAACCAAAGTGGACTGGCTTGGTGGTAAAATGTTTTGCAGCGATTCCTCGAAATAGTCCAAAAAAATCCATACTATGGAGCACATCATCATCTGTTTCATTGAATAAAACAGAGGTATTACATTTGATGGTAATGATGAAGCATTGTTTTCAGTACTCTGAATGCCCAAAGTTTTTATTCCTGCAAGACCATCGATGGCAATCGTGCCAAAGGCTTCAAGTGCCCTCTCCTCAAACTCCTTCATTTTTGTTTTGAGAGGAGGACCTCCACCAGTAGCTAGTCCGTGCACTTTTGCCTTTCGTGCTCGAGACCGTAGTTGATGCTTCCAATGTCCTTACGTCTAAAATATTATTCGAGTTATACTTATTAGACACTTTTCTTACTGATAACGCTTACTTCCTTCCACTTTTTAGATGATCTTGTTGGACCATGCATTGAATTCAATACGTCTGCCAATTGTGCCCACAAAATGTTTATCCTTTGGGGATTTGTTGGATCGTTTTTATTGGACTGTATCTCCGGGTGGTTACGTAAAAATGATACATAATATTCTAGTTGCCCACTAGTAGTTTTTTGATGTGGCCGATTGCTTACTTCTAAAATGAAATGTATCCTGTTTTTATTCCAATAATGCTGAAAAATATACATTACTTTACATTACGTTTCAATAATATTTGCACATTGACGCAAAAACAAACAAAATTATTTTATGAATTTTTAAATTCAATTCAATTTAAATCGCTTCTGAGTCGAGTTCGAAAACTCACCATTCTGAGGCGATTTAATGTTATCGAATCACAACAAACCACACAAAAGCTTGTGACTTGTGAGGCCTCAAACGGCAGAATCGGGATGTTAATATGACTTTGTAATAAGCCTTATCGGTTGCACTCATGTTTTGAACATCGATTACAAATGTCTTGACTTATCTTCGGAAATGCATTTCTTTTTGTAACAGCTTCGATTTTAAGCTCAAGGTCTGAACTAAAATTTCTTATTCGAGCTCTTGTTGTTGCTTTTCGCCTCTCTAACGAGGGCCTCATGTTTTCAATTGAATAGTCCTGCGAATAATGAACTTCACATTCTGATTGGGACAGTCTCAACTCTCAACATTTTAAGAGTAGAAAATGGAATTTTGGAATAATCGAAGCAAATTTTAGCATTTTCGCCAACATTCGTAAAATGATTTGTTGGAAGTTGCATTTGAATTAAAACTAAAGGCCTTCGAACGTTCACGCTTTTCAACTGGCGTATAGTCCGAATTGGGGAAAAAATATTCGTTAACAGAAAGATTTTTCTCAAATTTGACTGTGTGCGTTGTCAACTTCTTGCAGAGCTGAGTATCCTGGCAGGAAATATACTTCATTGTAATGGTCTCGATATCAGTAGGTATGAGGATTTAAAAAATATTGCATTGCCATTCGATGATAACCTATTATTGAATTTGTATTCTGCGGAACGCACAAATCACTCCATATTATAAGCTCTTTATCGTGTTCTTCGAAAACTTTTTCTAAAATTTTAAATAATGCCGAAGCAATATCGTATCCACTTCTGCCACCCGTATATTCAAACCATAAAGCACAATAAATTGTCTTTGTTGTTGAAAGATGTGCGGTTAGGTTATAAACATTGAGTTTTGAATTGGACCGATTTCTGTTCGTGGACAAGTTAAAACATTTTGGAGATCAAATGTAAGAATAGGGGTTTTTGAACTTCTGTCCAACTCATTTTGTTCTCTAATTTCAAACTTAAGTTTAAGATGGATTCTCATTTCTGATTTCATACACTCAGTCAATTCATTTGCTTTCGTCGCAACTAGATAGGTTTCGCACTTGCCACATCTGTCAGATTTTGGTCGATGGAAGTCTAAGTTGAAATTTGTATTAAAAATTGTTCGGTAGTAGCTCTCCTTTACAGGATCCTCAGTTTGGTCTTTATAAAATCATACATTTTAGTTTTGTTTAAATTAGAATCTAAGTACAACTTTGAAGTTTTGGCCCGAGTGTAATGAGACTCAACTTTTGGGAATGAATTTATATGAGCCTCGACTTCTTAGACCTTGATGTTTCCTGGTATCCTTTTAATTGATTTTAAGCCGCTTTCACTTTTTTTACCAACACCAGTAATATCATTTTTAAATTTGTGAGCATTGTAGACTGGTTTTTGAGATATGCAAAAGGTTCCAAGCCAAAACGGTTTACAAATTTCCAGCATATTATTTTCACATAAATATCCATAAGAATATCCATATCCAAAAGAAAAATTTCGACGCGACTGCTGCGATTTACTTTTTTTTTTCTAAAAGTTTCAGTTCTTGTTGTGGATTTGAGAATAAAATTAGTTTTACCTTCTTGATCCAAAGTGTAAAAACCCCTAAACATTTTGTTCTACCTTGGATACAATGTTTTGGTAATGAAATTTACATTTTGAGAAACAGTACTTTGCAATTTTAATTTCTTTTTTACTAACAGTTTGTCCTCTAGCACTCACTATGCCTCTCCTGCTTGACGATTTGCCTTCCGAACATTTCTTTTCTTTTTCTTTTTCCCTTTTTTTGTTTCTCAATTTTGTTCTAGTATTTCCGAATCTATTAATTTCAGACTCTACCAACGGGGCATTGCTCAAATCTAAGGTAGTTGCCGAGTCTTAGCCCATATTTTCGACGATGGTCACCTCTTCTATTACCACTGACGGGGCCAGCTCGATGACATCACCCTCGCATAAAGTAGTAATAACTTCTTTAAAATTCGTTTTAGGTGGGAATAATTGTTCTGTTTAAAGAAAACTAGTAGGTACTGTAACCCCATAATAAACTAAAAATGTAGGGGATTAACTTACAAAAACTTTAATAATAACTTATTCAAAACATTTATTTAATCTTCAATATGAATCTAGTAAATTAAGCACTTCTTGCTTCAAAACACTTGTGAAAACCTTTCCACTTCAAAACAAACTACGTATTTTGTCATTTTGGTTGTCAAAAATTCAAATTTACATGAAATCAAATTTCAAAACCTACTTGATTCTATTTAAAAATAATAAATACGTTCTAATCAGAAAGGTTCTAATTGCACTTAAAAATGCACCAAAGTTCTATCTTTATTTGCGGCTGCTTACAAACTGTTTTGGCGAAAAATTCATGAAGTCACGCATTTATGCTCATTTCTTTTCTAGAATATGTGACTTAATGAAATGGACTTAAATGCAAGAATTCGCTGTCTAGTGTATGTCACTATTTTTTTTATTTTAATCGAAGCCTTAACAAAAACCAAAAAAGTTCAATACAAAATACAAAACAATTGAACAGCGCAAAGGCCATAAAAACAAAAGGAATGGTGGCCGGCAACATGGTTTTTTTTTTTTAAAGGCAGTCGTATTCACAACCAGGGACAGGGATTGAAATTGTAAAAACAACAATGTAGCAAATGGGTTTTGGGGACATACGAAAGATATCCATCTCTTTTATGTCGTTTTGCATTGGGCAAAAAGGAGCGTCCGGGAGAGTCCGGAACCGAAAAATTCGCTTCTGAAACCGTTCCATTGGCACAAAAAATCCCCTTCTGGTGATTCTGAGAAGAGAATTTCGCTTCTCGATTTGAAGTCAGAATCCACTCAAGAAGCGCTCACAAAAGTGTAATTTGTGTAGGTATTTTATACAAGTCAGATAACAGCTGCCGTAGATTATTTTTAGCATTTCACCAATACTCTTGTGGATTCAATCAGAAGCAGTTTTCTTGTTACATTGGATTTCAGAATGAGTGGATCCCCGAGTAAAACCAATGGAAAACGACATTAATCATTCATCTATGGCAGGAAGTTCGACAGTTTGGAAAACTGAAGCAAATTGTAGTAAATTTTTGCGATGAGTGCATTCAGATCAAAATCAAACGAAGTACAAATAAGTTGCTACGTAGTAGATGCATACAAATCAATAAATGAAGTAGATCTACTTACTACCTACATATTTTTTTCGAAAGATTGTTAGATACTGCAACTAAGATATAACTTCAAGCAATTTTTCTATAACGAAATAACAACTTTTGACAGGCTACTTTCCAATGAAAGATCCTGCATGTTCTGCAATTTAGACGCGGTTAATCCTATCTTGCCAAGTCGAAGGGTTTCGTTCTTTATAGTCGGCGCAATAAATTGTTCTCGTCCAAAATTTGTCGGACCGTATTGTTGACATGTCCGATTAGTCGGTTTCTATGCTTTCTCGCGAAGCTTCTAGTTTCAGCTTCAATTATTGGAATTCCGAGATCTCTGTGGATATCGTCGTTTCTAATATACCATGGTGCTTGTACAATTTCTCTAAGCACTTTATTTTGAAAAGTTTGTAGAATATTGACATTTGTTTTCTTGGTACAACCCCAGAGTTGTATACCGTAGGTCCACACCGGCTTTAGCACTTGCTTGTATAGAAGCAGTTTGTTTTATGTACTGAGCTGGGAATGTTTTCCGAGTAACCAGTACATTTCTCTATATTTGATATCTACATATGAAGTACATTGGTAGCCCTGCCTACTGGCTACTGCTGTCATGAGAAAGCTCCTCAAGTCGTCCATTACGTAGTACGTCTCTTCTATTTGTCCCAAAACCGAAACCCCTTCCCATACAAAATTGAGTGCGGGAAACTAAGCTTAGGGTTCTAAATATATTGACCGTTGGCGGCAGTTATAATTTTTTGCTTTCGTACGTCAAACATCATATTTCTGAACTTATTCTTCCAATCCATGTCATTAGTTGTGAAATAGCTTTTATCTGCAAAATGTAAGATACCTTTCATTTTTGTTGCTGTGTTATAATTTCTCTTGCAACCCAACTTTGTCTACCTGACGTAATGTCGAGCTCTTGCGCCACTGTCACACTCGTTTATAACACTTCAAGTGCACCCATTGAGTTGAAGTTGCGGGTGGCCGTAGCGCAGTGATAGAGCGTTCGCTTGTTGAGTGGGGGGTTACGTGTTCAAATCCGAGTCAGTACCACAAAACATTTTTCACAAATAAAAAACTGTGAATAAGTTTAAGTGAATTATAAGCGAACACAAATATCAACAATTCTCCCCTAGCTATTAGGACGCCACTCGTGGAGAATAACCACTGCGCCTCAAACTCTTTCCTATCCCTCTTTCTCTTCCTCAAAAAACTTGAATGCCGCGCTGTGCCCTGCATTATAAGGGTATTCATAACCCCTTGAGCGCGAGTAAAATTATAAAAAAAAAAAAAGTGAGTTGAACAACCTCGCACCTATGCAGCTTTCCATAAATTGAATCGTTAAATCGATTAAAAATCCGATCCACGCCATACCCACTCACGTACAGATCGCATTAGCTTAGCTGCCGGAGTAGGTTTTCTGTTCTTAAACCTTAAAGTAGATCGGGTACCCAATAAAACAAAAATCTGTCTTGTAGAACTAATTTCAAAACAATACGAAAGCCCAACTTAAAATGTCATCGTCAATCAAAATCAAATCGAACAACACGATAAACGCTCTGAAAACGAAACCAACTCGAAATCGTGTTGGTAATCATCGAAGAATGAAATAAGCGCCAAAGCATGTACCAATCAATCAAAATCACTACACATATCGCATTCGAAGCCATTTACAACACTTTAATCGAGTTTTTACTTTCAATACATTTAATTGCTAATGTGCCTCACCAATCCGTCTCACTCGACTCACTATATAACATGTATCCTCTCTTATGTGTTTCTTCTCTTTTTTTGCAGTCATTTTTCGGCCGCTCCTACAACAATTTGTCATCAATTTCCGAGTGTAAAAATAACGGTGAATGCATTATTAACAAGAAGAATCGGACAGCGTGCAAGGCGTGCCGCCTACGGAAATGTCTTATGGTTGGCATGTCAAAGAGTGGCTCACGCTATGGTCGTCGATCGAATTGGTTCAAAATCCACTGCCTGCTGCAGGAGCAACAACAGCAGGCGGCAGCTGCAGCTGCCGCCCACCACAACAGTCACAAGGGCGCATCGGGAACTCCGCCATCTGCGGCGACATCATTTAGCATGCTAGGTCATCCGGGTGCGTATCCACCGGGACTCTATCAACCACGTACAAAAGAGGAACTCATGATGCTGGGCATTACCGAAGAGTACAGTAAGCATCACGCGCCAGCTCAATCACCTTTGGTCAGTTCACCCGATAGTCATAATTCAGACAGTTCAGTGGATGTGAATGTGCGGAGCAACACACTCCTCCGGCTGGGTAAACAACAGATGGATATGCCGCCGCACATGAGTAAAGACTTGTTCCTGCCACTGCCGTTCCCGGGGTTGGGTTCGATGCCTGTTATGCCACCACCAGCTTTTCTCCCGCCATCGCATCTCCTGTTTCCCGGCTATCATCCTGCATTGTACCAACACCATCAGGGGCTGTTGAAGCCGTCATTGGAGCAGCAGCATCTCTTCAACAACAATTCGCCACTGTCGTCGGGGGGTAGTAGTAGTCGTTATACTCCCACGAAAAGTATCGAAAAGGACTCGATCAACGATCGGTGTAGTCCTAGTAACAACAATGTTATCCTTAACAATAACAATAACCACATCAGCAATGGCAGTAAGGCAGCCGAGGAGCTTACGAAGCGGTTTTACCTGGATGCCATGTTGAAGTCGCAACGTCAGTCGACATGCAGCACATCGACCACTAACTCAACTACGACTGTGACGCATGCAACAATCACACCGAACTCTGACAGCGGCGTGATGTGTGGCGACAAAAGTGCCACCGATGATGACTTGGACCCCGACGTTGAAGAAAATTGCAATGAGATTAATGATGCCGCCACTGACTGCAGTGAGAACTTGGTGGTTTCCATGACACCGCCCAGATCACCCCTTCCAGGAGCGACGGCTATCGAGCAGGATAATCCAATTGACCTGAGCATGAAAACGGGAAGCAGTTCGATGAGTTCGAAGAGCAGTATTGACGGTTCGATAGATGACAACCGAAGGCTTTCTGGTGGCGACAGCGATGGCGGCGGTGGTCGTGGGGGGAATGAAGACGATGAAACAACAACCACGACTACAATCACAACAACAATCCAAAAGAGAACACCGTTTAGTAGAAACTGTAGCAACAACAGGGCCAGTAGCGACGAAGAAGCTGGTGACTATGACCATCACAGCATAAAACGGATCAAAATGCAATTAACCACGACTCCGCTGGATCTAACGACGAGGGTCTGAGGTGTTGTCCATGGACTGTGAGCACTTGATTGTTATCTAAGGGTCGTCATCATTGTTGTCGGTGGGTGGGGATTTATTTTAAATTTACCAGCATACAAACAAAGGGCATGGTGTTATATCAGGCAGCTAAGAAAAATAAGCTAAAATCGCTATGAACTATTAAGTCCTTTCCATGTGTGACTAAACTTATGACCATTTTCACTCAGCCATTAAAAAACTCCTCTCTTCGAATTCGCTTGATTAAAACGCAAAGTTCACGAGTCCAGTGTACTTATACAATTTAAAAAATGAAAGCTACGATGGGAACAAATTGCTGTAACTTCGACGTGTTCGAGACTGATTAGTGTCGGACATTTGACCAAAAATGAAAAAGCGATGCCAAGAATACTATCTTCCTTACAATGCTTTGCTTGACGCTTGCAGCTCACCTCACGATTGATTTGGCTCGTTGTCCACAAGGTCGTAAATTTTTGTCAGATTATTGGCTCAGACTAGAAGATCATCGTTTTCCAAAAACCAACAACTTCATATGGTCGTGAAATGGAGTCAAAGCGCCAGAAACCATTTTTTCGTTAGATGTATGGCACGTTTCACCGATCACAGTTCTTTTGAAAACAAACGTCGTCAATAGCCAAATTAGTGAAAAAAAGTGGTGAATCTTCAATAGCCGGATAGGTACCAAAATAAATCAGAGATTAACTGTTCAACGTTCTGCCTTGAAATAAACTCGAGTATCTTCATATCGCCCTATTTATTTCGTAAACTTTCGCGGGCAGTTATATGACGTGGCGGATTGTATATTCGATTACCCGACTGCGCAAGTAGGTACACCTTCCCAGTCACGACCGTCGAGCTTCATTCAGGTCCCTCATTCATTGCGCCACAAGCTGACCTAAAAAAAAATCATTGAAATTAGTACATGTGCCCACGAACATGACCCCGGCCCTAATCAATTAACTGCTTTCGCTCATCCTTATTTATCCTACCAAATGTAAATTTTACATACCACAACAGATGATGACACCGCATATTAACCCTCACCCTCTGCGTAGTATTGTCGTGCAGTATTTTTAACCCGCAATGGCATTAATTTATATTTAAAAAAAAAATTAAATGAAATAAAAATCCCAAATATATTGCCCTTTGATAATGAATATTTTTTTTTTTTTCATAAGTGTTTGTTATTTAAATTTTTAGTATAAATTATAGAATTTTCTAAAAAAAAGTATTTTTTTTATTTATTCTTTAAGCATGGTTAGTTCAAAAGACACAGAAAAGTATCTAATTATAGAAAAGAGATTCTATGTGATTTAAGAGTTGGAATTCTCTTAATTTTCCATTAGTTTGAAAAATTGTAAATTTATTCTTTATTTGAAGTTAATGACAAATTTATTTGATTAGTTTTTAGGGTATAAAATCGATGATTGTATAATGTATTCTATGAGCCAAGTATTTTTTGTTTAGTTTTTAAATATACACACATAATCTAATCAGTGATATTCTGTTTGATGCTTCGGAATTGTTTATATAAATGAAAAAAAAAAAAAAAAAATAATAATAATAATTTAGAACACCAATATTTAGTCAAAACGTTTAGCAAATTTTCTTTTGTAGCCAGTAAGTCTGTGACTATTTAAATAATTATAAATACATTGTTAATTGGAAATTTAGGAAAATAATAAATATTTTTTGAAAAATTTAAAATTTGGTTTGGTTACTTTTTTGTGAGATGATTTCTGTATAATGCAATGGTTAGCAAATTAGAAAGGGGTAAGTAGCTTGATTAAATTAACTTCATCAACTTAAAAATGTGTAGCTCCGGCTTAGGCATGGTTGCCCATAAAATTTTGTAAAATTCTTGAAGAAAATAAGATGGGATGGATTATGGATAGTAACGGCATTGAAATTCGATGCTATTTTAAATACCTAGTTATTTACTTAAATTGTGTTATTAGAAGAACCAAATTGAACTGGAAGCAGGTGAACTATAGATACGGTGACGATATTGTAGTTACAAAAACTAGAATATTTCAGTTTATTAAAAATAGAAAATGTATTGTATTCTTTTAGTAACAAAAATTAGCGAGGTATAGCTATACCGAATTTGACAAATACCGGAGCAACCCTGACAAATGCAGATCTGTTGCACAACTACGCTCCAATTTACACTTTCAAGACTCACAGTACTTAGTTGTTGTTATTGCGTGATGAAAATCCTACTTTACTTTGCTTTGCTGGGATAGTATCTCAAAAAACATGCCTAATATTTGCAACAGTATTGTTAAAGTTTCCCTTTTACCCTTTATTGACATTGAAAAACCTGGCCAAAATTATTTTTCGTTACCTTTGTTACTTTTTCAACTTAAAATTAATATTTATTTAATAAAATAGAGTTTCTAATTGATTTGTATTAATTTTGGCATATATTTTTGAAAAAAATACCGCTTTTTTCTATTTGATTTTTTTTTATTGTTCAAATACTATTCGCTAGATTTTTATCATTCTGGAGCCTCTGAAAGAAGCATTTCTAGTGTCTCTTTTCAAAATGGAATTCTTATTTTCGGATGCGTCTTTCTAAGAGAAGTGATTAGAGGATCAGAGCTGAGCAACAATCGATTTAGGACGTCTTTGTTACAATCCTTTTTAGTTTTTTGAAGCATACTGTAACACGGAAAAAAATCGTTATTCGTATATATTGTATGGGCAGTTTTTCTTTTTTATCCGTAATACTGTTAGAATATGCCTCTTTGTACTTTTGCGCTCTTCCAGGAGATTTAAGGATTTCTGTAAATATTTTTAAAGCAACAGTGTTACCGGTTTCTCTTCACTTCATCTGAGTTGCAAAAGCTAGTTCTTCAGTTTGAACTGTTTCTCGAATATTTTCAGTTCTTCTTCTTTTAGTAGGTTCTTCAAATGGCTTTGCAGGTCACCCTGCTGATCTGACACTCATAACTGGAAGTGTGAAAACCCCTTCCAGCCACTCTTTGTTTCTTTCTACAAACAAATCCTTTCTTCTGCTAGAGGCTAATCATCTTTGCCTCAAATCGAAAACAATTTCAGATACACTTGATTTATAAGTTCGAAGGTTTGCTTTTGAACAAGACATATCTAACAAAACCTGTTTTAAATAATTTAAGTTTTGGTTCATATCGACCTCTCCACTTTCTTCCATAATATTAAATAAATATTTTTTAGTCACAACTCTCGAACCAGATGATCCTAAAAAAATGCGATGTATTTAGAATTGAACTTAAAAATGCTTACTTTTACACAATAAAAAGGCATAAGTTGAGCGCCTCCCAGCCCCAGCCCCTAACACACCATTTTTGGTGCACTTAAAAAATATCCCAGTGTATGTTTTTATTCCGAAAACAATAAAAAATTAAAACAGTATAGTAAAATTGCAATAACTAATCATTAAAACCATTGTATGGCGTATGAGTGTTTTTTTTTCACACGAAATCGAAAAACTAAAACGTTTATAAAATATCGGGTAGCAGCTAGTAGCGACCAAATCTTTTTGCATTACAATGACAAATATATCTAACTTATTAAGTGCAAACAACCACAGAATAACACGGTATACTATACTAAAATTATTAAAACTTAAAAAATTTGAAAGAAATACGACATCTTTTTACTGTATAGCGTTTGAACCCGTATTGAAACAAAAACAACTACACACGATTTCCAAAAATGCATTCAATATATCAATACATACCTTAACAACATTAACAAAAATTAAGATTGATATCCCAAAAACTTGAAATCACTTACAGAGGAAGATTAACGAAATTGCATGCATGCAAAGAAAAAAAGCCAAAAATCCAAACCGTTAACTTTGAACTCAGTTTATCACAACACACGATGAAGAAGAATAAAAAAAGCTGCAGCGCGTTGACTTATGTATATTTAGGTTACGCTATAGTAAACTTTTACTTCTTGATTTCACTTTTTAGTAAATTGAATTTTGACCAGCTTTTCGGTGCAATTACTCCCATCTGTGTACCTACGATTTAACGTCGTTCTTAGGACACTTATCATAGATCCTCCCAAGCAGCTAACATATCTAAGAATTCCCTTCTACTGACGATTTTTCTTCCGTCAGAGCGTGAGTAAATATTTATAAGGTTTGTGTCTTGATGAATTTACGCTAGCTTTGATGTCTATCGCTGTGTCCAGCGTAAGTACGGTCATGTGCTGCGATGCGGGTAATGCGGGTAATGCGGGACGCTGTCAAATTCAAACAGATGCTAGCAAATAAAGATGTCCAGCGTTAGCACGATATTGCGGCAACGCATGCATTGCGACTTCCCCGCATCACACGCTTTGTTTGAAAATCAAATTGGTTTGCCGACGACAAGTTTAACAGAATATGTGGCATTGTGTTCGAATATTTTGGCCAAAAACTGGTTACAGTCAATCTCACCTACTTAAGCTTAAATATCAAAAACAACAGCTGGCCCTAGGCGAAAAATGCCCCTGAAAACACTTTATTCTACGGCTAAACTAATAGACAAAACTAGTTTTAGCGCAAAATTTAGTCCAAATATTTGAGGCCCTGAACCTTCTGGCAGAAATAACAGAACCGCTTGATAAAATTTAAATTTCCAATAACATACTATATATTATCTATTTTTTATTTAAATAATCTTAATCCTTACTAACTAACTATATATAGATTTCGAGAGATATTCGAATCAGACCACCATTGTCGGGTCTCTTTTCGTCTCTCTACCACTATTAATCTTACCCAGAGAGACTTTCTGGATTTCTCCAGAGTTCTTCCCTGAGCTCAATTCCTAGTGTTAACGCTAGCATCTGTTTGTGGGAGATCTGTTTCATCGACTGGGTCTCGACCCAATGATGTCCCAAGATCCTCATTCTTTTGCCAGCCAACGCCGGACATTGACACAGTATATGTGCCGCTGTCTGAGGTTCCTCCAGGCATAGTTTACAGGTATCATCCTCTCTAAGGCCCATCTTCCTTAAGTGATACCCGAAATTACCATGTCCTGTTAACAAAGCCACCACCCATTTCAATGTTCCTCGACTCATGCTTAGAACCCTTCTTTGAGTGGAGCAGGTCGGCCACGTTATTGCCATTTTAGCCTGTCTACATTGTTCCACGGTTGACCACCTTCTCAGATGTTCCGCCGTGATCCATTTGTGAATCAGCTGTTCTACCATTCCTTTGCCAATTGAAGAGAATGGTTCTGGTCCCAGCAACTTTTCAGTTGACCCCTGTTTTGCAAGGGAGTCCGCCTTTTCGTTGCCTTCGATCCCTATGTGTCCTCGTACCCAAGTCAGTGTTACTTCATTTTTAGATGAACACTTATTGAGCTTAAGTACACATTCCAAAGCCAATGATGTTGTTAATAATAAATATATGTTTTTATTTATGATTAAAGTATTCTTAGTCGATTTATAATAGTGACTATCAGACTCGTGCTCTCGTTGCTTCTCAGAGTTCTGAGAAATCGTTTGAGGGCTATTTAAAAAAAAAGCTGGGTAAAACAAAAATAAATTGTAGTCATTCTCTTATTTTGTTTTCCCCGGCATGGCTTCAGACGGCCCTGATCGCAGTTGTATATGAATATTAATTTTAATCCAAAAACTCCATTGAGATAACAGAAAACAAAATATTTAATTAGCTGAGTACCGAGTACCGACCAAACCAAGCGTGCTTTCAGAAAGTGTATCTTACCCTCCTATATATAACTCTTGCCTGAAGTGCCAAAAACCACTTTTAATTTGTTATTCTTATTTATTCTAGCAAGACGTAGATACCACCGGAAGGCAGGTTAAAAGCTTTAGTCATACCTACTCTCAACTATAATTGCCGCTGTGTACAGTACACATTTCCTATCAGCCCACACCTAACATCTGACTTTCGACAATATTGTACGATAATTATACACCTAATGAATCCGAAGACGACCGACGTCAGTCATCAGAAGATGTACCTTGCCATGAGCAACCCCGGATCTACCAGTCTGTAGTAGAAATCGTATAATTTATTAAATCATCATCAGTTAACTCATCCGACCGTAACTGAACCATCTCTACTATATATATATATTTTTTTTTTTTTTGTAGCTTCGAATCTTCCGAGTTGCACGAAGAGAAATATATCAAATCTAACATTGTGCAATTAACCTTAATCTCTAAACAAAAGTACAATTCCCCTGCAACACTGCCACATCCTCATCTACATCTCAAGGTTAGAACAAAGCCCGAGAATAATACATTCTGCGGAGCACAATGTTTCAACATCAATTAATCATGTCGTGCTCCCTCGACTGTACGTACATACAGTTGGCATCCATAATTCCATCTACATTTAGACACTCAAATGATATTTCAATTCGCAATGTGACTTCTTTGGCAGCCCCGTCAGAGCGTCGAACGTTTTGCAAGAATCATTCAGAGTGCACAAAGAGCAAAAACCATTCAACAACACTGTGATTAATGCGTTTCATTAGCTCCGCGGGTTGGTGGTTGGTGGCGCAGCTGATGCGGTGATGATCGTGGTGGTACTCTTGGTGCAACTTTGCTCACCTACGCTTTCAATTTGAATTGCCGCCAATACAAGCCTAATAACGTGGAAAAGAAACAAAGTCCCCAATCCCCATCAGCATATAGGTGTATGACGCAGCGGCACCACATATCCTAATAAAGTCATAGCGATCAAAAGAACCAGCACACACGCACGCGGATCACATTCAGGGAACTCCTTAAATTTACGCCTCGCGTTCACGTCTTGTGGCGTTGTTATTATAATCCAATTCCATTACCTACAAGCGAACCTCCTCCGCAATTAGCGCGAGCGGAGGGCACACACTCATGTAGTTCTGGGTTCGCTCGTCATAACACCCATCCCATGGCTTCTTGATAATAATAGCAAAGTGCTGCTGCTGCCGTTGTACTGCAGCAACTGTGCTCCGAAAATGTATCCATAAAGCTCTAGATTCCGCAGATCTAAACACGACCATGTCTAGTGTACTGTGCGATTGAATTTGTATGCAAATTTCTCTCAATTGAAATCTATTAAATTTCAATCCTGAAACATTACACCCGACCCGATACATCTGCGGATGGCGGATGGATGGGTGGAAAGGTGTCTCCGTCCGGGTGGATTTGTTGGGAACGTCAGTCGTCAGTATCGGAGCGAAATGAATGTGAAATGTCAATCTGAATTCATCATTTGCGGTGTGAAATAAATAAATGTGTTTCGAGCGATCGTTTGGTGTTCGCGCCATCGAGCTGCTGCAAGCAGAGATCGATTTGGAAAATGGATGCCAGGTATAACTACATGCAACATGTGTACGGGTACGACCTGTGATCAATGGTTGTGTGATTGCATGTTGAGGTGTGGTGTTCGATTGATTAATTCCCGTGGAAAATTGCTGTTTCATATAACTAACGAGAGGCTGGATATAGGTTTTAAGAAATTGGATAATAGGAACTGATTCTCAGAGCTGTGACTTTTAGGCTAGGGCTTAACAAAGACTATGATTGCTTGCGTATGTTTTGTAGATTAGTTGTAGTACAATAGTAGTGGTTGTTCTTCAGGAAAACTTTTATATATACACTAGCTGTCCCGGCAAACTTCGTTCCGCCCAAATTTGTTAATGTAATGAAAATAACAATTCCGAGCATGTACAATGCGCTTGCTAGTTTATGTAATTCGGCCAATTAAAATGCTTCATTCAGAAGTTATATTAAATGCAATAGAAATAAATGACGAAAAGCAATGTTGATTTGTTTCAATCAAACCGCAACGATTTTGACGTTTCGGCCAACCTTCCGCTTTTCACTAAATTGACCATGTGAGAAACATGGTAATTCAAGATTGATACCTACTACAAATGCACAAACATCCATCGATTATACTTGCAACAAATTATTTGTCATAGTGAAAGCGAGACGCACAGGAAATCTAAGTCGCTTAAATACGAATGGCAAATCGTTCTGAATAAGCGGAATCTGCGGAATGAGAGTGTTTGCCTTTGGATTTTCCACTCAAAATCGTCACTTGCATGACATTTGATTTGAGATCCTTCACCACCAAATCAAACGCGTTCTGTTACAAAGTCTCGGTGCATTGAGGTTGCGTAACAAAATTATAAATGAGCCGACTTTCAATTGTAAGCCCGGAACATTCAAAGAATTAAAAAATTCAACTAATCATCACGACAAAAAAGGAGCATATGTCCTTCCTTGGGCTCATGCGAATTTAAACCAAAAATCATAAAAATTGAAGGATTGGTTCCCGAGTTATGAGTGCGCACATACGGACGTCAGTCTTTTTTATATGTAGCTGTACCCACCCGGCTTTGCTCATACCTTTCGTATTAAGTCCTGCTCACATTTCGCAAAGTCCTTTATTTGGACAATGGCCGTTAATTATTTTAATGCTTCCACAACCCGTTCTCCTATCCCGCTTATGTTTTGCAAAGTATAAGGTATATTTCAATCTTAGAGCGACCATACCTACCCATCCACAAATTCCAATCAACTCGGTAGAGCTGTTTCGGAGATCGGGAGCAGCGCCACCTAT
The DNA here is from genome assembly GCA_946477585.1 of Cheilosia urbana. Lineage (NCBI taxonomy): Eukaryota > Metazoa > Arthropoda > Insecta > Diptera > Syrphidae > Cheilosia > Cheilosia urbana. The sequence continues at coordinate 71,402,243 of OX297855.1, forward strand.
CGGGTCCAAAATTGTATCTTTTAAGATTGCCTAAGCCTGAAATACACCAATAGGAACAAAACAAAAGAAGAATCATAAAATTTGGCCCAGTAAGAACATTTTCCTTGGTTATGTTATTTGTGCCGGAAATGTTTTATTTGCCTATTTAAAATTGATTAAAAACTAATTTGGAGTTTTCGTCGAACAATTGTACACAGCTATATATGAAATATGAATTACTGAAATGTCAAATTCAAAAAATTATACCTAGACAACCAACGCCAACTATATTATTACAATTAAATTTAATGTTGTTGATACAAAATTGATATGCAGGGAAATCTAACTTGTCGTAAATATCTCCCAGCGCCACCTATCGGGTCCAAATTTTGGCAAAAGCTTTCTTTTGTTTTAAGTGTTATATGGTGTTAATTTGAGCCAAATCGGTCCATAAATAAGAATTTTCAAAAAGCGACCCCAGCGCCCTCTATAGGGTCTAAAATAAACATAAACCATCCGGAGCACCACACAAACATATGGTGTAAATATAAGGGGGATAGCTTCAGTGGTTCAGCCGCTATCGTCGGTCATACATACGCACGAACGTTTTTATATATTAAGATATCTATTAACCACAGTATTTTATTTGTTGTTTTAACTTTTGTAAGAAATAAAAATTGTCCAGGTATTGTAGAATATATAGAGTTGACTACTTTCAATGCTCTTTTAAGTTGGCACATGAAATGAATTCTATCAGGAGAATGAGCCCTTACTAACTTACTTTTGTGGTATTCGTTTGGGCTTCTTCAGATTCGCTCTCAGATTTCAAATTTCGTGTGGCTAATCGAACATAAAAACGCCACTTGCTCTTTTTTGTGATAATATTCGTGGGATTCTAATACGTGTAGTCTTCAATCTTTTTCAAAGCGTTTTAGATTCACTGGTTAAATTTTAAATTAAAACATTCGAAATTTGCGTCCTGATTGATCTTTAAATATTTATGCATAAATAATTTACAAAAAATAGATTCACCCGATGCAATGCCTATCTTTGCTTGAGAACAAATTCACGAAAACCTAAACGCCCTCCACCAGATGTCAAACTCAAGCGCACTTGTATTTGTATTGGTAAATCTGAGAAAATATCTAGATTCGCAAAAGTGCTCTGAAATCTGAAAAAGATTGTTTTTTTGTACCAAACGAACATAAAAACTGCTCTGAGAGCAAAAAAATGATCTGAGAGCGCCCATACGAATACGACATTACCTAGATGGCGCTACAGTCCGGGGTCAACCTGGGCCTCAACCAATACGCCTCTCCAGTTAGCGCAATCTTTAGCTAACTGCCTCCAGTTGCCTCCAAGTTGGTTGAGGTCCCCTTCCACTTGTGCGCGCCACCTAAGGCGAGGTCTTCCTCTACTGCGTTGTCCCTCCGGGTTGGAATCGAAGACTCTCCGGGCCGGAGCGTTGTTGTCCATTCGCTCTACATGTCCTAACCATCTTAGTCGGCCGATGCGCACTTTTCTGACCAGGTCCATGTCGCTGTACAGCTCGTAGAGTTTGCTTTTAAATCTCCTTCTCCAAATCCCGTCAACGCAAACGGGACCGAAAATCACCAGAAGAATTTTGCTTTCAAAACGACCGAGGAGATCATTATCCGCCTTTGATAGCGTCCATGCTTCTGCGCCATAGAGTAGGACTGGGATGATGACTGATGAGGGTCTTATATAGAGTCTCCTTAGTGTTTTTTGACAAGGCCTTATTTCTCAGTTGCCTTCTTAGTGTAATTCTTCGCTCCATTTTTGCCGCTTCTGTACTAATAGTTGCAAACGCAGCAGTGATAGCTCGCTGTGTTCTGCCAATAATGCCAACGTCGTCTGCGTATGCAAGTAGTTGCACAGACTTTTGGAAGATTGTGCCTCTGGTGTTGGCTTGCGAGTTTCGCAGAATCATCTCAAGAATGATGTTGAAAAAGTCACATGACAGCACGTCACCTTGTCTAAATCCTTTTTTGACATGAAAGGTTTCGGTGAGATTGTTTTCGACCTTTATGGAGCAGCGAAGGTTCTCCATCGTCATTCTGCACAATCTGACAGGTTTGGCAGGGATATGGAAAAACAAAGCTTTATGGAACCTTATGAAAATTACACACTTACGTCATTTTCCATCATTTTAATGGCAGAAAATTCATGTCATTTGGTCCGCCATTTTCCTAGTCATTTAAATGACGCCGTAAATGTTATCCCAAATAGGGCGATCACACAGAACGACATTAAAATGACGGCTTTGTGAAGCGATTTTCACGTCAAAGGGCCATTTAAATGACAAACAAAAAAAGCCGTCTAACCGTAGGTATTGTACTGTATTGTAAGTAATAGGCCCTGCACAGGCACACTGCGACCAGAAAAGATCTATTGTGCTGGGCTCTATTATTTAACCCAGTGAGCTGTTGAGGCTCTTTATAAACCTCAGTACTCTTCTTGGTTCCATGTTTCCTATGTCTACAGGACTTGAAAACGCCCCTTGCATATGGATCGCTCTGCCCCTTCCTACAGCAGGACATTCGCAGAGTACGTGTTCCGTTGTCTCCTCCTCTTCTCCGCAGAGTCGACAGGAGTCATCGTCGGCGAGTCTCATTTTTTTGAGATGGTATCTTTGTGGCCAGTGGCCAGTAAGATAACCCGTTAAGATCCTTATATCTTCTTTACTTAGCTCAAGTAATTTTCTTGTTTTAATATGAGCTGGGCTTATGAATCTTTTTGCCTGCCTCTGTACTTTGGATTCAAGGTGATCATCTTCCCATTTAATGAATTTTGAGTGTACGTAACTCAAAGGCAGTGTTGCCATAAAAATAGTATAACAAATCTGCAATTATGACAAAAAAAAAACTGCTACAGAAAAATCTTACTTCACGAACATTTTTAATGTGTAAACATCTAAGCGCGCGTTATTGGAATCTGGTATAGTAATTCCACACATTTAACTTGCGGGGACGGAAATGCATCACTGTGTTTTATCATTGCATACATTTTTTTTTATTTTTGTAAAAATAACAAAACAAAAAAACAAAAAAGCTGAATACGATAATGACAGCATACAGTGAAATCAAATGTGCTAAAAATGTTAAAATTTGTTAAAAAGAACAAAATATATTATTGCGGATGCAGACAAAATCTGAAGCGCAGATTTCTGGTTCTTAAAAGTCTGCAGCTAGGTTGAAAATCTGCAAAATGCTTAGGACCATTGAACAGGCGTGATGCGCCTCTTCTTAACCGTAGGTAGCTTTAGACTCGGCTTTCTGCGTAACAAAAGCTTCAACCTAGATTATACCTTAAAGTCAAAAATAAATAGATTATTAATTGGTAGGTACACAATTTAATTTAATTTCGAATATTGCACTAAAATCGAGTCTAAATTTGGTTTTTGGTAAGGCCGATTATGTTCCACTGAAAATTTGCACTTAGTTACTGTGTTATTGATATATATACACTTTAGAAGTTATTTTGTGGTAAAGTGAAGTTGAATTTAGCAAAATTCTATACACGAAATTGTTTACATATTTTTCTTCTACAGAACCATAACAATTATTCTGGTTGTGTATTCTGTCTTGCGACAAGTCACGGGTAGCACCAAGGTAAATTGTTCAAATTTCCTGGCTATATCCGGGACACTGTAAAGAAAACCTTTGACGTTATAGCAATTGCAAAAGTTACAAGTTTGACAACTTCAAACAGTTCGTTCCCTGCAAATGTAATGAAAACTGACGATGGCAAAAAACAAAAAAAAAAAAATCAGCCAGAAAAAACTTAATAGAGTAAAATCGGGTATTGTGGTATAGTCGGGTAATGTGGTACAGTGGCATATCTCCATTCCCATGCACTGCCTTGCAAAACTGAACACGTTCATACTTGGGCAACCAGAAGAAAGAAGCATGATTTGTTTTGACGTGTTAAAATTCCTTTAATTTTTCGCTCAGTTGTGTGAAAGGTGTCAAGTCAATAGGCTGACTTTTTTTTATGACCACGAAAATTTGTTTTTTTGTATGTGAAAAATTAAAGTTATTGTTAAACTATTGAATATAACTGCTTTTCGAAAAGTGTAATTTTATGAAAAAAAAGTGAGTTTTAGAATCGTTGGGTAAGTTATTTTATTTTAAATATTTTTGCAAAAAAGAGACAATCGGCAAATGTGGTACAGCTGAGACCGGCTAATATGGTATAGTGTACCACATTAACCGATACTATTTTATTGGGAGATTTTTCGAAATTGGTATTCTTGCTGTTTCTAGATAACCATGCCTAAAAAAGGAGAAATCAGGAAATGGGACAAAGCTGATATGGAGAAGGCCATCAAAGCAGTCAGAGACGGACAAATGGGTATATTGCTGGCATCTAAAACGTTTTTAGTTCCTCACACGACGCTGCAGAGAATGGCAAGAAGTGAAAAACCCATTGACCACCTGCTTTTAAGCAAATTGGGTCGAAAGCCAGTATTTAATGAAGCTATTGAAAATCAGCTTGTAGACTATGCACTGGATATGGAAGCTCGTTTTTGGGGCCTTACAAGAAGCGACATAAGATCACTAGCATTTCAAATAGCGAAGGTAAATAAAATACCTAATATGTTCTCAGTTTTAAAGGAGTGTGCCGGGAAAGACTGGTTTTATGGGTTTTGCCGAAGACACAAGGGGAGGTTGAGCTTGCGAACGCCAACAGGTACGTCTTTTGATCGAGCTAAAGGGTTTAGTCGCAAAAACGTGGAAATATTTTATAACTTGCTCGAACAGGAATACGAAAAATGTAACTATCCGGCTGGTCGCATTTGGAACGTCGATGAAACTGGGCTAAGCATTGTTCAAACCAAACAACCAAAAGTGTTAGCGCGAAAAGGAAAGCGACAGATAGGTGCCATGACATCGGCTGAACGAGGTTCACTTATAACGGTAGTAAATTGCATGAGTGCAGGTGGAAGCTTTATCCCACCATATTTTATCTTTCCGAGAAAAAATCAGCATCCTCTTCTAATGAAAGAAGCAACTCCTGGCGCGAAGTCTTCGTGTCATATATCTGGATGGATACAAGTCCCCATATTTACAGAATGGTTTAAACACTTTTTGTCTCAGACGAAACCCTCAAAAGAGGACCCAGTTCTCCTTATATTGGATGGGCACTATAGTCACACAAGAAATATTGAGGTGTTGGATCTTGCACGCGAAAATGGAGTGGTTATCATTTCATTGCCACCGCACTCAACCCATAAAATGCAGCCGTTGGATAAAACATTCATGGGACCTTTAAAAGTTTTTTATAACGATGAAATTAGACGTTTTACACGTGAAATGGGACGAAAAGTAACCCAATATGATTTGGTGGGCCTTTTCTCAAAAGCGTATTTGAAGGTACAAACTGGTCAAATTGCTATCAACGGCTTTAAGTGCACTGGAATTTATCCATTTGATAAAAACATTTTTTCGGAAGCAGATTTCATTGCTGCCGAAATTGAAGGAGAAGAAGCAGCTGCAAAGAAAGAAACTACACCGAGCACTGAACTCTTTGCCCAATTTGAAATAGAGCCCGTGTCCAATGTTCAGATACCTGAAGTTTTACCTCAACTGATTGACGATTCGACTGCTAGCACTAGTAAAGGCATATCTCCTTACCAGCATGTCAATATTGAGCCCCAAGGCTTTAAATCTTCCGTGCAACTCAATCGGCAACCCACTGCCTCCGCAAGGTTAGATAATGTGACACCTTGGGAAATATCTCCACCACCAAAAATTAAACGTCCTCTAAATAGTCGCAGAGGAAGAAAAACGACGGCGACTATTTTGACCACTTCGCCATATAAAAATCAATTGATGGAAAGTATTGCAGCAATAAATAAACGAAAAGAGACTGCTGAGAAGAAACCAAAACCGTTTAAACCAGAATTGCCAAAACGAGTCCGTGCACCGAAAAGAGCTAATCGTTCAGTTATTCCAAAAAAAGCATCCAGCCCAGTAAATCCGAATACATCAGCCAGCAGTGACTCCAATCAGAGCCTAATTTTTCAAGAAACCGACGATGAGATGGAAAATTTTGATGATATCCCATCATCAGACAATACAATGTGTTGTTTTTGTAATAATCGTGTGATTGATGACAAATCATTCAAAAAATGGACCACATGTCTACAGTGTGACATGGTTTGGGCTCACGACTCTTGCCTGCCGGGAAGGAAAGCTATATTTCTTTGCCAATCGTGTGACGAATAAGATCAGCAAAATTAAATTTTAATCATATTTCCTTATTTTTTTACGACTTATCTACGCCTAGAAGGCATTTTTTTATGAATATATGTTTTCTATACAATATAAAAAGTATGTCGTTTGATTTAATGATTTGAATATTTTAGTGTAAAAGGGAGAAAGAACATACAAAATATTTTCTAAATGTTTAAGATATTTTTCGGGTAATCTGGTATAGTATACCACATTTAACTACCCGTGTATACCACATTACCCATCCTCTTATGAAGATGGTACTTTTCGAGTCGGTCTTCTTTTATAGCAATATTTCTTTTATACCAAACGTGAATGTTAAAACTAAGCCAGGATATGGTGAGGAATACTTTATTCTTAAAGTATGCACACTTTCTTTGAAATCAAAAGAATAGTTTGCTCGTTGTAGTCATAAAAGTAACATGTATACCACAATACCCGATTCTACTCTAAACTTAGAAAAAGACTTATTCAACTTATTTACCGTAAATACGATCTTCGTCATAGTTAATCTACCCCTTTTTTCAGCGTCACCTGAGACAACAGACAATATTCATTCTTTTTAGACGAGTTGCCTTCATTAGTAGTAGTAGTAGTAGTAGTATGTTCTTTATTTTCAACTTTTTATAAATATATACAATGCTTTGATATTAAACTGATGTATTTTTGCTAAAATGTAAGAACTTACGACAATGACATAAACACACAGTCGCCTGTCGGGTAATTTGTAAGTATTAATTAATTTTGATTAAATTGAAATTTGATTTAAAAAGAATTAAAAAGAGGGAAAAATCAAAAATGCATAATAAAAATAACGTTAAAACATATCAATATTAATTGTATTCAGCTACAAGTTGTTTTCTGTAGATTATGGCCACAGTAATGAAATTGGCCAGTCTGTTCCAATTATCCATGCTTCCTCCATTTAGTACATTTATGAGTTCACCTTCATTCAATGTTGCCTTTTCGAAGTATCTCACTCTAAACTCCCTTAGTACGGGACATCTACCTATGAAGTGATGTATATTTTCTTCCCCTCACATATTACACAAGGAGCATATAGTTGAGACGCTGCTTCCAAATCTGGTCGCATTAAGAAGGATTAAATCGCATCTGGCTTTAAAAATCCAGGAAATCTCGCTGATGTCGAAATTATCAATGAGGTATTCTTGTCCTTTTGAGTAATCCAGAAACTTGAAAATTCTAGTGCTACTTTCCCTCGCTCTCCGTTCCGCTTCTTGGCGGCTATCTGCTTTAAGCCGATCCAAAAGCTGCAGGTTTTTAATGTTCCATTTCTTTTCCAGCGGTATGTTCTGATCCCAGTGTAAGCCAAACCGATTTCCTATATTATTTATTTCTTTTACCCAAAAAAGTTGTTTTTTTCAATACAATTTTGGTAAGTTGATGTGGTAACCGAGTATCATCGTATTTGAATAATGTTTTCTTGACATACCTTAGATGTAAGTCCAATGTATAGAAATACCCATCTTCGGCTCAGGTCTCTATCGACAAGGCATAGTTAGGAGTACTTGGTGGTAATTTCAAAATCCTTTTCAAAAGATATCGTTGTAGTTTGTCAACTTCTTCAAACATCCCAAAACCCCAGACTTGCGCACTATAAGTTTGGATAGCTCTGCAGACTGCCAGAAATATTTTCCACTTTGCACTAAGGGTTATGCTTTTTTTGCTTAAAAAGCAATGCCATGTTTTTCGCAGCATTATTTCTTTTCTCCACATGCCTTGCGAAGTTCATTTTCGGAGTGAGAAGTACACTGCGAAGCTATTCTAATTTCTTGCCCTTTGAAAATCCAATTTTCTTGATTTGATATCCTACCGCCATTTCGGAAAACCATGATTTCTGATTTTGAAAGGTTCACTTCTAAACACCATTTCTCGCAGTACTCTTCAAGACGAATTATCATCTGTTGCATGACTGCAATATCGTCTGCTAAGATCACCATATCGTCGGCGTATAGCAGTATTCGTATTGTCAAAAGCTCGATATTAAGGCCTCCTCCTGTATAGGTATGTATGTCATTTAGGTACAGTGCGAAAAGTAATGGCGATAACAAGCACCCTTGCTTCACCCCAAACAGTGTTTCAAAGTATTCTGATAGCTCATTTCCCGTCCACACCGCTATGATTGGGTATTAGAGTAAATGCATTCCTGCAGATTAACAAATTTGGTTGAAACTCACATTTCTCGTAGCTTGTAGATTAGCAATCTTCTCGAGATTTTATCAAAAGTAGCTTTCAAATCCACAAAGAAGGCGTACACTTTCTTTTTTTCTGCCAGCTTGATATGTACGATAGAAGCTAAATTATATATATATTATCTACTGTAGAGTAGTTTTTTCTAAAGCCAGCCTGGTGCTCAGTTAGGATGTTATTCCTTTCTACCCAAGTGTACAACCTCTCATTTAGGACTCCCATCATGACCTTTGCTATGCATTTCATAAATGAAATGCCCCTATAGTTGCGAGGGTCTTTAACATCACCCTTTTTTGAATATTGGGAAAATTATGGATTTCGTGAAAGAATCTTCTATTCTACACTCATCAAATATTTTGCTATATGCTGCTGCTAGTTCCTGCAGAAAATCATCGGTCGCATTTATAAAGAACTCAGACGTTATCCTATCTTCTCCTGGCGCTTTGTTCAGCTTTACTTTTCTAAGCATGTCCTTAATTTCCTCGAGAGAAAACGATCTGTTCAATAATTTTAAAGCTTTATTTCTCGCGGCATCGCATTGGGAGTTATACCACTTATTTTTAGGGTTGATTGTTTTTGTATTTCTTCGCTGTAGAATAGCTGACTCCTTAATTATATTAGTGAGATCGGCGATCTTAATTGAATCATTCGAAAGCTTGGCATTTTGTAGGTTCGAGGTCAGCCTATTTTGGTACTCAGCCTTTCGGAATTCATTCCATTTTAGTTTTGGAATAAGCTTGTTTGTAGCGCTCCGAGTAGTTGCATTTTTTAACTAAATGATAAGTTGCCTTCATTATATAGTTTCCCATCCTCAATTTGACTTTCATTCGTCGAAACTATGCGGCCTTTTTGACAATTGACTAGGAGATTTATTTTATTTTGTCGACTATCTATATACGAAAGATCTTTTAACGAAAACTGCAATTATGTGAGCTTTACTTAGTTTTTATAGATCAGGAAAAGGTTCCTGAAACCCCGCACCTTCTACTAATTTTTCGTCATTGTCAGAGAAATACATTTCATCGTAAGCTCTCAAGCCTTATGGTACAGAACGACACGAATTAGTTTTATTACGTAGCTTACTTCTTGGCAGTGCCTGTTTTCTAATACAAGGAGACTTCAAGCCGTGCGTCATTGGGTCTATTCAGTGGTTAATTAAGAGTCCGAAAATGATTATTTCTGCCTTGAAAAAGCTTCCGAGATTATCTGTCATGAGAAAGATTCAGCCCTTTCGGAGACGGTATCAAATATTGCAACTATCTTAGACTTTCCTCGCAAATAAAGACTTAAAAGTCGTTGCGTCGCATGTCAACTAACAGCACTCAGACATTTTTTCCCACCACAACTAGTTAACTCATATACTCAAACTAAATACTCAATGGCCAAACCAATTCCCCATTAATGCATTAACACTTTCAGTTAAACTGTTCAACTTCTCCAACCATTCCCTTAATTGATTGCGTCCGAAGCGATTTTCATTCATCCGCACACACATAAATGAGGTGGTGAATGCGCTGTCTAGTGGCCAATATGACGACAACAAAATGAAATCCTCAACTCGCACTAGCAGTGATTCGCCAAGTAATTGCTGCTGTCAATAAAACTCCCCCTTTGCACCCTCGTCCACCATTTATAGAGTGTTGCGCGTTTGCGAATTGCATTTATAAGATACTTACAACCTGTCATTATGGGTAATCCAGTAATAGAACAGGACATGATTTAGCACAACATGTCCATATGGATGGCCATTGATTTGGTAATTGTTCCCTCATGATCGTGCGATAATAGCCTCGCAGGCAACAGCACCATACCACCTCCATCAGTATCCGTCCGTCTGTATGGTCTATTACTAGATATATATGAAAAGTGATTTCGTCTGGGCGAAAAGATTGCGGGCGCGCGTCTAGCAGATCTCTTTTGGAGTGGTACGAAACACGCCTCCTTCCTTATGAGTGCAGTCGATGAGAGACGTTCTAATGTGGCCTAAAAGGGGTCTTAAACTGTTTGTCAGTTATGATGGGATTGCAAACAGTCTTGATATTGTATTTTAACACGCTCAATAGACATCAATTTGCACCTAAAACTTGTGAAAGAGAACAACAAGACGTGTCTGGTGTCTGATGGGGTTTGCCTCTTCTTTTTGTGTAGCACTTTGTTAATTTCGTGTTGTATGCGGTTCTTGTTATGGCAGACTGAGGCTGTGTTATGAACGATTTTCTTGTAGACGATTACACGGTAAGGATCTGAAGGTGTCTTCAACTAAGACTAGCGTTCTGAGAAGAGATGTTGGCGTATAGCGTACAGAATAAAGTGTCTTCACTTTCTATTCTGTTGTGAGGCAACAGGAACAATTGTGTTTTGAGACCAATTTGCCCAAGCTGTCAAAATTATAAGAGCCCTGATGTGCTTGGAAATATTTTTTTTTTTATTAATTTAGAAGCGATCTTAGAAGGCATAGCATAGAGATATACTTGATTGGATATCTTTGTTGGAAGACTTTTATATGTGGAGTTGGATTGTTTGTGTCCTTATAGAACTAAAACACTTCGTATTAGATTTCTTTTAACTTTCTCGGATACCCAGTAAGAGAAAAATATTTTGTTTGTAAAAAACATCTAACACAAAGGAATTTATTTGGGTCTCGCAATACCCGATTCTTAACAATACCTTGTACTGAATTCTTAGCTAAATAGTCTTAGACCAGTATTTTTCGAAAGAGTCATTGCAACGTATGTTACAATTCTGTTTAGCCCTATTAATTTTAATAGTATCGAAACAAGATCCCGTACTTGCATAGTTTTTCTCCAAAAAAAGCAAATAAATCCTTTTTATAAATATTTCCCAAAAATTACTACCCAAATACCGATCTGTAGACATACGTTATATTTTTGTTAAGTTCATTGCTTCACTTCCAAAAAAACAAATGCATTTGCAATTACGAAAAACTTTTTTTAGCAAAAATCGCCCACTCTTGCTCTTTGTCTATCCTCTATCCATATTAAACATATGCACTTTAAAAATAACCTGAAAACTCAGGGCTAGGTACGCGAAAGTTTAAACCATAACTTACAGAAAATGTGCACAGATGGTCCTCGACATTCTCGATAGTTTATTATTACTTGAGCGAGCCATTCTTTCTGGACATTTGCGCGTTCAATATGAGGCAGTTTTCCGTGCTATTTCTGCTCTCTTACACAGTTTGGCTAAGTTGCTTCCGAATGCACTTTAAATATTACCATAATTTGATTATTTACTTTTTTAACAACTTTATAATATTTCAAATCATGCAGAAAATGACTTATTTAAAATCAACTAATAGAGATCCTACAGAGTTAAATAAATAGTTGGCGCAACAGGTCCTGAGAGACCCTAGGCCTAGCTTCTCACAACCATTCGTTTTGTGTTAGTTTCTCATTTTTGGAACGAATGTAAGGATCTACAATTTTTTTGCCGACTCCATACGGCTAATTGAGAAGCTCTTTCAAGACATTTATACTCTCGGATGTTTGTCAGACGTTCGCGAGAGGTAGCGCAGCGGAAAAAAGAACCCTAAGTCGGAATTGGGTTCTTGCGGGATTCGAACCTGGGACACCCGCATAGCAGTCCAACACACTAACCACTAAGCTACTGCGACTACATCCTACAGAGTGAGTGGATTTAAAATAACCTAGTCAACTTGTTTAAGGAAACTTGGTTAAAAATAACCGATTTATCAATTTCCCTTCCAAACTTTCTCGGTATCAAACTAACTCTATAGAATTAAGCCAACTTATTTTGTTTAGCTGATATTGATCTAGAAAGTTGGTTTATAACACCTGATAAAGTGTGTTTTTTTAGCAGTACCTATACCTATGCATTTAACATTTTTATCTCGGTAGCTGTTATCAACGAATAATCGTTTGTTCCAACAGTAACTTAGTTAATTTTAAACCATTTTTTTTAACCGAGCAAAAATCGCACTTGGTTAGAGCTAATTTTTGAGCGTGTGTCACCCAGTTTCAAGATTCAAGCTCATTGGGAAGTTAATTTAAAATTAATTGAAAAATTGAACAGTAACGAGCTAATAAAAATTATGTAAAATATGTTTGGTTCCAAAAAAAAAAATTTTCCACATGTTATGTATTACGTAAAAAAATCTTGTAGCCTCATATTTCCTGCTGGGAGGAAAATAAAAGATGTCGCTGGTAATTTATGTAAAGTACGATTTTATTTTTATATCCAATTATTAAATAGTTACGAACGAGACAAAAAATAAAAGAAGCGACGCTGTTATTAGGCATTTTTTATTATGCCCACATGATCCATGTAGATGATTGATTTTCATGGTTTAAGACAACAACAGTTGGATCTCGTATTATTGTGGTAAACCATGGAAATCAATGATCTAACGGGTGATTTTTTAAGAGGTTTAGAACTTTAAAAAAAAAAAAAACACAAAAAATTCGAAAAAATGAATGAACTATTTATTTGAATCGATAGTTTGAACCTTGCAATTTAATGTTTAAAGATAATTTCATGCAAATGTTGACCGCGGCTGCGTCTCAGGTAGTCCATCCGCTGAGTCCAATTTTGGCATACTCTTTCACACATATCGGCCGGTATCTCACGAATGAATGCATGGATGTTCGCTTCCAGTACGTCAATCGAAGCGGGCTTGTCCCTATACACATTAGCCTTGACATACCCCCACAAAAAATAATCTAATGGTGTCAAATCGCACGATCTAGGCGGCCAATTGACCGGCCCGAAACGTGAAATTAACTGTTCACCAAACTCGCCTCGCAATTGCGCCATTGTTTCGCGTGCTGTGTGGCATGTGGCACCGTCTTGTTGAAACCACATATCATGCAAGTCAAGAACTTCCATTTCGGGCAAAAAAAAGTTTGTTATCATCGCTCGGTAGCGTTCACCATTGACAGTGACGCTGCGATTCGCATCATCTTTGAAGAAATATGGCCCAATAATGCCGCCGGCCCATAAACCGCACCAAACAGTGGCTTTTTCGGGATGCATTGGTAGCTGTTCCAATGCTTCTGGCTGATCTTCACTCCAAATGCGGCAATTTTGCTTATTTACGTACCCATTCAACCAAAAATGAGCCTCATCGCTGAACACAATTTTTCGATAAAAAAGCGGATCCTCGGCCAGCTTTCCAAGAGCCCATTCACCAAAAATTCGGCGTTGTGGTAGGTCGGCTGGCTTTAGTTCTTGCACAAGCTGTATCTTAAAAGGCTTTACGCACAAATCCTACCGCAAAATTTTCCACGTAGTGCTGTAACAAAGGCCTAACTGCTGGGAACGGGGCCGAATCGACATTTCGCGGTCTTCTGTCACACTAGCTGATACGGCCGCAATATTTTCTTCACTACGCACAGTACGTAAACGTGTTGGTGGTTTAATGTCCAACAAAGTAAATTTGGTGCGAAATTCGGTCACAATCTTCCGAATAGACTGCTCAGAAGGTCGAGAATGCCGATCATAAAATGGAAGCAGCGCGCGATGAACATTTCGAACCGAGCACGAATTTTGATAGTAAAATTCAATAATTTGCAAGCGTTGTTCATTTGTAAGACGATCCATGGTTAAATTGCAAACCAAACTGAAGCTGTTTGACAGTGACACAAGGTACTAAACACACGTCAGCTGTCAAAACCAGTGTTGCCAAAACCAAACCAGCTAAAAAATCACCCGTTATATGGATCATGTGGGCATAACAAAAGAAACTAATAATTTTTGGAGAATGACTGAGGAAACTTGTCGAAAATACGAGGCTACAAGTCGGAAATCGCAATGTAGCACGTACCAGTACCAGTAATTACCTCGAACCTCATAAGAAAATGTTTTACAGTTTGCAGTTATAATTTTCAAAGTAGTTAATTTTTTAAGGTAGGTACTAGCTGACCCGGCGAACTTCGTTCCGCCCAAATTCATTAATGAAGGTAATGAAATTAATAATTCCGAGCTTTCGCTTCATTCTGCTTCATGTAATTCGGTCAATTAAAATTTTTTATTCAAAAGTTATATTAAAATTAAATAAATAAATAAAATCAAATACTTGTCGGCCAACCTACCGCTTTTTCACTGAAGTGCTTTATGGTACACACAACGCTTTTTGTTCTATTTCTATTATCGGGTGCGTACACGTACAAAGCGAGAGCTTTGCCGACACGTGAAATTCAAGATTTATGCCACACATATCCAGCAATTGCCCTTGCGACTAATTAATTATTGTCATAGCAAAAGCGAGACGTACGGGAAATTGGAGACGCTTAAATACGAACTGCAAATCGTTCTGAATAAGTGGAATCCGCGGAATAAGAACATCTTCGCCTTTGAATTTTCCAATAAAAATCGTTGCTTGAATAATATTTGATATTAAATTCTTCACAATCAAACGCTTACCGTTACAAAGTTTTGGTTCATTTATGTTGCGCAACAAAATTATAACTGATACGATTTTTAGTTTCAAATTGTGTGGAGGCAAGCCAAAACATCCAAAGAGTTTAAAAATTCCGTGGGATAGATAGTTGGTGGCTTCGTTTTCATCCATCACGGAGTCGACTGATTTGTATGAATGCAACTCACCAGCGATTTGGTTTTGAATGGCGAAATTCAAATGATCGACGTTCTTGTTTTTCGCAGCCAAAATCACTCTCACACTCAGCCAATCATGGCTGAGCGATATTCGGGAAAACATTCATGATTAGTTCTTCCGGTGTCGTTGTAAAGTTGCAAAAATTTTGTGGAAACCCAATCACCATTGCCCATCGCCAACAATTGCCTAGAGAACTCTGCAGCGGACTGGTCATTTTGTAATGAAACTCGCGTGTTTGTTGTCAAATGGAATTTCTTGACGTATCACCATAAAGCTGACGCCTTCAGGCAAGCATTCAATTCATCTGCCGGAGTTGATCTCGAAATTACAGGCAGCGTTTGACGAAAATCGCCTGATGGCAAGATCATTGCTCCACCGAAAGGTCGCTTATCATTACGTAAACCATTCAAAACAAAAAAAATGCATCCACTTGCAGATTCAATGACAATTTCAATGCTGTTCGACCGCCTTCTAACAAAGTAGCCGCTATCCCAGAAGAGGCTAGGGCCAAAGCGATAAGCGATCTCGAACCAATTGTAGCCAAAATCAGTGAAATCAGTATGTATTTCCAGTTCCACCAGATTAAGGAAGAAAATTCCGCCATTTTCGTTATCGACTGCTTGCAACAATTCATCGTACACTTTCTTTTATTCTTGATTCAACATTTGTTCGAACAGCTTGACTCAATGCGATTCGATCGAAGTTCATTTCTCGCTCCAATTCTCGATTAAATGCGTCTTGCATAGAACGATTTGGCTGTGGCATCCCCAATTTGCACAACAAATTGCCACTCATGAGCAGATACATATCCTCGATCAAAATCAAAGCTTTGTTGCGCATTTCATTTTAACGTAGGTACCTTATAAATTTAACTTACATCTATAGATATAAAAATGAATTGCTTTTCGTTAGTCTCGCTAAAAATCGAGAACGGCTGGGACGATTTTTATAATTCTTTTTTGGTTTTGTTCGTATTGCTGCATATCAGGTTTATATTTACTTTTTGTCGTGAGAACAAAACTTTGAGGGGATGAAAGAGGTTATGAAAATTTGTATGGGAAAATACACTTTGAAAAAAAAGAAACTGGATAGAAATCGAGTAGTGACACTTCAAATAAAAAAAGAATATATATATTTCAAATTTTAGAAGCAATTGTTGTTGTCAATTATTTTTTATTTTTTTTTTACGCCTACCTAAAAAGTTTGTTCTAATAAATATTGTTTACTATGTTACATTATGTAACTTTTTGAAATGAAGTAAGTACTCTGATTATACTAAGATGATATTATGGCCGACGATATTTTGCATCGAATTCACACTGTGACATCGGATAATGAACTGGAGATGTCAGATGAAATGTGCAACAAAGCGCATGGATTAAATCTTTTAAATCGTACAGACTTTGAATTCCGTATTTTTCACGCGTGCTTAACACTTTGAACCTCCTTATTTCTATCTGTCTTACTGAGTGCTCAAAAAGTGTTTAAAAATGTGTCGATAAACGGATCTAAAAATGCATAGAAAAACGCGTCTAAAAAAAAGAAAATCATTTTTCATTCCAGTCGCGGACGTTACTGATGATAATGACTATCTTAAACGGCATGCATTGAGAAAGATAGGTTGAGAAATAGGAATGAATAGAAATGTAGATATGTATGAAGTTTGCTCCCTCTGCGCAGCTTTAAAATTCCACAATGATTTGAAGCGGAATATTTACGTTTTTGATACTATTAGGGTAAAGGAAATATACCTCCAATAAATGGCTAAATATGTATCTCATGATCCTTATAATTGATGCACCCTGTGGACTTGCAGCGGCACCTGTCATTCCACATGACATCCGTCATAATTGACGGCTATTGTCAAATATAACTAGTCGCGAAAATCATCGATTTCCCCGCGCAATATTGACTATATATATAACCCCCTTTTTTGTATTAGACTAAGTACTCAGCATTCAGTGAAGTAATAAAGAGTTGTTCATTAAAGCGTTTTTCACAAAAGTTATAACAATTGGCGACGAACATTCCTTAAGAATCCTTTCCATGGTCGCTGTATTGGACCGCATCAAGCTTTCCATCCATTCTTTTTGTTGTTCTAATATAGCGTGCAGCGCGCCTGGTTCCATGTCTACCTCCTCGTCGCCAATTGTAATAACTTTTGTGAAAACGCTTTAATGAACAACTCTTTATTACTTCACTGAATGCTGTTCGTTTCGCTATAAGCAGACCGAATCTACCCATTCGATCAACTTAGTCACAGCTGGCGTTAGTTCTATTAGCGCGGTTGAGAGGGTCTCATCCGCAAATTTGGAGGCCGATTTGCATACTAAAAAAATCTTTGTGTTGCTTCACGTAAATCAGCGTCCCTTAACTTTTCAGTTAGACACGGGTGCTACCTGCTCATTGATAGGGTTGGATGGCTATCAAAGCCTTGGTAATCCACGATGTGAACCAACAGAACGCACTCTGAAGGCATACGGAGAAACAAGTGTACCATTGAAAGGAACAATCAACGTGAGTGTTCAGTGGAGAGCTGAGAAACGCCTTCTACCACTGATAGTCTCTAACTTACCCCGAGGCGCGAATATAATGGGCTTGGATTGGTTCCAAGCATTTGGTTTCCAAATACATTACACGAATGAGGAATCAGCCCTGCAAATCGGTTCCGAGTCGCGTGGAAGCCTGGAATCGGATGCAAAGATTCTATGTCAGAGGCATGAAGTGGTTTTCAGTCCTGGATTAGGCTGCTGCAAACTTTTTGTGGCTCACTTAACTTTAAAATCAAATAGCCAACCAAGATATTTCAAATACCGTCCTGTGCCTTTCGCTCAGAAGGAAGACGTCCGCCGAGAGATCGAACGATTGCGGGAGCTGGACATTCTACGCCCAGTCGAAGCGAGCCAATGGGCAGCACCCATAGTGGTCGTACGTAAATCGAACGGTATCCTTCGAATATGCGGTGACTTCAAGGTTACCATTAACCCTCAGCTCGAAGTGGATCGTCATCCAATTCCCCGTATCCAAGAACTTTTCCACAAGTTACAGGGGGGTCTATACTTCTCTAAAATAGACTTGTCGGACGCTTACCTTCAAATACGTCTGGACGAGGCGGCCAAAAAATTATGCGTAGTAAGCACAGAATTCGGGCTGTTCGAATATCAGCGTTTACCGTTCGGCACATCCAGCTCCACCGGCATTTTTCAGCGCTATATGGAACAACTGACGGCCGATTTGGAATTTTGTGTCTCGTACTTAGATGATGTCATAATATCTGGCCGCTCCAACGAAGAGCATTTAAATAACCTTCGAGTTTTTCTCGAACGGCTTGAGCATCACGGTTTGCGCTGTCGATTGTAGAAGTGCAAGTTCGCGAAGTCTGAAATCGAGTATCTGGGCCATATTATAGACGAAACAGGAATACGCCCCTCAGAGTCCCGTGTCAGAGCCATACGGGAGTTGCCCGAACCGAAAGACCTAAAAGAGTTAGAAGCGTTTATTGGAAAGGTCAACTATTACAATCAGTTTATTGAAGATTTCGCGCAATTAGCAGCCCCACTAAATCAACTCCGGTCTAAAGGTGTGCCGTTCGTTTGGGGAAACGATCAACAGAACTCCTTTGACCAGGCCGACTTACCGATTACATTGGCTACTGATGCATCATCACATGGCATCGGGGCAGTCCTCTCGCACGTCTATCCGAACGGAAAGGAAAAGCCAATAGCTTTCGCATCAAAAACACTTGATGAGTCCCAAAGAAGATATAGTCAGATCGAGAAGGAAGCCCTTTCAATCATATTTGGCGTTAAGAAATTCCACCAATATTTATTCGGACGCCAATTCGAACTCATAACCGACCACCAGCCTCTGGTCACCATTTTCAGTCCCAGTAAAAAATTGCCTCACATGACCATCCAAAGACTTCAACGTTGGGCGATAACCTTAATGGAATACACGTACACAATCCGTTACCGGCCAACAGCCCAGCATGGTAATGCTGATTGCCTTTCGCGCCTTCCAACTGGACCCGATAAAGAGTTCGATCAATCGGAAGAATCTTGTCATCAAATGGACGAAGCATATACGGGCCTTATAGATGATTTCCCTATCAACTCTAGCATCGTGGCTAAATTCTTGCAACAAGACTCTACTATCCAAAGAGTCAACGACTATGTGCAGAATGGTTGGCCAAATCGCCTACCACCTGCCGACAGCGTGTTGTTACCTTATTTTCGTAGAAGGCTTTGTCTCAGTGTGTATGCTAACATTCTTTTCTTCCACAGTGAACATTCGAGAGTGGTCATCCCAGCAGAATTGTGACAGAAGGTTCTAGCGCTTCTACATCATGGTCATTGGGGAATCACCCGGATGAAGCAGATGGCTCGTAGATACTACTGGTGGCCCAACATCGATGATGTCATCACAGAAGCTGTGGCACGATGCAGTGCTTGCCAACTGAACTCAAGTCAATCACCCAAAGCATATTCGAGCTGGCCCTCAACAGAAGAGGTTTGGGAACGCATTCACATAGATTTCGCCGGACCATTCCAAAACGCTATGTGGTTAATTGTGGTCGACTCGAAATCGAAATTCCCTTTCGTCGTTCGAATGCCATCCATTACCTCTCAGGCGACTATTCAAGCATTGCGCTCCATTTTCGCTTTGGAGGGACTACCCAAAACAATCGTGTCAGACAATGGCACTCAATTTACATCCAGCGAATTCGAGAATTTTTGCCAAAACCATTCAATACGGCATATGACGTCAGCCCCTTTCAACCCTGAGTCGAACGGCGTAGCAGAGAGAATGGTAAGGACATTTAAAACCGTTTTTCTCAAAATCATGGGCGATCATAAGAAAGGCGATGACGTTTTATCGACGTTTCGATCTGCCCCGGATGAAAGCGGTATATCTCCGGCAGAGAGACTACATGGCCGACAGCATCGGACTTTACTATCCGCAATACTGCCAGAATCGTGGATGTTACAGGAGAGACACGCGGTGCAATGTCAAACGCCGAATGTTTCGAAGCGAGGTCACTACCCACCAGCGTGCCCGATCCAGTGCAACCAGTGGTCGTTCCGCCGACGCCAAGAAGATCGGAGCGTCTGCGAAACAAGCAGGTCAGATGGGTTTCAAATTAAGCGAAGGGGTAATTGATGCACCCTGTGGACTTGCAGCGGCACCTGTCATTCCACATGACATCCGTCATAATTGACGGCTATTGTCAAATATAACTAGGCGCGAAAATCATCGATTTCCCCGCGCAATATTGACTATATATATAACCCCCTTTTTTGTATTAGACTAAGTACTCAGCATTCAGTGAAGTAATAAAGAGTTGTTCATTAAAGCGTTTTTCACAAAAGTTATAACAATAATCTATACTTACCTATTTCTAACCTTAGCATCAAGTAGTAGAGGGAACCAATTATAACAAACACCATCTCTTAAAACATTTTTTTGTGCTTATCCAGGCAGTATAATCCTCATATCCTTGCTTTTCCTCCATGTTAAATACATAATTGCATTAATCTAACTTTTGACAAACACAAAAGAGTCAATGTGATTTTAAGAAATTGTTTGAGATAGGCACAGCCTTCCAATAACTACAAATGAGACGTGACACATCAATGCCATCCTTATCTAATTAGAGACATACTCTGCTTGGTCTTACAAATTAAAGGAAAGCAGTCTTCAATCTTCAATTAAAGACCGAATCTCAACTATGACCTAAAGAGCACGAACTGCTCTCACACAACCAGACACTTGACACTGAGTAACCACTCCTTTTGATGCATTGCTCATCATAGAACGGCAACGGCCACGGCAGGAATCTACCGTCAAACTCGTATACCATATCCTATCACTTGACAAAATGTTTACCCACTTTTCTTCAAATGCTGCACATTTAAGGCTGCCATTTGGACGTTTCACTTGATTGTGATGATTCATTTTTGCGCGCACTCAAAACAGAACTCAAATTCCCAATTCACCAGCATCAGGTACGGTAGGTACCTACTCCTGCTTGGCCACTCGAAACAATTCAATTCCAGACCCCTATTGGTTTCTAGTGGTTGCATTTGAATTCCACATTTGCAGCCTCGTTGCTTTCCACCTGAACTGAGGATGATTGACGTTTTGTTTTTCAATTTTTCTATTTCGCATTCGCATACCACTATTTCGTATCTACGATATCGTTCGGGCATCTCCCGAGTTCCGATCCAACCTGATCTCAACTACAGAACAGTCTATGGCGATGTATGGATGAAGGTATGAGGCTCTGGCTGCTGTCGTTACTTGTTCCTCTTCTTCATCCTCTATAGGTGCACTCACAAAAACACTCTATATTTTTGCATCTTGTTTACTTTGGGATAAATGGGTATACCTACTTGTTAAGTTATTCACAGTCACGGACAACCATGACGATGCCAAAGACGAAAAAAAAACGCACAATTTATGCATAACATCTTCGAACGGTGGCGGCGAGTGGGTGACATCTTTGGCTTTGTTTCGGTTGCCTAGATAGCTTGAATGAAATTTCGTTTTTGGTCAATGTGCGCTCTGCGGACCGATGACACTTGATAAACAAGCAGCCAGCGTATAGATATGAACAAACACACGGTGACATGTGCGGGATATTTTCATCTGTTAATTGTTTTACGCGGAAATACTCGCGGTTGACCTCGGGGGTCAATCAGCGCTGTGGAACGAATGGATGTGGCTTGGAAGACTGGCCATCATGGAACCATAAAGCAATTTTATAACTTTGATGCCAGTGTGAGAGACTGTATGACCCATCGATCTATACGAGGAAATCTCTATGGGGATGAGGCTTAGGCTTAAGTCGGATTTTGTATCTATTTTCTTGCAATTTCCATTTTTAACCGGTCGGGGATCTCTTCTGTGAGGTCTGCAGCATGAATTACTGCTGACTGGTCTACGACATTTATTGATTTCCCGATGACGATGTAATACATAGTACATGCTGCTCATAAGCGATGTGAAAAATGTAGGGTCGTTCATCTTTTTATCTACAGGCGCATAATGTTCATAGGAAGCGGTGAGTAAATTGACATAGAACAAAGTGTGGAAGAATTGCTTTATGTCGGAGGTATCAGTTTAATCATGTGGTAGGCATAATGAATGACATACGGCTTTAAGTGAAAAGATATCTGCGCGGAGGGATTTAGCACCCATTCTCCTAACCTCTGCATGTGATTTTTTGTAGTGGAATATCAGGCGTATTTTGTTGAAGAGCCTTTATACCTTGTTATAACAAGAACTACAGTCTACAGGATATTTTAAATATTCGCACTAGGTATTTACCAAAAATAGAGGTGACTTGAGCAGCAAGAGCTTATGCAAAGATATATTTCTGGTGATTTAGCGCGAACTTGAAGAAAGTTAATTTTATATAAATTTATGTGACCAGACCGAACATCTAAGCAAGGGGCAGGAGATATCGTCTCCAATAGTAGTTTCACTTAAACTTGGCACACTTTCATGGCAAAATGAAAGTGTCCCAAAGTCTTTTCTGCAATGGAACAGCACGAATGTCGTACAGGAGGACGTAGGAAGGCCGTACGGAGGTTTCCATTGGAGATCTCATTACCCCCAATGCCCCAATCCAAAAGTGTGCTGTGGGACCCATATAAAAGTCAAATAGTACAGCTTTGAAACTGAATTCAGGGAACGAAGCAGTTCCCCTCTGGGCCATAAAAATTGTTGAAATAATTTCTATGCTATTTTGATCATGGAAGTACTTTTGCTCCAGAAGATCATGGTTGAGTATTCGATACGTAAACCTGCTTCACACTGCTTAGCTCTGGCTCTACACTCCGCATTGTGAGCTTCATCGAATTTCCTTATAAACTCCTGTATATTTCCTTTCCAATTCTACACATCTTCATTATATTCCGTAATCGGGACATTATGTTCGGCGCTCTATCTGGTTCATTCTCCGAAATATTGAAGCTGTCCACGCATTGTGAGTTTTGACACTATATGCGAAAGGCGGTGGCTGGGAAGCCCCATTACTTTCAGTATACTCCATTATATGCAACCTAACTGCCTACAAGGATCGCCTTAATCGCTTTGATATTACCAATTATTAACTGGTACGATTGAATAACTGGTGTTGCTTATTATGATTTCACTAGGGCTGCAAAAATTCCAGCAGTTACACCTCCCAGGTAACCTTAGGTCGCGCTATTTCCCTCTTTCTACTCCTCTCCCATCACAATTTATGGGGACTTTAAACAAATCTTACTTCAGTTCGATTTACTTTCATTTTACTTTCGGTGGCGTAACAGTTCGGGAGGACCACGGCCTCAAAACTTGGTTGAGGTTGTACTCCAATTGTACTCGCGCCACCGAAGATGGCCAACACCTATCATTGTTGACTTTTTTTTTAAGATACATACGCAAAAGTAACCCACTCTGATGAACCCTTTTGCTATACGGAACAAAAAACTCTGCAAACTTTTTTCAAATAAAAAGTAACCTCTTAGCTTACAGCGCTCCACATCTCAGGGAGAAAAATAGATATCTGTTTCGACATTAAAGCAGCCATAAGCGTCTTGAGCAACCCCGTCACAAAATCTTTTCGCATTTTAGGAACATCGATATTCTCAAACTGCCAAGAAGAAGATGAGGAGGAAGATATATAGAGCATTACCTCTGCCACTATACAGCTACAGCAAATGTACGTAACAAAATTCTGGAAGCACATTTGATACAGACCTTACATGCCTCAGAAATGTGGAACTAAGCGACATCATTTATGGAGTTCCCCAAGCGAAAAAACAGATTCGCCGACAACACAAACTCTACATACATACCCCCTCCCATCTATCCCTTCACATATCATACTACAAATATTCCAACCATAGAAAACAAGAGGGAACCAAAACTCACCCTCACCAACCAACCGACCTCTTAGCTTTAACTATTTCCAATCTGTTAAGCTCATAATAACCTTTAGCGAAAGAATAAAACATTAGCTACAGTTTAGCCCTATCACGGGGGTGTATCAGTAAGTAAAGGAGATAGCCAGCCTGAGTTCATGCAGCTTTTGAATGGCGTCAGTCATGAAGAAATGATTGTTACCTTGTTACCATTAACACAACATCATTGGCATTGGAATGTGTACTTAAGCTCAATAAGTATTCATCTAAAAATGAAGTAACACTGACTTGGGTTCGAGGACACATAGGGATCGAAGGCAACGAAAAGGCGGACTCCCTTGCAAAACAGGGGTCAACTGAAAAGTTGCTGGGACCAGAACCATTCTCTTCAATTGGCAAAGGAATGGTAGAACAGCTGATTCACAAATGGATAACGGCAGAACACCTGAGAAGGTGGTCAACCATGGAACAATGTAGACAGGCTAAAATGGCAATTAAGTGGCCGACCTGCTCCAATCAAAGAAGGGTTCTAAGCATGAGTCGAAGAACATTGAAATGGGTGGTGGCTTTGTTAACAGGACATGGTAATTTCGGGTATCACTTAAGGAAGATTGGCCTTAGAGAGGATGATACCTGTAAACTATGCCTGGAGGAACCTGAGACAGCGGCACATATACTGTGTCAATGTCCGGCGTTGGCTGGCAAAAGAATGAGGATCTTGGGACGTCATTGGGTCGAGATCCAGTCGATGAAACAGATCTCCTATAAACAGATGCTAGCGTTAACACTAGGAATTGAGCTCAGGGAAGAACTCTGGAGAAATTCAGAAAGTCTCTCTGGGTAAGATTTATAGTGGTAGAGAGACGAAAAGAGACAATTCGAATTTCGAATATCTCTCGAAATCTATATATATATAATTAATATTGTTACCATTCAAAAAAGATTTTTATTTTAACGCTGCTACTAATTGTAAAAAGTAATATTCACATTGACAACCCCGTTCACATAATAATATTCACATGAAGACACTTAAAAATAGAAAACTATAAGATAGTATATACTAAATGGCTGGATAAATCTATCGCCGGATGTGAAATTTGGGAAGTAGATAAGTGCATTCCTCCAGACGTGATCCTAACCCAAAAGCAACTTCTTGATCTTCTTCAGCTTGAAGATGGAATTCGGATCCTGAGGATTGACAACCTCGTTTCCATATAAATCACCGACTACGGTCTCATCAACTGGTGCCGCTGCCGTAAAAGCCAAAGCCATAATGCAAATGACTAAGATCTGTGCAAAGAAATGTGTGAATTTAATTTCAAGGCCTGAGGATAATAGGCGATCAAATTTAATTTTCTTACCGAAAGAAGGAAGTTCGTGTTGATTGTCCGACTAAAACAAATTGTTTATCAATTAAAATCGAACTGTGACCATTTGGAGCGATACACTGGTCTTTTATATCGTGGTCAATCGGAGACATGTTTTTGGAATCGTTTATATGACAATATTCTTGTTTTTTTTTTTAGGTTTAGCGAAGTTGTCTAACAATGTCTTATTGAAAATTGTTTCTACATGGTGTTACTGCGTAATCTGGTTCAGTTGGGATCGACTTTTGATAAGCTGCACTTCAAGTTCGTGATTTTTATGCAGTTTTGGGTCAAGCGAACTCGTTGTTGTATAGCTGGTGCAAGTTCGTGTATGTAATGCAGATTGTTATTCGTTTCGTAGTTTTTGTTAAACGTATTAATATTTAGCAAAAATGGATCCATTTCGAATTGAACTCCCAGCTGTGGATAAGAATCATCACAATTTTGTTACAGATACAACGAGAATTAATTGGAAACTTGGACAAAACTGTTGGAGAACCTAGTAAGTATACGTCTCTTAAGTACGTCTCTTACAAGTATATAATCTCCTGTGTATGCCTTCTTGCATCATGTGTTATAATAGCTTATATTTTGCATCTGATTTATTTTAAAAAATCCAGCAAGAAAATTAGCCTTACGAACTGCATGCTCAGCATGAGAACCAAGGGTTGGTTTTGTATTTATGAATACACCGAGATCTTCAATTTTTTTAATTTTTTTTAAAATCATAATACTTTACATAAACGGAATGACTTAAATTAAATCACCATGTGAATACTTAATTTGAATTTGAGATTTTTTTAAAGAGGTAACAAAGCATTTTTGAACATTTAACTTTCAAAAATTAACGATGAGTTCATTAGATCCAATTGGATCCTTATGCAGTCATTTAAACATTTTCTAAAATATATAAATACAATAAGTAGAGGTAAAATTGTAAGTTTTGAACAGCATCATCCGTAAATATTATAAAAATGAGCAGCCAAATAGGATTGTCTTTTGGGAACCCAGAGTTACATGATACCATCGAGGAACAAATTCGATGCTACCAATGACGTAAGACAGTTTAGCATTTTTTTTTTCTTTTTATATAGTTTTGAGTATGAACTATGAATATTCTAAATTCAAATAAATAGCACGTTTTGTGTTTGTAGTATTTTGAACATAATTCGTAGCCAATTTACCAACAGTGCGACACAGAATAGAGACCAACAGTGAGACAGTGTCTCTCGCTAGTCATGATCATGATCGTGATAGTCATTTGTTATGTATTTATTTATCGCTTTGAGAATGAAAAATTCACCGAGGAGCCAGAGAAGAACGCAGTTGCCCTCTTAAGAAACGAAGTGAGTCTTCCAGTAGTTCCTCAAATATTAAAACTCGTTTTTAATTATTCTTCAGTCAGTGTGTCCGAAGATAACGAATTTCAGAAGTTTTTACTGGATCCAATCAAAGGGGATCATCTGCTTATAAAATGCTTCTAAACTGGTAAGAAAATTTATTACATTGGCAACCTGTTTCACTGTATCGTGCAGGTGTACCAACATTGAGATAAGCGAGGTGATCTGGTATTACATTTAAAAGCTTATTTCCAATAAAATCTTTATCATTTTTAAAATACAAAATAAAGCAAATAACATCAAGATATCTTAAGTTAGGATGTCCTTGTCTATATGTGAACCCTAATAAAAAGAGAACATTTTAATCCTAAAGATATTAAAAAGGGGAGCATTCCTAAAAAAAAGTAGAGGACAAAAAAGAAAGCGAACAAAACTAAAAAATACACTCTTAAAAACTTAAAAAATGTATATTTTTAACATAAACAATTCATAATTCGTTTTTAAAAGGGAGCTTTAAAAAAATAATTACAACAATATTCAGTCTGTTCGTATTTATTTAAATCACATTGTTTAGATTAAAAAAAAAAATATATATATTTAAGAATTAAAAAATACAAATTTCAAGCCTAAGCCGATTTTCGTCCTCATTTTAAAATGTAGTTGTTTTCTGAATTCTTAAAGTAGATTAAAACGAAAAACACAATGCTTACATCTCGCTATAAGAAACATAAGTTACCCAATCTTTCGGAAAAAAAATATGAAATTTAGAAAAGATAAACATTTACAAAATAAGAGCAAAAATGATCGGCCCGAAAAAGGAGAACTTTTCTCTTTTAATGAGATACAATAGACACCCTACCTTAAGTCATTTATATCACCATATTGACTTAAAAAAAGGTCTCATTGTAAAAGGTCAAGTGTACTTTTGCTTAGGTGCCTAAGTAATTTTCTTTCCCAACAAATCCGAAAGAAGACGTCCTTTTCATCTATATCAAACTGTGTATTAAGTAACTTTAAAACAAAGAAAATATTGCCTTAAGCCTTGGGCAACTCTCCGAAGTGTATTAGTTGAATTCGCTTCCAAATTCATTATATTTGAAATATTTTTATTTGTAGTACCTTACAGGTTTAAGTGTTTAAATAAAAAAAAAATCAAATTTTGACAATTTTAGTTTAAACAGCATTCTAATTGTTTACAGATAATAAAACAGAAGGGACTTTTAGCAGTTTTTTTCTGTAAAAATTCTGTTAAAAAAAAAAAAAAAACAACCCAGTTCATTACAGAAACATCTTGTCACAGGATAAAGAACAAAACTATAATTTCGATGAATAGTTCACAGCTACTCGGTTAACGGTTACTAGTATACTGCAGTTGATATCTTACTGCATTCCGCCACTTCAAAAATTTTCCCACAAAACTATTGGCACTCATCAAATTCTCATCAGTTCACCATTAAGCTTTCCTTTAGGAGTTCTGTAAAATGTAACGATTCTTTGTTTGTGATCCAAACAACACGCATGAGTTGAATGGATTACCTCATGCAGCTTCGGATCCTCACTATAGGCACCAATGCCTAGCTCTACCTACAGCCCATCAATTTATGCTTTGCGATTGCATGTTAAGGGAACAGCAACCTACTAGTAAATAATACAAATTTTCAAATACAGTAGACGCTCGGTATAGTGAACTTCTGTTTAGTGAGCTATCCAAACTCGTGAAGGAACCACCAACATTTTACACATCAGACACAGACAGACTCTTAATAGTGAGCTATGAAAATTTCAATTTTGTAAACTAGAATTTTGTTTTCAAAATTCAGTGACAAATAATCCAGTTCTGCAATGCACTTATTTTTCAAAAATGTAATTCCCTCAATTCTGAAAAAAAAAAAAAAATTGATACGTAAGTATGTATTTATCTCTGTGTTCCTCGAAAAAATATCTTTCCTGTGTTTTTAGATTGATACAAATTATTTTTTGTTATTTTAGTGTTTTCAAAATAAAAATACATATGGCTTAGTTTAAACTGTTGAATTAATAAAAAAAAAATATAAAAAAATGTATGTCAAGTAGCTTTGGTAAACGTTTAAAAATTCCCGCTCGAAACAGTGAACAATTTCGATATAGTGAACAGACTTGGTTTTTATTAGTTCACTATATCGAGCGTCTACTGTAGGTAGGTACTATGCTACACAAATTCAGTGCAAACTATGGCTATTACGGGCATCTTCTTAAATTAACTTGAAAAGCAGTAAAGGAACCTTAAGGTAAAATTACGACACCAACTTCTTGTCGACCTATTCGACAAACATTTCAGAAAATAGTTAAAAAAAAACTACTCCAACGATGTTGACTCCATCACAGCCCGATTCCAACAAACTATTGTGACTACGCAGTGATGACACATGCTTGTTTATAGAAACAAGCCCCATACATCCAATTATGTAGACTATGGCATTATGGGCATAAAAACAAACAAGACAAACTTGCTCACAATCAAACCAGAAAGGTGTATAAAAATCATTCATATAAATTTGATTATCGAGTTTCCAATGACAGCTCGATTAATTATACTGATGTTCTAAAATAAAGAAAACAACACCAGCCCCGTAGAGAGACTGACTGACGTGGGAGCACCACATGCAATTGATTGTTCAGTCAATTTATCAAATAACAAATCTGGTCAAACTCAACTTGTTCCTTTTGCAGTCATTTCGAGAAAGGTCATCTGACGGAAGATCAATCATTCCCGTCACTTGGATATGAAATAATCGTTAACAAGACAAAACACTTTCCATGTTTGATGCGGTGGCCCATTTTTACAGAATATACCACTTGATCTTGGTAGGTATTTCATATCTTTTGGAAAAAGGTAAAAAAAAAGGCGTTATGCATTTTTGAAGTTGCACAGTTGCATCATGTTGGTTTGGAGCAAATTTTCGAAACAATGTTCGGTTGGGTGGAATTTGCATAAATGGTAACATGTTTTGAAATATGAATAACGAATATATCTGAAATACGAAGACTGGCCGACTGGGTCTGGGGAAAATTAACTTGTGGGTATTTTTACTGGGTCAGTAGACATATTATAGCTAGTCCAACATAAAATTGACTATTACTCACGAAAAAGTTCCTCAAATTTAAGGTAGGTCCCCTTGCTCAAATTATGGCTGACTTTTTTTTACGATGAATGTCATGATTAGGGTGACCCTCCGTTCATTATAATAATGAGCAGTTCTGTATTTGAAGACTGTATTTTAGAAGTTGTTCATTGTTTTTGTTCTGTATTTCATTTAAATTTTCAAAAAAAAAAATTAAGAAAAATTTCTTCCCCTCCGTTCTAATCACCAGTTGTCGGGCTTGTACTCGTCGCTCAGTTGGTGCAATGGTAGTCACTTGGTCAATTGGAGAAAAATCGAAATGCAAGTTCGTTTCCTGGCAGGGGAAAAACAGAAATGTCTTTCCAAATGGAATTATATACGGAGAATTGACTGTCAGAATTCAAAAACTATTCAAGCAATCACTTCAAAGGAGTCTGATGATGAATTAGTGGTGTAGTTCGAAATAGCTATCATTCCTACCAAAGTGACTGTGTCTACAAGTTGTTGTCAAGAGTTCTTCCCTCGAAAAAACAACAATTCATAAACTGAAGTTCGACATAATTTCCCAACAGAAATTGTCAGGGTGAATCCCAAACAAGCGTGAATCGTTGTTACTCCTCGCTTCCCCCACTCAGAAAAATTTAATGAACAAAATGATAATGCTAAGGTACAATAAATTGCTGAACGAGCTGGGAGTTCAGTTTTCGCCATTCTGAAGCAGGCAATTTACAACATTATCAGGAGTTTTCCACTCCTTAGATTGGTCACGTAGGTCAATGAAGAAATAAAATTTTTCGTCGTATCTAAAACAGTTTCTTAATGTTCTTAATGTGGACACATTTATATTGTTTCAAAAGCGGGTTTAAAAATGTAATCATTTTAATAGCCATGACCCGTCAAGAACTGAAGCAGATAGAAGTTTGTTACGCCAATAATTTCACATTCGATGCTCTCCTAATTCGTCTATAGGCAGAGTCTAAAGATTTTATTAAGCACTAACACGCAATATGCTAAGAAATGACAAATAGGACCAGCCAATCAATTTTTGGTGTTTATTGCTTCAATCAACTTTCTGCCCTAATTTTTTTTTTTTTTGCAAGCCGGCCTTCAAAGGCTATGAGCGGGGGTAGAGGGTTTTCTTACTTACTTACCTAGGTGGCGCTACAGACCCTGGGGGAACGTGGACCTGGACCTCAACAAATATGCCTCTCCAGTTAGCGCAATAGTTGCCTTACTCCATTTGCCTCCATTTGCGCGGTATAAGTTGGTTTAGGTCGCCTTCCACTTGCGATGGTACTCATCATTATCATTCTTGTGAGCTTAATGGTTTTTGACGACTTTTTGGATGTATATTATAAATCACGTTTGAAGTTTAGACGAGAGTACTTAAAAATTGTATTATATATTTTGCTCTTTTTATATTTTGAAAAAATCTTGAAAACAATATTTTTCATATTTTTTAATCTGGCAACACTGCTTATTTAAAATGGTTTTTCGAATGCTGCCAGTAGCCGATTATTTATTGCGAGATTATAAAAATACAGTCGGAACAAAAATAATTGGATGCGTTCAATTTCAGGGGTAGGTTCAAAATACGGGAAATCGAAAAATTGCAGTCGATTGCAAATTAAGCGGAGCAGCGGAGTGGATTCTAAATTATTTTCTAAAATCGGAGTAGATCTACTGCAATTGCAGTAAAGCCCGAACTTGAGCTGTACGATATTCACATTTTTTTCCAACCCTGGATAACTCCTGCTACCAGTTATACATCCAGACTTAATATCTTTTCAAAGCAAGCATGGAATGAATGGGGTTGGTAATGGACTTCAAGCCCAATCAGAATGTCAATGTAAAGCGTGAAGACACCTTGTCCATGTCCATGCCCAATAAATGGAGAAAAATTAATTAACTTCCAAGTAGCCCATCTCGTATGAAGTTTCCCACAAAATTCAGAAGCCAGTTCAAAGTTTATCTACCAAATCATTTCGCGTATACGCTTCCTCGTCATCTGTATGGCTCCATTCTGATGGTACAACAAAAACTGCAAAAATAAAAAGAAGCAAAAACTGTCTTCCCGAAGCGAAGCGCATTTGATAAACTCCCAGTTCACCCAAGAGAGAGAAAAGAAGACAGATTACTAGCCCAACTCCTAATGGTTGGCACTTTTTCACTGTGACTATAGCGTAAACAATGATTTACTGTCCTACCTACCCCCAGAGAGCAGCACCAATCTTATACCCATATCCAGCAGCTGAGTGCTGGCCAGCACTTTATCTTAATTCCAAACGTCATCTAGGATTACACACATCTCTCTCTCTCTCGCTCTATGCGAAAGCAACACCATGGGCTCAGGTGAATCTATTTTCCAGGGCCTCTGAGCGTTTTTAAAGGCGTTTTTCCATCGCCGATGAGAAGTGTTTTTTTTTTCAGAACATATACCGATTCTGTGCACAGTGCGAAAGATCTACAAAATTAATTACCACTTCAATGAAACTCAATGGCACTCCGAATGGAACCGGATGGATGATGATGAGATCTTCAGCAAGGCAACAACAACAAAAAGAATAACAATACCAGCGAGATCAGCATCAGTGATGTGTCTAAAAGTTGTGTACAATGCTGATGAATAGCTCCCGGACCGCAATTATACTTTTGCGCATTGCAAGCCAGGTCTATGGGGTATGTTGCGATTTGGCAGCTGTAATCTGGAGCTAAATCATTGGTCGGAGCGAGCATAGATACATAGGTGATGGAACCTATCTCTTTGGCGCATTTCATAGCTGTGTCTATGCGGTTTTGGTTCGACGCATTTATTTTTAACAGAAAATTTGTAATTATGATCTTTTCACTGCAGACCAGTTCATTAAACTGAAATGGCAGATACTCACTCCAGTGTCCAGTGGATGCATTTAGCGGGACCATCCGAAAGGGGATGCGCTGTGATATATTGGTGAGAATTCATCACGGCATCTTACGTTTTAATTTAGTTTTAAACTTTGCGGTGAAGCATATCACGAGGATAAATGACGTCCGAGGAGTATAGATGCCCTATGAGTGTGAGTGGTGGTGGTGGTGGTGGTGTGGGGGATGGACTGAAAGAGGATTCTTAAATAGTTTTTAATGCCACCAACTGAAGACGATGAAGTCATTGAAAGAGGGCTCTGGTAATTGAGTTAGCCATTCGCGAGGAGATTTCCTTTTAATTGTGAACAATTAAACTGTAAGCTACATGTAATCACTTTGTAGTTACTCGTATGTCAGGCGTTTACTTGCGGGAATCCCTTTATAAGGAGATTGCTTTCAATTAATTTTGCAGGGCATGCCGAATGCGAGCTGAGTAATTATCGGTTGTGGTTTCAAATGAACAGATATGAAAACTTGAGCGGGAAGTTAGCGGGACAAAGGTCCCATTGTCTTGCCTATTGGAAGCTGATTTTACAAATCCCATCAGTTGAAGCTTTCAATTCCGTCTGAATAGATGGTTGGAGTCTGCATATACATTTCATGGATAAAGGTGATCAGGTCATTATATAAGTTTATTTTATCGAAGATCCTGGTTTGCTACTTCGAGAGATTATGGACATGCCATATGTACAACGAAGCGTATACTGAGCCTGACTAGTTTGTTTATTGAATAGCAGTTAGTTTTTTTTTACCTACTATACAAGGTGTCACAGTTAATCAATAATGAACATATTTTGAAAAGCCTAGTCTTCCAAAACAGGTCGGACGAGAGAACAGTATAGAATTTTGGATACATAAGGATCCTTAAATTCCTTTGAGACACGTTTTAAAAATCTCAATCGGCTTCTTGCCTTGCTAACAATGGAATCCAAATGAAAATTGAAGGTGAGCTTTCTGTCAAACACCACACCAAAGTCATTAAAGCAATCAACACTTTCAACAGCTTCCTCATTAATAAAATAAATTGGTCTCGAGACGGTCATGCTTTTACACCGCTTAAGATTAAGCAGCATTAGTTTCTTTAACACCATTCCTGCATATAGGGCCAATAAAAATAAAAGATCGTTGATAAGATAAGAATAGAATGATAAGAAATAAGAGGACATAGATCGTTGGTAAATAACAGGAACAGGAGTGGACCAAAGTGGCTGCCTTGTGGCACACCAGAATAGACGACAATATTTTTGGACAAACAGTTATTTAATTTCACATTTTGTGTACGATCACATAGATATGAACAAATCCATTTCAAAATCCATTGCGGGAATCCATAAAATTGAAGATTTTTTAACAGAACATAATTAACTTTGTCGAACAATGCTTTACTAAAACCAGCATTAAAAACATGTGTTTGTAACCCATTTACTATGCTTTCATTGACATGGGAAGTAAATTCTATTAAATAAGTTGATTTTTTGGGACAAAATCCATGTAGTTCATCAGAAAAATTTAAGAGCAGTTAAATTGCACGTAGTTACAAATTTGACAGTTTTGCGATTCTTCTATAATTTTCCATGTGATGTTTGTTACCATTTTTATGCAATAATAAAGGGTTATCCAATAAGAGGTGTTATTTTGGTATTCAAAGAAAAATGTCATTTTTTGAGATAAATTATTAGTAATGAAAAACAATATCAGCCAAATGGCCACCACGAGCACGCATACAGGACTATATCCTTTCATAATAACACCTCTTATTGGAAAACGCTTTATAAATGACTACTTCCACAATATTGTACAACATATTGCACTATGGTGAGGAACTTTCGGAAGTAGCCATTCGTCAGTGGGAACAACACTACATATATCAGGACAGTACGTAAAAATTAGATCAAGGAAGCGCTGGTGTTTATTATATACCACACTCAATACATTTTCTTAAAATAGCTTACCATTCAAGTTCCAAGTTCTAATAAATAGTTGGCGCAACAGGTCCGAAGGGACCCTAGGCCTAGCTTCTCACAACCATTCGTTTTGTGTGAGTTTCATTTTTGGAACGAATGGAAAGGATCTACACTTTTATGCCGACTCCAAACGTCTAATTGAGAAGCTCTTTCAAGACATTTATACTCTTGGATGTTTGTCAGGCGTTCGCGAGAGGTAGCGCAGTGGAAAAAAACCCAAAGTTGGTATTTGGGTTTTTATGGGATTCGAACCCGAGACCCCTCGCTTAGTAGTCCAACACACTAACACTAAGCCACAGCGACTATGGATTATAATAGAAAGGAGTCGATGAGACTGACAAAGAAAATGAGGTTTGAAAAACGTTGGTCCGTGCGAATGGAGAAATCTCATACCTCTTTGGGAGTAGCCTTATCTTTAGTGACAGTTAAGGCGGGAATGTAGATACTCATATCTAATAGGTCCCATAGATAGGGAAATAGTAGTACAAAGAAAGCAGAGCAGACACCTTTGTATCTAAGCCCTGAAAGATTAACTTTAAATGCACTGAATCTGGAGTCGGAGTACGCAGACATCTTGAAAGAAGTTGATACAGTACAGACATGAATTCTTATTGGCGACTTCAGTGCTCTTGGAAATTGCCTGTTAATCATGAACACCTTATTCCTATATCCATATATAGACTTTTGTATGTCTTGGCCTAAGTTTGATATAATATAGTCAACAGCAGAAGTGAATGTTTTGTGATGTCCGCGTATTGAGAAGAGCTATAATTTGGGTGAGGTCTTCTTTCACCTCCAGGTGAGACACGAAGACGATAATGTATTCGAAATTTATTTGACCTGCTCGTATAGATCAAACATTTAATGTAAAATCTTTCTCTCGAAGCATATCCTTTCATCCTCTTTAGAAACAGTCCAAGCTTCAGCGCCATAAAGCAAGGCTGGGATGATCAAGGTTTTATGGGTTGCGCAAAGCAAAATTAGGAAAAGCAGAATGTTGTAAAAAGATTTTTGAACAGAAAAGAGTTGTTAAAATTAAAAAAAAATCATCAAATTGAAAAAAAAATACAAATTACAAAAAAGATTGATTTACAAAAGTATACAAAATGGAAAGCGCGTGCTTTTGAACTCTTTGCAAAACTTTTTTTATTGTTTGCAGAATTTTGAAAAGCATAGCATTTTGTAAAAAGAATTTTGATCAATCCAGAATTTTGACCCCAACCCAAAACGGTTCAAGACATGCGAGGAAAAACGCGTCGAAAAAATGAGTGAAAGAGCGCGTCAAAAATCGCGTAAAAAACGCTTGAAAAAAGCGTCAAAAAACACGTGAAAAAGCGTGTAAAAAACGTATCAAAAACCGCGCGATAAAACGCACCGATAACATCGCAACACAACATCGAGCGAATCGACAATAAAGCTCGAGGTAAGAGGACTTACAAAGTTCAAATACCAGCCCCCAGGTTCGAGATGACAAGGCAGACCGAACCTCCATTTGAAAGGCCAAAGCCATCGAGGAAGAACGTTAGAGGCTTCATTCTACATGGATAGCGTTCTTAAAGCTCCTTTACAGTGTTACAGCTGACATAAGGCCTATAGCTAGCAACTTTTCTGTCACCATATGTCGACTTTTCGTAATCCCATCAACACACTCGAAATAAATTCCAATTATATTACAAGATCGCATTTTATTCAAAACCCAGTTCATAAGGTCAAAATGTTTGAATAGGAGAGGCACACGCGTGAGTGTGTGTTGCCAATCTTATCATGTGAACTGCATTTCCTTGTATACCTACTCATCGCACCTCATATTGCTAGTCAATTTTCCAATTCGCAAGTGCAAATGATTTGTAATCTTATTCGCAGCGTCAAATTCGTTTTAGCTAATACAGCTTAGATCCTCGAGGCGATTATTCAATTGGTCATCTTCATTCACCGCCACCAATGGCGTGGATTAAATTGCTTTGATGGCGGCGTTGCCCAGCGACGGCGGCGGCAGGGCGAGTTATGTCTGCGTATGTCCATCTATCTGCCACAATATGCGAAGGGACACCTGCTGTGGCTCAGCCTGTCAATTACTTTAAACAAATTATATCACAAATTAGATGAAATCTCATGCTGATTCTCTCCTATATCAAAGCCAACAACAACAAAAACAGCAACAACAACGGCCGGCGTTTCGCAAGAATTGCACTCCACTAAGTTATCGCGTTGCATTGCGAAAATGTATCTAGATGTTGCGGTTGCGGACATCGTCGTTCTCATGGTCAGCGACTGCTGCTGCAGCGGCACACATACGTGCTGTGGTACGCTGAATGCTGCCACATATGCACTAGTATAGACAACGGCAGATATCTAGCAATTGGCACGCTGGATGGCTGGCTTCACCAGCTAAACGATGGTGCAACATGGAAATATTAATAGACTTCTGTATCTCATGGATGTGTTTTTTCTCTTCCTCTGTCTAATTTTTGTGTTCGATTCGATCTTTCTGGGATTTGGTTTTTTGTTTGATTCTATATATAAGACATCTTTGGTGCGATGGTGGTGGCCAAGGGGCGCCGCAGAACCCATTTTGGATGATTTCCTGATTTTCTGGCAGAATAATTGATTAAGATGAATCTGGCTTGGGGTCAGCACATGTAACACTTTTTGTTGGCTTGGGAATAAATAAAAATTGTTGGTTTTTTAGTGTTTGGGTATTATTATTATTATTTTTTTTTTTTTTTTTCGAATGCCTACTACGACGATTGATGCCCCTCAAATGTGGTCAAATAAATCAGTCATTCGATGAGAATCAATCGATTTCACTCTGAGGAATGGTATTTATGTCAAAGTTTGGCACCGAAGGTGTGCTGCATGTGAAATGAAGCTGCAGCCACTACACCGTGTGATGCTATATGGAAATCTAGACGAGAAACGAATGACGGATTAGTGAAATTAAAACGGCCTGTTTTGCCTTCAAGTGAAATTGCCATTTGCGAGAATCCGAATAGATAATAAGTGTACCCAATCAGGCGGTCAAATTATTTCTCACCTGAATATTATATTGCATGAACTTAGTTGGCATTTTGACATCTGATCTGATGGGTCCGTAGAAATGCTATTTTCCTATAGAAAACTAACCTAAGGAGCAAAATGAGCAATGCTAAGTGGGAATCTGTACTTTTATTCAGACGGGTGTTTTTCTGATTGATTTTAGAACCGGAGACTATGAAATTGACTTTCAGTTTCACTGCACCTACACGATTTTGAAAGAAAATCCTCTCACGAGTGCTCCCAACTTTTCTGTCTTCGAATAGATACGTGAGAATGATAGCCGGATAGAGACATTACAGCTCTTTTTGGACTGTCCATTGTTCAGTCAAAATGTTACGATGACCTTTGTAGATATTCTTGTAAGTGGCTGTTTTGGGAGATGTCTTGAGAAACGATGAGAATATGATCTTTTTATGCCATAGCAGGAACTAAACCTCTTACACGAGGCTGGGCGTATCAAACCAGAATGGCCATTGACCGGTTATATTTGAAATAAAGTATACAATAAAATAAATAGTTGGCGCAAAAGGTCCGGAGGACCCTAGGCCTAGCTTCTCACAACCATTCGTTTTGTGTGAGTTTTCATTTTTGGAACGAATGGAAGGGATCTACAATTTTATGCCGACTCCAAACGGCTAATTGAGAAGCTCTTTCAAGACAGTAATACTCTCGGATGTTTGTCAGACGTTACCGAGAGGTGGTGCAGTGAAAAAAACCCTGAGTTGGAGTTTGGGTTTTTGCGGGATTCGAACCTCGACCCCTAGCGTAGTAGTCCAACACACTAACCACTAAGCCACTGCGCCTACAATGTATACAATGTGCCAACTTAAATAGGTCCCGAACGCTGCTAAATGCGCTTTGTGAAAAACGTGACAACAATCTATGTACAGTGTACGTACACCCCTTGAGTTCTAAAGTGTTCAAAAGTTCTATTGCATACATCGAGGCTTCAACTGTAACAAGTAGCTTTCAATGCTGTAGCGGTGTTTTAGTTGTTTTGAAGTTGCGTCTGTCTACAGAAGAGCTAAGCTGTTTTTGAAGTTACTGAGTGATTCGATGATGATTCTCGCTTGTTTGGGAGTTACCCTGACAATTTATGTTTCTGTCAAAAAAATGCGCATTGAGAATGCACACTGCTTTTCTGATGCCAGGTTATGAATGCTTTGCATTTGTCATGCTTCGCAATTTTTTACGTTTTGGAACGACTTTGATGCGAACCATCGTAAAATGTATCAAACACCAATAATAATGTCCAAACAATTAGTAACAACCATATTTTCTAACAGCTTAATAAACAATGTTGGTTCGTACAATGCCAACACGTTTAAGCATAATAAACTGAAATGCCAAATATCACTTGCATCATAGTCATTCACTATGCTCTGTTTGCTTTCGTTTGTGCATTCACAATGCGTTTTAGTAAAGTTTGCATTGCATCATAGTAATCCAATTGAGTTTTGGAACGCTTAATTAAGTAGTAATGCAGAATTACTGCGTTTTGGAGTTTTGCAGTACAACGATTGCTATGGGGTGTTTTCGGAAATGTAGAAAAAAAGTCATTTGAAATTGCAAGGAGACAGACCGAGAGTGAATGCGTGGCACTCAAACGCATGCGCGTAGTATACCTGTTACAGGCCAGCGCGAGCGTTAGCAACGAGTAGCGTCCTCATTATTTCATTTACTTGTTGTTATTTTGCTCTCAGTTATTTATTTTAGTTTGATTTGATACACATATAATTTAATAGGGTAGTTTGCGACTTCCAACATTTCGTATCTGACTTAAGTTGTCATAATCCCATTGTTAATGTTATAGATTTGGATATTTCTCCACAAACATACCCAGAGAAAGTGACATTCGAGACAACAAGAACAAACGGAAATGGCAATTGAATTGTCTTATAATATTTTTTTTAATATAGAGTATAAGAAATTTACATAAATGTAAGTGAATTAATTTCAATGTTGTTAAAAAGCTCCATACATAGCTACATCGTATACGTTATAGGTATACTGCTTTTCCAAACGACAGCCCTGGAACACCCTCCCTATCTTAATTTACGTTGAAAATCAATGTCTTCTCTGTTTTCTCATTCAAAATCAAAGACTCCCTATAGAGTAAGAGGGTCATCCAAAAATTGCGACCGACAATTTGGAAAATCATCGACCGGGGGCTTTATTATAATGTAATGGGTGTCAGCATCAATGTCCTCACTAAACGTTCATTGGACATTATGCTCCCCAGGACAAGGAGGAAAGATGCGTTCAACTTTTCTTTACTTAAGCCTAGTATCCTGCTCGCGCTAAATTTTAGCGCCCCTAGTCTCCACTTCGTTTCTCCACACCAAAGATAAATGGTCGCTAAATTATTATTAAACATGATATAGATGGGACAAAACCCATATGGTTATGAAAAATGAAAAATGAAATGAAATGAAAATGAAATTATAAGAAGAACTTCGACTTACCATAGTGGAACACTCACTTCGTATTACCTACGCAAAAGACGAGGCCAAATGAAAGCAAAAGTCCCCCTGAAATTCGGTTCGCTTTATTTATATTTATATCTCTGTTTTGGCTCTATTGTTTGGCTTTGCGTTGTCTCTTATTATCACGCAAACATTATCTGCGTTTTCCGCCAAAAAAATCATAGCAAACACAAGACAAACTCTTTCCTCTGTTTTGTATGTCAGAATTTATCTTCGATTTAATGTACCGGACATTTATTTCGCGAGCTAAATGAGTGGAGACTTTTCATCGGCCCATCTGTATGAAGTTAAGGATTTAGCGTGCGAACAGGATACTGCTTTGCTAAACTGCCTCGCTAAATTTTATCTTTGTAGACATTTTTGTATGGGAGATAAAATTTAGCGCGAGCAGGATACTAGGCTTTAGGCTGAAAATATACTCTTAGTGAGTGTGAATTTAAAAATTTGTACAAATTTTCCCTGCACATTGCAGCCCCTGTGACAAAATTTAGATATTTCCAAATAATGGGGATGGTTTTCTTTCTTTTTTCTCGAAGGGAAGGAATTTCTGCGCTTCTAAGTATTGTGCTACTCACTTTTTAATAAATTAAATTGCTGTCACAATGAAATAGAAATATATAGGTACTACATTGTTGGGGTTTACAATGACTGCTTACTCAGCAGCGGCTGGGCACAATTTGGCAAAGACAAGATTAATGCATGCAGAACTGCATCAAAACAAGACATTAATTAACGATTTAGTCATTATTTTTGGAAATTAATATTCACCACAGAATATTCCTCTCCTGGCATTTGTTGCCAATAAACTCACTCACCATTGCATAATGCATATTCCGAAGCGTGAGCGATACCCTCACACCTTTGAGTATGCAATGCTTGAAACGTTTAACGCGACATTGAGTTGGAAGTCGCATAAGAAGATTCACTTCAATAAATGTATTGAAAACTTACGATAACAAGAAAAACCATGTCATCCCGAACATAACTTATTTTGATCGTCAAGATTTCAAAAACGATATCGTCTTAAGTGGTCTGCCACCTGGAAATCGAAGTATTTAATTACAAACATTATGAAACTCACCCTCATCAGTATTGATACACCGCACTCACAGAACTGACAATATTTACATTAAACCAAATTTAATTTATGGAGTTGATTCGCCTATTTTATACCTTGTAAACCAATAAATTTCTCACATTCAAGTTGCCGAGAGGTGAGTGTTAACATTTTTTTAAAAGGCATCTGTTGTTGCGTGCGGTATGGTTACCAGATTAGAAAAAGGTTAAAAGATGTTTTTAGGGGGAGCTTTAAAATTGTGGGGACAAAAACTTCAGCGAACATCAAAATGCTCCCAGATTCCAGCTTCAGATTTAAAAAAAGGAAATAAAAGAAATGTTTTCGAAAATCAAATGCAAACATTGAAAGAGAAGAATAGACAAAACGGTAGCTATTTTTAGTGAAAAGATGTAAAAAAGGGGCAGTTCTCTGTCCTCTTTTCGTTGTTTTGAATTTTAAGAATGACTTTGTTATTTTTAAGACGAAAAAGGGGTAAGTATGGTAACTCTAATAGCGATATGAAATAGAAATTCTTAATTTAAATAAATAAATTTAAGTTTTGTTAAGAGGGAGGATTTATTAAAAAAAAAAAAAAAATGTCGATCCGTCCAAAGCACTCTAAAACCATTATACAACAGAGATAAAACACTGAAATGCAAAACAATCATCGATCGTTAAATGCATTTAAATTACACAAGATTAAGGTCCATGAAAATCCCTCTCTTAACCCGTTTAACGACGCTCTAAATTGGAAACTTTTAATTATTTTATCTCGGTTTCTGAAATTCGCTTGAATTGAAATTCAAGCACGCCTGTCGGTGTGTGTCTCGCTTGTATAGGCTACCCCGAACTGGGTGTGTAAAATAATCAAAAGTCCATTTAATTTAAGCGCACATTATAAAATGAAAATTAATCTTTGCGCGTTATTTAGTCAACATGAGAGTGTGCGCACTCACACACCGTATATGCCTGCAGGATTGCACAATAAGCCATCAGCGGAATAGTTACAGCAGCGGCTGCCATTCTATGAAGTTATGAGCATGGGTATACCTTGATGATGATGAGGCACTCTCACTGCATCTGTGTGCAAAGCCGACTACAAACTAGAAAGGTCACAGGTCACCTGACCGCACACATAATTTTCTTTATGGTTTGACCGTACAGATTTGCCAATTGCCGCGGAGATTGTGCACATCGAGTCCAAGCGAACGCGTGCATCTTAGCCATATATTTATATTAGTATCGAATCGGTACCAACCCCAATCGCGGGATTCTTCATGGATTTATTTATAAACCAATAAACGTTAAATGGGGTCCATCACCTATCAGATTGATCGTAAAGAACCTATCGATGAAGCCAAGTCGCAGAGTAACCGCCAGTTTGTGTGCTGTTGTAGGGTAAAACAAGGGGTGTCTGTATTTGTGCTTTAGCCAATTTAATTACTATTCATTTTAGCGATGTTTTGTGCTGGAGCATAGATTGGAGGAAGGGAGAGTGATCTTTAATTTGCGGGCCAATTAAATTAAGGAATAAATCGGTATCGGTCGATGCGTAGGTTGTAGGTGGCAACTGGAAAGATGCCAGTGACCTGGAATATAATTATATAGCGAAACATTTGTCAATTCAATGGGAGCGTAAGCGTATTGAAGGCAAATTCTAAAAAATAAATCGCGGAATTTGTAAGTTATTTAAATAAATGTCTGGAATGTCGAGGAGCAAGAGAACTCACTTGAGA
This sequence comes from Cheilosia urbana, assembly GCA_946477585.1. Classification (NCBI taxonomy): domain Eukaryota; kingdom Metazoa; phylum Arthropoda; class Insecta; order Diptera; family Syrphidae; genus Cheilosia; species Cheilosia urbana. The sequence goes on from OX297855.1 coordinate 71,445,185, forward strand.
AGCTCAAACTTAGGTGAATTTTTGTACAGTAGGTAATCTACGAGAAGGTCATTAACAGTAAATTGATAGTAGTGGGTGAAATTGCTTGCATTCCTTCCTATGTAAAATAAATAATTAGTTGACGCAATACGTCCGTAGGGAATTTTCACATCTAATCGTTTTGTGTGAGTTTTTCATTTTCGGAATGATTGGAAGGGATCTACAATTTTATGCCGATTCCAAACGGCTAATTGAGAAGCTCTTTTATGACTGTTAAACTCTCGGCTGTTTGTCAAATGTTCGCGAGAGGGGTGGCGCAGTGGAAAAAAACCTTAAGTTGAAATTTGGATTTTTGTGCGATTCGAACCCGGGACCCCTCGCTTAGTAGTCCAACACACAAACCAATAAGCCACTGAGCCTACGTCCTTCCTTCCTATGTGCCGACACGAAAACGAAATTAGAACTTACTACAACCAGGTAGGTATGCGGCGTACTGTGAAACTATCGATCTGCAAAGATATTATCCTGTCAATTATTGAAAAATGATAACGGGACTCTACTAGGCACTTTACAAAAAACAAAACAACTGTGTGTGTTTAGCTCAAGAGAAGAATTATTTAGAAAAATTTACCAGCAATTCTTGGCCCAAAAAACAAAGACGTTCAAGGGCAGATCAATGATATTCAGTTCAATACTCAAAGCGAGCCATTTACGAACAAATCATTTGAGGCAACTTGGGCTTAAAATAAGAAGAGATATTTAGGGATGAAAATTCAAATATCTACAAGTGCTTACACGTTCTTAAAATTGTAATAGAACAATCTTAAAATAGGATTAATAAATTTCTTACTAGATATACGTACGGGAAAGTAAAAAAGCCCAATAGATGCCCACCAACATTAAAACTTAAACCTACTGAAGCTGTAATTCTCCTTGATTGCCCAATGTGTGCTATTGGTTATATTGGTAGTATCTCGCCTGAAGGACATTTCTGAAGCAGCCATTTCTTTCAATCTTTCGAAAAGATTGACTGCACAAGCTACAAGAAGTTGCTGTAGGGATTTCGTATGCATTTCAGGTGAAATTTTTCAATATTTTCCATAGGCATCAATATGCGCGCCTATTCAGTCCCAAATGCCATATTCAACTTTCCATTTGTTTACCCCTTTTAAACCTAATCTAACCTTTGTGAAAAAGATTATGGATTATTTTTAAAGTGATCTTCATTCCAATTTGTAAAATGGAAGACATGATCGACGAACTCAATGCAGCTATAGCTCAAGCTCGAGAATAATGGATGATACACTGGTACACTTTTTAGACTTTTAGCACCAGCATTTAAATAATAATATATTCGCATAGTCAAAGAATGATTTTGATCCCAGATCCAAACCCAACGGCTATGCAAGTTCGTTTGTCATATTTCATATATGAAATTGAAGAGCCATACAAAAGCCCTATTAAATGGACATCCTCTGTTTCATGACAAACACAAACAGCAACCCACTGATAGAGCAAAACTTTTGACCACAATATAGTCCTAGACCCCATAAGGCTTCAAGCTACATTTCTCTTTATATCTAGATCCACCGGTAAGTCATAAAAACAATAAACTGTTTCCAGTACCCACCCACCCCCTAAGGCGCTATGAGAAAATCTACTTCTCACATTAACAACTCTCCGCATATACCTACATCATTTTCATTACCACAATCGATCAATATCATTTTCAATTCATTTTTAATAGCCTTGTCGGCACATGATCCTTATCTCGGTTCTTTCTCACACCACAATCTCCCGAGCATCAATAACTCCATTAAATCATAGCATCTAAATCAAGGACACGATGACACGCATAAAACACTCTCTCTCTTTCTCACATTATCCATAATTCATTACCGCTGCCCACTATATTTCATAACAGGCCGGCGCGGCACCGCGTTGCTATATGACTGCTCTGCTATATGGAAATTTTCCCAAGCCCCAGGACCAATAACTCAAACTAAAACGCCTTTTACTGTCCAATTTTCGACACGTAGTCATTCATATCGTAAACCGCGCCACAACGTGCGCCTGCTCTTCGTTGAATAGAAATATTGCCAGAAGACTGGAGACAGCCAGCAGGATGTGGACAGATCAATCGACTTGGCCAATGTGTTTACACGTAATACGACAAATAAATTACAATGATCAAACATTCATCGTCATATCGGACCGTATGCATCTGGTCGTTGGTAGTGGTGGTGGTGCTGATGATGCTGATCATGATGGTTGCCAGGGGTTGCGAGCTGCGAGGAGATGCATGCCACCACACTCTTTGACTCGTGAAGGAGTACCTTTCAATGGTCAGGTATAGCTTTCCTCTTTGATGTTAAACGCATGTTCATTACGTTACACCCTTCACCAGCGTCGTCATCATTATCATTGTAATTCAAAATCAAAGAAAAAAAAATCAAAATGTATATTGCCCGGGGATATAATCGACGATGATGATGAAGATGCATTGCAAGCGGTAAGTTCCTGTAGCTACTGTAGCCGCACTCAAGTCTCTGACATCCACTTTAAAGTGGGAGAAAAATTGCATGGGAATCTAAATACGTCTATAATTCACCAGAAGCCATGGAAAGGCGCAAAAGTGCGTGGATGTTAGCCGTTCTCTATAGAGCGCGGTTCATACATTTTTGTCGTGTTTGCATCTTTCTTGCTGGTTTATTTGTATTTTCAACAGTTAATGGATATTTTCGTTTTGCGCTCAATTTGGGTTGGGATGATGAAGCCTAACCCTCGTTTGGGTGGGTAGACGAGTTTGTGTGTGTTGCTGGGTTAAAGTCATAACGTTTTGATCCATATAAAACGTAGCAATTATCTGATGCGGTGACTATAGTGTCTGCATGCTTTGATTTGAGTTTGACTTCGTCTGGACTACAGTACCAACGATAAAAAGGGGACTAACTTACGTTGAACGAATGAAAACAATTTTTATAGAGATGTTTACTTAGCGCGGTACTAGATAGATAGATAGATAGCTTTATTTCGTATATAAATTTACAAGGACTTTGTTTCCACACATTTTACAATTCAGAGATATGATAAGTTATACCTGTCTTTCTTCTGAAACATTATTTTTACAATAAGGATGATTTTGAGATTTACATTGAAATATTACATCTGAAGGAAAATACGAAGAAAACCTTCAATTAAAGTAGAGAGAAAAAGAAGAAGAAAAAAAAAAAAAGGATATAAAATGACTAGTAAATAAAGGTAAATCAGGTACATGTGTTAACGATTTCACCGAACATTTTGATGTAATACATAGGTATTTAAGAAGTTTACAGATTAAGAAACAAATAACAGCAAAAAAAATAGGTGAATAAATAAATAAATAAACAAATAAATAAATATATATATATAAATAAATTATAAATAAATAAACAAATAAATAAATATATAAATTAATAAATAAATAAATAAACAAATAAATAAATAAATATATATAAATAAATTAATAATTAAATAAACAAATAAATAAATATGTATATAAATAAATAAATAAATAAATATGTAAAAAAAAAAATATGAAAATAAATAAATAAATATACACATATGTAAACAAATAAATATAAGAAATAGAAAAAAATATATAAATATGGATTAACATCCAATAAGTAAAAAAACAAATAACGAAGAAGAGAGAAAAAAAAATGACAAACTTATCAACTATCGAGTCGGATATAATTAGTATTTAAAATATTTACTAAAGGTACTAATAACGAATTTTAGTTCAGATTTTAAATTTTCGGAAGCTCGAAATTGCTTAGATTGTATGGAAAATATAACCACTGGGAACGACAAAGATTTAAACTCGCAACTTAAAAATGTTTATTGGTAAGGACTCTTATACAACCAATAACTGTAGAATAGAAACGGACACTAATTCCGGTTAAGATTGGGCAATCGGCCAAGTACAAAAGACATGAAATACTACTCCTAACATAATTGAAAAAAATCAAATTTAATCTGCCGTATTCCTGATTGGTTTCTCGAGCACTTTGATACGGTACGGCAGGAAGGAACAAGGTCAAGCTACATAGTTTGTTCTATATTATTTTTTAAAAATAGTTACACCAATTCGCGTCAAACTCACTCAGATGGAACTACAGCCTGGGACGGATCGGAGTCTCTAATTAATTTTTATCAAAAATAAAAACTTACTTGATGGTTGTGAGAAGACTGCTCTGCGGTCCTCCATGGTTCAGTTGCGACAAAGATTTATTTAACTATCACTTAAAGTTAAGCCGGTTAGAGTAAACGACGGTTAGAGCAAACGATCGATACCCAGAAAAATCAATACTTAAAAATCAACCAACTTTGGGTTAAAAACGACCAAATAATACCTTTAATATAGGTCCTACAGAGTTAGTGGAGAAAAAATAACTAAGTCAACTTGTTTAAGGAAAATCGGTTAAAAGAACTGATTTATCAATTTACTCCAAATTATTTTCGACCGTAAAAGAAAAACTACATAGCTCAGTAGAATTTAGCAAAAAAAGAAAACAAATAATGTCTTTCTTAATAGTTTGCATTTAAACTTTTTATCTGGGTAGTTTTTTTTTCAACAGGGACTTTATTAATTTTAACCCAGTTTACAGATAAAACGCAAGAATTAAAATAGATACTTAGACGGTCGGAGAGAAGAACTAAAATATCCAAGTCTTTATAACTCCTCTATCATCGTAGTGGCAGTACTGATCAAAAGCTCGACTCTGAAATTTCAAACAATACAACATCTTTCTCTTGCAACATAATTATCTACTTAACTAGCAACCCATTTTTTGAAGTGGGAAATAAAGTTATGACAACTCACTACTGCGTCTGCATAGCAGAATTTGTGACTTATTAAGATGCGGATTTATAATTGAAAGCTAACTTAAACTCAAAGCGTTTGGCATAAAAAATATAGTCTGGAACACCGGAATAAATTTCTAAAATCAGAACAAAGTACCTGTACAAGATCTTCCTTTTTTTGACTTGGATATGTTAAGTTCCATCCATCTGTAGATTTTTTAGTGACCGAGATCCCGATAACCAGAATCCTGTCAACCTCGCTAAAATAAAATAATATAAAAATGACATTATTATCTTGACTTGAAAGACTGAGCTGTGAAGTGAAAGTATAATGTTCTACTTTTTTTTTTTTCAATACTGGAAGGGATTACTTGGAACTCATCTGTAGAGTCTGAAAGACCGTTTGATCAGTGAATCAAATAGGATATTTTGAAAACTTTTCTGTGAATCGCGTGCAATTATTAGCGAAGCTTCAAGACTCCGCAAAATGATTGCAAAAGGCGCGTCAGTTCCCCGTCTTATAACCATTGATTTTTGAGCCCGATTTTTTTTTCCCCTTTTTGGGGGATATATGTATTTTAAAATATTCCCATTTCATATCTGTTTTTTCCCCATTTCGATTCATTGGGCCTTACTAATAAACATTTTAAGTTCCCGCTCTAATTTTTAGCAGTTCACAGTGCTATATTTTCCATAAAAAATTTGGCAATTGTGAGCAGTGATGCCATTCTGGCATTTTTGATGCTAGATCTAGCATATTCGAAGATTTGAAAGCATTTAAAAAAAAAAAAGAAAAATGCCAGATGCTGTTTTAGCATTTTTTTTTTTTTTTTTTTTTTTTTGATTTTTTGTATTTTTCGATATTTGCTCTGGAATTTTTGTCATTCGTGTACATTAACCTGATATATACAGTACATCGAAGTTTATGATGTTTCTCACCACTTTCCCACGAATATATGAAATATGAACGTATAATGTATGAGTACGATTAATCGTGTCTATTGGGTACGTGGAAATAAGTATCAGACCAAAAACATAAATGTTAAAAAAGAGAACCAGAGAGTTCTTCTATAAAAAAACCTCTATGTAACAAAGTCAGTCGTTCTTACGTTATTAAGGTTTAATACGAAATATTTGAAGTAGAACAATACTAAAATAACTACAAATTAAGAGAGACATTTTTTTATTTAATCATTATTGACTAAAATTTGGTGGGTTCACTGATCAAGCTTTAAAAACCTTTTGAATTTAGCATAATAAAAAGAAAACTTGCCAAGTAAGCCCACCAAATTTAAGTCAGCAATAAGTTCTTAGAAAAGTCATGAACTTTTAAGCTGCATGTATACTTTCTAAATGACAATAGGCAGACACCTTAAATGAAAAATCTTAGATTTTTGAGCTCTACCGATCAACCAAATTTCATTATTCTACAGCCATCGGAAGTTCTCCATATAATTGACAACAATTCTGAGAAAGTGGATGGATACCACGTCCCCTTATAAAGAAACCTCGATTATTATTGCACCACAAAACATACCGCTGTGCAAAATTAGAAGATTTCACGATGTCGGGAGTACTCCATAATTTTGATGATCTGTCAGTCAGTCAGTTACGGTTTTTGTAATTTTTGAAGCCCTATATTTCAGGAACCACTTAGATATGCTAAAAAGTTTACTGAGGCGCTTGTGCTTGATCAACTTAGCAAATATTCTGAATTTGAAGATTCTGACTTCATTGATACTGAAGATAGAGGAGGGTCAAAAATCGCCTGAGTTTGTTCCTGTAAGAAGGGTGTAGTGCTAGAACTTCGCTGGGTACTACCATGCCCTTTGATTTAAGACTCTGGCATGGCAGTTCGCTGCTATTAAATTCAATTAACTTACGCAACAGGTACCTACAGCATTTCTTTAAAATCAAAACATAAGGGAATGATTCCATAAATGTTTTTAATGGACTTATATGTTATATCCCACTTAGTTAGTACAGAAGTTTTTAAGCTTATGTCCCACTTCAGTCAGTGTCTGTTGGCGCAGGGACATAAGTCCACAAGACATAAGACACAGACCCATTAGTCTTTCAAGACGCTTGAAATATTTTTCGACAACTATATGTAAGAAGCAAGTCTTGCAACAAAATAGGTTTTCGATGTTTTCAAAGCTGCGGAACTACTTGAGATGGGATGTGGGATTTTAAGGCAACAAATCTTTCAGATCATGTAGTTTTAGGTAGACCGAAAGAATATCTGCACAGCAACTAGTTCAGCTAATCAAAGATAGAAATATCGATAGGGATACCACCAGGGATAATAAGTTTATTGTCGATCTTTGTGCCTGAACTGAAAGGGTAATCTGAAGAAAGTTTAAGTGACCATAGGTCCGAAATGATGATAAAATAAATAAAAATAAAAATACCTAGGTATACTCGCATTTGAAATTTATTTCGCCATCACTGTACCTACAGACACCGTGTACACTCACAGATCACTGTTATTTTGCCATTTGATACGAATGAGTCACAATTCGACTTTATGGGCTCAATTATAACGCCCAATGTGGAAAAGGCAAAATCGATTGAGGAAACAAGGTGGAAACATTTAACGGCTCACTAAAACCCTCACCTAGTTTGAAATCACGTTCAAATGCATACACAACACATTATAATATACACAAACATACGACTTGAAGCTCTTTTAGAATGAAGGAAGATCAAGCGCATTAAAAGACCTACATCCAATCCACACGAGGAATTATTACAAAGCAATTACAAGGTTAATGTGGGCACACATTCATTTAAACTGCGTTAAGTTGGATGTACGTGTTCGTCGAACGAAGGACGGGCAGGGGACAGAGGATGCGAACAGACAGTCAGACGCACAACATGGCTATTCGCCATCGCCATTGAAGTCGAAGTGCATTTCAATAATTCACATGATCAGTCATTGCGTATTCCGTGCGAAATTGAGGTATATATCTAAGAGTACGCAAACTGGTTAGAGATACATTTTTCGCTGATCAAAATGGGTAGGATAGATTGGGGTCTGCTTGACCGGTGGCGGTACATCTTGTTCAATAGTGTTTTATAAATCAATCACAGCGGTAGGTAGTTGCTTGCATAAGTAAGTGATATATTGGTTATTCTTTTATCATATGGGGTAATTGATTGTGTTAAGGGAATACCACGGAGGGGCCATATTTTCATCTATATCAAGTTTCTCGTGATGTACGCACTCATTGGGGGGGATTTTTTTTTTTAACGTAGTTAGACCGCGTTGGTTCACTGACCGGTAGGGATGTATTCAAGGTCGGTGTGCCTATTATAGGATAAGCGCAATTGTTCAAGAAAACAATTTATATAAACTATATTGCTCTATAGGAATAAAATACCAGTCAACAATCAAAAGTCGAAAGAAATTATGTCGTTGGAGCCATATAGTTGGTACTAAAGAATAAACTAAAGAACTAAAGTTGTAAAGAGAAGCACAATCGATAGAGCCTGAGAAAAGTTGATGCATGAAGAGAATGCCTGCCCCGTCTATTCATGATAATGGACCGTCAAGACGAAATCGAAGAAAACGCCAATGTATGTATCTTCTCGATTTTGGTTACGTGAACTTGGTTAAAGGATGAACACGCTGGGCTGCCATACCCAAGAAGGTGGCGCACAAATATGGTGTCGAGAGATCTGGTCATGTGGGAGTACTTCTTCGACCACCCTTTAATGAAGACAAGGGATCGATCAATATGCCAACGAAAATTAGGCCTACGTGCGCAATATTCCAAGAACACGACGAGATTGAACGATGGATATAGGTTGGCCATTCAGACAAGAAGGTGGCTTGCTGCACATAGATACATGTTAGTGTAATGAATTCGCATTTCGTAATACTAAGCTCTAGGCAATTTCTAAGACAGAAGGAAGGAAAACATTTTATATTTAGTCCTTGTAAGCAGTGTTCTTGTGATGAAGATGCGTAATAGGAAATATTGGTATCCTTAGCGTAGAAAGAGAGCGGGAATCGTTTCATGAATCATGACCCTCTAAATATCACTTAAATTAAGGTATAACATTAAGAGAGGAAGACCTATATGACTGCCTTATGGTATACTAAAGGTTGCCAGAAAAGGGACAGTTATGACGGATCTCAGAGAACCGATTCAAGGGCCAAGGACATACAATTTAAAAAGAAATCTTATCGAATGCTTTATTGAAATCAGTTGGAATAACGTCGACTTCTTTGCCACCTTCTGAGGGCGATAATACCATGTGCAGCAACGATTTTTCAGACATACATACTCTTAAAACCTTGCATTGTTCTTAAGTAAGATCTGTTTTAGAATACTGTTCTATTATTTGGTCACCAGCATATCAGATGCATATAAATCGGATTGAACGTATACAAAAGGCTTTTTCAAGATATTGCCTTCGTCACTTTAATGGCTCAGTAGAAATGCCCAGTTATGAAGAAAGATGTCGGATTATAAACTTTATGTCCCTGGAAACGAGAAGACTTATTCAGGACATAACGTTTGTAAAAGATATCGCTTCTGGAAGAATAAACTCAACGTTTTTCCTGTCCAATCTCTCCTTTTACGTTCCGGGAATTCCGTTACTTGTTTTATGAAACTAATCATTCTACAAGCTATGGAAGCAATGACCAATGAGCCTTTAACAAGGTGCATTAGGAGTTTTAATACAATATGCAATTCCGTTGATTCCAGTATTGATGTTTTGATCAGCAATACTACATTTAAAAAAGATAAAATGAATTGTTATAATTGCTCATAGGTTTTTTTTTTACTAATGTAATTATTAAAATCACAAGTTTTTCCCTAAGGATAATAGATAACATTTTTTTCTTGCACACTAGGTGGAAGTCTTTTTTTTTCTCGATAAATTTTGAAATTCTTTTTTCTTTTTTTCTCTTCACTTGAAGAGCTTTTTACCCGACTGGACAAAGGGAGGGTTATGTGTTTCGCGCGTATCCTATGTAAGTTCCTACGTGACGCCCTATAGCTCAAAGAGCTTGACCGATTTTGAAGAGTGAGATGTCATTAAATTGGTATTCTTTCCCGGAGTGTCATAGGCTAAACAAATAAATATAAAAATATAAATTTAAAAAAAAAACTCACAAATGTCAGCGAGATTTTTTTTACAGTCAGTCGGGTTTTTTGTTTTTTTAAATTAATTTAATCTTAATATTAAATGAAATTAACATTTTTGGTTTTTTTTTTTATTATTTTTAATATTATTATACCTATATCTATATTTTTTTTATTTTTTAAATATTGTTTCTCTTACTTTAAGAGTTTTTTTTTAATTATGTAATTATATAGTCTGTAAACTGTAAAATAGTAGACTTAAATAAATAAATAAATAAAGATTGGAACCAAGGCCAATAAATAGGTAGAAGAAATCGTAAACATGTTAAATATTACAGCCGGACATACGTAACAGGGTCATTACTTCCTGGGAAACCAAGCATGAAGACTTCAACTGGAACCAACCAAATCCTTTAGATTCGAAGCTGCCTTATGTTCTTCAAACTTAAACTTTTGAAAACGGAAAGGTAAACTCTGTAACTGGTAGGATATGTGGGAACTGTTGATGGGAGTTTTCCTCCGACCGAAAGTGTGTGCACACTAAGTCTGCATGAAACCGGTAGGGTAACTTGAATTTTGCTGGCGAATAGAGAGTGTCTGAAGCTGAAGTCAATGAAAAATGGCTAATAATGAATTTTTGCTTCCTCTTACTACAATGGTCCAGATGCGCCTAGTGGAGTGTTTCCTAACCCGACAAATATAAATCTAGGGACTACTGAAATGAGAACACTTTTACGAGTATACAACTCACTCCTATGTCCTATGTGACTTGAGGACAGAACACTTGGAAGCTACTACTTCCAAAAAATTTAAAAATATTATGATATCTCACGAAATGAAAGGGAGGTGTCTGAGTCTAAATAGCTCATTTAAGCAGATGATCTGTATGGTATGTAATGGGGTGTCTTATGAACTCCTGAGCTAACGTAAAGTCGCACTGTATCCTTGAACTTTCAATGGCACTTATTAATGAAATATATCCACTTTCCCTAAATCAATTCTAACCAGTTTATAACTCCAAATAAAAGTGTTTATTTAAAAGCCTCGCAAAGGAGTTTACTTCCAGTAGGTGTATTTAAAGACACTGCCTAACAGCACTTCATGAAAAAAGAGCAAGTGCGAGATCAGTCAGCTTCCCGGCATAGCCCAGGTACTCGTATAAGAAAAATAATTCAGTGGCATTAAACTTTATAATATTGACTGCCACATATCAGACCTGTGACGTGTTACGGTGTTACCGGGAAACTTTTCAGACTAATACCTTTATGGCGGGACATACTTAAACATCTAGTTAAAGATACGATTTTTAGATGTAGTCTGATGAAAACCACTAGCATTTTATTTTTATCAATTATGTACATAGCTTCATGTGAGAACATTTTGCAGCCAGGATGGCGGTCGGTTTCACAGCCAGACTCATTAGAAAAATATTGATCATACTTTAACTACCTATACTGAACATAAATGACAGTTTGAAAATATGTTACATTCGACAGTTAGGCTCTTGAAAGAGTCAAAAGAGGTGGAAATAAAATACTCCCTAAATAGTTTATAATTTCATTGAAGATAAACCGCAACAAATAATGCATGAACTGCATTCGGAGGTAAATACCTAGGCAAGGAAACAGGATAAATCATCAATAAGTCGTACCAAAAAATCACATAACCTGGGCACTAAACCATTATGCCGGACACTTGTACGAACAGTCTATCCAAATGCCTTTCCCAATTAAAAAGATATTTGACGAGGAACTCTAAACTAATTCCCACTTCTAGAAATATCACCCAAAGCCTCACACATGCCAATTAAATTCCAATCGAGACCGTATGCAAAAATCAGTGGCACACCACGACCCCATTATTACCATTACTCATATTCGCTGAGCAGAAGCATACGCGGAGAAGGCATGAAAACTCCCCACAACATTAATCATAGATACAATTTCGTGTGTGTGTGTGTTCAGCAACAAAGCACACTAGCGCCCATACACACAGTTGAGCAAATCATCCCGAAAACAAAAATTACTCCCAACCTAATCGCACTTTTGACAATCAATTCAAAGTATAATGGACCATAATAGCAACAAGCGTATCATGAGATGTAATTTATTACACTGGCCAGAAGCAAAAGCAATTATGTATCTCGTTGATCGAGGCATGCATACATATGTATATAGTCAGAGCCTCGGATTGTGAATTCCCAGAGAGAAGAAGGTTTTTGGCGCATAGCTACATACATTCGCCTATTGGGGCTGTTGTCCATAATGGAACCGATCATATTGGACGTGAGAGATGAAATATTCCCAATTTGAGAGTCAATCGAGAATGGCACTATGCCACTAGTCACCTGAACGCGAACAAAAGAAATCAACAAGATAATGGAATAGAAAGTTTATTATTTTTCTTTTTTCTTTTTTCCTTTTTTTTTTTTTTTGTTTTTGTTGAGTATACGCCCTCGAGTGATCGACTTAAAAGTATAAATTTCGTATTTATCATGTGATGAGGTGCTATTATTATGTTTTGGGTTTGGCATTATGCCGTGGGAATAAAATTGCTAATTGGGATCATCTGCCTCTTGAAAGTAGATATTTTATAGATTATAGTAAGGTAGTGTTGAAGTTTGTTAGAACTCGATTCAAGTGGCTTTTTTCATAAATCTATTGTGATTGGATGAATGGAAAATAGTCGGCGCAGTGTGGCAACAAATGTGGATAAACTAAAGTGGTGCGCAGTGGTTAAGTGGTTAGTGTGGCGGACTACTGAGAGGAGGTTCGCAATTTGGATGCTTGGAAAAATACCCGAAAGTAAAACTGTCCGGCCATAAATGAGAGGTATCTCCTATCGTCGCAAAAATAAAAACTAAATCTACTGCTATGTGCTATTCGAAATTCTTTTATTTTAACCTTCAAAAACGGATTTTTTTTTTTTAACTTTTTGAACAATAGTTGCTTTGTCTAAATTATAAAATCATATGAAAGAATTAACAGTTATCCGTGGCTTCGCGTACGTTAATTTTGTTATCTGCCTCATGCTGATGTCATATCTTTGAAGATAAATATGAGTAACGTTTAAAAATGGTTTAGGGATTTTTATTTAAAAAAAATGTGTAACATTTTATTTCGGGCAAATCCCAGAACTTTAAAAGTGCTTTAAAAAGTGCGTTCTTGCACCCGTTTGGAAGTTCGATGTTAGAATACTATTTCGTTACAATTTTTTACAGAGAACTACATGTTCAAAAATTATGTTTCTTGCTCGGTTAAGAAAATGCGTTAAAGTTAACTGAGTCTATGTTTAAAAAAAAAGCAATGTTCGTTGGTTAGTTTTAACAGAGATAAAAAGGATAAAGGATATAATTACAAAAAACAATAGTTTTTAGATGAATATCAACCAAACAAAATAAGTTGATTAAGTTCTACAGAGTTAGGTTTAGGTTTAGGACCGACAAAATAATTGATGACTCGGTTATTTTTAACAGAGTTTCCTTAAACAAGTTGACTCGGTTATTTTTAATCTACTAACTCTGTAGGAACTATATTAACAGTATTTCTTGGTATTTTTTAACCGAAAGTTGGTTAATTAAAGACAACTGTTTCTACGGCGTGTAGTAAATCGGCAAACAAAATATTTACAGTCGCCCAAAAAGGGGAAGAATAGAGAGGTATTTTCCTTGGCTTAGCTTCTTACCTATTTCTGCAGACATAAGAAGGCATAAACATAAAAAAGGCCCAAGGTTTGATTTAATTACGGGGGAAATTTTAAAACAATTTCTGCGAAAGGGTTTAAAAAAAACTAGCGCAGATTATAAATGCTGCATTTAAATTAAGACATGTGCCAAGCATGTGGAAGGTCGCGGAGGTAATAATGATACCAAAATCAGGCAAACCAACAAGCGAAGTAACCCCATATCACCCAATATCGATACCACCAATGTTGTCAAATTTATTTGAAAAAATGCTGGTAAAACGCATGCAAAAAATAATCGATGAAAAATCGCTAGTCCCGAATCACCAATTTGGATTAAGAAATAAGCACTCTACAATTGACCAAGTGCATAGAATCACAGACAAGATCGAAAAAGCATTTGAAGAGAAACGTGTGTGCTCTACAATATTTCAGGCTTTCGATAAAGTCTGGCACAAAGGACTGATTCACAAGTTACAAAAGCAATTGCCGAATCAGTATTCAACAATTCTGGAGTCATATATATCAGATCGATTCTTCAGAATTAAACAAGACACAGAGTACTAAATATTAAGAGAAATCAAAGCTGATGTACCACAAGGCAGTGTGCTACGGCCAAAGCTGTTAGGGGCAAACATGACTCCACGATATCGGAGATCACGCAAGGAGCCCTAAACTTAACCTATAGATGGTGTCAGAACAAAGTATTGACCATAAATCCCTCAAAAACAGTCATGATACCATTCTCAAGAAAGAGAAAACTAGAATTGAAACCGATCAAGCTAAATAACGAAGTTATTGACTTATCAGTTGAGGTAAAATATCTGGGAGTAATCCTGGACAAGACTCTCACCTGGAACTCACACCTTGATCAAGTCACCAAGAAGGCGACAAAGGCAATTTATATGTGCCAGCGTCTTCACGGCAAAACCTGGGGCTTGAAACCAAAAATGATCTACTGGTCATACAACACGATCATCAAACCAATGATCACCTATGCAGCGATATCATGGTGGCCAAAAATCGAACAATTAACGGCCCAGAAAAAACTAAACAAGCTTAGCATGCGTTGGTATAACGGGGGCAATGAAAACTTGTCCAACTGCAGCCATAGGGGCAATGCTCAGCCTTCTGCCTTTACATATTTCTGTAAAGAAGGAAGCGAGTCTCAGTGCCCTTAGGCTCCCTGATATATCAAATCTTAAAGCAGGAAATCTGACAGGATACCTTCGAGTATTACAAATGCTTCAAGATGATCCTGTGATCAAAGTATCAGACACCATGCTTAAAAGACTTCGCTTTTCCAGAAAATTCAAGATAGTCATATCAGACAGGAGTACCTGGAGAACCAACCAATTCGTAACACGACCAGGATCACAAATCTGGTACACCGACGGTTCAAAGATGGAAGATGAAGCCACCGGTGCTGGAGTCTATGGGCCTAGGTTCCAAAGAGCCGTAGCACTAGGAAAATCACCAGACATCTTTCAAGCGGAGGTACACGCCATAGAGATATGTGTCCGGGAATGCTTACGGAGGCGCACTAAAGGTGCCCGTATCTACATCCTCTCAGACAGCCAGGCAGCCCTTAAGGCCCTAAGATCGTTTTCGATCAGATCAAAGCTAGTCTGGGAATGTTTCAATCTCCTCGAAGAACTGGCAAAGGACAACACAGTCACTGTTGCTTGGATACCAGGCCATGAGGGATTTGAGGGCAACGAACGAGCAGATTGTCTGGCGAGAAGAGGTGCATCACGCCTGCTCACCGGTCCTGAGCCCTACGTCGGGTTGCCTTTGAGTTACATACACCCAAAATTCAGGAAATGGGAAGATGATCAACTTGCTGAATACTGGACGGAATCAAAGGGACAGAGGCAGGCAAAATGATTCATAAGCCCAGCTCGTAGTAAAGCAAAAAAGTTACTTGAGCTAAGCAAAGAAGATCTAAGGATCTTAACGGGTTATCTTACTGGTCACTGGCCACTAAGATATCATCTCAAACAAATTGGACTTTCCGACGATGACTCCTGTCGACTCTGCGGAGAAGAGGAGGAGACAATGGAACACATACTCTGCGAATGTCCTGCTGTGGCAAGGGGCAGAGTGATCCATATGCAAAGGGCGATTTTAAGTCCTGCGGATATCGGAAACATGGAACCAAGAAGGGTGCTGAGGTTTATAAAGAGCCTCAACAGCTCCCTGGGTTAAATAATAAGGGCCAACACAATAGACCTATTAGGGTCGCAGTGTACAGGGCCTATTACTTAAAATACAATAGGGCCAGTGCTATACCTTTTATTCACTAGCGATTTGCCTGAAAGCGGAGAAACCACTATAGCAACTTTTACAGATGACACTATTGTACTTTCTGTAGGAGCAACTGTTGAAATAGCAACCAAAAAGCTCCGAATAGCCATAAGCCGTATCTCAGAATTGACTAAAAGGTGGCAGATAAGATTAAATGATCTAAAATCTGTCCATAATAATTTTACGTATAAAAACGTATGACACATTCCAGTGTACATAGACAACAATGTAGTGGAATACTCAAATACAGCCAACCTACATACAAAGTCATCCTAAGGATTGATGAAGTTCATGTAATATGTTTATATGCAGGAAGCTCGTCTAGGACTTTGATGAAGAACAACCTGGGCGACATAGGGTTGTGTCCTCGAGAATTTTCCCATCACAGCAGTCTCCTTAAATATCGTCAGGCGGTTGGTTTGTGGTCCTTTCTACAATGGAATGTAGTTCGTCATAGTCAAACGGCTTAACCATTTCGTAGGATAGTCAAAGGACCCGTTTTATTAAATTTTGTGTTCGATGCTTTTGCCAATTATATCTAGATGCTGATAATTGTATGAAAATATCAGATCGAGGATTGCCACTATAGTCCGGCGATTGGAGTTGTCCTGTTGTCCTATGTATATGCACTAGATGCAAGCCGGTCTTTGAACTTCAGTAAAGGACTTTTTGATTGCCGACCACCATACGAGACTGCATTATGTCAGTATAGGGCTTACTATATTAGACGTGTACCTGTACCTACATGGTGAGTTCTGTTTTGGCATATGGTGGCATGATCCCTTTTGTGGCATTTTTAATTCAGTCGATAATGTTCATTTGCCGCTTTAGTTTTTTGTTATTTTCTACAGATGCTTTTCACTGCCAAAGATTGTGAGGGTTGTACCACCAATAGGAAGTCTGTCAAATTTTCCTTTTGTTTATGAAATTTACGGGTTTTCTCTTCTGATAGAAGACAGACAAACAGAAGTTCCCGGTTCAGGAGTCTAGGATCTAAAGGACTCCAATTATTTGTTCGACAATAGTGTTGGAGGGTGTGTTCCTAAGGAGTTCTGCTGGAACTTCTAGGCTACAAAACCAAGTTCTGGTATAATGAGTCTTTCTTCAAGTATGTTGACAATCCGTTGTATAGGCTTGCATATAGTTCTCAACACACGGCGACATCAGTATTGAAATTTTTAAAAACTCCTTCAATCTTTGGGAACACCACTTAAGTGTGGGTACTGTTCTTTTAGTAAAAGCTCCGACACAGTGCTCCGCAGTCTTTAAGCATGAGAGAGGTAAGGTTATTGGACTAATATCTTTGGGGTTACCTTGATTTGTTTTGCCAAATTTCTCTACATGTTTACGGTATCTAATCTTCTGTGAGAAGGCCAATATAAAGGGTGGGCCGTATGGTGGTTTCTTTTTAAATCATAGGCTATTTTGACACTGACAGCTGTTTCCCGCTCGAAATCTTGACTGAAAGTCAGTATCATATCTCCGCGGAATGGTATGAGTCGGTTTAGACTCGTAAAACATTGGGAAATATTGAAAACTTATTTCCACAGTGAGTGCTGTGTGTGTAGCCCAAACAGTGCGTTTTTTGAAAATAAGTTTTATTCAAAATGAGGCACCCACCGGAGACTGTGCATATTTTTGTCAGATTGTGTAGGAAGTCTCTGATTGTCAATTAAAGTTATATTTGAAAGTGTCTTGTTTTAATCTTTTTAAATTTTTTTACAGTCAGTCGGGTATTTTTGAATTTTTAAATAAACCTTCTTATTAATTATTTTTTCATCTGTTGTGATTTAATAGCCTTTCAGCGCAATAAAGCTCTTGCATTTAAGATTTCCTCTTGGGATTTTGTATGACTGGGAATAGTAACTGATTGGTTACTTAAAACAATAAAATGATCATAGTGTATGTAAATTATTTTTTTTTTTTTTTTTTTGTGGTATAAGTACATATAAATTGGTTCGTTAATTCGTAGCTTCGTAAAACGAGTACTGTCTTCGTATTTTTTTTCAACCGCCGCAGATGCATAAATAGTTCTCTTTTGGTTGTTGGGGGCTTTGTAGAACTCTGCAAAGGTTAGACGTATCAACCTAACATCGGCTGTCGCATGTTATTTCTGGAAGCTTCCGTTTTGAATATTGTCTTTCGTTTATAAATCAGGACTCCATGAATCATTGAACACATAAACATATTCATCTACTCAACAGGGAGTGCTATTAATAAGAAACCATCTTGCTTTCAAGACCAACTACTGAAAAACAAGTCCTATTCAAGGAAGTTCCCTCACTCAAATGCATAAAAAGTTATAGTCAAAAACATCCCTTGACTCAAAAGATTAGGGTCCTCATTTCAGTTCTTAGCTTATTGAGTTTTCCATCAAACGAATCGTTCTTAGCGAAAGGTCTCAAACGATAGCCAAACAACTGCTTCGAAACCTCCACCAGTCGAGAGTATTCAACTTGTCTTGCCATATACACTCTTTGTCCATTCATCATTTCAATACCTCAACTTGTGCAGAACTTCGTGCTGCCCATTAAGCTCAGCTCGGGCAAATAAATCAAAGGCCTATAGACCATCTGCCCCAAAAGAGGGACAGCAGCAATCACTTTGAACTGATATTTTATTAACGTGCGGCATTAAATTCAATTTAACGAATGCCAATGATCCATGCCACTATTATTTTTAAATTAAATACACCACAGAGAAGTGCGGCAGACGGTGCGCGATCGCAAAAAGCCGGCAAAATTTATATATGGTTCAGAGAGATATGTTCGGCTCATGAACGCACGAGACCAGACGACAATGCAGATACCTTAATTCCCATGTTTAACAGCCAGAAATATCGCACGTAAACGACACGCCGCCATCCGTCCACCGTTCGTCCAAACAGGAGAACTGGAAAATGCCGCGCCGGCGTGAGCAGCGACCTGGGTTCGAAAGGGGAGCAGTCGGAGGAGGCCATGGTGAATCGCATAATGGAAAAGTCGATATATAATTCACCCTCATTTCGTAATAAATTGCTCGCAATTGATCACGACACACAGATAGCTGAGCTGAGCTGAGGTAGGTTTACGGGTTCAATTTCAGTCTCAGTGCGATCGCAATGAGCAAGCCACGCCAAGTGAGAGTCAATGCCGCCGAAGCAGCAGCATCAGCAGCATGAAAGTGCACCTCGCTCACGATGGACATAATTCCCATCACTTGGCGAGCATCTTCGAGTCCAACCAAACACATTTGGAGTGCTTTATCCGAATTTCGCATGTTGATCGATTTGCCAGAGAAAAATGTTGGTGATATTCTGGCAAATAGAAACCAATCATAATCGCGCACTTGATGCATCCTCCCAGCAGCCGGAACTCAATTTAGACTTTGATCGCGTGATGGGACAGTGCTTGGACGTCGTCTAAAGCGAACACTGCATCGTGCAGTGTGCGGTATGAATGATTTAAGTCATTGCGCTTGGGGTTACATTTAGCCAACATTGCGCACGCCGCACACCGTTAGATGAAGAATGGATTTTCCAAGTTGTCTTTCACGCGAACGCTGTGCTGTCCAGGCGCGTGAATGTGGTATTAGCCAGCACCAATATCGATGGGAAAATAAAGGTGAGTTCCTGCTTTTTGCATGACTTTCCGCTTGGCCGACTGGTAGCTGAATCATTAGCGCATTAATGCTGGAGGATGAGAAAATTATTTCTCAAATAATGCTGAAGGGGTTTCGCTTTGCAAGCGGTAGCAGGAACACTGACACATCAATCGATCTGACATTGCACAGAGCGGGAGGTATATAGATAAAATGTGATCTCGGTGATTGATGGACTGACTGTGACTGCGTGACTGTGACAATTGATATATTGCACCGAGGCGGTGGTAACACTAGTCTTTTATAAGGCCGACAGTTTTTTTTGTGACCAACAGATGCTGCTTATGTCGCAGTCACTGGTCATGGTCACGGCTGTTAAAACGAGATGTGTCAAATTTTGCACTGTTCGTCCGATTTACACGAAACCTCCTAAACTACGAAAGGTAAGAAGATAGAGACTTGTAGCATAATCTATAAAAAAAAGTAGCTTATCACCAAAGTACTAATTGCTCTAAAACCAGTCGATGTATCCCTACCATTGGCATTGCCTTTTAACTAGAGGTTATACCGGACGTTGCGTGCAAATTTAAGCCTTCTTCGTTAATTAGTTTCTGAGATAGACTTAGGTACAAAAATGGTCCATTGGGTCGGACAGACGGACAGACATGGTAGCGAAACTAATAAAGTTCCGTTTTTTCCCTTTGGGCATGGAACTTTTAAAATGGACAATTTAATTGTTCTGTTAATAAGTTAAGAAAATATATACATATACATTATGCAATATAATTATATTATCTTTGATAAAAGGTTTGATAATATTTGTTATAGCCCTAACTCGCAATCCTTTGCTTTTCTGTTGTCAATTAGAATCCGTGAAACACTTAAAAAAAAGCTGCTAATCGTGGGAGAATGTGATAGAGTTCATTAACATTTACCAGACAGATCACTCTCTACTCAAGTGCGCCTAGAAGTACTTTTTTTTGCGCGCGTATTTTGATTTTGACGCGTTTTTGCGCGCTATTCATGTGCATGTCATGAGAGATATTTGTGCTCGGTATTGTTTTTTTTTTGTGCTCTATTTTTTTAAATCATCTTCGTAATCAATAAATTGTATGCAATTCAAAAAAGTAAAATGTTTGATTGAAGCTAGATGGTTGGATTTTCCCAGCGTTCAGTGGAGGAATTTTTGTGTGTTCTTCACAAATTATTCTGTGCAGGATTTCGATGCTTTATGCATAATTGGTTTGAGTCTTATTTGAAGGACAGAATTCGAAAACTTAAAATAGGTTATTTTTTGAGTAGCGCCTATCAAACGAAGAAGCCCTTGGTTTTTGTACAAAAGTGCACTATCACAACAGTTTGTGAGGAAAATCGTTTTTCTCGTTAAATGGTTTTATGCAGAGCAATGAAAATTCTACCGCTAAAAAAATTGTATTATCTACTTTAAAGTTTCAAAACTTTTGTTTATGAGAAATGGCTCTAGCTATTTGCAGAGTCCAACTTCTAACACTTGCACCCTGCGTACTAATTCAAGTAATTTTGTAGTTGTACCTACTTTTCGCACCGCTTTACTCAAAAACGTCTACTCCGTTTTAGGTATCCCGTAAACTGTTTAATAGTTTTCCTATGAATATTCGCGTAATTAGATCCTTATCCGAATTTTTTAATTTTTGAATAAAGAAAAAATGTGGCATCTTAGTTTTGATCATTGGGAAATTAAAATTTTGTTGCGCTATGTTAATTGATTTGTTTAACTTTTCTTCATTAGTGTTTTATTCTTAAATATAAATTAAGTATGTACCTACCTCTGTAAAAATTGTTGAAATAAAAATATTGAATATCTTAATATATTAATATAATATAATATAATATAACTTAATATAATCGCATTATTTTTGTACCTATTGCAAATGATTTGTTTATTATTTAACAAAGAGTTATAATTATAGGTATATAATAAATCCTTCCTTCATCGTCAGGGCCTTCTTGGGGTATGCCGGGGCTCTTGGGCACACAAGAATTTGGGGCCCTATTGAAAAGTAAAAAAGGAAAATTACAAAATTATTTGCTATAATCTTATTATAAAATAGCCAGTAGAAGTTTAGTAACAATTCTGAGAAGAAACGCGAGCACGCGTCAGTTAGTAACTAATAAACAGAATAAAAGTAGACTTATCATAAATTATAACCGATATTCATGAAGCTTAAGCTTAAGATTAAGATTAATTAAATTCAGACTGTAGTAGTAATAATACGATTTAATTAGTTAGAACTATGTTATTGAAAATATAAATTATGTTAGAAGGTTCAGAAGCTAAATAATTTCTCTCAGGAGGTTCAAATATATTTTTTCATTAGATTTAGCGGCGAATATCAGTTATTTTAAGGATGCTTAGCGTTAAAATAAAGTTTTCCGGGGGTTATTTTAAGGATTCTTAGCGTTAAAATAAAAAGTTAAAGTAAAAAGTTTTCAAGGGGCTTCAGCGAGATACCTAGCTGTTTTTAATATAATTCGGTTTTTATATTTTATTTAAAGTAATTTAAGAGAAAACAACCCATAATTATCTATTAAACTTAAATTTTGGTCTTCAAATTCTGGTGAATTTATATTTAAATTGAATAGAATAACTTTCTAAAGAAATCAGAGTTCCACTCTTGAATTACCTACTATAAACATTTATAAAGAAAAATAAAAATAAAAAAATTATGTGGTGTCTGATGTTGGAGTTTGAACTCGATGTTGAACTTCGCTGATTTTAGTTTAAAAATGTTAATGGTAAAAAAGTGGCGAACTGCGGAAGTACCTATAAGTTTCCTATCTGGCAATGACACATTTTCTATTAACCTCAGCGTCGGCTTTATCTTAGCTTATCACTGTTGTCATAAAGGCGACAAAATCGCGACTCTTTTACTAGGTATCTATTTTTTTTTTTTTTTTTCAAGCTATCTAGCAAAAAAATAAATAAATAAATAAATTATAGTACCTAAGTGGATATATCGGTCATTCGGGGCCGAGTGAGGATGCGCCCTTATGGTAAATACGGTACTGTTCATCGTTCTTTTTTATTTTGTTCGTATTGATGTATTTCAGGCAGACTTAAAATACAAGATACTTTTGCACCCGATAGGTGGCGCTGTTATCGATCTCCGAAACCACTCAACCCATTTCCATAACCTATAGGTTACACTCTGCAAAGGATAAGCGGTATAGGAAAAAGGATTATGGCACCTCCCAATAAAAAAATAAAAAAAATAATTCAAACTACCTTAGCCACAGAAGCGCGTGGCTGGGGCTTCTAGTTGAATATATTAATTTAAAAAAAAAAAAAATTTTAATTTTATCTAATATGTATATAAAATTATCGTGTCACGGGGTGCGTAGTTGAACTCCTCCGAAACGGCTCAACCGATTTTCGTGAAACTTAGTGTGTATGTGGGATAGGGTTGAGAATCGGACAACATCTATTTTTCATATCCATGAATGTTAACGGTGGTCCACCACTAAATTTTTTATTTTTTGTATGGGAAAATACACTTTGAAAAAAAAAAATGGATACTATAAAGTAGTGACACTTCAAAAAAAAAAAAAAAAAAATGTAATTTAAAGTTTAAAAGAAATTGTTGTTGTCAAATATTTTAATTATTTTCCAAGCAAATTGTTGTTGTCAACAATTTTGAAGTTTTTTTTTGTTTTAAATATCTGTACCACGTTTGTTCTCATAAATTATGTTTACTATGTTACATTAAGTAACTTTAAGTTGATATTATGGCCGACGATATTTTGCATCGAATTCGCACTATGACATCGGATAATGAACTGGAGATGTCAGATGAAATGCGCAACAAAGCTTTGATTTTGATCGAGGATACATATGTGTCTGCTCATGAGTGGCGATTTGTTGTGCAAATTGGGGATGCCACAGCCAAATCATTCAATTCAAGACGCATTTAATCGAGAATTGGAGCGAGAAATGGACTTCGATCGAATTGCATTGAGTTAAACTAGCCTCTTCTGGGATAGCGGCTACTTTGTTAGAAGGCGGTCGTACAGCTCATCCTGCATTGAAATTGCCATTGAATCTGCAAGTGGAAGAAGAACCTACATACAACATTTCAAAGAACACTGCGATGGCGAAAGTACCTATGGCAGCAATGTAAGATTATGATATGGGACGAATGCACAGTGGCTCACAAACGTGCGTTGGAGGCCCTGAATCGTACTTTGAAGGATTTACGTCATGATAAGCGACTTTTCGGTGGAGCAACGATCTTGCTTTCAGCCGATTTTCGTCAAACGCTACCTGTCATTTCGAGATCAACTCCGGCAGATGAATTAAATGCTTGAAGGCGTCTGCTTTATGGCGATACGTCAAGAAATTGCATTTGACAACAAACATGCGAGTTTCTTTACAAAATGACCAGTCCGCTGCAGAGTTCTCCAGGCAATTGTTGGCGATGGCAATGGTGTGATTCCAGCAAACTTAATCACCGGCCTGATTGAGTTTCCACAAAATTTTTGCAACTTTACAACGACACCGAAAGAACTAATCATGAATGTTTTCCCGAATATCGCTCAGGATTATATTGACCATGATTGGCTGAGTGTAAGAGTGATTTTGGCTGCGAAGAACAAGAACGTCGATCATTTGAATTTCGCCATTCAAAACCAAATCGCTGGTGAGTTGCATTCATACAAATGAAATCAGTCGACTCCGTGATGGAAAACGAAGCCACCAACTATCCCATTTTGTTGCGGAACCTAAATGAACCAAAACTTTGGAACGGTACGCGTTTGATTGTGAAGAATTTAATATCAAATATTATGCAAGCAACGATTTTTATTGGAAAATTCAAAGTCGAAGATGTTCCTTTCCGCGGATACCACTTATTCAGAACGATTTCCCTTTCGTATTTAAGCGTCTTCAATTCCCGTACGTCTCGCTTTTGCTATGATAACTAATAAGTCGCAAGGACAATCGCTGGATGTGTGTGGCATAAATCTTGAATTTCGCTCTCGCTCTCGCTTTGTACGTGTACGATACGAACCCGATAATAGAAATAGAACAAAAAATTTTGTGTAGGTAGGGTAAATGTGTCAACAGTGGACCAGAGTACACACTACACAGTGAATAACTTGCTCTCATAATGTCGCTTTTTATTTTAAAATGTATCTTGAAATTAGAAAAGAACACATTTTGACTTCCCCTCGCAACAGACTATCAGTCTGCGCGATCACTTTTTCGAAGGTTGTTATTCTCATGACTTTGTGTTTTCTGCATATGTAAGTATTTTTTTTTTCTGTTTTATTTTTGATCTTTTTAAAAATGTGTGTACCTACCATAAAGCACTTCAGTGAAAAGGCGGTAGGTTGGCCGACAATTATTTGATTTTATTTATTTATTTAATTTTAATATAACTTTTGATACGAAAGGTACGGAAAAAGCTGGGTGGGTACAGTTACATATACAAAAAAATGATTCGGGTATACGGAACGTTCGATTTTTATGCTACCTTTTGTTGTGAAAACAATACTTTATTTGGATTAGTTGAATTTTTGAATTCTTTGTATGTTCCGGGCTTACCTCTACATAATTTGGATTTGAAAGTCGACTCAGTTATAATTTTGTTGCACAACATCAATGTACCGAAACTTTGTAATGAATCGCATCTGATTTAGTGAGAAGGATCTCAAATCAAATGTCATGCAAGTGATGATTTTGAGGGGAAAATCCAAAAGGAAACACTCTCATTCCACAGATTCCGCTTATTCAGAACGATTTGCCATTCGTACGTAAGCGACTTAAATTTCCCGTGCGTCTCGCTTTCACCATGGCAAATAATTTGTTGCAAGTATAATCGATGGATGTTTGCGCATTTGTAGAATCAATCTTGATTTCCCATGTTTCTCACATGGATTTAGTGAAAAGCGGAAGGTTGGCCGATACGTCAAAATCATTGCGGTTTGATTGAAACAAATCAACATTGCTATTCGTCATTTAGTTCTACGGCATTTAATATAAGTTTTAAAAAAGGAATTTTAGTTGGCCGAATTACATAAAGTAGCAAGTGCATTGTGCATGCTTGGAATTATTATTTTCATTACAATAACAAATTTGGGCGGAACGAAGTTTGCCGGGACAGCTAGTTTATTTATATATACAGGCTCGGTTTTGGTGACTGCTTTAATCTTAGGCCGGAAAACTCTACCCAAAATCTGATTTTGCGTCACGAACATGATGACATCTCGTGGAAGTGTTTGGCCATGGTTAGCACGGGGATATCGTTAGCAGCTAGCGTTGCCAGACGTCCCGGTTTGCCCGGGACGTCCCGGATTTAAGACAGAATTTTGGTTGTCCCGCCGGGACAGCTTTTGTCCCGGGTTGCGACTAAAATTCATAGACAAAAAAACTACTGCAAACATCTTTTATTACATTTTTCAGACTTTTAAAATTTAACAGGAGCAGTACGAGAAACGACAACGAAAATTCCCGATATGGAGCGAGTGCGTGCACCCCAACCTTATTAACGTAAACATATCAGCTGGCAGCTTTTTTTTTGTTGACATTTCAAGATTATTTGAAATTAAATTCGTTTGAAAATTTGTTCTATTACACGCAGCTGTCTTTTTAGCCTAATTTAATGTAAAAAAAAGATGAAAACATGAGACAAAAATGGCGTATCATACGGGCTTAAAAAATTCTCGTTAAAATTTTCAGCCAAGCACACCTAGCATATAGGAATGGGGACGTTCGGATTCCTAGTTTCTGTAAACCGTTAACTAGATATTTCGGGACTAGGTATAGGTATCCGAAAGCGTTGACGATAAACTGGCGATTTGTTTTTATATTCTAGCGGTCAGCGTTACCTTTGTGTGATTTTGCCCTTTTTTATATAGAAAAGTCTCTTCGTATATTTTCAAACATTTTTATTCTGAAATAAGTACATTTAAAATGTGACACGATTGCCTACCACAACACTATTATACTGTTATGCGAACTAATGGTTGTTAAAAATCGTGCGAAAGTTCTAAATTTGCAGAGTAGCTTTAGAAATGACACCTTGTTCGCTTTTTCTCTCACCGAACCATTTCTCTACTCTTCAGAATTCTGCAGCGGCCACTCTGTTTATTTTAAATTTGACTCTTCGAAATGTCAATTGAGTACGCAGGCAGGATTTTGTTGACCAGATTCGTTGGCTTCCCCTCCATAAATTCAAAAACTATACGCCTGACCACTCTAGGCCAAATAAAACTCAAATCCATCTAGTCAGTCAGGTGTCAGACTTACTAAGCTAGAATCCGAACGTCCCCAATGTAATTTTTTTAAAATTGACAGCTGTCATTCAAATGAATAAAAGTTATTTTTTATTTTGTCCCGGGAAAAATTTATAAATCCCGGGTTTTATCCACATTTATACAATTTGTCCCTTCGAGCTGAGAGCAAAATATGGCAACCCTATTAGCAGCACTCCGTAATAGGGACATTTAATTGCACAGAATAGGTTCGAGTACAATACCTTGAGGTACTCCGACGGTTTTGAGAGACGAAAAGAGACCCGACAATGGTGATCTGATTCGAATATCTCTCGACGGTAATGTTACTATTGTTAGGTAGGTACTAACACAACTTGGTAAATCAACTTTCTATTGGTAGAGTAGTTTTAATGCAGCTATATTCAGGAGGTAGTAAGGCGTTTCCATTCTGAACACTGATCTCCTAGTTCATGGCAAATTCGACGAATTAAAAGCACATTTGACGTGGGGATCAATACATCGTTTCCATCTTCCCCCCATCAGTATGGCTTTGGCTCCTGCATTACTACCGCCTTTACAGCATTGAGGGGATTTTTTGAATTCATATAGGTAGTCTGATTTAGCAACTACTTCTTGTGTCACCCATGTAACACACTTTCTCGAATATTTTCCGACTTTATCAAATTAAAAGAATGTGCAGGGTACATCAGTTCATCTGCCTGCAGTCTACCGCAGTAATACCCTACAAGCCTAGTAAGAGAAAGCTAAAAATCGCTATTACTTTAAAGTGCAAATTATTATATTCACTTATTGGGAAGGCAGTTTTGATAAACTATACTTACTAAGTTTCCCATTCATTCAGCTACCACTTTCCCGCTTAAGTGAACTCCCCCATAAAAAAAAAATACCAATATCCGACAACAGTATCCATATTTACGATCAAACGCATCACCTAAAGCAGCATATTTCACTAGCTTAAAACTGGTATCAGTGCCAGGCACAGTTACTCCCGCAACAGCTAAACTCTATGACATGGAGGACCGTTTCAAAAACGCACCCATTCAACTTTATACCAGTCGTGCAATTATCAACCAATTTGAACGGCCACCGCACGCATCTAACCCAACCTGAACATCGCCGATGTGTATTTATTCTCGATTTGATTGGTGTGCGCTCATCTTCTTCATCTTTATAGGTGTGACCACAAAGCAAGCGCACTCATCATCATCATCATCATCATTATCATCATCATCATCGTGGCATACTGCACGCCGGCCGTACTCCTCCAACTTCCATTCAAATATTGAAATTGCCTCATAACATAGCATAAATAATTAAAACTGCAAATTTCGCCGTCGCAAGTGGTATATATGCTGTGAGCTGTAAGCTGTGAGCAGCTCCATACCTCCAATGGAGGGACGCAACAAAGTCACTGATTTAGCGTCGTCCATTTTCGCATTCCATAATTGTGAACATATCTCCAATTATGAGGTTGATTGCCGCCAGGGAGATGGTCAAAAAGAGTATATCTGCTCGTGTCGATGAGGAAATTCAGCAAAAACCTTCCACGCTCATTGTACGGCGGCCGGCCGCAAATCCCAATGACCGGACTTTGACTCTTTATGCGGACATCGGACAAGCAGCGCATCTCTGTGATGTAGGCCAAAACTGCAATAAGGCTGTAGCGCAGCGAAATAAGAAAACTGCAACACTCTGCCATAAATCTTCTTAATGCCTCGTTGCAATGTACGAAATTTCGTTGCTCACATAGCTCAAATAGCATCTTCTTCTGGTATGGTCGGGTATATAGCATGCTATATGGGCCATAAATAGAGATCCAAGATCCATCGCCCCAGCAGCGGCGCAGAAGCATCAGCATCAGCATCTCTTCTCATAGAGGGCTAAGAAAGCGAAAAAGCTAATTTAAAACAATTAAGGTGAACGAGCTATCAAATAGAAGGATGGCTACCCGAAGTGATGACCACAAGTTGAAAGTACACAGGAGGAGTTCATTCGGTCCCAACGCGCGGTGAGCTAATTTGTCTGAGACACATTATGCACTCGTATGTACTTCACGTTCTAGAACTGGCAAACGGAGTCTAATTTTCCGCAGCAAATTCTTGCATTACCTACTCAAAGTCTCCATAAAAACTGTTTTAATTATTGTTGCTCGTAAATTTCTCGCGAAAAAAGTGGCTCATCAAATTACAGGAATGCTGTAAAATTGACGCTTCATCAGTTCAAATAATGCCGTTCCAAGTGAACACAATTATATCTAGCGGCTGTGGGAAAATTAATTTAATTCAAAGCGTTTGTTGTGTGCCTTAAATGTTGAGCGATACACTTTGCAGAATGAAGTGCAATGGTTGTGCCACTTTCTGGATGGTGGTCGAAAAACGTACATAGCTTCCAAACGCAGCCAGCCCCACCAAAGGCGACAACTCCAACTGCAGGAACTGAGGCTATCCTCAACCGGTTTTAGTTGGACATCACTATACAATCATTTTCATGTCATTAGTGCCATGAGAATCAAACGTCATTAGAAGGTTCTACAGAAATACTCTTACCTTGGACCTGTGACGGACTGCATCACATTATTCCTAGAATTTACAAGACCCTTCCACAGGGCCTGTTCCAAGCCGTGGCAAGTGGTAATAAATGTCCCTCGACGTCGACATGAAGGCATTTCAGGCAAAGAGAAAGCGAATAAATTTAAAAATATGGGTACCAAATCCAAAAATTTGTTTCCTACACCCATAACTAGGCAAGGTTACTCATATCTTGGATGTCATCCCCAAATCGAGGCCAATTAAGAGTTACCATAGCTCTTTAAGACTCGGTTGTTAACTAACTCAATTTGGTTCGGGTATGAACCCCGTATACTACACCCATGTTCTGTTACCCGCTAAGCCTGCTATGCTTGTTTACAACAACCTTTTATCGGCTGTGTTACCTAGTCTTTACGGTACAAGCACTGCCATACAGCTTTGATAGCTCTTTTCTGTACTTTTTTTTTTCTGTTCTGCTTAGGGTAAGGTTTTTCTGGCTCGTAGAAAAAGTGACAACTGAGTCGTAATTAGTCAGGCTAAGCGCTAAGTATGCACCTATAATGCTTCAAAGAGGCTAAAACATCCACCGAGATTCTTTTTATGAGGGTATTAGATAACTTTTACTATAGGCTATATTAGCTTCCCATTTGGGTTCACAACCTATCTATGGGGTTCTGACAGCTCTATTTATGGGTCCTACAGTTTTTTTTTAACTTCTCTTCAAATATTTTTTGTTGATCATCGCAGCTCTGTTAATGTGTTGTACCCATGTAACTGAAGGCATCATACCTTACTTTTGGTTATAGCAGCCACAAAGGTAGCAGTTGATGCCTACATACAACAGAGGTGGCGCATTTATAGTAGGGCTATCGTAGGCTCTGTAGTTTCCTGAGTGAAGATTCGGAATTTGTTTTAGGATAAGCTGATCCCTCTGTGAATACCCCGCCCTTTAAGCTTGAAGCAGTGAAAAAAGCCACAAGAAAGACAAACGCCAGATGGATAGATACTGATTTTAGCAGTAAAAGGCTGAAGCTACACGGATTTTTTAGGAATTTTTGCAGTACCACATGACGAAAATAATCCTGATGGACGACGATCTTATGAGATGAGAGAATAAAGGAAGTGAAAGGCTGTTGTTATAAGGGAGCTCTTGAGAGACAATCCACTTTCTATGTCACTGATGGCTGAGTCCTAAACGCTCTAGGATGAAACTACTTGAGAAGTTGCGGTGGTTGTTTGACGGGTTTTTAATTCGTTCAGTATTATTTTTTTTACAATTTTTTCAAAACTTAGACGAGCTTTCTAGCACATCTACACATACACGGTGCTGAAATTCATTAAATCCTCACGATTTTTTGCACGTAACACAACAGTAGTTATTAATTTATTAGGGCACTTCTATATCTTGTTATGGATATGTGATAGATTTGTTTTCCTGATTAGCTTAACAATGGGTAATAATTTAACTGAGTGAGTGCCGATGTACTCGCATTGACAGCCCAAAAATCGAGCATAACATTAGGCAGAATTAGTCCGACATTTGCCCATTGGTAGTGTCGTAAAATGATTTTTGATATTTTTGAAATTCAAAAATCACTTTGCCTATGAAAAATTTTTTATCTCAACTTTTTTTTAAACAGCGTATAGTTAAAAAAAAATCAAATGTAAAAGCTTAATTTCGACAGAATAAAAGGACAGTCGAAATGTTGTTAGTTACATAGTTTTTTCGACCAGCGAATAGGTAAGAACTTCGAATTTTCTAAGGCCATATTGCTAGGAGGTTAAAAGTTATTACTTGTACGTTGTGGTTGTACGCTGTGATTAGTAGTTTCGGATAGACAAGGCCTGTTCCCCAAAAATATTAAAAACAGCGACGCTTTTTATTATTTTTCTTTGTACATATTATACTACATAGTTTCATTTTAAATTAATTAAAATCGGTATTTTAAGTAAAATGCCCACAAAAGATATTTCCCTCCCAAGAGGGAATTCAAGGCTACAAAATTTAATTAAAAACGATAGACAAAAAAGTAAGAAAATAAAATATAATGCAATTATTTTCGGAGATTTTATTTCCCTCTTAAAAGTAAAATGAAAACCAAAATTATATTCGCCTGTATTGCTCTCTTAAAAGTAGCATTAAGTCCAACAATCTGCTTTGGACTTTTCGCACGATATTTAACAATCATTGGCTCGTTTCGTATCTCAGTAGCGCTATGATGATTTGGGAATGCCTAAAAGGTTTTGAAAAATTTGCCAATTGCAATTAAATTTCGTCATTAAATCACTTTTATAACCAGTATTGTTAGCACTCTCTCATCATTTATCCTAAGCAGCGTGGTTATTTTTCCCTTTTTACCCTACTCAAATTCCCTTTTAAAATCACAAGATACTTTTTTGCGTCAAAAAGAACTTCTCAATTAGCCGTTTGGAATCGACTTAAAATTGTAAATCCCTTAGTCCATTCGTTCCAAAAATGAATGAAATGAACTCACACAAAACGAATGTTTGTAAGAAGCTACCCCTATGATCCCTATGAACCTGTTGCGCCAACTATTTATTTTTCTATTAAAATCGCAGTTTGTTAACAATACTTCGATTATTCTTGGGCATTAGAAATTTTTTATAGAGGACGACTTGACTTACGTGAGCTGTCTTTTTAAGGACATTCGGTGTATTGATAGTCGAAATGAAATATAGGCGTTTCTAATGAAATTTCAGCAAAAATTTATATTAGAGTTATTCACGATTCGGTGTAACAGACGTAGTAAAATTGCGATATTTTTTTTTTTTTTTTTATCAGATCGTGAACACACTTTTTCTCATCTATAGCAAAACTGATACAAATGACAGATCCAATTTGACAATTGACACTTGTTTTGAAAAGAATCTTTTAAAAAGCGAAAAAGAAAAACAATTCAATGTTTATTGGAAGATAATGGAGACAGAATGATGTTTATTTATTTATTTAATTCATCTACAAGGCAAATAACCTTCACAGATTTCGCAATAATAATAATATACATATTGAATAAGTACAGTAATCCAAAAATAAATTATAAAAATTAAATTGTTAAGAAATAAGAGAAAAAAAAACAATAAGTTGGCATAATTAAATGAAATTAGAAGATAACACATCAAGAGCATTGGGCCTTAGCAATAAACATTTTTAGGTTCGACTCTAAATCTTAATAGTTCACGGTGGCTTTATTTTTCATACAAATTTTGCAATTGTGAGCTTCCGTAAATTTAGAGTCGAAACTAAAAATGTTTATTTCTAAGGCCCATTGTGTTTAAAGCTATCCCGATTTGAGGTCAAATCCAAGGCACTATCGACCGAGTTGAACAAATAGATGCACCGAGTTATGGGTTCAGACAATTCATAATTAGTTCTAAATTTCGTTCTCTAAGCGTTCTGCTTGGAGCATAGAATGGTAAACTAGAAATGAGTTCACTACAATGAATTCTATAAGTGACAATATCCTTTAGAAACACCAATGACTGCATCTTTCTCCTTATAACGAGAGAATTTAGGCCTAGCAATAAACAGCGAGCTTTATACGAAGGCAGTTCAGAATCCCTATTGAATCTCCTCAGAGCAAGGCGAGTGAAGCGCTTTTGAACTCGTTCAACTCGGGAAGAGTGAACATCATAAAAAGGATCCCAAACAACACAACAGTATTCTAATCTGGATCTTATTAAAGAACAGTAGAGAGTTTTAAGAACAAATGGATCACGGAAATCTTCTGAGTTCCTTTTAATAAAAGCAAGTAGTGAGAAGGACTTAGAGACGATGAGTAGTCAATATGTAAATTAAAGCTTAACTTGCTATCGAAAATAACTCCAAGATCTTTAATCTCAGATGCTCTAGTAAAAGGAACATTCCCAGCCACATACGAATGAATCAACGGACTTTGTGAACGAGAAATCGAGCAAACCTTACATTGGGATTTCATTCACATATAGTAAAAATAGCAACGGACCTAAATGGCTTCCCTGAGGAACACCTCAGGGAAGCCATTTTGTTAATGTTAATTAATTAATATGATTACACAATGAAAATTATGATTTTCCCTTCCGCGGCACTTATTTTTGTTTTCCATTCGCGAACTGTCAACTTGATAAGGCTACTCTGTTGTATTTTTCGGTTACAATAGGGTCAGGGTTTAGATAAAGTGCAAAAGTGTAGCGAATTTTCGTCAGTATATCTATTTTGTTGTTGCACTTTTGCACTTTCGCAATGATACAAGACCAGTTGCACCGGATCGTGAATACTCCTATTGTTTGAATGTGTCTTTTTTGTCAGATTCCTGAAATTCCCACGATTTTGGTGTTTTTTTCCTTTATCTCACGGAAGGCTTTTCTTACATCGACATTCCCACAAAAAGGTATAAATCCCATGATATTAAAACACTGCTCAGAACTTTTGGCAATGTTTCTGATTTTATTTTGTATTTTTCTGTTAAACTAAAAAAAGGCGAAAATAGAAAACCAGTCTTTTTGTAAGAAGCCCCTGAAAAAAATGCCAAATCGTGACCTTGATTGCACAACATTAAATATTGTAAAATTGTTACAGTACTTTAGTTCACTTTCCTTGTCTCAAATAGAATTATTATACTTTTTTTTTTTTAGTAGTTTGTTCAAGAACTGTTTCCAGTATCCACTCCCTTCACACATGCCGTCAAACGCTGTCCCTTATTATTGATTGGTTTCGAAGTTCCGCACATTGGTTAGGCCAGATATTTATTGGAAATTCATCATCATTATTCATAGCAATGCCGATGAACACGTAGGTACACGTATCCATCCATGAAAACTAGCGAAATGCAAAGATATTTTTCTCTCTCTCTCTTTCTCTCTTTTTCAAATCGATTTCACATTTCCAATGGACACCGTTCGTGCCATCATCACCTTTCGATGTTCCCGATGCCAATTCACATAACCCACATAATCCCATACACACTCGTACTAGACTCGGTTTACATTTTTCATCGCGACCTCATCACTAACATTATGCACGGATCTGGGCGCTTGCAAATTACCAGGTAAATCCACAAACAAATCAAGGAAATCGTCAAAACAAAACAAAAACGGACCGATGCGCGATGCCTCGAAAAAGCTATTGATACCTCTGGACACTCGGTGGATGATGTGTGACCTGCTGATTGGCCGTGGAAATCATAAATTGTAAAATTGCGACTTTCATCTCCGGTCCGGGATCGATCTCTTCGATCGCGCATCTGGGTATATCGAAAATGTCCAAGTCGAAAGTCGATATGCATGCGCCAATAGAGCTGCCAATTGGCAGTGACGGAATCCATCATTCGGCCTCTCTTGACCGCCAAGTTGCAATGTGTGTGCGGCAACCACAAATGGCCAGCCTTTCGATCTGCCAGATTATGGCTAGAGCGACCTGTGTTCCTTACCGGCGTGAAACATTGATCGGATTTGATCGATGTGATCTATTGATACCCTCAGAGATCAGACGACGACGACTACGACGACGTAAAGATACACAGCCGACAGCCCCAATGTCAGGTTGGAGAGCATCGCATCAAAGGTGATGAAGGTGCATCCGATGGACATCATTGATTGGTTGTTCTTCGGTGTGTGTGCGCATAGAGTTCACTGTCAGGGTAAAGATATGCAGCTTATAAGCCCAAGTTCCCATCGCACCCATGGTCACATGGGTTGCATAGATCCTAAATTGAGGGGATCATTTCCATAGAGCAGTGTTTACAGATTTGGAAGACAATAGTGTGGCTAATTTTCAACGGTGGGAACATTTTGGTTGATTAGTTGATAGAGAGGCAGCTTTGCTGGTGTTTGCCATACTTAAAATGCTAATCGTATAGAGACTCACTGCGGCTGAGTGGGCATCGTAATCCTAACCGATTGGTTACGTTCATGTGAAGAGGATAACATTAAAAAAAATCAAATTAGAGATCAGTCAAAACATTAGGTTTTAACATTTTTAGAAATGGTTTACCATTTATATAGTCCGGTTTACTTTTGATTGGATATTGTAAGGAAAGCATAATACCAATCTTTCATTACGAGACAGTCAGCGTTAAGAATACTCAACTTCACTCTTGCAGCTTACGCAAAGATTCCATACTTGGTATTTACAACTTTCCACTCTTTCTTAAGATTACCTCTAGCTGAACAAAATTGGGCACGGTAATAAGAGTCACGGCAAATTGGTATTTCCTTTTTCAAATCAGCACAAATCTTCTTATATTTCATTTTGAGAAATACATTGCTAGGGTTCTTTTTGCACTTTACTCTAAGTTTATTTTTAGTTGTCACTTTATTTAATAAATAATTAGATAGCCAAGGTTTAAGTTTATAAATAGGTTTTCTTGTGGTCAGAAAACTGCAGCTAGCAATATGACTTTTAAGAGTGGTTAAGAAATTAAAATATGCATTCGATACGTCACTACAGTTATAAACATTGTCCCAGGACTCAAAACACAACTTTCCAAAATTGCATTACCAATAAACAAATATAGTTGCCAGAGTATCACTTAAAAGGGTTAAATGGTAATGTTGAGAAAGCCATGTTCATATTGGGCATTAGCTATAAATAAATCAACCCTTATTGGCATGTTGAAGAGGAGTGTTTCCCAACCCTTCAAAATGACGGTATTGAATTTCGTAATAGGAACGAATTTAAATGGCCGATAGTTCAGCCTGAGCGTTTAAAATTAGATATCAATTTATTTTAGTAAATTTTAAATATTTTCATATTCTTACACAACAACAATGCAAATGGTTTTTGCTTTTGTTGTTGAGTCGGAGTTTGTTACTATCCGATGGAGCACTCAGACACAACTACTGGTCCATTGTACTGCCAAACAGACACCTTACATTAATGTACTTAGTTTTCCCGTCTTTCGAAGAAAGATGAGAAAGATTCAGTGGTGTGGCTTCAGTGATGAAGAGCTTAGATGTTCGGCACTCACCACGGCCAGCCCCAAAGATCCGTCACCTGATGCGAGCAAAGGCAGGACAGCTGCAGAGGAAGGGCTCCGCTGTATCGTCTTCCTCTCCACAGGCAGGACAGATGGTGGAGACGCTCAAGCCCAAAACATTTAAGTGTTTGGCAAAAGCTTGGTGGCCCGAAAGTACGCCCACAAGCTGTCTACAGTCGCTTCTCCTGAGAGACAGAAGGAAGGCCGCCGACCTTTTGCAGATGTCCGGAAGAATTCGTTTGGTCTGTATACACCCAGCACAGCCACGCCACCGACACTCGTGTTCGCGAGAAACCCAAGTATCAATGGATGACTTAACCACCGATGTAGGCAGACCCAACGCAGGTTCAGGTCCTAAGAATTCTTCCTCTGAACCCAGCCTGGCAAGCTCGTCAGCTATCTCATTTCCCTGGATACCAGTGTGACCTGGGACCCAAACAAGATACAATGTATTTAGCCTTCCGACCAAGTTCAGAGAAAGCTTGAGTTCGAGCACTTATTTAGACGAGGTAAGAGGGTTAAGCAGCGCTTTTAATGCAGCAAACGTATATACTCCTAGCCCTCCACCTGTTTGTGGTCCTTATGTGCGCATAGCCATAAGGATAGCGAAAACCTCCGCTTGAAAGACAGACGCACGATTTCCTAAGGGGTAGTGAAGTCTAATGTTCTCGCTTTCCACGAGAACCATCCGTAAAAATATGATGGCATTCCTTCCCTGGCTCAGAGTCTGGTCTAAGCCATTCCGTTACCTGAGGAAAGTTGACGTGGTAGTTTTGTCGCAGTAGGATTTCTGGAGTCATTGCGTCAGAGGGCATATCCATAAGACCGGGGTCAAGGGATAATTCTCGCACAAGTTCTTCAAAACTCCAATGCGCGTGGTACCAAAAGCCATGCACCTCACTTTAACCGAGAGATGGTTTTCAGCGTACACCCCATGATAAAAATATCAAGGGGGGGAGGTTCATCATAGCGTCTAGAGCGGAGCCCGGTGTGCTGGGGAAGGCCCCCGTGCAGCCGAGACAAACCGTTCTTTGAAGTCTGGCAAAAGAGGCAGTAACACGTTTCCGTGAAAGCCTGTTCCACCATACAACCGAAGCGTATGAGAGGAGTGGTCTTACCATTGCCGTAAAGATCCAAAGGACCCTTTTAGGAGATAAGCCCCATGTCTTACCAAAAGCGCCTTTACACAGCCAGAAAGTTGACAGCGCTTTATCGGTTTTCGATTCGACATGCTTGGACCAAAGAAGCTTTCTATCGAGGATTACTCCCAGATATTTGACTTCATCGGAGATCGGAATAGTGACACCTTCTAACACAAGCTGAGTCAGACCAGTGACCTTCCTACTTCTCGTGAAGAGAACAACAGTCGTTTTAAGAGGATTCACTGAAAGCCCATTTTTTGTGCACCAGCTATCGATCAAGCCCAAGGATCTCTGAGCCCGAGAGCAGACAGTCCCTAGGTCAGAAACGACCGAAAGAACGTACGACATTATCCGCGTATGCTTGAGTATAGGTTCCAGGAAGATTGAGAAGCATTAGCAGAAAGTCAACTACCATACACCATAAAACGGGAGACAGAACAACGCCTTGAGGGCAGCCCCTGTTTACCCCTGTCACGACGCATTTCCCACAATCCGCCTCGGCAATCAACGTCCTGTACATTAGCATTGATTTAATCCACAACACCAATGTTTCATCTATACCATGATGTATGGCTGCATTGCACATGCTATCAAAAGTCGCATTATCAAAAGCACCCTCAATGTCGACGAAAATGCCCAACGCGTAGTCCTTCCGATCAAGAGCACTTTCAATCCTGCCAACAAGGTTCTGAAGCGCAGTTTCATAGGATTTTCCGCAATTATTTGTACTTAGTTTTTGAAAAATTCGCGCGATTTCTTCATATCATACATTTTTTTTTTTCAGATTTGCATACAAAGTTTCAAAAAAGTGGTGGAGTTAGGCAAGCAAACGAGGAGCGAGATTTTGTTGCATTTTTGTAGGCAAATCGTTGCATAAGTACAAAAATATAACCTCCCATGTAACATGTAGGTACTTATACTTAACAATTAAATTCCCAAACGTTTCCATAAGTCGTAGGAATAATTGTGGACTTATGGCCTACTTCGTCTTTAAGATTGTGAAACTGTTCTCGAAATTTTGGACTTTTGGCCCACCTGGGTGGGTTATAAGTGCACAATTGCTTTGCTTACTAATAACTCACTAGAGTGGGTCAAATGTCCATTATGGACTTTTTTGTAAGTTGTTCTTCCTCAAATTATGCGGAAAGCTTTCTCGCCCAATATAATTTCCTTGCAAAAACATATTTATTTTTGTTAGTTGCAGACTTCCCGCATATAAGTAGGTATCTTATCTACCTATAGTTCATATGCTCTTCGCAAAAACATCTCTCTTTGCAGCGGGAATATATGATGACATCTGATAAAACCGCAATTATCCTTGTCCTCCTAAATACCCAAGTGTGTAACAGCTTCGATGATAAGCATAAATATTCCCGCTAAACGGTCTGTGGTAAGAAATCATCCAGCGACATCACCATAATAAACACTCGTAAGGAGTAAAATAGGTAAAATTCGCCAAACAGGAACACCAATCGAACCAACAACACCAGTTTGTGCAGAAAATACTGCTCCACGTCCAACACCAAAAGCCCAGAATGTGAACATAACTTTTGTCTCGATTTCGCCACATGGGGGAATTTCTCACTCGTGCTGCCAGGCATCATTAATGGCCAGGATCAAGGAGTCCTGCTGTGAATTTAAGTTGAATTCGACATTCTCATCCGAACCGTATAGTGGGCACTTCCACACCATCAAATGCCATGCTCTGCGAGTGTGCGATCGTTGTCGCGTCGCATCACTTTTTTGTCTGTGCAACTTCGCGCGCTGCGTTAAACGTTGAAATCTTGCACGTGAACTTGTGCGCGCGCTCGGTGCGGTATATTATGTGTGATTTGTGCCCACACTTTGGCTTGTCGATGACATCCTGACCCTGCCCAGAATGCTGCCCTCTCATTTGGATAGTGTTCGGTTAGCTTGTTGTCTTGGATCATGGTCCTCGTTGTCGTCGTCGTCGTCGTCGCATTCGTTTTCATCTTCGTCGCTCATGATTATTTCTCTGGCATGGTGTATACAGATACAGTATCAGTTCACCTTCTTGGTGAGTTCCTTCGCTCTCTATAGCTCAAACATGAGTATAAACATTGGCATAGTTATCCAAGGAAGAGGGTTAGGTGGGGGCTCTCGGCTCTCAGTCATTTATTTATTTATTTTTATTTTTTTATGCAACATGAGGTGCGTCTTCGGAACAAGATCTCCTTGTACAGATAAATGATTTCGAACGAGGACAGTAACAAATTTTCGCTGATCTTTAGAGTTCGTGAAATTATTGAGATGATTTGGACTCTGAACTGAACAGATGATTAACGTTCAGCTCCTCTTTAGATAGCGAATGATTGGTAAACATTTATATAATTCACTTTGGGGGTATGCTGTCATGTTGGAAATACTTACAAAGGACCTACTTGGGTTGGGATAAGCAGACAAGAGGACTCTCGTACTAACTAGGTGCCAAAATGGGTCCCTAGCTAACCTGAACTTTCTCCTTCCTTCTAGACACTTTCTTGAACAAATTCTGCGTAGACTCTTATCAACTCCAAAAGAAATTTGAATCTTTATTATGTACTTCCTGTTTCTGACTAATGATAAGAACGGTAAAAAATCCTTCAGTTGATCGCCATTTATATTTTCGCGTCTCCAGCCGAAAGTTCACGTAGCTAGTGATGCAATTTATTTGTATTAATTTTATAAATTAATTTTACTTATTAATAAATATTAATAATAATAATAAAGAAAAACGTGTTCGCGAAAAGCCGATCTTTTCATTAAATTTCCATCAATCACTAGGCCAATATATGCGACTACCTTTTTCTTTTGAAGACTGTGTTGGGTACCTTTATATACCTGAAATCACCTCAATAGCTTAAAAGAAACTTATACCTACGACTTGATTTTACCAACCAAATAAGACAGTCAAATCGTTACTAATAGGGCGTAAGCAACTACAAGACTCTTTCTCCTCTTTCCCAGCAAACACAAAATTCCACACATTGACCCTCTATCTACAAATGGCACAAGCTTTTCTAATGAAACTGAATACTTGGGTCTCTTTTTTGACAGAATTTTTAACTGGAATCTCAAAGTACAGAAAAGGGTTAACCAAGACTGCGGTTGGACTAGAGAATGAGTAGGGACTACAACCTCGTACCACTTAGTGGCTTTAAGTACCAGACTCGGTGAACGTCATAAGATCAATATTTACGTACGGTATTGTCCCTTATTAGCGTTTAACCGGGAAAAGCTGAATTATACCTACATCAGCGGAGCACTACGTAGGTCGTACTATATTTAGTCTGCTGCTGTTGACATTCTGTGTAATCTGAGATCTGACTGACAAAAATTGATTTTTTTTTTTTGCGAGTACACGAGAGCCTTAAACATTTTTTCCATTCAATATTCTATTTAAAACTCTTTTCAGGGACCATGAAACACTGACACATACCCCTGGTGCAGTTAAATAAAAATGTTCAGGTCGAAAATTGTACTAGATTATTTTGGTTGAACTCTTGGATAACGAATCGATTCGCTTCTTTTTTCTTTACAGATAGATCAAAAATGTTGGTTTGTACCTTGGAAGACATAGCCCAAAGTCTCTCTCTTCCGTTCTTCAGTCTTCCTGAATCTTTATAAAGTATTCAGGCGGAAATATTGGCAACTAAAAGAACTTGTTGAAAGAAAACGTCTTTTCTAAAGAAATTTGTATCTTGTCGGATATAGCCAAGCTGTAGTTAAGTGTTCGAAATCGGTCTCTATAGATTCTGTAGATACTTATACCGTCGGAAACTTTTTAGAGAGATGGCGGCCTAAGTATTCTTATTCGTATTCTATTCATCTTTGCCGAGTGCTGGACTAGAGATATCCCCCGAATATTTACGGCTGTGACGGAAGGTCGATTTGGATAAAGTTGGGTGTGAAACTTTCTCAGGCAGATTGTTTATCAACGGGACAATTGGGTGTCTTCACTGGACATACGGCTTGGCGTTATTTTTTCAAATAGTTTTTGTAGAAGCTACATAGATGACGCTATATCCCAAAAACGAAAATCTATTCATCAGAAGCCCTTAAATAAAACGGTCTAACCAATCTAATAAATATATACCTACCTACACACATTTGAAGAAAGACTGTTATGAGTTGAGCTACTTGTCTAATTTTTGTGCTTCCGCCAAGCTCGAAAAGTCTTTGAAATGGAAACGCGCTGCTATACCTCCGACAGCATACTTGAAAGAAACTCAAAAGCCAATACCAATTTCAGTTTAACTATCCTCGCACAAATTAAATCATGAGCCGTAAATCTTTCCTAAATACCATGAAATCTGTACACATACCCAATCGCCAATTAAATTCCATTAGAACACCCAGGTGATGCCGGAGACAAACTCACCTCCAACCTGTTGAACAGTTGCATAACGACTTAGAAAAGTGTCCCCGAAGGAAACAAGATCCTTGTATAACAACATCCAATCTGAGCGAAAATACCGCTTAGTGTAAGGCTAATTGTCATAAGTTCTCACCGGTGACACTTGTGACTTTTTGATTATATGTTACGCAACGTGTTCTATTTGGCAGTATTCAAGGAAAGGGGCACAATCTTCAACACTCATTACACAAATGAGAACTCGTGTAGACAGGCCACCACAGTCACAGATATCGTGGCAAAACATAACCCGCCTCGGATACAAGTAGAAGGTGAATCTATACCCGTGGTAAACATTGTAGGCAAGACCATCCTAATTACCCGATAAATTCCGTTTCGTATACGTCAGCACACACTGGCGCACGGACGCGATAAAAATCTGCTCATAGGAGCAATTGTGGAAAATCAATAAAATCGGAGAAGGAGCAACCGATAACATGCGAACCTCATGTTACTGTTTAGCGATATCGTAACACGGAGACGCATGACGGTTGTAATTGCGAGTTTTGCTGCTGTGCGTTGTCCGGATCAGACACTGCATGAAAACGACAACGAGACGGCAGGCGATGCCTACGAATGCGAATGCGCGAATGCAACGACCGCAACGACGCGACGACCAAAGACACGATTGAGGATGATCTTTCCAAGTAGTGGAAGATTCTGACTTTAATTTGTTCACAACATTGAAAGATTCTTTCGTTTATTTTCGGATTAAACTGCGGGATCGTTACTTGAACTTTTGTTCTTATCAAGATGTTGTCATCGCTGAGAGGTTGGGGCGATGTCGTAAAATTGGCAAAATATATATCTAGCAAGTTGTGGAAAAGTGCCACCAATAGTTGCGCAACAAGCGCAACAGTTGAGCCAAGTAATTTGCTCTCTGAGCCACTTAAGTGGGTCTAATTGGCGTACGAGTTGGTATAGACTATTTTATGCTTCGAGTAATTATAATGTTATGTATATGCAGATATCTGCGAGGTATGTGCAGATAAAGACGATCGGCTTCAAATTTGTTGCTCCTTGTAATAGCCAGTCAGATAGGATGTTTCGTATCGTCTCTTAACGCTGCTTCTAACGTTAGTCGGGCTTTGCTCGTAGGTTGCTATCTCCTCAAATCTGTTAAAGATTATTTAAGTGTAATCCATCATTGTACTCTATGAGTCTATGACAAAAAAACATAATTTGAGTGGCTGAATGTCAAAACACACCAAGGTGCAAACTGACACCCTGATTGTTTCATTGTGATAATGTCGGTAAGTCTCGGCTCCAACCTTTAATTTGGATTGGTGGAATCATATTATACATTTTGGGATCCGGTCGAAATTCTGCTTTGGCAAAAATATTTTATGCGTTTCAGGTTTTAATAATATACCTACCTAAAAATAAGAAACTAAAATAAGCTATAGAGAGTTATATTTTTTTATATTCGTTTAAGAAAACCAATATGGCTAACCTCTGCTCTCTTTTTTTAGAATTCTTTTTATTTGTTTTTTTTTTTAATTCCTCCCCATCTATCCATGCACAACTTATCTTTCTTGTCTTGTCCTTTTTTGGATTTAACGATTGAAACATTCATTACGAAGGGATAGTAAAAAACACTACTTGGAAAAGTAATTGTCTAAAACAACACTGCAATCTTAAAAATAATGCCTGTACACTTTATGCTTAAACAAGTGAGAGGATTGTCTTTACAAAATATAGCAAACAATAAAAAAAAATTTGGAAAGTGGAAAAAGCAGGCGCTTTTGTCGTATTAAAACAATAGATATAATCTTTTAAAAATGCCGGTGAATTTTCTATATGAAAGCCACATATTTTTAACAATTTATTTTTAAAAAATATTAACATGATAGCATCTTGAAAAAATATGAAAAAAATTGAGAAGTATAATGTGAAAATCTCAAAAACTTAACGAAACTACTATAGGTATGTGAAACTCTCTGAAAATATAAGGAAAATTTATTAAAAATTTATTTGCAAATTTTATAAATTTTCAAACATGCATTCTTAACCCTAGATTACTAATCTATTTCAATAGGTTGTTATTACTAATCATCGTCGATTACTATTTTTTTTTTTTTAATATTTAAAGGAAAACGATTTGTTTTAACTTGATAAATATTACTTCATTTATTGCCTTTTGTTATAAGTTATAACAAATAATAATACTACACAAACGTTATCTTTATTTTGATTTTAGAATCAGTCTCTTCAAATGCATACAGTCAAGTTAAGAGCAACAAAATTTGGTACCGAAAACAGAAATTTCTTTATTCATATTTTTTGAAATCAAACGATTATGTATGTATAAAACAAAAAAAAAATGCGAAAAAATTCAAAGTTCAATTTTTATACATGAGTGGCACACTTCAACTTTTTCCTGAACTAGTTCCTGGTTGTTTTAAAGCATTCGGTTCTAATATATTATTTATGACAGTTCTGAGGGAAGTTGGAATT
The DNA here is from genome assembly GCA_946477585.1 of Cheilosia urbana. Taxonomy (NCBI): domain Eukaryota; kingdom Metazoa; phylum Arthropoda; class Insecta; order Diptera; family Syrphidae; genus Cheilosia; species Cheilosia urbana. Next base: position 71,489,462 of record OX297855.1, read on the forward strand.
GTTTTTTTTTAAAGTCACGTTATTACTAACCTTCGTCGATTCGGCTACGGAAAGTGGTTATAACTGAATAATGGCTGCGTAAACACTCGCATTGAATGTGTCACCCTTGAGAGATCAACCCTAAATGAGCATATATGGGGAATGGGCTAAACCAGAATACTGAGCGAAAAGAAAACAAAAGAAATTGGAATGAGCGTAGTCGTTTCGACGAAGGTTAGTAATCTAGGGTTAACTGCAGATTATCATTTCTTTCACAGCCCAATTTTTTGTTTGTATCCTTTCTCGAAGCCAATAAGTTGAAGCATTGAATGTTGCTAGAGATTCGTAATGCAGTTTTAAAAATATAAAAAAAAAAATGCAGTCTTTCATCAAACTGTTTACCATTTCCGTCGTCACTTTATCTTTAATTTCATATTTGGATTAAAAATTGTTGAATTTGGTGAAGAGTAACTAAATTTCTTTTCTCGAGATGAAGCACTTCAAAATCGATTTCAATTTATATATCTTTATTTACGAATGCATTAAAAAACGGAGTATTTGGACTTCCCGGCTATAGTACTAAAGAACTGTGCACCAGAACTTGCACCTGTACTCTGTAAGCTGTTTAGCATGTCGTACTCCCAGAAGACGCTTCCTTCTTGCTGGACGACCGCTCGCATTCAACCTATACCAAAGAAAGGGAAGAAATGTCTGCCACAAAACTACACTCAGAAAACTACAGAGCTACGATAGCCCTACTAAATGCGCCACCTCTGTTTGTGTAGGCACAATAACTGCTAACTTTGTTGCTGGTACAACCAAAAGTAAGGTGTGGTGCCTTCAGTTATATGGGTACAGCACATTAACAGAGCTGCAGTAACCAACAAAATATATTTGAGGACATCAAAGTTTGCTATCAGACCCGCATACAGAGCTGCTAATACCTCTTTCCAGAGCTAATGCGAAGGCAGTGGAGGCTACCACAGCCTCTCAACAGATTTACGGTACCCATATACAGAGCTGTCAGAACCTCATGAAAGGCTGTCACAGCCTCTACACAAATGTATGGCACCCTTATACAGAGCTGTAACACCCTCTTGAAAGGCTGTCACAGCCTCTAAACATGTTGTGATACCCATATACAGAGCTGTTAGAACCTTCTGAAAGGCTGTCACAGCCTCTTTTAAGATTTGTAGTATAGCTACATACAGAGCTGTTAGCACCTTATTGAGAGGTTCTGACAACCAAAATGGGAAGCCCCTTATTATATTTACTTAGCCTGACTTCCTAAGAAATTTGAAATTTGTTTGGCAGCTGTCTCTTGAAACCCGATTCATGGCTGCAACTATTCGTCCTTATTCGTCCTTTTCACTCTTGATACATTTACATGCATACAAAAATATTAGAACAGTTTTAAAAAAAATTTAACTCTTACCTGGCGAAATTAATAACGCGTCTGAACAGGGCGATGTTTTCGATACTAATAGCAGTAGAAACGAAGAAAGAGAATTGCTTAGACCAACACAGAGCTGTCATAGCCGCATGTCAGTTGTTATACCTAAAACCACTCAGTTGTCACTTATTCTACGAGCCAGAACAACCTTATAGCCTAAGCAGAACTGTACAGAAAAGAGCTATCATAGCCGTATGGCAGTGTTTGTACCGTAACGACTAGGTAACGCAGCTGATAAAAGGTTGTTATAAGCAAACATAGCAAGCTTAGCGGGTAACAGGACATTGGTGTACGGTGTTCATACCCGACCCAAATTAATTTTAATTAATTTTGTTAACAACCGCGTGCTAAAGAGCTATGGTAACTCTTTGTTGGCTACATTAGCCTCGATTTGGGAATGACATCCAAGACATGGGTAAGATTGCCATGTTATGGGTGTAGGAAAGAAATTTTCGGGTTTGGTACCCATATTTTTAAATTTAGTTTTCTCAGTGTATCGTCCAATAGCGTTACTTTCAATGCTCTCTAAAGTAATGGAAAAGGCAATAAGTGTCGAAATAATCAAATATCTAGAAGGCCATCGATTAATAAGCGACAGGCAATACGGATTTCGGAGCCGTCGTTCCACTGGTGACCTGCTAAGCTACGTAACGCACTTATGGACACAATCAATTGAACAACACGGCGAATCCAGAGCCGTAGCCTTGGACATATCAAAGGCATTTGACCGAGTCTGGCATAGAGCCCTATTAGGCAAGTTAGCATCTTACGGATTACCACAACAACTCTGCGGATGGATGCAAAATTTTCTTCTGGGAAGATCGATCCAAGTTGTTGTAGATGGTGTATCATCCGATTCGTTTGCTATAAATGCAGGAGTGCCCCAAGGATCTATTCTTTCTCCAACTCTATTTCTTCTCCACATCAACGATTTGCTTGGATCGACAAATAATAATATCTACAGCTTTGCAGATGACAGCACTCTTATATCCTCCATCTCGAACAGTGGGCCTGTGAATACGGCTACATCACACAGTCAGAGATGTGAACAAATTAATTCTCTAAATGATGATCTGGACAAAATCTTGAAGTGGGGAAAGGACAACTTGGTTGTATTTAATGCAAACAAGACACAGCTCACAACATTTTCCAGAAAAAATGCATCAACAGTTCCTCAGATCCAAATGGATGACCATCCAATCCATCACAAGGACTCAATGCACCTTCTAGGAGTCACAGTCAACTCAGGAATCACATGGCAGAACCACATATCCTATATCGCAAAATCGGCGTCCGCAAAGTTGAGCTACCTATTTAGAGCAAAGAGGTACTTTAGCCCCAAGCAACTTCTCCTTCTCTACAAAGCACAGGTTAGACCAGGCTTGGAATATTGTTCCCATATATGGAGCTCGGCCCCAAAACATTCACTTAACCTGCTTGATAGCATACAGAGACGAGCAGTTCGACTCATTGGAGACCCTACACTCACATCGAATCTACAACCGTTGGTGCACAGAAGACAAGTCGCTGACCTATGCTTGTTCTATAGGTACTTCCATGGTAGATGTTCTGAGGAACTCAAAGACATTATCCCTCGAAATGCAACTTTTGGGCGCACAACAAGACAGGCTGCTAATGCTCATGACCATACAGTACACTTGACAACCGCGAGGACATCAACTTTCCAAAACTCCTTCTGTTACAGGACAAGCAAACTTTGGAACTCGCTTCCTGGGGATATATTTCCAGAAGACTACAATTTGCAGCAATTTAAGTGCAGAACAAACATACATCTGCAGGCATCTCGGGGCGCTGTTGAAGCGTTATAGGTTCGCCTTTCCCGGGAGAAGTATATAAAAAAAAAAAAATATATAGCCATTACCACTTCAACCCAGGAACTGTAAATTGCTTGGGTTTCATCAACGCTATATTAAACACGGTACAAAAACAATTTCATGTTTTTCAACTAAACCGGATGGTGCACTTTTATTTTTCGAATTAATAGATCTACCTATGATTACATTTACAACATATTTTCATTTTTCAACACGTGCATTTGCATGGAAAACTTTTAGTTACTAGAGGGAGTTCTTATTGTCCTAATAAGAATGTTAACATTTAAATACGTTCTTTTAATAAGTTCATCTTCTCAAAACCAAATATTAATAAAGTTCATATTATTGTATCATACAATGTAAAAATGCCACATAATTAATGTGATATCTTTTTAAGAAATTTAAAATGAAAGCTTATAGATTTCAGAAGCTTCCATTTAAAATATTTTTTTTTAATAATATTGACCAAATAAATTACAATTTTTTCATATTATTTGTTTCATTTTTATTTTTTTACTTTTATTTTCCACGTAAAAATGATTTAACATATCTTAAAAAAGATTAATGAGATTTTCCCCATTATACACCATTCCATTTCTATGTAAATATCATATTATTATTATTAATTTCATATTTTCATTTTTCGCTCGGTGCACTTACTCTTGGTGGGGCTTACAGCCCGAAGTCGACCAAGGCCTAAAAACAGTTTCCTCCAGCCAGCTCGATCGCTAGCTAGATTCCTCCAATTACCCATAAAAAGTTGGTTAGGTTCGGCCAACAAATGTGCGGGCCACCTAAGGTGTGATCTTCCTCCGCTATGTTGTCCCTCAGAGATCGACTCAAAAATCTCCTTAGCACTTAAAAGCTTAACTTGATAACAAGACACATATCTACTCATATAACTGTGTTACTGAGTTAATATTACTATTCAGACCTCAGACTTCGATAGTTAGCATTCTCCGAAACTTAAAAGCCATAAATCAGTAATCCTAACTGTGCTCCATTGGGCTCACGTTACCCTGACAGCCATCGCATGCACGCCCGATGACTCTATTCAAATTAATACACTCCATACCTGCAGGCTTATGTCAACTGTCAACTAGGGACTAGTTCACCCTTGGGCTCTATGGAATAAAGATTTTATGCGCCGAGTTAAGGGATTATGAATAATCCCGAGTTTAAATGCCAATGGGTTTGATTCGCTGATGGTTAAATGCGTCACCTCAAACAGGTCACCAACACTATATCTTACTTCAAGAATCATAAATCAATATTCGTAACTGTGCCATCTTGTCCCATTGTTCAACGTTCGGGTCACCTACTAGATTTACAATGATCGCGTGTTATATGACTCTATTCAAATTAAGATTAAATTTATATCCTAAACCGAAATTAATATGACTACCAAAAATTCCATTGTCCCAAATTACTCAAAGTCAGATTTTCATATTTTTATTTCCCTACACCTGTGATATACATAAATTAGACTTCCATCAATACCGGACCGCGATTGCTACATCTCGATTTCTCCGTGATTTACACAAAGGAACACACCTACAATAAAACCCAGGAATGCCTCTAGGAATCCGTCTAAACTAATCGCGCTCTCTCCGCACTGCTCACTGAACTGAATACGGCATACGTATAAACCTAGTCCAAATATTAATTTACATTTTAAATTCCCCATCCGCATTAATTATATAAGTCTCTCCCGACCAAACCGTCATTAAAAACCGATGACGAAGATTTCTATCGATTTGTCAAAATGGCATAATACGTATCTCGTATCTTATAATTATTTTTGTAAAAATCAGACAAAAATTCGAATACAATAACCCGGCAGCGTCTTTTTGATCTTGATGCGCGTAGCGCGGCAAAAACGCCAACGAAAAAATTATTAATTAAACAAAATAAATGCCTAAAATATCAGAATTAGTTTGATCTTGATTCCGGGAGGAGCTTACACTCATTTTCTGTTCCCGCAGCTGACGGTGACGGTTATATCCAAATTGAAACCTCCCTCTTACCGAAGTGGAACACATTTCACGCACTCCAAAGTCGGGCCGCCTCTAATTAATTCGTTTTTTTTTTTTCATCTTTAATCGCCCTAAATTTCAATGATGTGTATCGACCGCTTAACATGAGAAAAGCTGATGTAGCATATCCCTAAAGTATAGGGATCACCATTGGTTTTATTGACTGGCTAATATGGCCCATATCTAAAGAGAAAAAGCCGACAAGCGATTTGGACCTACAATGACAGTGTAAGATGTAGCAACAAGGTTCTTAGTGCAGGAATGTTGGCTGGATGTCAGTGCCGGGTAAAGATCGCTGCCGACACGGCCATTATTCAAATCTGTCACCACTGTGCGATAAGATGACACACAAAAGATGTGACTTGTATTTAACGCCTTTCCTCGTCGGTCGGTCGCCGGTGCCGTCGCCGCTATCGTAATGAATCTGTTTAAATGCGATCAATTAGCATTTGGTAGGTGTGGCGGCTAAAGTGGACCGAACACGGTTATCTCATTTTCGACACGGGTATCGTTTTGTATCTGTAATTTAATGCAATTGTAATCCTCTATGGAACACTACAAACAAAAATGGTACAGAGCATGAAGTGCGAATGGGAGAAAACAATTAATCCCCAGGCCACTTTATTCCGCTATATGGGGCAAACACATGTGACACGAATTAAGACCAAGATATCGAATAAAAGATCAAGATAACCAGGTGGTTTATTTCTTTGTACATTGTGATGTCAGGTTTTTTCAGAAATTTTAATAGAAAGACAATAAAAAACTTGTATGTCCACAATTAATAGTGGAATGAAGAGTTCGACTCGGAGAATAACTGCGCCTATTCAACTAAGGAGCTTAAAATATACCCCCGATTGTAGATAAACGATCTTTCATTAGCAACTCGACAGCTTCAAACTCTAAGTGTGAATGCACCCTTAAGGCGATTACCGAACTGTCAGTGTCAAAATATTCAGTAAAATCAACCTGTTCATCACGGTGAAGTATACGAAGGAATAGCGTTTAAAAATGTATAAAATTGACTACCGGATTTCTAAGTCGGTGGTCGCAACTTTCGTCTAAGGTCACGGTACCTACGGTTAATGGTGTCGCTACAGTGACATGTTGGAACGTTATTTTTTTTAGCAATTGCGTGAATTGGACATCAGTGGTTCCAACAAGACGGTGCCGTAACCCACGCAGAGGGTGCAAGAATCGAGTTATTGAAGTCTCAGTTCGGTGAAAGTGTTATCTCGAGAAACGGCTGTCAAATGGCAGCCGAGATTGTGTGACTTAACGCCTCTAGATTTTTTTTTTTGTGGGGCTACATTAAATCAATGGTCTATGTCAATAATCTGGTGACGTTAGAGGAATGTAGAATAGAACCAATATTGAAAGAGAAATAGCTGTCGAAATTTGCGGCCGCGGTGGACATATGATATGAACGAAGTCGAATTCCATTCATAAATGTTTTGACAGTAGATAGTTCAAGTCAATGAAGTTTTGATTGAGATATCTCAAGTAGTTTGCATTTTATTTTAAAAAAAAATGGTGCGACTGTATCCAACAGTCCCGAAATATGTGTATGTGTAAACACCGTGCGTGCGGTATGTGTGTGGCTTGATACACGTCATTGAGAAAAGAGGGAATTGTAATAACCGTATTCTGGATATATTATGAAATAACAATAATTTATTTGTTCTGTGCTAGTTTCGGTAGAATAGATACAATCGGATTGTGGTAGCTGAAGTAAGATATGTACATTCGAGACTGTAGTCTATCTAGATTACGCTGAAACACAGCATCGATGGTTGTTCAATATTGTGTTGTTGAAATTTTCCGGTTGGAGTTCATTTGAAGATTAAATTTATCTTGCATAAAATCAATAAATGGTTGAGCTTCTGGAGTTGCAAAATTGATATTGAAGTCTCCGCTTATGATCATTGGTAAAAGATGATAGTCTCCCTGCTGAATTCTTGAAATTTCTTCTGAGTACGGTGCAAGGACGAAATGGTGTAATTTTATTTCACATCAACAAAAAGCTGAAATTAATATGCCCCAGTTCATAAATGTATGCAATGATAAAAACGTATGCAATGACAAAATGTATGCAATGATAAAATACAGTGACGCATCCATGTCCCCGCAAGTTAAATGTGTGGAATTAAACTACCAGATTCCAATAACGCGCGCTTAGATGCTTACACATCAAAAAGAAGTTGTCAAGTGCTTCATTTATAAGACCTTAAAGATTTTAATTAAATTGGGCCATACTAGTAATCATTTTTAACCTCCATACTTCATATTTTGTAGGTCACAATAGAAAATGTTATATTAAAAGATTCCCTATTGTGAGTTTGTAAAATCTAGCCTAAAAATATCGATCAATTTCTTGGCTGGATGAAATTTTGTCGCAGTTTATATATACCGGCAAAATTATGGAAATATTTTTCAAATGGTAACTCTTAGAATCTGCCGCTGTTAGATACAACCGACTCCGTGCTCCATTACCTCAGCACTAGGCAGCTCCACGACTTCTAAAAAGCTTAAGTTTAGGTCATAGCTCGAATATTATTTTCATATATGGAGGTTGTCCATGTCCATATCCTAGACTCCTTAATATTAACAGAACGCAGAGACGAGTAGTTCGATTAGCACTAACATAAGATTTAGGTATAGCAGTTGATGTTCAGAACAGTGAAAAGGGGAAAAAGGGAACAAGCTAAAAATGGCAAAAATAAAAAATCTCTGTAAAAACGCAAAATGTTTAAAAATAAAATTAAAACGTATTTTCATTAATTTTAAGAAATGAATTGTTCATATGAAACATGAAAGAAAACAGCGCATCAAATGTCTGCGTAAGACTTTTGTGCATCTGAATGCATTTACTCGTTTTGAAAATATGTCTAGTAGAAAAGAAAGTTATTATGTAATTATGTATATTTTTATGTGATATGCTTGTTTTTAGCCTTTTAATAAAAAAAAGTTACAGTTTTTAAGTTTTTCTTATGAAAACAATGAAAAAATTCACTTAAAAGGGGATTTTTTTGGAATATAGGGGAAAACTACGATCTTTCATTAGATATTTCTAGGCTAGATGTGTAGGCGCAGTGGCTTAGTGGTTAGTGTTTGGGACTACTAAGCAAGAGGTCGAGGTTCGAATCCTGCAAAAACCCAAATTCCAACTTAGGGTTTTTTTCACTGTGCCACCTTTCGCGAACGTCTGACAAACATCCGAGAGTATAGCTGTCTTGAAAGAGTTTCTCAATTAGCCGTTTGGAGTCGGCATAAAATTGTAGATCCGTTCCATTCGTTCCAAGAAGAAAAAACTCACGCAAAACGAATGGTTGCGAGAAGCTAGGCCTAGGGTCCCTCCGGACCTGTTGCGCCAACTATTTTTTATTTTTTTTTTTTTTTTTTTAGGGGAAAACTAAGGCTTTTAATAATGAAAAAAAGAAGGGGGAAATAATCTTACAGGACGTACGTATGAGATAAGAAAATTGAAATCCATTGCCTCGCGCCGACAACGACCACAAACCTGATAAGAAAATTCAAGTTTCTCCTCTGAATGACTTCTGCTGAATTATCGCTCAAAAAAAAAATGCACATGCCAAACCGGCGCAATTCCTACTTCCTATCTAAGCCTTTCTGTGATTACCTCTCGTTAATCCAAATCCAAGGTATCCATTTTAATAATATCATCAAATTTTTCAATATCAGAATGTGGCCCCAAGCCAAGGTTGCCATTGCCAGTTTTGGGGCTTTCCCCTCAGATTTAGGTTTTTTTTTTGTCGATCTAGGGGGAGATAGAAATTGTTCAGTGAGAATACTACTCTTTTTTTTTAATTCTTAAATAAAAAATCATTTAAGAATGAGGTAGCCGTAACATAGATGATTCAAAAGTGTTATTTTTAAAATACTGTAAAATAGTCGATATATTCTCCTAAGCTATATTTGGAAGTGAAAATTATTTGTTCTAATAACTCTGTAATAGTTTCGTTTACAAAACAGGTTTTTCAAAAAAGAAGCTAATGTCAGTCTCAATATGAAAAAGTTATAGTAGATATTTGGTAATAGTACCTATTTAATTTTTTTTTAACCTCATCTCTAATTTTTTTATAAAAACTATTTCATCAAAGCTGTGTAAAGGTTGTGCAAATTCCTACAAGATAAGGTAGTTTCACAAGGTGCAGGGAAAAAAATAACTTCACGAACTAGCACTGGTGGTGCTGTAATTAGCCACTTTAAGTGGGAAATAATTTCGTTATAATAATATAATATTCGTTTACATTTTCAAATTCGAAATGCCTATACTAAGTAAAATCGGGAGATATGGCACCCATTTTTTGTTTTTGTTACAACTCAAAAAATAAAAAAATATTTTAAATTAAATCATAAATACAATTATTTGTTTGTTTAATTTATAAAACAAAAAAAAAAGGAGCATAAATATAATTCATAGTTTGAAATAATATACTAACATTTTTAAAAACGTAAAAGTTAGAAAAAAAAACAAAAAGTCCATAAAAAAAATTTGGAGGGTGATTTGGTACTTAAAGTTTTCTTATAGTTTTTCCCACACTCGCTACAAGTATTTAAAAGAGATGTACACGAGTATACAATGTATAAATAGTAGCCATTTATAAAAAAAAAAAAATCATACAAAAAAAAGTTCTGAGACTTACAATATAAACTAAGCGGGAGAAATTTCACCGGTGCGGTGCCTCATAATTATGTCGATTTTGGGGGTGTAAAATGGTTGGTAAGACTTGGGGTCTGAAACCTGCTATGATGCATTGGCTATACACGGTGGTAGTCAGACCCATACTCACATATGGCGCACTAGTGTGGTGGAGGGCCAAGGAAGACAATAGTGGGGAAAATGGCGACCGTGCAGAGGGCGTCATGCGTAGCTATAACGGGTGCACTTCGGAGTACTCCTACAGCAGCGCTAGACATTTTTCTGCATCTTATTCCATTAGTTTTATATATAAAACAACAAGCAGGAAATAGCGCCTTAAGGCTCAATGCTCTAGGCTACTTCAAAGATGGCAATTTCGGACACTGTTCCATATTATCAGAACTGTTGCCCGGTAATCAGATACAAACGGACGAAATCTTCCCTTTGGTTGATCTCGATATTCCCTACGATGTATCTTATCCAGAAAGGAATGAGTGGCATTTAGACAAGGTCACCAAACACTGTGAAATAGCAATTTACACAGACGGCTCGAAAACAGGGGAAGGCACTGGTTCTGGCGTCTACTCTGTAGACCCACAACTAAAAGTGTCTATACGGCTACCGGATACTAGCAGTGTCTTTCAATCAGAAGTCTTAGCCGTTCTGAAGGCGGTAGAGCTTTTGCAGATGAGATCTATATCTGGAAGGGATATTGCCATCTACATCGATAGCCAGGCTGCACTCAAGGCACTGGAATCCCCTAACATTAATTCCGAAATATTCAGGGACTGTCGCACAATGCTCAAGGCATTATGCAGTCAGAACCAAGTAAGACTGTGTTGGGTGCCAGGACATTGCGGTATAGCAGGAAATGAGGAAGCTGACGAGCTTGCGAGAAAAGGAGGGGAACTAGGTACAGAAGTGGAAGCATGGCCCAAACCACCTCTGGGTATACTAAAAGGTAAAATCAAAAACCAAACCGAAATGAAGGCTGATCTAAGGTGGTCAAACATCACCGGACATAAAGTGTCCAAGGCACTCTGGCCACAACTCAACATCAAAAAGTCTAGAGAAATTCTAAAATTAGGTAGGGAACAACTCAGAACATTGGTTGGGATCCTGTCAGAGCACTGTCTTCTATGAAAACATGCAAAAAGACTTAGACTGACAGACACGGACACTTGTAGATTCTGCGACGACCTGCAAGCCGATGAGGATATCAAGCACATACTGTGTGAATGCGAAGCAGTATCTCGCAACCGAAGGAAGTTTTTGGGTAGGTACTTTTTCCAACAGCTGGAGGAGATTGACCACACAAATTTCAAGGGGCTACTCAATTTCTGTAAGGAGATTAATTGTTTTTCAAGGGAAATTGTTTAGGTTTTGTTCATTGTTGCTTACTGCAATTGGTTCCCCAGGGATCGCGATGGGCCCTTATGGTGCCTAGTGCCGTATGAGATCTAATTATCTCATACCCCTTTTTTACCTAACCTAACCTAACCTTGGGGGTGTCATATAACATGAATAAAAGGGTACAAAGGTACATGCACTAATAATGGTAAATGGAAATAAATATAATAATCCAAGTTTTATAAAGTTTATTGGAAACTTAAAAACAAAACAAATTGAAGTCAAAGAAGTCATCCGCTGTTGTTTGGCTCTCATTTTTTTTCTGAATGAAAAACTTCGATTCTGTTTTTTGACTATGTTTATTTGAACCTCTAGAATTTTATTCGTCAAGTCGAGAAGATGATATCGGCCGTCACAATTGATTGCCATACGGGCTCGTTTTATGGCTTTTTCATCACTTCGGCGAGAACTTCGCGCGACAGATTCTCGCACTCGTATCGAATGTTGTCCTTGAGGGCTTCTAGGGTCTCGGGCTTGTTCATGTAAACACGGGACTTCAAAAAAACACACAAAACAAAATCTGGAACGGTTAAATCGGACGATCTTGCGGGCCAGTGCAAATTGCCAAAACGAAAGATGAGGCGACCCGGGAACGTCGCCTTCAGAACATCGGTTGTGGCTCGCGCAGTGTGTGCCGTAGCTCCGTCCTGTTGGAACCACATGTCCTCCAGTCCTAATTCGTCCAATTGCGGCAGAAAAAACACGGTTAACATGTCCCTAAAGCGCGCACCGTTCACTGTTGTCGTTTGACCAGCGGCGTTCTCGAAAAAAAAAATATGGCCCGATGACTCCTCCAGCGTGAGCAGCGCACCATGTAAAATTTGAGCGGGTGTAATGGCTCCTGGTGCATTACTCGTGGATTTTCGGTGCCCCAGAAGCGATAGCACGTACGTGCTGAGGTGAAAATGAGCCTCATCGCTCTTTATGATTTTGGTCGAAAAATCGAAAATTCGAAATTATTCCGCGTTCTTAGGGAGTGTATCGCTCCATGGCTTGTTCACTTGTATTCTACATCTGTATAGTCCACAAATGTCAAAACAGATTTGACATTGGCGGCCATTTGCAAAAATAAGAGCATCTCTTTTGGCCTACCTATGTAAAGCCGAAAAACAATAATTTTAAGGATATCATTATGTTTAGAGTGCTCGCTAAGAGCCAGTAAACTAGAATAAGATAAATGTTAGCTTTAAATTAGATTTAATCGTTTTTGTCTATTATATGAGTTTAATTAAAGATAACAATAAAAATTGCTGCTGGTCCAGACGGCTTACCTGCCGAGCTCTTCAAGGCAGCCGGAGATGACTTGGTAGAGTGCATACACCAACTCATCTCCAAGATTTGGTTAGAGGAAAGTATGCCTGATGAATGGAACCTCAGCATTGTTTGCCCGATCCACAAGAAAGGAGACCCTCTAAACTGCGCCAACTATAGAGGCATCAGTCTCCTGAACACTGCGTATAAGATCATGTCTGCTGTATTGTGTGAACGCCTGAAACCATTCGTCAACGATCTGATAGGTCCCTATCAGTGCGGTTTTAGGCCCGGTAAGTCCACGACCGATCAAATATTCACACTACGGCAGATCCTGGAAAAAACCCAAGAATACCAGATCGATACTCACCATCTTTTTGTCGATTTTAAGGCCGCATATGACAGCGTTTATAGAGACGAGCTATACAGAGCCATGTCTAGTTTTGGCATCCCTGCCAAACTTGTCAGATTGTGCAGAATGACGATGGAGAACGCTCGCTGCTCCGTAAAGGTCGGAAACAATCTCACCGAGACCTTTGATGTCAAAAAAGGATTTAGACAAGGTGATGCGCTGTCATGTGACTTCTTCAACATCATTCTTGAGAAGATTGTGCGAAACTCACAAGCCAACACCAGAGGCACAATTTTCTCTAAGTCTGTGCAACTGCTTGCATACGCTGACGACATTGACATTGTTGGTACAACACAGCGAGCTGTCACTGGTGCGTTTGCAAGTATTAGTACAGAAGCGGAAAAAATGGGTTTAGTGGTGAATGAGGGTAAAACAAAATATATGCTGTCAACAAGAAGGGACACACGACATCGACGAATCGGGCAGAACGTCACGATAGACAGCTATAACTTTGAGGTAGTTAGGGACTTTGTCTACCTCGGCTCCGCTATAAACTCTGATAACGACATCACATCAGAAATCAAACGAAGAATCACACTTGCCAACCGCTGTTTCTTTGGCCTAAGACGGCAACTGATAAGTAAGGCCTTGTCGAGAAATACTAAGGAAACTCTGTATAACACCCTCATCATCCCAGTCCTGCTTTATGGTGCAGAAGCATGGGCGCTATCAAAGGCGGATGAAGATCTCCTTGGTCGTTTCGAACGCAAAATTCTTCGAGTGATTTTTGGTCCCGTTTGCGTTGACGGGTTTTGGAGGAGAAGATTTAACAGCGAACTCTACGAGCTGTACAGCGACATCGACCTAGTCAGAAAAGTACGCATCAGTCGTCTAAGATGGCTGGGACATGTAGAGCGAATGGACACCAACGCTCCGGCCCGAAGAGTCTTCGATTCTAACCCGGAGGGACAACGCAGTAGAGGAAGACCTCGCCTTAGGTGGCGCGCGCAAGTGGAAGGGGACCTCAACCAACTTGGAGTGCGCAACTGGAGGCAGTTAGCCAAAGATCGCGCTAACTGGAGAGGCGTATTGGTTGAGGCCCAGGTCCACCCCGGACTGTAGCGCCACCTAAGTAAGTAAGTAAGTAACAATAAAAATTAATTTAAAATGAAAATTAAATGGAAATGGCTTTTAATTTCCGATTTTTTTCAAGATCTGTATAGGACTATTCCCCCCCTTAAGAAGGCACCAAGTAATACAGTCCACCTTAACTAAAGCTGTAACCCCTGCATTTTCCGAGTTCGAGAGTTTCTACTTCGTTGCACGCAAAGTCAAACACAACCCAGCGATGGGGCTTTTCGATAAACCATTATTTTCTGTGCGCATATTGATGCCATTACCTACTTAAATATTATTTAATGAGAGTTGTTCCCTCATTCATTTCATATCGAGTTGAGAATGATGGCGCGAGTAATGGTCATTACATTGATGATAGTGCCAGTGGCGAATTGAGGTGAAAAGCTAGCATTGGAGTTGGAGCTGGAGCCCGGAGGTGACGATAATAATAATATACACTCAGGCTTGGAGGGGGATGTTCGCCGTACCTTAGATTGCTGACGGCACGACGCTGCTGTTGGCTGATATTCCAGTGGTGGCGTGCTGTGTCAATAAGACGACATTAAAAACTATCGAATGATATACGATACGACCGCCTTTTCGATTTCTCAACGGAACCCATCTTTGGCGGTGGTCGTGGAGTAACACACAACGTCCGTCGCTCTCGCGTTCGGCGTGGTGCTCCGGTCAACTCGGACGTTTGTATTTACCATTAACACCCGTCCCCGTGCCATATGTGCGACTCTTTATGTTGGTAAGCGTGTATCACGCTATATGTGGACCAAGCTACCGCCAGCCTAACACATTTCAAATGAAGCTCAATGTTTATTGGTCAATCAAATATTTTTGCTATAGGTGAATATTATTTATCGAACTCGATTCGGGTCTGCCGTAAAAATAGTCACTTGGTTTAGTATTTAGTGGTTGTGTAAAAATGTTTGTCATTTAGCAAATGGATTACTCCATAAGTATTTAGCGTTTACGGTCGCTGTTATGGCATCTGTCACAGGTAACTCTTGAAATATTTATAAATTTTACAAAAGTTACATTGATTGTCGGTAGTCGAATGAGCAAACAAATTCTTTGGATATAGGGTTGGAGTGGTTTGGATCACTTGAAACCAACGTTCGGTTAAGTAAGTAGGAAGGGATGGATCTCTCCTAAATATTCATTCAAAGATGAGCAGTTTGAGAAATCGATTTAAGCTTGTTTTATAAGCAGGGTACTACCATTGCAGAGGAACTTAACGAAACTATTCATTGACACATGAGAGCACTCCTATGGAACCATTGTGCAGTCGAACAGTAATTACACTTGACAAACGCTAGGGTTTCACTTTCACTTTACACTACTCCCTTCGCAAGGAAACTTGCCTTCTGATGGTAAATTTTAAGGGGAATACACAAATAACAACTCGCTCCCGCTTCCCGGTGATGACTTTTCGTAAATTTCTCTGTGGTCGTTCCTTTTTCAAACACTTTTTACAACATTGGCGACTTTCGGGACAGTATTTCCTTTAAAAAAAAAAACTCAAAGCTGTTGAACAACTCCAATTGCCCCAGTGGTCCCAGATTCCACGATTTATCGTATTTTTACGATTTCAGGGCTTAAAACTAATTCCACGATTTTTGAGTTAAAAAAGCTTAAAATTCCAAGATTTTTCAAATTTATCGAATACAAAAATTCATTGCAAAATTCAAAACGCCGATGCCGATTTTCGTGAGATTAGAAACCTCAATAGATGTGACAGTTTTTTGGAAAAACGTTTTACAAACAAAGCATGGTAATGAAAGTTTAACATTTCCGTTAGTAAAAAAATTCATTTTGAAAGTCATATCACTTCCGAATTTATCTGCTACTGTTGAACGTGTATTTTCGGCGGCTAACATAATAAAACGGAAACAAGAAATTGGCTGGCTACAGAAACCTTACAAAATTTTTCATACCAAAGATTTGCTAAGAATGCAAGAAGTTTCTTGCTACAATTTGAATATAAATAGCAGCATTTAATTCAAGTATTTATGTGTGTAAGGGAGAGAGAATAGATAAATTAAGAATGTTCTGTTTCGAAAAATGTTTGTTATTCAAAATAATTTATTTTTCAATAAATTTGAGCATAAAACGTTCTTCTGTGTTTTTTTTTTTTTTTTTTTTCAACAAAATCGTATTTCCACGACTATGAAAGCTAGTAATTACGATTTCTGGTGAATATCTGGCAGCACTGATTTCCCTTACAGATTGAACATATTTTAAGAAAATAGGTAGTTTGTATCCCGTACTGTACGTAAAATGCAACCGAAAAGTTTTAACAGTATGAAAATGATTTTTTTACGTTTAGGCGGTCATAGGATAAAATATTATGTCAGAAAAATGTTAACCTACGAAAACAATTACAACAAATCAACCACCACTGATTGGATATTGGATTCCATTAGGAAAAAATGCCTGTCAAATAAAACAGTAGATAAAGAAATGAAATATGATTCGTTTGTTTTTTTTTTTTTTTTTTGGGAATTGACTGAGAAGTTTATGGGAAAAAGTTTTTCGTACGGAAAAATTAATAAATTATTTTTCTAGAAAATCATTTGCTAATTTTGTTCTTTTTGATTAACTTAGGTACTTTATAATAATTCACAAACAACATTTTACGTCCAAGATTGAGTTCGACCATTAGGTTTAAGTGGTCAAAAAAAGCAAAAGAAAATCTGTACGGTTTCGTTTTCCGTGTGGGTATAACTAGGGCCTAAGTATGGTTTTCCTCTTTTTAATGCAGAGTATTCTGTTCCCTCGTTATTCTATTGTCCTTCCATCTTTTATTTGGTACTTTGGCAACTCTATCATTTTAGCCTTCGATAACGCGTAACCTTACCTATAACCTAACATAGCTAACACCAATCCCTGAGCATTTCGATGCGCTTTTTCGTCACAAAATTTAATTAAAAAATACGACTTCTGCCAGGACAACCAGGACCATCTCGAAGAATGTAACTGATTGAGTTGTAGAAATATTATAAAAATTAAGGAAGGATATTACTTCACAAGTGACTTATACCAGAGCGGCAGAGCTTATCAACATTCAGACCTTATTTAAGCCACTAAAACATGTCTTTATATTTAGAATCGAATATGAATCTCTCCGCAAATGTTGTACTAAAACGAACGAACTCACGAGGATCAGCGGCGAACTCGTCTTGTTATATAAGGTTAGGGTATAATGAGCCCCAAAGAACAGGTTATTATCATTATCAATCATCATTTGTCGACTTCCCTCTGAATCAATCGCTGAACCAATTAAAATTGTAATTGAATCACGAATTGAACAAAATTTGGTTCAAACTTCATGTCATCTTAATATGCCTAGGCTTCCGGATTATTTTAAACTGAGGTTTAGCAAGTAGAAAGTCTTAGAAGTCTTCCACTTTCCCCGACAAATATATTTGGCGCTGTTTGTTAAATAGGAATATGGCCGATCTATAAGTATTGAAATACCTAC
This sequence comes from Cheilosia urbana, assembly GCA_946477585.1. Classification (NCBI taxonomy): domain Eukaryota; kingdom Metazoa; phylum Arthropoda; class Insecta; order Diptera; family Syrphidae; genus Cheilosia; species Cheilosia urbana. Next base: position 71,507,050 of record OX297855.1, read on the forward strand.
TGTGCTTTATTTATTCGGGAAAAAAATAATAAAGAGATAAATTGAGACCTAAAAAAAAAATTACAATTTAACGTCAAACAGCTAAGACTGGGTTGTAGACCACAAAGAAATAATTTATTTCATGCGCATGCGCAGTAAATTTTCCAATACCACATACTCTGGTATGAAATTATTAAGTCCACCGTGACTTCATTGAAGAAACGATTTGCTGCATCTATATAAAACAAATAAATTAGTTTTATGCCAAATCCCCGATTACACAAGTTCATTCACCTCCGTGAAGTAATGCCAAACACAGAAAACTGTTCACCAAAAAGTTAAGTTATTGTCACTAATACCAGAAAGTACTGGATAAAGCGAAAAAGTCGAAAACTGACCCAATGCAGTACATCTTTATTATTATTGTTGTATTTCCTTTACAATAATTCTCACCAAGTTCGTTCGTACCACTGCGAAATATTCCAAACGAGGTCGACACATTTTGGTCGTCAACCAAAATTATTGCCTGTATATAATTATCATAAATATATTTATATTTTCCTTTATCGAGCAGTTACCAATGACAGATGCGACAAATTACGATAACGATAATCGGCTGCAGTATGGCTACCATTTAGTCCTTCAACATTGTTGCAAATACTTGTCAAGTTTACTTTGTTGCTGAGACTCTGTCGTGTAAATATTTTACAACAAAATACATTGGAATCTAGTTGTGTTTCTAATTGTATTTAATTGAGATACTCGTATAGGTATACCGGATAGGCGCAGCACAAACCAATGGCGTATACTTTTGCAACATTGTTGCGACTGCATGTACCGCCACCGGGCGGCCGCTTTTGTGTCACATCAAGGTTAGAAAATCTAGAAAATCGATTGTCATCTGCGTTTTACTCTGAATTTCTCACTTGTGTTCAGTGTTAAATTACACAGGATCTTTTCTGTTCCTCTTCGTAGAACTTGAACATTGTCGCCGTTCGGTGTAATTAAATTAATAGTTCAATTGCAAGGCTCGGTCTCAATTAAGTTCTATAGACTATTGTCGTTAGGATGCGTTTGTGTTTTAAAGAGCGGCATTTCTAAATGGATTTTTTACCCGAAATTTAGTAAACGCTTTTGGTGTAACTGCAAGACGTTCTGACAGTGCGTTTTAATTTTCTGGAATTTTAATTCTCATGGGAGAGCGCTAATACGGGTATAAAACAAAAAGCGCGAAAACATTCACGGCCAATGAAAACAGTACCTATTTATATTAATATTTCTAATATACTTATAGCCCTCAATGTGTTGCTTCTTAAGGCGAGTTTTGTCAAACAAGTCTTTAAATTGCTACTGCTAAGCAAAAACCTCATAAAAAAACATCACGATCATAATTTTTCAGTAGATACCTACGCCTTTAGTTTTTCCCGAAGGATTTTAATTTACTTCAAGTTTTATGGATTTACACAGCTCTTTTATTTAACAAATTAGTATTAGCGGCTTTTTCATTTTAGTTTATTCATAAAATTAAATATTAATATTAAATTTTCTGAAATTGCCAATAGCGTCATAGCTTTTTTAAATTTTTATAGGAAAATTTGTTCTCAAAACAAAAGAATACCTGCCTATTTTGATCAGCAAAATACAAGGTATTCATTTCAGTTATAATTTCATCTCTTTGGTATTCATCTCAAAAATTGGGGGCATAGCAGTACGAAGATTTCGAAAAATGTCTTACTAACTTTATACAACACGTTCTTGCCATCCTATTTGACGCACCGCTCAAGATCTTTTTTTAGCGTTTTTTCCTTTTTTTCAGTGTTTTTTCTTACAAGCTTTTCGACGCTTTTTTCCACACGTTCTTTGAAACATTTTTAAAATATTTGAGGTGTTTTTCCACTCAATTTTCACGCGTTTTTCTATGCATTTTCACACTTGCTTCTCATGTGTTTTTCATGTGTATCTCAATTAAATATTTCATGTGTCTTTCAACGAGTTTTATGAAGCGTTTCCGAAGCGTTTCTATGCGATTTCGATGCCTCTTCCTATGCGATTTCTAAGGCGGTTTTCAACTTGATTTTTATGCATTTTCGATGCGATTTCCATTTTCTCAGTTCATTTTTACTTGTGTTTTTCAACGCATTTTCCATGCGTTTTTAGCTCGTTTGCGAAGCGTTTTTCAACCGCTTTCGGACGCGTTTTTCAAGGTGATTTTCCGTACGTTTATCAACGCGTTTTTCCACAAATTTTTTCAAACTCGAATTTTTCATATGGCACCATTTCATGTCCTCCTTCCATTTCAAATCACAATGAGGAATACACGAATTCAGCTGAGTATGATTCTTTCTCTATGCCCACAGGTCCATATAAATTGAGGATGGTCGGACCGATTTGGAAAAGCAAGCTTAGCGGGAGACTACATTATATGTAACAAGTACAATAGGAGTCTTTTCCTTTATCCACTTAGGAAAATTTTGAGAGCAAGCGAATGATTCCAATTTCAATGTCAATTCCAAAGTCAATGCTAAAAAGACTTCTAATGAAAACTCTTCTCCGTTTTTGTTTTCTCTAAAGCGATTAAATATGATAGATTGACTAGTTTCTGTATATAGCAAATTGCCCTCTCAATTTTGTCAGCAAACTCCAGTCATGCAGTGTATCGCCCACTGTTCTTCCGATTCAACTCGATCCAATATGATTTATTCAATTCAGAATAATGGACTTATTTTACCACATTTAACAGTGCCAGCCAGCTTGTTATTCAGTTACACTCCGAGGGCGACACTATACCATTCGCTGTAAGCTAAGATTGCTTGAAGTAAGGGCGACGTAAATTCCAGGATTGCAATGGCGACGTTATGAATTCAATTCTCGCGATCGATATTAAAATTTTACGATTATTATCATGATCAGAGGAGTTATACTTTATTTGTTCTGCAGTCTGGATGACCTGTGGTGCGGTAATAATTGGGCGTGCTCAATATGCTTGAATATTGAGTAATCATTATATGGGTAGGTACTACTTACGGCATACGAGCTACTCTTGGTCTTTCATATGATGTAAAGTATTACGTGGATTGAATATTTCCATTAATACTTCCTATGAAGTGGTAGCATTTTTATTTTTAACCATAATCAACAAATTGTTAAACAGATCTTAGTCATCTATATTTAGTAACTAGCAGACCCGACAGACGTTGTCCTGTCCAAATTTCAAAAAAATTGTTTGTGATCGTTTAGTGAATTTGTGAAAAGCTATTGAAAATGTGTAAACAAAGTAAAAAAAAGAAAAGACATATTTTTCAGAGATAGTTTTATGAATTTTAATTTTTATTTTTATATAGATTTTGGTCATGTTTTATTTAGAGTTGAAATTGAATCTCCAGGTAACTTATTTACATTTCGATTGTATCGTCGATATTCAAGTAACTAACCAAAGCAAAAGAAAGACTTTTTTTCGATTGGTTTGCTGTGACCTCACAATTTCTGTTATTGCAATGCTTTATGATACACGACATTTTTTGTTTTGTTGTCTGGCGCGTAAACAAACAAATCGGATGGTTTTCCGACACGGGAACAGGCGACATACAATTGACCGTGCGAAAAGCATGGACTTTCAAGATTTATGCCGCATACACTCAACGACTGTCCTTGCGATTTATTTATTGTCATTGCAAATGCAAGCCGCACCGGAAACTGCAAGCGTTTAAAGTCGAATGGCATGTCGGCCGGAATCATTGGAATTCGTGGTATCAAAACGTCTTCTCCTTCGTACTTTCCTTTTAGTATCGTTGCTTCGATAACGTTGTTCATCAGTTTTTTCACTGCAAGCCTGGTCCCATTACAAAGACGTGGCTGGTTGATATTTCGTAACATTATGATTACCGAACCGACTTTTAGTTGGAGATTGTGAGGCGGTAATCCGGGTAATTCGAGCGAGTTTAAAAACTCGGTTGGATAGTTGACGACATCATTTTGGGCACAAACTGAGTCCACCGATTTGAACGTCATCAATTCGCCAGCAATTTCACTTTTGAATCTTAAAATTCAATTCGTCGACATCAATGTTTTTCGCAGCCAATATAGCACGTTCGCTCAACCAAACATGATTTTTGTAATTTTGTGCAATGTTTGGGAATACCTTTTGTATAAGTTCGGTCTTTGATTCGGTAAACTTGCAAAAATCGACGGGGAATTGAATGTAGCCAGTTGTAATATCAACGGGGATTTTGCCATTGCCAATGTCCAGCAATTGCTTTGAAAATAATTGTCCAGATTGGTCGTTCTGTAACTCGACACGCATGTTCGTACTCAGTTTGAGTTTCTTGACGTGTTTCCACAAAACTGACGACTTCAAACATGCATTAAGTTCGTCCGCTGGCGTTGACCGTGGAATCACTGGCAATGTTTGGCGAAAATCGCCTGCTAATAGAATCATCGCACCACCAAACCGTTTTGATTGCTTCGTAGGTCTTGCATCGTTTTGTCTAATGCCTCCAAAGACTTTTTATGCGCCATCGTACATTCGTCCCAAACTATCAATTTGCTTTGCTGCAGAACTTTGGCCATCGCACAGTTCTTCGAAAGGTTGCACGTTGGAATTTCATGGATTTGCATATTCAACGGCAACTTGAGTGCTGAATGAGCAGTTCGACCGCCTTCCAACAATGTAGCTGCAATTCCTGACGAAGCAAGGGCAAGTGCAATTTCATTCCGCAAGCGAATCGTTGCCAAAATCAATGCGATCAAAAAAGTTTTTCCAGTTCCACCTGGAGCGTCCAGAAAGAAAATACCACCTGTTTCATCATTCACAACTTTCATGAGAGAGTCGTACGCATATTTTTGTTGTCGATTCAATAGCCGCACGTTTGTTCGAATAGATTCTCTCAATGCATCGCAATCGTTTTTCATTGTTTTTCACGTCGCAACTCTTGATTAAAGGCGTCGTGCATCGGACGATTGGGCGCTGCCATGCCTACTATTACCATGAACTTACAGCGGAATCACAACTCAATATAACTAAACACCGTTGCAAAAAATCACGTTTTTGGAAACACTTTAATATTTCGTCACTATGTAACCGATTAGTTTGATTCACAATTTCACAATAAGTGGTTCAAGAATAATTGCAAATTGTGGAAAAAGTTAATTGGAATGTAAATTAATAACGGCATTTTTAAGCAACTCGCGAAACAACAAAAATTAAAATAAATGAGTTAGTTCTATTCCGAAATCATAACAAACAAAACAAAACAGAATCAAGCAAATATGTTGTTCTTATTATCAGTTATGATGGAGAGTGCACACGAAAATTATTTTTGTAAATTGTCCGAATTTAGAACTTCTTCAGGAATATTAGGCACAAAACAAATAGAATAACGCGCGTGGAAATAAGTGGGCGTGGAAAAATTTGCTTTCCGCAAAAACCTTAATATATTGAAAAAAGTGGGCGTAGAAGGGGGCGTGGACAAATTTTTTGTCCGTAAAAACCTGGCTAGGAGAATTACGAACATTTAAAAAAAAATCAGCCAAATCGGTCCAGCCGTTCTCTCGTGATGCCCTTACCAACGAACATCATTTCATTTTTATTTATATAGATTACTTTGCGACATTTTTACCTCATGAGCAAATGTTGGTGCCCACAATCTGGTAAACATTTTTACTCATATCGGGCAAGATGACATGATACGCGACCGTCCAAGATCACACGATATATCATCTTACCCCAAGAGGTAGTATTTTATTTTAAGTAGGTATATATCTTTTCATTTTAGTATGTCAAATATCTAAAAGAGAATCTCAAACAGGCGTACTGGTCAAAAGATGTATGCCTAAGGCTATTCAAGACGTTAGGAAAAATAAATAAATAAATTTGGCTATGGCTATTGCACCTAAATATGTCATCTTGAACTTGCTTTAAAAATATTTAAAAAAAAAATACTACTTATTGTTTTACACTATTAATTTAAATGTATTTTTTGTTACCATTAAATGAGTTAATTGAATTAAAAGTGGTGAACACTATGATTTGTAAATATTTTTATTTTTCACTTTCAAGAAAAAGTATGTCATCTTGAGCACAATTCCCCTACGGTATTTAGATAAATTTAGATTTTATACTGAGGCCCAGCGACTTTGACCTTGTGAGACGAAGGAAAAAAGTCCAGAATTTTGTATAGACAATTTTCTGGCGTTTAAAAAAAAATTCTGACATAATTTCCGAGACCCACTGCACCTAAATCGTCGAATAATTTCGTTTCGTTTCACTTTTTAACAGAACGAGAATTAAATTAATATGATGAAACAGTGAAGACCCCTAGCTACGATATTAGACAAGATTAAAAGAAAATAAATGTATTGATTTCGTGAAAATATTGTTTTTCGTTTTCCATTGGGATATCAGATTCTGCTCTCTGATTTCAGATTTTTCGTGCCCAATGCAATATAAAACGAGATTCTTCTTTCTTTGCATTGGTGTGGTGGTGCATGTTTTCAAGTCTCAAATTGTAATTTGTGTTTATAAAAATCCATTTAATTTATTGAGTGGAGAAGCGAGGAGTAACAACGGTTCTCGCTTTTGTTTGGGGGTTACCCTGACAATTTCTGTTGGGAAATTACGTCGAATTTCAGTTTGTGAATTATTGTTTAAGAGAAACAACTCTTAACAACAACTCGCAGACGTCACTTTTGGTGGGAATGATAGCTATTTGGAACTACACCACTAATTCATCATTAATTTATGTTGATATCCATTGCAGCTGCCAAATGTAAACTGTTCTCTAAATTTCACAGACTTGTTGTCTAAAAACGTAATTAATAACACGCTTTAAAGTTTGACAAATGTTTTGGTGTTAGTGGCAGAGCTGCCGTTTTATAATTTCGTTGGGTAGTGTAATAGATTTTGATTTTTTTGGGTAGTACCCATTTTTAATTTAAATAGCAATGGCAAGTTACTCTTTTGATCAGCTCAGCACGTTCAAATGATAAAACTTTATTATCAAAATGAGGGTTCGCCAAGTAGCGTCCATTTTACACAGCAGACGCGGTGTCGCTTCGTAGTCGACTCTTTAACTTTTGGTGACTGAATTCGACACAGCCCGTTCGGTAAATAATCAGCAAGAAATTAGACCACAAATATTTTATTGACTATTTTATATTTGAAACATATTGCCATATACTTGGTCCTTTCAAACAAAGAAAGGAAAAATTACTTTAAACACAGTCTGTTTTATTCTATTTTAGCATCGAGCCGTCCTTATTGAAAACGCCTTTAAATAGTGACAGTAAAAAGGGAATTTCAAGGATCCACAAGAGTAAGTTCGCCACGAATCGAACGATGAAACAAAACGTAGTAGAACATCCTGAAAATAACACAATTTGCTACGTGTAGAAATGTCAAGGCAAGTAAAAATAAAAAAAAATCCGAAATTATTAAAATATGGGTACAATTTGTCTTTGGGGGGTACGGGAGTAGGGCCGACGAAAAAGGAGTATAATACTCCTATTGTAGTACTTTAGGTAGCGCTGGTGTAAGTAGGTGTAAATCTCGCTCAGAAATCGAGATTGGCAAAATTGCTCTGACTCTGAAAATCTTTTTTTTTTTGATGGTCAATGGAACATAAAATCTGACCCTAACGATGTTAGCTAAGACATCAACGTAGCCTATAATATTAAGGCCTTCCCAACTCGTATGATATAGGTTATTTTTGAGAATACCGTGTAGCCCATCTCCATAAGAAACTTGGAGTATGGTGTCATTATCATTATTATCTGCTACATTTTTCCAAAAAAATTTTGCGATTATCTCGACTTTTTGCAATATGCCAGTATATTGAAAGTTTCTTTAAATCACGACGAAAGCGCATCCTCACTGTTTCTAATTTATTACTTTACTTTAATAAAAGAAAAACTAATTGTGAAAAATTACTAACGAAACTGGGATACGGTTCCAAATATCGACCCCTGAATTGAATCGTTCATCCAGAATCCACTCTGGCTGTATAATAAAATCTAATTATGTTGTCCACTCAAAGATATACAAATTTTACCGACTAATCATTCACTCTAAGCAAAAACTAGCCATTGGAAATGATTTGGTATGGTACCAAACCTACTCTACAGAAAAAAAAATGCCCGGCTCTAATTTATAGCCCACAATGACAAATGGTCCCTGTTTATACACGCTTGTGGACATGTTTAGTCAACACTAATGGTTTAAACTTTTTTCCTCGGCATATTATTTTTGCTGGTGATATGCTAATTGGTCTGAAACGCAAACGGACGTCGCATCTGGAATACAAAAAAAAAAAAATCGCATGGTCGGGAATATTTATTAGGTCGTTTGGCGCTTGAATAGACTGCCTTAATTTAAATGAGCCCCCGAAACCATATACGCAAGAATGGGAACCACTTCGCAGAATTTAATTAACGCAAATACAAATGATGACAGAGGTTTTTGTGTACTAATTAAGAGCGTGTTTAACGACGCTGTTGGTTGTTCTAACCGTGCATTGACCTGCGAGACGCCAAGAAGACCGCTCCTGATTCGAGATCGATGATAAGCCAAGGGTCGTCTCTTCGTATGGGAGATGAAATTATTTATGACGATTATAAATACGGTTACTATATCGTATATGCGCGGCTATGGAGATGGACTATGCTCCAATTAAGGATCGCTCTTTCGCTCTCTGGTTCGATCAGATAAATTCCGAACTGTGCAACCGCAATAAACTTATAAAATAATCGTCCGTCATTCGGGCTGTAATAAACGCGAATTTGTCATCGTAAAAATGTTATCCTGCTGGGAAGCTCAGCTCGGACTGTGCATAAATGGATTGTGCAACGACGACGTCCGAACAAAAGAGATACGATTTCATTTGTAAATGGTGGAGGCTGATTTAGTTTCATTTGATTTCTTAGCTTGATATTGTTTTGTGAATCATGGGGATACATTTGCATCTTCGTGGAAATACACATACACAGAAAACAAAAATGCACTACCTACTGCTGGTTTGTTGATTCTTTATGGGTTATGGCTTTGGTGATTCGCTTTTGTTTGGATGAGCGACTTTTAAAAGCGAGATCTTTACAGGCGCAAATAACATTTTATTCACATTACAGATTTCACAAATAAAATGATTCCTATAAAGGGTTTTCGGGCCGGAGTATTGTAGTCTTCGTTATTTTTTCGAACTTTCTTCCGACATGGTTAATCCTGCTGTACAGCTCGTAGGTATCACTGATTAACTTCATTCGTAAACTCCCAGCAAAGGGACTGTGAATCTCTCAAAGAATTTTTCCTTCAACGCGACTACGACAACGCACATACTTTTGCGATATACCATCGACCATGATTTGAGTATCCTTACTCTTAGTGTTTCTCAACAAGGCTTTCAGACCGAAGATACGGCGGGTGCGGGGAAATAATTTCCGGAACAAAGTCCACTGGGGGATTTAGCTTCCACCTAGTGGGAAATAAAATCAATTTCGTCAAATGGACTTTGTTCCCATAGAATGGGGTAAACTTTTTCTCTATAAGAGCGTGAGTGTACTTTCGACTGATACATTGATATTGCCAAATTTATATTTAATCATGCATATTGTCGTGTGTGTAGCAAGTTCCGGATTTCTTGTTAAGTCTATATCGCCCACAAAGAAATACCCATACAAAATGATCGCGTTTTTTGTTCCCTGTACTAGAGTTAGCCCGGTGGTAGAAATTCTACCATTATATTGACCTGGCACATAGACAACAAATTGGAAAACTAATTACAGGCAGCATTGCATCTCTGCACTATTTTCCGAACAAAAAAAAATCAAGCATGTTGTTGTTAAGGCATTTTTTCTTTGCGGATATTCGACTTTAGCTTAAACTTGACATCGCCCCCATGCACTATGCAAGCCACTCGTACACCTTTACTTACAAGGACTCCAACGGATTCCTCAACTACGAAACTTCGATATCAGCTTCACTGCCATTTTCTTCTTTGTATTTTATGGGTCTCATAAGATGAGGCCTTAAAGAGCTACGCCCCTAACTTTAGAATGCCATAGATCAAAGATACGGTACCGGAAATCTAGCTCAGTGATATGAGAGCTGCGGTTGGACCATCAAATTTCTTCTATTTGTATCACCTTTCCGGCACACTGAATAGTACAATACCTAGTGGAAAATGTCGCACCTGCGCTTATAAATTTAATTATATAATTACGAATGCCGACGATATTCAACGGTTTTATTGTAACTCAAAAACCGCCAACTAATTTGAATACACAATCGTACCCACATCGATATACAGGGTAAACTAAACCAACCGTCTTTCTATAGCTGGGTGCTTGCGCCCATGTCCTGACCAATTAAAATTAAAGCCATAAACATATTTCACTGCAAGATGAACCATTTCTCACAAATCTTATATTCTCATATTTTTAATCAGATTATGTTATGATACCCAATATGCCCGAACATCGTCATGCTGGGCTGCACTACCGCGTCGCGCCATATGCTGCATGCAATGGGCCACGGGTACGGTGTCGGGTGTTGCATTGGAGACCGACCGTCACAAATGCAATACCGGCCTAAACAGCGATGATGACGCGATGACTCTGAAACAACTACCGATCTTCTGAACGATCTTGAAGTTTGGTCAGTCGTTTTGATTATGCGGCCATGCTGTGAAGACCATGATACATTTTAGAGTGGATCCTGTGTAGATGAGGTGCGTGGATGACAGTGTCTTTGCTTCTCCGGTTTATTTAAACGAGCAATTTTATCGTTTGCTATGGAATCCCGTCTACGAAAACCGTCATCGTTATCAAATCAACATATAAATTCGAATATTTTTCTTAATTAAAAGAGCATTTGATCCCTTCATCGTTGTTACAAATCATTCCTTTATACTCGAGTAACAAACTACTGAGGATGCTACGGTACAAGTTGACATCTAATTGGGACGGACGGGCAAATGTCTGCCGGACAGTAGTGATGGGCGCCACATGATAGGACACGTATCTGATGAGAGATATCTAGCACACTGGATCGCTATGCCATCGCTGAGCGTATTATAATTGTCAGAGTCATTTTGGACAGGGGCCAAGTCATTTAAATTAACATCTCTTCGTCTAAATAATATCATTCTGAGAAGTAAAGGAGTTGATAATTGGAGATGCTGAAATATTGATTGGTAAGGGGTGTATTGATAGATTCAAACAAAATTAAGAAATATAAATACCTGTAGGTCTCATAAAGCAAATTCCGTTTACGCCAACTAATCGTCGGACAGGAATTTATGATAATTTCGGTGACCACCATATACTTTTTTTTTTTTTAACATGCAAAAGAGATAGAGTTTTCCTCGAGACTGTAGTTTTCGGGTTTTTGGGTGCTGTATAACCTAAAGGTATTGGCGACAATTTACTGGTTGAAGAAAGTTCTGTCAACGCTTTACACTCCAGACTCTAAATCTGTTTGGAAGTTTATAGTGGCACAAACGAAAATTGCCTCATGAGCGACTCAAAAACGGCTCCGTGAAATGAGACCCCAAAGTAAAAAATTAAATACTGCCACAAAAATGCGCATACAAAACAACATTAACAAAAATTGTTTGAATTTTTTATGAAATTTTTGCTTTTTGAGGATTTATTTAATTTTTTCAATTGACGTCTTCTTGGGGCTTTATTTCATTTTTGCAATTGGTGCCTAACGAAATAAGGCTCCAACAGAATTTGTTGAGCCCCAATTTTATTTTTATTCAAATTCATATAGCTCCAAAAATTGCGTAACAGAATAGCTGAAAAAAAAATTCCAGTGCTGGTGGATTTCAACGTAAAGCTAGAATAACTGATAACTAGAACAACTGAAAAAATCGAGTCTTGAAAACCAATAATTAAAAACATAAGCCCCATTTAATTAGGACCTAATTTCTATTTTTAAAATGAGGCATAATATCATGAAAATGTATCCAAATTTTGGGCCAAACATTGCCCGATATCTTATTTCGCTCAAAAGTCAAAACATCGAAACAGGTTTACATCGTCTTTTGACAGAGTCCATGCTTCTGCATCATTCGGCAGGAAGGCCTGGGTTCAGATTCTGTAAGGGAAAACGTTCAAACGATTGCACGAAACGTGTGCACGAAGAAATTTGCTTGTGTATAATAAGGCAAATCATTCGTGCGCACGAAAACGTTTGATCGTTTCGCCTTTTTTTTTTTTTTATATATCCGGGAAAGGCGAACCTATAACGCTTCAACAGCGCCCCGAGATGCCTGCAGATGTATGTTTTGCTCTGCACTTAAATTGCTGCAAATTGTAGTCTTCTGGAAATATATCCCCAGGAAGCGAGTTCCAAAGTTTGCTTGTCCTGTAACAGAAGGAGTTTTTGAAAGTTGATGTCCTCGCGGTTGTCAAGTGTACTGTATGATCATGAGCATTAGCAGCCTGTCTTGTTGGGCGCCCAAAAGTTGCATTTCGAGGGAAAGTGTCTTTGAGTTCCTCAGAACATCTACCATGGAAGTACCTATAGAACAAGCATAGGTCAGCGACTTGTCTTCTGTGCACCAACGGTTGTAGATTCGATGTGAGTGTAGGGTCTCCAATGAGTCGAACTGCTCGTCTCTGTATGCTATCAAGCAGGTTAAGTGAATGTTTTGGGGCCGAGCTCCATATATGGGAACAATATTCCAAGCCTGGTCTAACCTGTGCTTTGTAGAGAAGGAGAAGTTGCTTGGGGCTAAAGTACCTCTTTGCTCTAAATAGGTAGCTCAACTTTGCGGACGCCGATCTTGCGATATAGGATATGTGGTTCTGCCATGTGATTCCTGAGTTCACTGTGACTCCTAGAAGGTGCATTGAGTCCTTGTGATGGATTGGATGGTCATCCATTTGGATCTGAGTAACTGTTGATGCATTTTTTCTGGAAAATGTTGTGAGCTGTGTCTTGCTTGCATTAAATACAACCAAGTTGTCCTTTCCCCACTTCAAGATTTTGTCCAAATCATCATTTAGAGAATTAATTTGTTCACATCTCTGACTGTGTGATGTAGCCGTATTCACAGGTCCATTGTTCGAGATGGAGGATATAAGAGTACTGTCATCTGCAAAGCTGTAGATATTATTATTTGTCGATCCAAGCAAATCGTTGATGTGGAGAAGGAATAGAGTTGGAGAAAGAATAGATCCTTGGGGCACTCCTGCATTTATAGCAAACGAATTGGATGATAGACCATCTACAACAACTTGGATCGATCTTCCCAGAAGAAAATTTTGCATCCATCCGCGTATCCATAAGTGCGTTACGTAGCTTAGCAGGTCACCAGTGGAACGACGGCTCCGAAATCCGTATTGCCTGTCGCTTATTAATCGATGGCCTTCTAAAAATAAATGGCGATGGCCTTCTAGATATTTGATTATTTCGACATTTATTGCCTTTTCCATTACTTTAGACTTTAGAGAGCATTGAAAGTAACGCTATTGGACGATAGTTTTGTGGCAGACATTTATTCACTTTCTTTGGAATAGGTTGAATGCGAGCAGTCTTCCAGCAAGAAGGAAACGTCTTCTGGGAGTACGACATGCTAAACAGCTTACAGAGTACAGGTGCAAGTTCTGGTGCACAGTTCTTGAGTATACTATAGCCGGGATTCCATCGGGTCCCGTTGCCTTATTGCAATCTAGTTCTTTAAGGATGCGTTGAATTATTCGAGGCCGAAATTTCACTTCTGCCATCGACGATTGCATAATCGGGATATTTGGTGGCTCTAGCTGTGCAGAATCTAGGGTGGAATTCTCTGAAAACATGCTAGCGAAAAGATCTAACTTTTCTTTAGGTGTTGTTGCTAGCTTGCCGTCTGATTTCTTAGATGCCTTCTTAGTCTGAAGAAACCGTAATTGGCAAGTTATTTTGCGAAGTGATAGCTGACCCCAGGTAAGTAAAATTCTTTATCTACTTTGAAGTTTCATCCGTCCATAGCCTGTCTGAGGCGTCGATGTTGAGAGTCGTTTATTGTTGACAGCATTATACCTCGTTTTGTCCTCGTTTACAGCCAGATCCCATCAAATGCAAATGCGCCACTGACAGCTCGATCTACACCGGTAATGTCAATATCAGCATGTGCAAGCAGTTGAATGGAATTTTGAAAAAATGGACGTTTGATGTCGGCTTGTGAGTTTCGTACAATTGCTTTAAGAATGATGGTACAGCAGAAGTAACACGACAATGCGTTGCCTTGTTTCAAAGCTTTTTCGATATCGAAGGGCTTGGTGAAGTTTTTGCCGATTTTGACGGGGCAGCGAGATTTCTCTCGACCAACGAGTTTGAAAGGAATGCCAAGACTTGGCATAGCTATGTATAGCCCATCCCTATACGACGCTTACATAGGCGACTTTTAAGTCGATAAAAAGACGGTGTGCTTAATACCGCACAGATATGGTCCGATCAGGATTTTATTGGGGAAGATCGACATATATGCGACATTTAGGAAACTTATTTCTCTATATACTTCTTCGATAAGGAAAGTGAAAGGAATGCTGGAAAAGGGTCTCTGCTTAGTCAACTGCAGGATGTACGAGATTAATATCAGTGATCAAACTGAAAGATGCATTTTGACAAACATTTTCTGGGCAACCGTTGTACCAGCTCAGGATTATGCCATTCGGATTGTGCAGCGCCATCCAGAGATATATTCTCTAGAATTATGAAGAAAGTCATATACTCTCCAAGTTGAAAGAACACAATTTTGAGTCCTTCGGTGACCTCTTGGTTTGTTACTTAAGCTTCTTCTTGCTTCATAAGATTGCAAGAAAATGTCACAAAATGTTTACGCGAAGCCAGGGAAGGTTTAAACGTTTTTACTACAGACTCTTACCGCAGGCTTATCAAGAAAGAAGGGAAATGTAAATTTTGCTAAAATATAAATATACATTTTTTAAATACCCGCCATTTAGCCTGTAAAAATCGTAGCGGGGTGGGTAATCCAATATGTTGTTTATCATATCTATCAGATAAGTCAGATCAGTTGAAACAGTTATCAGAGAGTGAGATCGCAACCCAGCGAACCTTCCGAAATTGCTTCAATGAACAAAGTGACAAGACACAGAACTGAAGCCTCTAGGCATAAACGTCTATTTGACAACTTGAGATGGAGAATCGTTTATTCTAGGGTGTTGCAACGACTCTCAAATACTTGCTCTGATTTAGAACTTCCTTCTTCTTCAAATGGATATCTAAGCTATCCATAGCGGACGCCTTCATTCCCCATTTCCGCAAAAAGGAACGAATTTATTTTTGAAAAAATTAAATGTTATTTATATTCGATATCACTTCACAAGATCGCTTTAAATTCGTAAATGATCGTTGTACTTACGTTCTCATTCTATTGCATTATTTTTAAAATCTAGGACGCATAAACTTTTGATTACGTACCGAAAACTATTACCTTGTGTTTTAGAGTAGAATATGGCATTCAATTTGTTGGCGATTTGATTTGGTATACTTTCATATGAGCATACCTATAAGCGATTGTTTAATATGTCATCTCACTTCACCATGTATATGTATGGAATTAGCCGTTGGGCTATGTCTTTTGAATAATCGTTTTAAAAATGTTTTCTAAACCTTAGACATTTATTTTACAGTTCCTATAAATTTGCATTTAAATTAAGATATCAAACACCTCATTAGCCATAACCATTATTTATGAATAGCCATGAACATGCATTAGTATGTTTTTAGCCAAATTAACGAATTATATATGACGTATGACGAATTCTTTCCACCTTGATGATGACACTGACGTATGTTTGGTTGATATCAGGTTTTGCCAAACAAATATACACATGTCCTCAACATACTAGTGGGTCTAAACGTTCGCCCAAGAAGCTGATTTCCACCTAAAGAGCCACGTTGAGCCAGTGCTGTCGGTTTATTGCTTTCGGATCTAGATCTGGCGCTTTTTTAACAGTCTTAGCGCGCTTTAAAGAATTCTAGCTCCTCGGAAATTTCTTGCTTCTTTCTTATTTCAATTGATTGGCAAAATGTAGCAAATCTTGTAGACTTTTGCTGAAATTAAAGAATATTTGTAAAAAGACGCAAAAATTGCATTTCCCTATGATATCGTACAATAGATGTTTCTGATATAGACGAACTGGATGCTCGATTTAGCACCAAGATATTCCGATATACTAATAATCATTTTAAGTGTCCAGGCTAAATTTTTCTAACTCACAGTGGTGAAATTTTCCATTCAATATTGCATATTGTGACCTACCTATTTAGTGCGAAGGTTAAAAATAATTATTAGTAAGGCCCTATGCATATAAATTTGTAGAGTTAGGGCCTTTAAATTTCCATTATAACAAATAATTTATAGCTTATTAAAATATGTAAGAATTTAAATACTGAAATGCTAAATTTACCTCTTAAGTTTCAGTCAAAAAAATTGTTTTTATCTTCCTCTGGTCAAAACAACCTGGAAGCAGTGCGTTGATCACATGTCATAAAATACAAAAAATCACATAAAAGCTGTCTTAATTTTTCGGCTACAATATCGTATAATAATAGTACATAAATAATTTAAAAAAAAACTCTAGATGTCACAGAAGATAAGCGACACGACTGAGGAACAATAAATATTGTCACTCCCATTTCTATCAACCAGAATTAAGTATATGGATTATTGGGCTACATTTACGATCCATATTAAGTGGGTTCTCCCTAGTTTATCGTGTAAAAATCTTTTGACTGATGTTGATTTAATTAAATGCTTTGTTTTCATGTTGACTACATTAAATATACACACATATGACGATGTCTGCGTTGATGGCTCAGCACGAGGTTCTGCACTAGTGCAGATTGTTCCGAGTTTAGAGTGGAACAGAAGAATTTAACGAGTTTAGCGAACACGCAATGACTTTTCTAAACAGTACTGAAAACTAAAACAAAATGTACTCAATTTTTATAAATTTTAGTTTATTTAATTCATCAAACAAAGTTACAATACCTTAGTGATTACTTGACAATTATAAAATACAATAAATAAAAGACACTAAACATTGCCACCATTATTTAAAATTAATAGCAAATTATTTTTAAAAGAAAATCTGCTTAGACTAAAGTCGATCATATCGCCACCGGCATTGCTTTCTCTAAAACACCTAGATAAATAAATAAATAAATGCATTACCTACCATTCAAAATTAATATTAATATTGTAAATAATAAATATATTAGCCATAATATATAATTAGGTACATTTCATTGAATGTTAAAGTAAAATAAGCTCATTTATGTCAAAGTTAAAAAGAAACAATTTTCAAAATTCACAAATAGTTTCAAAAGTAGTCACAGTGGCTTAGTGGTTAGTGTGTTGGACTACTAAGCGAGGGGTCTCAGATTCGAATCCCGCAAAAACCCAAATTCCAACTTAGGGTTTTTTTCCACTGCACTACCTCTCGCGAACGTCTAACAAACATACGAGATATACTCTCGTATATACTGTCTTATAATTACCCGTTTGGAGTCGGCATAAAATTTAAGATCCCTTCCATTGGTTCCAAAAATGGAAAACTCACACAAAACGAATGAATGTGAGAAGCTAGGCCTACGGTCCCTCCGGACCTGTTGCGCCAACTATTTATTTATTTTTACTCAAAATTTAAAAGTGCTACTTGCGTAATTGGGAAATTCAATTATTAATGATTTTTGTACAATATAGTAAGCTTTTTTTCCACTATGGAACACGAACAAGTAAAGCATTCCCGAAACCATAAACGTTTTCTATTTCACATTTCCACCTCCCAGCAAAGAGGACATTTTTCACAACAATTTCGCCAAAAAGTAGGAAACCCAAATTAATGGATTGGGTTGTTGAATTGTCACATTGTTTTATAATTTATGTCTAAGTATAAGGTAGGGCCGCCTATACACACTTACTGAAATTTAAAATAGGACTTCCAATGATTCTGTTATGAACCTCGAATGTACATCGGACTTATAATGAAGCTGTAAGACAATTTTTTATTTTTTTAAGTTTTAAATCGCTTTAAAAACAATTTAAAATAATTATTACGTGAACGCGATTATTAAAATGAATTATAAACATTCAATACAAATGTCTAAAAGTTTGGAAAACTCACAAAATAAAAAGAGAGATTTTTTTTTAATTTTTAAATTGAGGGATTCCCCCGAATCGTTGCTTTTATAAAGGAGTCCTATCATTTCGCAAGATGCATCGTTCTACATAATGGACAGCTTTCCGATGCAGAGGAAGTGGCACTGGATTGGCCACACGTTAAGGAGACCAAACGACAACATTGCGAAGCAATCCTTCGAATGGAACCCTCAAGGTACACGGCGAGTTGGTAGACCAAGAACAACGCGGAAATCAACCGTAATGGCCGAAGCAGCAACACAGCGTAAAACGTGGCCACAGCTGAAGTATATCTGGCTGCAGATCGAGAAGGATGAAAGAAGTTTGTCGCCACCCTATGCCCTAACCGGGGTTGAAAGATTCATATATATATATATATTTTAAGCTTAATACATACTTATAATTTTCTTAAGTCTTAAGTCTTACCAAAGTAAAAGCAATTAGCAATTTCCTTGAATCGGTATGAATAATGCTAAATCCTAGATTTGCTAAATTAAGTTCGAAAATTCGCACATGACAATTGGTTTGCTATATACATAGGCACTTGCTCTGTAATTCCTGGCTTGACAGTTTAACAAACTTTAAGCTCCAATACTATTCAAAAAGTCTACATTTCGATTTATTTTTTTATTGATTTATGTATGTAAAAATTCTGTCGTAACATAGCAAAATAAATAAATATTTAGCAATTTCGTTGTAATTGTTTTTTCTTCTTTTTTTTTTTTCAAAATTTGCATTGTTTTGAGTAAAAAGCATCTAGGACCCCGGAAATGATAAAAGTCGATCGTTTCTCTAGCGTCAAAATCGAAGAAACTACCAAAGATCCCGTGGTACAATGATCATTTAACAAATCTTAAAAATGTTAAACGTAAAGCTTTAATAAATATAAGAATTGAGTTAGACTATGCTAAATTTAGCAAATTGCAAAAAGATTTTTCTATCCTTGATAAATTCCTTCATAGGTGTTATATTATGCGTATTGAAAGTAATATCAAGTCCAATAGTAGCTCATTTTGGTCATTTGTTAATACTAAGAGAAAGTCTTCTGGATATCCGAAGAATATGTCATATAAGAATTCAGATGCTTCGAATATTACCTCGATTCTGGATCTATTTGCGGATTTTTTCCAATCCGTATATTCTGATCCAAATAACTTAAACAAGTCATATTTGCCCAATATACCAAGTAAGGTTGATATTGGCGCGTTACATCTAAGTATTGATGAAGTTCTCTTAGAACTCCAGTCACTGAAGCCTAAAAATAAACCTGGTGCGGATGGAATACCAGCTTTATTTCTAAAGAACTGTGCCAATACACTATGCTTTCCTTTGCTCTGCATTTTCAATAAATCGCTCTCCGATGGTATCTTTCTTAACGAATGGAAAACCTCATATCTTATTCCAATTCATAAATCTGGCTCCAAGAACTTAATAGAAAATTACAGGGGGATCTCTAAACTATCATCAATTCCAAAATTATTCGAAAGCATTGTGAAAACAAAATTAGAGTTTTTAACCCGCGAATCCATATCTGAATTACAGCATGGTTTTATCTCTGGGCGTTCTACAACAACAAACATGGCCCTTTTTTCATCGTATGTTATCGAAAATATTGAGGGAAAGAGTCAAAATGATGCAATTTACACCGATTTCAGCAAAGCTTTTGATTCGGTTAACCATTTTAGCTTACTGCGAAAACTCAAATTATTTGGTTTCCACTCAACATTTCTAAGTTGGATCTCATCGTATTTAACAGGTAGATCACAAAAAATTTTAATCAATAATTCTTATTCGAAATCTATTAATTGTATTTCTGGTGTTCCTCAGGGAAGTCATTTGGGTCCCCTTCTGTTCAATATTTTTATAAATGATATAACATCAGTTATAAAATATTCGCATTGCCTTCTTTATGCTGATGATCTTAAATTATTTCTTAAAATTAATAGTGATGTTGATGATTGCCGCCAACTACAATTAGACATTGATCGCATTTCAGAATGGTGTAATTTAAACTGTTTAAAATTAAACATAAAAAAATGTAATGTTATCTCATTCTATAAGATTCATACGCACATAAACTTCGTTTACCAAATTGATTCAGACCCACTGTCGCGTGTAGAAAAAATTAAGGACCTTGGTATAATGCTTGATTCAACTTTCTCTTTTAAAACTCATATAGACTATATGATTGTAAGAGCTAATTTACTAGTTGGTTTCATTAAGCGAAATTGTATTGATTTTTGTGATCCACACGCTTTGCTTTCTTTGTACATATCTCTAGTTAGATCGTTACTCGAATACGCGGATATTATCTGGAACCCAGCCTTGAAGACTTTTTCTGAACGTATTGAAAAAGTCCAGAGACGTTTCTAAAATGAAATGGACTTTTATCCCGGAATATAAGTCGCGTTGTTTATTTCTGGGAATTAAATCACTGGAATCCAGAAGATGTATGCATGATGTAACGTTTGTGAGGGATATTTTGACTTATCACGTTAGATGCCCTTCCTTACTCTCCAAAATACCACTTTATGCACCATCAAGAGTTTTACGTTTCAAGGTTTTGCTTTTTGAGAAATACCACAGAACAAACTATGGTAGTAATGAACCTATCTGTAGATGTATAAGACATTTCAATGAAGTTTGCCAAAATATTGAATTAAGCTGGACAAGAGATTTGTTCAAAACTAAACTTGTATTAATATTTACTTTTTAACGATTTTTTCTTTTATTGTAATTTATTTGTGTTATTTGTTTTTTGTTATCTATTATTCAAAATATTTCTACAATATTATTTCTAAAATCTGTTAGCCTTAGCTTGTAGATTAATAAATAAATAAATAAATAAATAAATATACTTTTGCTTTATGAAAAATAATCACTGCAAAATGTTTGTAGGAAAATGAAAACATTTTGAGTAATTTTTGTTCAGCTCAAATTTAAAAATTTACTCATGAAATCGAAGTTAATGATATTCAAAAGCAGGAAATATTCAACCATGTTTGTCCTAAAAATGTTTCTAGTATACGAAACATCTCAAACATCTCATTTCGATCGGTTTGCTAACTAAACAAATTATATTAATCACCTTTTAAAAATATATAATAACCAACCAATAGCATTCAGTTTTGTTAAAATGTGGTATTCCCGAACTCTATCCCTCTATTCTAATTTTTTTGTATGGTTTTGTATGACACATGGATTCTAAATTTACAGTAAGTACACCGATAGGAAAACAATATGGCGAATTTGAAAAAAAAAAATTAGGGGGTCTCGTCTCAGTATTGTCTCTGATGTTGAGGTTAAGTGACTTTTTCAAACTCGAAGGGCTGTACGAAAAATGGAAAATGTTAGCAAGTCCATAGAAAACCCTAGGCTCAGAACCATTCATTTGAGTTAATTTCTGTTTTTCGAAAGAAAAGAACTGTCAAAAAAAAACCGTAATTTAAAATCAAAACGCTGACCCACATCTCGTTACTGTTAATCGTACTTATTATTCAAATGTTCGTAATAGCGCTTTCACAATTTTCTCCCTTCATCACCGATAAAAAATACGTAATGTATTTCCGTGGAAAGAATCTATAACACAGATAAGAAATCACCGAAATCAGCATAAAAGTTCATTTGGAAACCATACCACCGTCTCTGGCTATAACTCCTTGCCCATATAGATAAATAATTTTAAAATGATTTAATAATGTTCCCTTTTCACGGCAGACAAACAGATAAAGTGATAACCATTACAATAAGGTCTTAAAATTTGAAAAATGCTAAGCGCCTTAAATAAGCGGCAATGTTGTCAATTCGCCTGCTCTGTGTGCGTTGTTTCATAGTTATCTGATTTTGTATGAGTTACGCTTACGACGCAGATCAGTTGAGATAGTTTTTGAATATTCATCGTTTTCGATGGAGCCGCAGCTTAATGGTGATTTAAGTGGCTAAAGCAATTTGTTGACTCGGCCTTTAATGGGCAATGATTTAAGACATATATGATTAGCCATCGATTAAGCCAAATTAAATGTTTGTTCGTTAATTTTTCCGATTTTACTTCATAGACAAGAGAAGAAAGACGCGCATCCTTTTATGTGGATGAAAATTAATTAATTTTTGTTTGTTTGTTGCTTTTGTTTAGGTTTTGTTTTGTTTCGTGTATGTAATTTTGTTTGAAATTGGGATCGTTCGCTAAGAATAAAAGAATTATGGAAATGCATACGTTTAACTAATGATCTTCTTGCTCTGGCTGATCGTGGGCCCTTTCGACTTCTGTACTTCTGAGCTCTGAGCAACAGTAGCCACGACCACGACACGTTTCAAAGGTTCCCATAAATTATTCATTAAGTAATTATTTAAATGAAATTAAAACTTTTGATGCCGCCGGAGATTCTGCACGAATATCTCGCCATGAAAAGAAATATAATTATGATCACATTTTAATTGTCTTAATTAATAGAAAGTCTGTGATTTAAAGTTTAGCTGATTCTACTTTTCGAAATGATTTCCTTCTATATTTGCTTTCAAATACCAACTTATTGAAAGTCGGATAAAAGATATGTGTTTAATGTTGAATTGAGGATGTAGAATAGATCTGTTTTTTTTTTTTTTTTTTTTTATATACCTACTTCTCCCGGGAAAGGCGAACCTATAACGCTTGAACAGCGCCCCGAGATGCCTGCAGATGTATGTTTGCTCTGTACTTAAATTGCTGCAAATTGTAGTCTTCTGGAAATATTGTATATCTCTATACAATTACTCACATCGCTAGCCAGCACAAACAGAGTACACCTCATTTGGGTGCCAGGACACAGCGGACATGTGGACAATGAAATAGCAGACATACTAGCCAGGAAAGGATCAGCATCTACCTTTATGATTCCAAGACCATTTTGTGGATTACCCCTTAGCACCGCTAAATTCCACATTAAAACCTGGCTGAAAAACAAAGCAAATCATTACTGGACAAACACTGAAGGTAACAGACGAGCTAAAATGTTCATGCCAACTACTTCCCGTTCAAGAACAAAACAACTCCTAAACCTAACAAGGAGTCAGATTCGAACAATCACAGGGTTCCTCACAGGGCACTGCCAAGTCAAAAAACACCTCATGACTTTGGGAATAATACAAAATAACACTTGCAGACTATGGAACGAGGACGAAGAATCAGCAGAACACATACTGTGTCACTGTGAATGTCTAGTCAGATTACGTCACCACCACCTAGGTAAACCTTACCTTGGGGCAGAGGACATATCTGACAGCGCGCTCAAAGATCTACTAGGATTCATAACTAAGTCCAGTATCATGAGCGAGCTCTAAGTGGAGGAAATCACAATAGGCCGCAGTGATATGACAAATCTAAATCTAACTCTTCTACTTATCTTGTAATAAATGTAATTTGAAAAATATCAGCGTTATTGTATACTATATTGGTGTGGCATGCAACGCGAAGCTGTTCTTCTCTGTTCTGGCATAGTATTTCCTACCTATTGCTGTTCCACTCCTGTTTTTCATTATTATTCGGGTTTGTCATAGAGCAACCTCAGTATTAATCAGAGCCAATACCGAAATCACCAACCTCAGCTGAAACTTCAAAAATTCCTCAAAAAACTCTCAAAAATATGAAACACTTCCATTGTGGGCAAAGTTGCTGCCAGCGTTCATAGAATCTTATACGTTAAATTTGAAATTATTTCTTACGCGTTAATAGTATTAAATTTTAGGAAAATGTGTGCATTTGCTTATAATATTCATGAAAAATGATCATTGCAGAATGGTTGTAGGAAAATAAAAATATTTTGAGCAAAATTTCTGCAGTTATTTGAAAATTATATTTAAAAGCGGAAAATACACAACCATGTTTGTCCTAATATGTTTTTAGTACATAAATAAAACATCTCATTTAAATAGTTTTATTAACCAAACAAATTATATTATTTGCCTGTTAGAAATATATAATAACTAACCAATAGCATTCAGTTATGTTAAAATGTCGTATTCCCGAACTCTTTCACATTTCCCCACGGTTGGCAGCATTTATTTTTATTTTTTGTTGCATGTTTTTTCATGTCACACGGATTCTAAATTGACATTACACCGATAGGAAAACAAAATGGCGAATTTGAAAAAAAAAAAAAAACTGGGGCCAGCGGCAAGAGGACTGCGAGTTAAGGGTCTCAGTAATTGTCTCTGGTATTAAGTATTTACACTTTTTCCTGCATTGTGTCATATCGTCTAGTCCAATTTCTTAACTATGGCAAAAGGCTGATTATCTTCTATATATATGTATAATTCTTTCGGGGCGAAACTCGATGATGTTATAACTCGATAACCCCTGGGACGATTTCAATGCTTCCTTTTTGGTTTTGTTTGTATTGCTGTATATCAGGTTTAGGAAGAGAGAAAAATCCATAAAATCGCCGTGCGGTCCTGATTTGGCATCCAATAATTCTTTCCATTAAATATTTATTTTCACTTTTCTATCTCAAAAATTAATTAGAAAACTACGCACTATGTGCGGATTTTCATGATTCTTCTTTTGTTTTGTTCATATTGTTGTATTTCAGGTTTAGGCAATCTTAAGCCATAGGATACTTTTGGACCCGATAGGTGGCGTTATTGTCGATCTCCGAAACCACTCACCTGGCTGGATAGGAGAATGGTTTGTGGAAGCATTAAAATTATTAATGGACATTGTCCAAATAAAGGACTTTGCGAAATGGGAGCAGGACTTAATACGAACGGTACGGGCAAAGCTGGGTGGGTAGAGCTGCATATAAAGACTGACGTCCGTATGTGCACTCATGACTCGGGATAGGATCGTTCGATTTTTCTGATTTTTGGCTTAAATTCGCATTGGCCCAATTAAGGACATATGCTACTGTCTATGGTGAAAACAAAACTTTATGAGTAGGTATAAGATTGGGGATAGAAGTTTCTATAGCATTTAAAAAAATGAAAATAGACTGGATAGAAAACTCACTTCCAACACAACAAAAATTATTTAAAATTTTTAATTTTTGAATTCTTTGGCTGTTGCGGACTTACCACTACACAATTTGAAATTGAAAGTCGGCTCAGTTACCTAAAATTATGTTGCGCAAACCTCAATGCAACGAAGATTTGATGGGGCGAGCAAAACAACGTGTTATGGGAAAGGAGATCGAACTTTAGGGACTGATGCGATACGAGAATTGGTTTGGTAGGTATATAAGAGACGGAAGCAACCTAGATGTCAGCGGGTAAGTACTAAAACAAAAGACGTTGTTAAAAGACATTCAATCGACTTTACCGGAAAGCGGTCGTAAACCAAAAATCAGACTTTCTTAGAGCAGTTATATGTTATACTCTTCGATGTAGTTGGTAAGAACCTCATAATTTAATTTCCTTTTTTTTTCCGATGGCAGAACCTGAAACCCCTCGATCAGTAACCACTGAGTCATACTCAGCCCACTCAGCCAATATGATGCCATCATCGGCGATTGCTGCGAAATGAAGAATATGGAAATTATGTCCATAGAAATGAAATCCAACCTACATTTGACTCATTTCCGACTCAATAAAGCGGACAGCTAGACAAATTTCAGCACAAATTCGATATCAATTACGTACCTCCCAGAAGTACAACACATAATATTAATGACCACCAATGTATTAGCTTTATGTGGAATTTATAAATGTGTCAGTGTCATTAATGAAATCTAAATAAATATCCCTACTCGGTGGTTTTTCATATAAATGTTTCAGATCGTATTTCTCAAACGATGACAAATCAACAAAAATACCCGTGCGCCCTCGAACAAAACTAAATTACATCATAGAACAGGTGTCTCAGCAACAGCAGAGACAGACCCAATCTCCTCCTTATATGCAAGATCGACATACTGAGATTAAATTTCAATTTGAAAACCCATCGCAGAGTGTATATTCAAATCAATAGAGGTCCCCCAGAAGGTCACAAATTGCTGCCATTTAGCCATGGAGTTGAGATGATAATTACATACCCAAGCGTAGTAGTATCCCCGCAAAGTGAATGCGGGACTGAAATGATGTTGACAGTGACCTGTGCCTTTTGGTTACAGGTGTTCCGCTCTCCCAATGCTTTATACAAGCACTGTTGTCATTCGTGTTCTCGATCGTACTGAAAGAGATACGAACGATCTTCTGTAACTAAACCGGAGGCATAGTAGGGTACATTACATCGATCCCATACCACTACCACTGTGGGATTCCCACTGTGACTAAATCGCTCCATGAAATCCACACTTACCGGATACCGATGAGGCACCCCCAACCGCAGTAATACATTTATTATAGCAAATTAAATATTTCGTAAGCGTGCAGACATCTAAATCTGGAGAAAGAGAGAGCAGCAATTAGTAAATGTCTATGCGCCACCGTATGCATTCGCAGCCATCCTCTAGGACGAGCAACCAATTTGGTAGATTTTTCCCAGTTAGCAAGCTAAACCGATTCGACAACAATGCCGCACACCGATACTGAACAGGATTTGTGCACACAATGCGTTACAAATAATGCCAAGAATTGCTGCTGCTGATTGCAATTTCTAGGAACATTAATCCTGACACTCGGACTACGCGCCCAGCAGCGCGTGGACAGCGTGGATAATTTATTCTGTCAACATGGAAGACAAATCAATTTGGTCTGCTAGGTCGTCTTTGACCAGAGCGGAGCATGGAAAAGCACACTCCTCCATTGTGGTCGAATGCATGCCGATCGTGGGGAAATCTTCAAAGAGGGTATATTGAATTACGCACTAGGTCCTATGTGAAATGTACAAATTGCTTAATTAAAATAGCAACTATGTCAATGTCGTATATGAGTGCATATGATTAAATGTAGATGTGCATCCTGCGTCGAAAAATTGCCGCGTGTTCTTATATAAATTATCAAGTAATATTTCGAACTTTAATTGGGGTTTCGACTTAATCGATGAGGGATAACGACATGAACTAGATTATTGAACTAGAAGTATTTGACGCAAATCTACATACTGTAAGAAAAAGAAATAGAAAGAAAAATATATCTATAACTCTAAAGCCATTTTATTTTTGTCTCTAATTGTAAGATGATTCGAAAAATGAGCAGAGGTAATAGCCCAGTTTTTTTCCCGACTGGACCCAGGACGAGAGTAAAGTTTTTCGCGCGTATTATGTCCGTTCCATTGTGACCTCCTATAGCCTAAACAGCTTAACCGCTTTTGAAGAGGGAGGTGTCATTAGATTCATATTCTTCTTCTGAGTGTCATAGACTAAAAAACTAACGAGTTTCACCTTCAAAATTACGTGCACTCATATCGGTTTTTGGGCATAATAATAATAACAAGTTCTAGTCAAAAGTCCGTTCAACTACTTGCCTACGCTGATTATTGGGAGAACGCCGCGAGCTGTCAGTGGCGCATTTGCAAGCATCGAAACGGAGGCGGCGAAAATGGGTTTGGCTGTTAATGAGGACAAAACGAAGTATATGCTGTCAACGAGAAAGGATTGTCAACATCGGGGACTCGGACAAAACGTCACGATGGACACACACAACTTCGAAGTAAAGGGTGTCCGCCAAAGAATTTTCGACTTTGAATTTGAATAAACGGCGAGCGGGGTATCGGCGGAGGGGGGAGGCGTATTCATTACACTTACGCGTCGTGCGGATTTTAGTAGCCATGGATCGTTGGTCGGCGGAGCATCGTGCGTTTGCTGTAGAGGCATATTTTAAAAATAACGATTCTCCCGTGGCTATTCGCAAGACATTTCAATATTCGGCGTATACGGGATTGTCCTAGTACGCAACTTATTGGCAAGTGGGTGCGAAGTTTTCGTGAACAAGGACCTGTAGTGGGGCACGGGCCAGGTGTATCGCGAACTGTGAGAACTGACGAAACAATTGAAGCAGTTCGTCGTGATGTTATTGCAAATCCACGTCTTTCACTAAGAAAAAAAATTCCCAAACCTATTCGTCTATGTTGGAAAACTTTTTGGAACCTGAGTTGGAGAACAATGAATGGGTAAACGGATCGACATGGTTTCAACAGGATGGAGGCATCAATGAACATTGTAAGGCGCATTTTCCCCGAAAAAGTCATAAGTCGTTATGGTGATATCCCATGGCCCCCCAGATCGCCAGACTTAACACCTGCGGACTTTTTTTTTATGGGGATTTCTTAAATCTAAAGTCTACGTTAACAAACCGCGAAATTTATTGCAACTGAAAAGATATTCGCAACGAAATCAGAGGAATTTCGCAAGAAACTTGCAAAAAAGTTTTCACAAAAAATATGGTGTTTCGTTTAAATGAGTGTGTTCGTCTCCGTGGTAAACATTTAACTTCAATTATTTTCAAAACATAAATCCGCATTTGTATGTTTTATTTTAAAATAAAAACGATTATATAAAAACCTGTGAATCTTTTATTATTTAATTTTAAATTCGAAAATTGTTTCGCGGACACCCTTTAGTTAAAGACTTTGTATATCTGGGATCCACTATCACTTCGCAAAATAACATCGGTGCAGAGATCAAGCGAAGAATCACTCTTGCCAATCGCTGTTTCTTCGGGCTAAGAAGGCATCTAAGAAGTAAAGCCCTCTCTCATAGAACCAAGGAGATATTGTATAAGACCGGTCCTGCTTTATGGTGCAGAAGCATGGACCCTGTCAAAAGCGGATGAACGTGTTCTGGGATGCTTTGAGAGAAAGTTTCTTCGAGTGATATTCGGTCCACTTTGTGACGATGGAGTATGGAGAAGAAGATTCAACGACGAACTATTCGGGCTATACAGCGACGCTGACCTGGTCAAAAAGCTTAAAATACAACGGCTGAGATGGCTAGGACACGTGGAGCGTATGGACAACAACGCACCAGCCCGACGAGTCTTCGAATCCATCCCTGAGGGACAACTTGTTGTGCGTAACTGGAGGCAGCTAGCGAGGGACCGAGCTGGCTGGAGGGGCTTGTTGGTTGAGGCCGTGGTCCACCCCGGACTGTAAGCGCCAGAAAAAGTAAGTAATTAAGTAATAATAACTAGTTTCGCTTGTGGTCGAAAATCGACCCAACCTTTATAAGGATGTAATATTAAAAAAGGTACTTTTCGGTAATGATGGTGTTATTTTCCTTTCTAAGTGAAAAAGCGACATCTACATATCGATAAAATATGCCCCTTTGAAAATAGTTTTACTTATGATTAATATTTTAATACCTACGTCACTATAAAAATTTAGAGCAAGAAATTTATGTCGAAAAATGTTCGTTTCCATAGTACACCATTGAAACCAACCGTCTTTAACACCTCGTAGATATATGCCCCTGAATTCAAATTAGATACATAATTGCGTGATTTTAGGGGTAGGTAAATTGAATTCTTTCGAAGATAGGTTCTAATCTAAGATGATATATTTGAATACGTTACTATGGCAATATGGCCGCGACAAATTGAATGTCACCAAAATGGGTTCAATTAACTGATAAGCATTTTATATGGGGAATTCTTAACTTCATTTTACCAGTCTTAATGGCGACATATACCCACTATTTGTTTGTGCACATCTACGGCACAGTACATTTCGAATGATATAAGTTCCATTCTGGTCAACTCATAATGAATACTACAAAAATGTTCTTCATCATCATCCATCCTTTCTTTTTTTAGAATCTTTGTACATTTGGTATGTTCGAATTGTGAAAACAACACCTCGTACATTTATAACTACAAGGTGGGCCAAAAGAAGTCATCCCATGTTGTTTGGCTCTCATTTTTTTTCTAAATGAAAACTTCGACTTTGTTTTTTCAATATGTTTATTTGAACCTTTAGAATTTTATTGATCAAGTCGAGAAGATGATATCGGCCGTCACAATTGATTACCATACGGACTCGTTTTATGTTTTTTTTCATCACTTCGGCGAGAACTTCGGGCGACAGATTCTCGCACTCGTGTCGAATGTTTTCCTTAAGGGCTTCTATGGTCTCGGGTTTGTTCACAAAAAAAAGTCTGCAACGGTTAAATCGGGCGATCTTGCGGGCCAGTGCAAATCGCCAAAACGAGAGATGAGGCGACCCGGGAACGTCGCCTTCATAATATCGGTTATCGGTTGTGGCTCGCGCAGTGTGTGCCGTAGCTCCGTCCTGTTGGAACCACATGTCCTCCAGTCCTAATTCGTCCAATTGCGGCAGAAAAAACTCGGTTAACATGGCCCTATAGCGCGCACCGTCCACTGTTGTCGTTTGACCAGCGGCGTTCTCGAAAAAAAATGGCCCGATGACTCCTCCAGCGTGAACAGCGCACCATGCAGTAACTTTGAGCGGGTATAATGGCTCCTCGTGCATTACTCGTGGATATTCGGTACCCCAAAAGCGTTAGTTTTGTATGTTCACGTACCCGCTGAGGTGAAAATGAGCCTCATCGCTCATTAGGATTTTGGTCGAAAAATCGAAATTTCGAAATTATTCCGCGTTCTTGGGGAGTGTATCGCTCCATGGCTTGTTCACTTGCATTCTACATCTGTCTAGTCCCCAAACGTCAAAACAGATTTGACATTGGCGGCCATTTGAAAAAATAAGAGCATCTTCTAATAGGGTGATCTCTTTTGGCCCGCCTGTTATTTCAAAATATCGGCACCTGCTCAGGAATAATAGCATCCATTCATTCATAGTGTTGGGGAGTATCGAATAAGTCGATAGTTTTTAATCGATAGCGGAAAATGCATTCATACGATAATAGTTGAAAAATCATCCATACTACTTTCAAATGAAAATAGTAATTGATAGTAAAAAATAGACAAAAGTCCAAACCATTAATCGTAGATTTGTAAATTTTTTAACGGACATTCCATTAAATTCCACTTCACATGGGAAGCAAATTCATCTCGAGTGGGAAATAAATTCACTTATTTTATGTGAAGTTATTTCTCAATGAAAGTGAGCAACAACTAACCTTTTTTGTGAGAAATAATTTCTCTCGACATCGGACGATATATTTAAGCCCAGCTCACAATTCGTAAACAGTGGAAAATGTATGGGGGGATATGCTGCCCCCACTACAAGCCCCCGGCTTGGAGTAGTTGCGAAATTTGGGTGAATGCAAATTTAATTTAATTAGCTATATCTACTACTTTAAAATAATTTGAATTTGTCTTCCAGTTAGAATCAACAAATTCAACAAATTTTCAAATCCAGGCGAAGTTATTTCCCATGTAAAATTATTGCCCGTGAAGTTATGTCCCTGCGCCAATATTTACGGACACGTTTGTACTTTTATGATTTTTAGTCAGTGTAGTTTTAGTGATAGCCAACTAAATTTATTTTTACAAATTACTTTTATACTTTATCAGCCGTATTAATAATTCTCCCGTAACTACATGTTAGGCCTAACTAATGACAAACACATTCGTTAAACTCAAATTCCTATTAATAAACATTTTTAGAAGATAACTAACGCTTCGTAACTATCACATAACTAACTTACGGTAGGAGGTCTGTTAGCGAGTCAATAACTCTAATACGCTATTCACACCGAGCCGAAAACCTGGTTTTCGTGAAAACTTTATCCAAAACAGATGTTTTCCTATACATATTTCAGTTTTCAAAACGAGTCGTTCAAAGTCGTTTTCCACGAAAACACTGAATAAATGTCACAACTCACGACCTAAAATCATTTTCCACGCTAATTGATGGTCTAATATTATTTTGAAATGCTCTGAATTAATTTTATTTATTAATGCGATCGAAATTTGTAAACAAAATAGTTTACACAGAAGTTTCACGACTAGTGTCTTACAGCTGGTTGAAACCTCAAACGAAAACTAGTTATTTTTCGGCGTGAATTCAATTTCGATGTTTCGACGAAAACAAGGTTTTCGCTGCGATGTGAAAAGGGTATTAGAAACATGGTTCCTGTCAAAATGACAAAATAAATTAAATTTAAATTTGAAAAAATTGGAGAACAAAATGGCTCACCGTTATTCAGTGTTTTTGAATAATGTAAATATATTAGGGGAGGATTCGGTTACCATCGCTCCAACTCGAAAAAAAGTGTACAAAAAACGAGAAAACTCTATGAAAATGTTTACAAATTACATTTTTTTTGATTTTTTTTTGTTTTGCTCGATTTTCTTTTATTTTCTTGTTTTTTTTATTTTTTTCACTTCTCACAATTGAAATGTATTAGCCAGCCGTGATGACATATATAATAGTTTTTAGTACAATTTGGTTAGGTGTTGCCAGCTCTAAGTAGCTATTTTAGAGAAAACATCAGTTAGTTATTATATGAGTTATTTTAATTTATTAATAAGAAAATTTAACTAATGTGTTATTTTTTATTTAACTAGGTGCTAGGTATCATATGAGTTAGAGAGTAGTTATTAATTTTTTATTAATACGGCTGTATTTGTTTATCTTCTTTATAGATACATAACTGATTTATAACTTTTATTTTTATTTATTAAATGGGTAGGTATTAGATTGTTAAGGTAGGCCATAGTAAACAGATAAATCTGTAGGTACGTTGCCAAATAAAGTTCAGCCTTAGCAGTTCTCCTTTTTCTTTTGAAAATCGAAGAAATACGTTCATGGCTTTTGTTGTTTGAAAATAATTGTGTTTGCATAAAGGATGTATTTACATAGCTACATTCCCATATACCCTCTCTTTTGGAACGCGATATTAGCTATTATTTAGGAAATCTCTCATCTGCCATTTCTAGCATTTTCATTTATGTAGCTGAGATAGTAGTCCTGTTATTGAACAGCATTCGTAAACCTGAATACTTTACAATATTACACCGGAAAGGTTTGTGCAGCTCGGGTTGCATAAATCGACTTTATTCACAACAAATAATATAAATGGGAATTTTCAATAGCTCTGCACTTAAGGCGTGAGCGTTTTTAAACTAAATTTGTGGTATTACCAGCCAACAAAAAAAAAATACAGCGATTGGTAAAAGCTGTTCTTTTTTTGATTTATTATAAAATATATTTTTTAAATGTAATTGGAAAGAAACAGATTACAGAAAAATATCTTACTACCTACCTCAAAGTTATAGATGTCCATCGTAACTCTCCGTCCAATTTGTCGGGATTGAGTTTCGGTTTTTGTTGGCAGCATATCCATATACTCACCTAAACAATAAATTTCGTATCTTTACCTAAGCGAAAGGTCCCGAAAATCAGAAATTCCATCTTAAGGATTTTTTATTGCGCCACCTTTCTCGAATATCTGAAAAACATCCGAGAGTATAAATGACATGAAAGGCCTTCTCAGGATTCGGCATAAGTTTGTGGAACCCATATATTCGTACCAAAAGTGGAAAACTTACAAAAAAAGAATTGGTTTTAAGAGACTAAGGACTAAACTTTAATTCCAGCATTAGTTATAGGTAATTAAATACATTAATTTTATTAACTTATTTCAATTCTTGAAGATATTGTTAGTTTACAATTCTAAATAAACTCAGCACTCAAAACTTACTCGAAGCGCATTAGAACTAGCTAGGATCTTTGATTCTTAAATTGTGAACATAGTGGGCCTCACTAATAACCATACCTTGGGTAGAACCTTATGCTTTCATTTTGTATTTTTTTTTTTTTTTTGTATTAAACTCATTCGTATATATATACGTATTTATATGCCCTGTAGAAGTATGTGAAGCAATAAGTTGTTCAGACCCTAGTTCATCAAAGAAGTACATAGTTTCCACGGATCTTCAATCTGTTGCTCTCAAGGGCTGCGGGCAGTCGAAACGACATATGAATACAGCGCTTTGCTCAAGTTACATAGCTAGTGTTCAATTCAATTCGAAGTGATAATAACGATTTTCATGACATTAAGGTAATTGTGATAAACATAAGCAATTCGACCGCTGTTGTAATTTTTTGTTGTCTTTCTTTCTTTGTTAAAGTCGGGATTTAAAAAAAAATAATTTGCACTTATTAAGGTCCAAAGCATGCTGCGATATACTTTTGGAGTTTTGAAATCGGTTGGGATGGATTCTAAAGACATCGTTTGGTTTAATATCACCTTGCAAACTTTACAAATTTACGACACGCTTTCGCAAAACGTCGACCGCATCCTTTCATATATACAGCTGCGAAGAGGTGTAAAAATTAAAATATCAAACTCCATTCACACCTCGAAAACCGAAAGTGGTAATCACTAGTCTATATCTAGCAGTATAATTTTTCATCGCACCTACGACCCACAGCAGGGTGTTCACTGTTCAGTACCTACAATCGGTGGGACAACTCAATGAAGCTGTGTCTATGAAGGGCTCAGCGACGAACTAGCGTGCGAATATATTTATTTAGCACATTTGTTTTCACTGAGTCAGAGGACAGCGTATGGCATGGCAAGTGTGGCATGGCACGCAGTAGGGCGAACGCCTGGCGTGTTCGTGAGAGGGCGAAACAAATTTTAATTGGAGTGCGAAAATACGCCTGCTGTCCTGACTTGCGTCCACTCCACAACTCTACAGTAAATATAAACAGATGAGTGTGTGTAGAGACTCTGTAAACCGCCTTTGGCTGTCCATTTGCTTGGGTGTTAATTGGTTTGCGTGTAATGATGTTAAATTATTACGCGAGCATTTGGATATAATAAGAATATGCTGCTTTGCATATGAGTTGTCGATATCAACGCAACCCCACAGGATCATCTTAGGTTACCCTTTGCAAGAACAGCAACAGCGAACTTGGCCAAGTGAAGACAAACTTTTTGCTAGTTTATGTACGTGTACAAGAGGAACCTACCTAGTACCTCTACCTACCCTACCCATTTATATAAAGGGAAGTTTGTCCTTTTGTATTGTTTTTAATTAGTAGCTTGCACTTAGAGTTGCATTTTTTGAACAGCCTACATGGGCATTCCTTATTGTTAGCAACAGATGTTATGAAAAATTGAAAACAATAAATTTGCTTAAACTTTTAACACTGCGTAGCTTGATAATTTTGTTTGGCGTTCGTTGCGGTCTTATTAAAGTTCGCGGTTTATGCTTAGACATTGTAATACATTAAACGACTTTATGGAAAGATTTTGCTTATGTGGTATATACAAAGTGTGCAAATCGGGAATAAAGCATTTTCTTTTGTGGTCTCTTGTTATCGAAAACTTGTTGCAAAGCTAAGTGACTCATTATGGACAACAAAGGAAACTATTTTACCATAGGTACTTAAAATAGTCCTAGGCTAGTGAAAAAAAAATGAAATAAAAAATGTAAAACGAAGTTTAATCAACGACACAGTTTGTGAGTTCTCCGACGAACTCGAATAGAAAATTTTTCTAACTAATTTATATTTTCTTACCCTTTTGGCATGAGAGATCTTTTAGGTTGATGTACCGTTTGCATCGTTTAGGCGAATCACAAAAAAGAAAAAATAGAATTGTCTTTTTCAAATAGGTAATGCAGACACTGCTAGGTAAGTCGCGGTTGGATCGGTGATGACAACGAACTGCATCTAATGGGAGACGTTTATTGTGATATCTGATAACAGCATGATTTTCTTTTTGTAACCATCTATAGTAGGCACAGGAAAATAGTTGTTCCTACATGATGCATATTGATGATCAGGTCAATGTGGCCTTTTCCTTAATATCAATTCTGCCACCTTTCCCTACAAAACTAGATGAGTTGTAGTACACACATCAGAGATACGAAATACCTACTTGTAGGTCAGGTTAGGTTAGGTTGGGAGGGCAGTTTTGCATCCGATGCAAATTTTCACCCAGAAGCCGTGAAGGCCCATTGTGCGTACCCTGTTTGTACACGTAAGGACATGTGGCTAACAAAACCTCTTCGATCTGCTGAGGAATAATTTTATGTCTGATAGAGGTACCCCTGCCAAGTCGTCCAAACTTTCGAAGAACCTAGCTCCCACACAGGATAAGCGGCGTTCCTGTAAGGCTGGGCAGTGGCATAGAAGATGTTCCACGGACTCTATTTCCTCTTCGTCTCTACAGCTTCTGCAGAAGTCATTTGCAAAAAGTCCTAGCATTTTAGCCATATTTCCTATGATGCAGTGTCCGGTTAAAACCCCGACGAGCATCCGGATTTGGCTTCTATTAAGGGAGATTAGGAACTTTGATCTTTTGGTGTCAACCACAGGCCACAGACTTCGGGTTATGACCTACTTGTTACTTATCTGCTTTTCTAGAAGCTTAGATTCATGAAAGAAAAAAATGTCCTTTAGAACATTCACAGCCTTACACTATAGGCGCCCAGTCCACCCGCAACGCATTTATTTTCGGTCAATTTTATTCTAGTCATTAATTTAATTAACACAGTTGATATTTATTAAATCAATTAAAGGTCAAGAGAATTGGAATTCCAGAGAGCAGTGGAGAAATTTTAGATAGTACAATTAAGAAATGGCTTAAAAATTTCAAATGGGATTAGACTATGAGAAAAATTTGTGAAGTATAGGGAGTAAATTTCCTAAATTTGTGAAAAAGTTTAGTAATTTTTGTGTAGTAGCATTGGTGCTCTGTTCTATAACACAATCCGTGATAAGCTTTAGATCGAGAGGTTTTAGATTTAACTAAACCATCAACTGAACCAGAGTATAAAACTGTCCTGAAAAAGCTTCTCCATTCAGCCACTTGCATTTGGCGTCAAATTGAAAATCTATTTTATGCATAAATGTTTATGATAAACCCACTTCGATCTCAATCCAAATTTAATAACTTACTAGCTGTGCCGCCACTTCTTTTACGGGTGGAACTTAGGCCTCGTCCATAATAATTAAGACTCCCTCAGCTAACCAAACTACATAAGGTAAGGTGGGGTAAGTGCGACCCATAAAATGTAAACTTGGACTTTATAGCTACGTCAAAAACTAAGTAATTGTTATAGATGTCTAACGATAATTTTTTCCTAAAGCCGTGTTTACTCCGGTTAGCCCTATCCCTAGTTTATTGGTTATTCCACGCTAAACAATTTTTTTATAAATAAAAATACAATACAACTCCCGTGGTATGCATTTTACCCCTGGTTTGGGGTAAGTGCGTACCATAAGGGCAAACTATTTTGTTAATGGAATGATTCACTTGATAAAAAAGGTATTATAGAAGCAGCATTTTATCGGTAAAAAACAGTTTACATTTTTTAAAGTTATCTTTATTTGTTCATGAAGTACAAACCTTTTCATAGTTGAAACTTTGTAGACCGCTTCTGCCAATGTACTGCCTTGGAATATGACATACCTCTTGTCGTTTTTATGGTATAAACCCCCTTTTTACTTGTAAAATATGTTATTTACAATAAATATTATCAGTGCTATTTCATAAAAAAAGCCTGGAGTAGTGCATACCAAAAAATGCACTCATCCCATGCTTATAACTCACACTTCCCCCGTCGTACAAATTTGAAGGGGTAAGTGGATACCATGGCCGAAAACATATATATCACAAAAACTCACTAATACAATATATTTACTCAATAAACTCAAAGCTTAAACAATATAGTAGTCACTTTTTTTATAATAATTTGTCACTGTATGCAAGTTAGCCGATAAGTTCTGAGGCACTTCCAACTCTACACACGACATTAAAGTGTTTCTGAAATGTCAAAAAAAAAAAAAAGTAATAAAATCGCGGCGACCGTGCTGCCAAATTATTGCACTATCAAGATTAAATGTAGGCAGTCTGGGTTCACAAAATAAACTTCAAATTTGAATAGAATTGTGGATTTTTTAGAGCTGGGGTCGCACTTACCCCTGAAATGCACTTACCCCGCTTTACCTTACAAAGGTATTTACTATATGTGCTAGAGGGGCTGCAACTACAAAAAGAATATAATAACCAACATCCTATTTACCAGTCGCTTCATTTGCGTCCCATCCCATTGCACCAATTAGACTTATCCCTGCCTTGTTAGACATACTATATACATATTTCAAAACAGTGTGCACTGCCATTTTAATGCAATGGAACTTGTTACTGGACTCCCATTCCTTATGCTGCGGGTATGCAGCGATACATCGTTTATTTAACGCCCTTCATTCATTGATTCCTGTGCCTGAGTTGATATCCTGCAACTTTTCTTTGCTCACACCGTGCATTTTCGTTCGATTCCTTGTGTGACTGAATTAGAATAAAGTTCGTATCGTATCCTCTCCAGTGATGTGCTCAAGTGATAAGCTTCGGGTTTCTTCAAGTGTTCTTTCATACTCCAACCATCGTCATCAGCGTGTTATTATACGGCTTTGCTCAGTCCACAAGATAAACCTAATCTTTCAATTAGGCTCAATTTGTCATTTATGGTGTCTCCGTGTTTTCTTGTTCCGTTCCATTCGATTCGACTCCGCATAGTCCATTTATATAGGCGTTGAATTACAAGCACCGGCTAATCGAACCGATTTGTCATGTTGGCCCATACAATCGAGGCAATCAACACGTATTGTTGTGCTGGATAAAGCGCTCGAATAGATACTTCAATGACCAACGGATTTATGGAGAAGAAATCCAACGCCTTCGAGTGGATTTCGTTTCAATGTGGAGTTCTAATGTCACACAATGAAAACAGGTGTATAATACTGCGTGCTCTGGCTCTGTGCCATATTGTTATAAGCATTTCATTATTGGACTTAGGTGGAAAATTAGTCAGCGATCGTGTTTCAGAAGTGAGTGGCTAATTTATATTGGGTTACTACAAACCGTTGGGCCAGGAATTTTAATTTAAATCGTTTCGATTTCGATTTTGTACCCAGGCCAGAGATATGAACAAATTGAAATTGAATGTGAATAGGCTGGAAGTTGGACAATAAGGAGACGTTTTAATAAACGGTTAGGTCGATTACTCATTCGAATCGATGGCTGGTTAGTTGAATTGAGTTAAAAGGCTCTTATTTTGTAAAGAAATATCGTAAAATCACCTATCGAATGTAAACAAAGCAGTAATCTATGAGAGTCATCGATTGTATCGATTGTGTGGTGTGATAGCTGATCGAAACAATTAATTTGATTTTTAACTGGGCAATTTATTTATGTGGAACTAATTTTATCCTTCCTGTCTGATAAGTTTCAAGGTTTGATAAATACAAAAAAAAAGACAAAAACATGTATATACTTGTTTGCACTAATGAAGGCAGTTTTCTATCAATACAAATAAGTATAAAACGGGGAAAAAATAAGTTGTATTATGAACAATACCTACCGTCTTTATTTTACCAGGGCCCCATCCTCACACAAAAATGTTGGATTTTTTTTTTCTATTGTCTATCTGTTTCAAATTTTAGAAAGCAAATGAGGCCGTTGTTGCCGATATAATGGCGACAGCAATAAGCCAATGACATTGCCAACGCCGAGTTCAACAGAAAATATGCCATTGTCAGGTAGGAAACATGCAGTTCCGCATTTCGCCGCCGTCTTAACTTTTTTGTCAGACTGTGTTAAGAATTACCTTCAATGTTCTAAATTAAATAATCAATCAAACACCAGATCAGTTTTGTTATTTTCTTCTAAACATCGCATTTAAAAAAAAAACCTCAAAAGTACCTAAAAAGTAAGACTAATACTTAACCGATTTGAAATTTGAAAATTATTTTTCAACCTAGAATCTCTGATTTCTTTAATGTGTTCGTTAACCACCAGAAATTATTTTTTTTAAGTTATTTTAATTTTTTAATTCCTAAAGCCATCCAGTAAGAAGTCATTGAAGTAAAAATAAATTTATGTTTGACTCCCTAACCACTACACGAAATAAAATTATTGTTTGAAAAAAAAATCAGAAATGGCAAATAAATAGTCAACCGAAAAAATGTTGTTGTCATTCCATTTTGTTACTTTGCAATAGGGTCCCAAGTTCTTGCGTGCTCAGGGCCCCAAGCATGACGACCTCAGTTATGACCTTTTTTTGATTCAAAAATACTTATAACAAACAAAAACAGTTCGTTGGCATTAATACCTATCGTTGTGCAGTTATTAAGATATCGGTTGGTAGGTACAGCTCCATATTTTCATTTTCAGTGAACTTTTTTTCTAAAAGTAAGATCTTATGGTTAGGACCCGTTTAAAAAGCCATATTTCATATACCTACTTAATGACTATCTACTTTCAAAATGTTGTTGCTTTCGAAAACCATGTGAACTCTCTATCGTGTCGTGATTCGACACTAATACGGAATCGCACGCAAAAATCGTGCACGTCCTTATTTTGGTTGGACTCTGCCGTTTACACTAACTAACGGTTTGCGTGTTGAAAGCAGCCGCGTTATCTTATCTACTGATAACACGTGGAAATGTGAGCTTAAGATTTTAATAACTCTTTTGTCTAGAGTAGACCAAGAAGGGTCACAAAACCGCGTGCAAAAAAAGCCACCACAAAGAAGATGAATAATGCCTAAGGTGGGTGGGTGTACATATACCTACTCATTTGGGGACTTGGCTCTCGAAACCTTTAGATACACCCTATACACACAGCCACTTACTTAAAGGCATAAACAAATCATACTGAGACCCCCAACTCACAATCCTCTTGCCGCTGGCCCCCTCAATTTTTGCCAGGAATCCGCCATTTTGTTGTCCTATCCGTGTACGCCAATTCCTATCCGTTTTGCTTTGCCCACAGTGAAATGTAAAAAGATTAGGTGCGAATGTGTTGGTTGAGAGGATTTTTGACATTTGTCAATACGAATTTCTATGCAACAATACCAGCGCACCTAAACTTTTTGGGAGCGTAAAATTTAGCTTGTAGGCAAATAACTGTTAATCGGTCGAAGTTGGGGGTCTCAGTATTGTCTCTGCTTAAAGGGATGTAGAATATGATTGAAGGAGTTAAATCCAAAGATGGGATGTATACCTTTTTCGGACACAAATGTTGCATTACCGCATCAGTGAGTATGGGCAAAACGTCACGGAATTTTGTTTATTTCGTATACAAAACAATAAGTTACAAATTCAGTTACATACTACTCTATCACGAATGGAGTGATTCAACCCCAGGCCTTTGAAAAAATGTTAACAAAGCTGCTTTAATCCGGCCGGAATTGTTTGGAAATTGCCAAACCTCTCATAGGTATTGTAGATTTATTGAGGTATGAAGGTAATGCTGTCCCTTTCAGTCAGGCGGCTATTTAGTATTGGGCACCCCTTTAATTTTCCGTGTGATCGTGTAAATGCAATATAAGAAAGTTCGAACGAATTTCATTCATTCGTGAATTTGTGGATCTTGACTGCATGATGAGGATTGTGAATTAAGTGTGACAGTTCGCAACAAGAATTTTCAGTTCGCGGGAAATTTTCCTGCTGTTATCGGCATAAAGTTGTAGATCCCTTCCATTCGTTTCAAACTTGAAAAACTCACACAAAACGAATGGTTGTGAGAAGCTAGGCCTAGGGTCCCCCAGACCTGTTGCGCCAACTAGTTAGTTGTTTTAAGTTTAAAATTGTCATAGTTATTGTTATTGTTAGGGGTGTTTAATAAGTACGAAATAAAAACTGGTTGTAGGGTTAGCATAATGTTTATAAAATTAAGGTATGATCTGAGGTTGAATTATTTCTACCAACAGCTCTTTGAGCTTAAATTCATCCCTACATTTGATTATTACACTTTTGCAGTGAAAATTAGCATTCTTTATGAAAGAGAATATTGGCATAACGACACGAGTGCTCTCTCTTGGCCAATTTTTGAAACTGAGAAATGATATTCTACAGGAAAAAAGGCAACTTTATTTACTTAACTTCTACATCCATAACTCAAAATTGTTGAATTTTGAGTTGTGACGATATTGCAGCAAATGAGCGATATATTATAATGCTTTGGTGGTAGAGACAGAGTAATTTTAATTTTAATTTTAAATTCGTAAATTCAGTTATAGGCAGATATAACCGCGATTCAGGAGATACGATGGATAGGATCAGGTATGATGAAGAGAAAAAATTGCGACATTTATTACAGCTGCAACAAAAGATTGCCTGTATTAGGATGCGGATTCGTCGTGGGAAATCGGCTAAGGAAAAAAGTCATTGACTTCAAGCCGATAAGTGATCGCCTTTCTGTGATCCGCATCAAAGCTACTTTCCAAAACATTAGCCTAATATGTGAACACGCTCCTACCGACGAGGCTGAAGATCTTAACAAGGAGGAGTTTTATGACCTCCTGGATGGAGCCTACGGAGCCTGTCCGGAGTATGATGTAAAATTTGTACTCGGGGACTTCAATGCCAAAGTCGGAAAGGAAAACATATTTGGCGGGTTAGTTGGTAAGCACAGAATCCACGAAACGACAACAGACAACGGCTACCGATTAATCGATTTTGCATCAGCTCGTAATACGGTGATTAGTAGCACTAGGTTTCCAAGGCTAAGGATCCACACAGCAACCTGGCGTTCTCCCGACGGTCGAACCGCCAACCAAATCGACCATGTGCTAATCGATGCAAATGTCGACTCTGACCATTTTCTTGTCGCGGCTAAATTCAGAGCTCGACTATCCAACGAGAAGAAGCTGCGAACCGCCCAGAAGAAGAAATTCGCCGTTGGACGCCTTAGCACACATGGAGTAGCCAAAGCCTACAGCGAGCGCCTGAGTATGGAACTCTCCTCTGTGCACTCACCTACAACAGACGCCAACAATCAGTGGTGCCAGTATCGCGACATCATCAAGGAGGTAGCCGAAACCACCGTAGGGTACCAGCCACCCCAGAGAAAGAGCCCGTGCCCCGTGGTATGATGATGAATGCGTGTACAGGAAAAAGGTGACAGAAGATGCACACAATAAAGCGCTGCAGCGCAAAACAAGGGCAGCGAGAGAAGAGTATCGAGCCAGGAGAAGGGAGAAAAAGAAGATCCTGCGTAGAAAGAAGAGGGCTTACGCAGCTTCCCAGCTCAAGGAGATCGAAAAGTCGCGCGATCACAATTGCATCCGGAGGTTTTATAAAAGAACCAAGCAACTGGCTGCTGGTTACAAAACCGGAACGCAAGCTCTTCGAGACAGCGAAGGAAACCTAGTCACCGAAGCGCAGGGAATAGTAGATGTGTTTAAGCAGCATTTCCAGCAGCTGCTAAATGGGCATCATGTAGAGAGAGTGATAGGGCAAGAAGAGAACCCACGTCCAGTCAATGAAGAACCAGTTCCACCACCCATTATAGAAGAAGTGCGCTTAGCTATAAAAAAGCTGAAGAATAACAAGGCCGTCGGCTCTGATGGCTTACCAGCAGAGCTCTTCAAATACGGAGGTGATGTTTTGGTAGGGTGCATGCACCGAATCATCAACCAAGTATGGGTGGAAGAAAACATGCCCGCTGACTGGACTATCAGCTCCATATGTCCCATCTACAA
The DNA here is from genome assembly GCA_946477585.1 of Cheilosia urbana. Taxonomy (NCBI): domain Eukaryota; kingdom Metazoa; phylum Arthropoda; class Insecta; order Diptera; family Syrphidae; genus Cheilosia; species Cheilosia urbana. Next base: position 71,550,444 of record OX297855.1, read on the forward strand.
AAAATGGCGATCCTATGTCTTGCAAGAACTATCGAGGCATATCCCTGCTTAATGTCGCATACAAGATCCTATCAAACGTACTGTGTGAACGTCTAAAACCGATCTGCAACACACTCACAGCACGTACCAGTGTGGTTTCCGGCCCGGCAGATCGACGGTAGACTAAATTTTCACACTGAGGCAAATCCTGGAAAAGACGAACGAATTTCAAGTCGAAACTCACCACCTATTCATCGATTTCAAAGCCGCGTATGATAGCATACATCGTCAGGAGCTCTATATGGCGATGGCCGAATTCGGAATCCCGGGAAAACTGATTCAGCTGTGTCGCGTGACGCTGGAAAACACGCGCTGCAGCGTGCAGTTTGGAAATAGCTCCTCCGAACTATTTCAGACATGCACCGGATTTCGGCAAGGGGACGCGCTATCATGCGACTTCTTCAATCTGGCACTGGAGCAGATAGTGCGCAGGGCAGGTGTCAACACGGAAGGCACTATCTTCAACAGGTCCGTCCAGGTGCTGGGCTATGCGGACGATATTGACATCATCGTTAATAGAAGCATTCACGGCGATTGAAGAACAGGCAAAATCCGTTGGCCTTGAAGTAAACGGGGGCAAGACCAAGTACCAAGTACAAGTATGCTATCAACAAACGAACAAGCATCTGTCCGCCGGCTAGGACAAAACGTCACTATTGATAGCAACAATTTCGAGGTAGTTAAGGAGTTCACCTACCTCGGAGTAAACATAAACTCCACGAATGACACCCTAGGGGAGATCCGGCGAAGAATTACCCTAGGAAACCGTTGCTACTTCGGTTTGGCAAAACAACTGGGTTCAAAACTCCTGACTCGAAGGACGAAATGTGTGCTGTACAAGACCCTTATCTTGCCAGTCCTGCTTTATGGCGCCGAGCGCTGGACCATAGGCAAGAAGGGAGAGCTGATACTGGGCTCATTCGAAAGAAAAATTCTTCGGCGGATTTTTGGTCCTGTGTGCGAGGAGGGCGAATACAGGAGAAAGCCAAAGTCCAAAAAGCCAGAACACGTCGACTACATTGGCTCGGCCACATCGAGCGAATGGACAATAATGCTCCGGCTAAGAGGATCATCGAATCCCAGCCCCCAGGTTCGAGAAGACAAGGAAGACCGAACCTCCGTTTCAAAGACCAAGCCATCGCGGATGCCAGAGCGCTTGGTCTGGACAACTGGAAGCAGCGTGCCCGGGATCGTAGAGGATGGAAGGCTGCAGTGTCTCAGGCAGAGACTCTTCACGGGTCGGGAGCCCGATAAGCAAATTTAGTTAAATAAAAAATTCTGTTCGCAATTCGCAAGTCGTTCTCATGTGAATAGTCCTTAACTTCGTCATTATGATTCACCTCCATCAAGAAAAACTTCGCGACTTTGCTTGCACCACACACTACAGTGTGCATCAGTCGCGCATATGCATTTAAACTCTCATATTACCGCCATTTCCGAGGCTATGTCTCCTTCGCAATCCAATCTGCTTCATCCTGACAAATGATTTATCTCGATATCCGAGGTGGCATTAAAATTGATTCATGAATTTTGTACACTTTGATAGTTTGTGATTTATAAATGTCAGCCAGCTGATTTCCCCGCGAAGGTGTATATAAGTTAACACCTCTCGATTGGGTGTGTTTCGTATCACAAATCATGAAATAGAACATCATCAAACATTAAGTGTGATCCAGACAAGTAACCGAGTGGGAGTCCGGAACACAATAGTCTAGTCAACACTTTGTACAACCAGCCTTCATCTTTCGGTCGGTACAACCGAACACCAGTCATGTGCAGCTGATAACACGAGCTAGCGATGTACTTTGAGTGTTACACTTAAAAGGGTCATTTGTTAGCTCCGCCGTACGATGTCCGTTGGGAGGTTGTTGTGATCTCTAAGTTCACACGTACCTACACAATAATCCCAACGACACGTTGAGGTGGAGGATCCTGTTCGGTAATTACCTGCTTGTTGCCTCATTTAGGAATCATGATAAGCTATCGGTGACGCGAATGACATGACATTTAGAATCTATATGTGGAAATATTCAATTTCCAAAAATAAAACAAAAATAAACAGAAACACGGTACACGATCCTAAGTGGTTTATGGTTTGTGTGCAGTTGGTTGGTGTGTATGGAGTTCTTTGGTCATTTTGATAAATGAAGTGCTGGTCAAATGGCGACACACAAAATGTGAACATTGCGCCGGGAACCAACCACGGTATGTGAGATGCTCGGGTACTATAAGTATAGGTATAGTGGACTTGGAGGGATATACGAGTGCGGTTCGTGGTGGGCCGCGTTAATCGTGTGATATTTGACACAACATGTAACAAAGTTTGACATTTCATTAATAATGACCCAGCAGATCTGTGACATGATGATAAGGACAGCAACACAACTCTACAAGAAATGTGTGAAATTTTGTGCTGACTTGCTTTTGGTTCTGCATGTTGTGGAAAAAATGATTGTCAAACTAGGGTCTTTCAATAGGGGTAATATAGGTCGTCTTTTTCTAGGAATGATACGGAGCTCCGACTCCGAATCCGATATGTCAGAACCTCCGGTTTAAATTGCACCTCCAAATCCGACTTCGGCTTTTATTTATTTTACATGAGTAGGTGAGATTTGCATTGAAGTTGATTTAAAGCCCACTACCAGATTATGGATGGGCGAAACAGCTAAGTTGCTGTTTATAAAATATAATTTATTCATTTAGAAGTTGGCCTATTAGTTTGTAAATTTATTAAGTGGCAATACAACTTTGTATTTAATTTTTTTTTTTCTTGCGTTTTTCACCCACTTTATGACAGTTTTGTTGAATTTTGTTAATTTATTCGGTAATCCCATTAATGTAAGAATTTATTAAAGTCGTTTTCAAGTCGATTTGAACAAACAAAATTTAAATTTTGTTTGTGTTTTACATCCACTTTTTTACAGTTTTGTTGAATGTTGTTAATTTATTCGGCAATCGCATTCATGTAAGAATTTATTAAATCCAACAAGGCTGCTGGACCGGACGGCTTAACTGCCGAGCTGTTTAAAGCAGCGGGAGATGACCTGGTAGAGAGCATACACCAACTCGTCTCCAAGATTTGGTCAGACGAAAGTTCGCCCGATGAATGGAATTAGCATCGTTTGCCCGATCCACAAGAAAGGAGACTCTCTAAACTGCGCCAACTATAGAGGCATCAGTCTCCTGAACACGGTTTTAGGCCCGGTAAGTCCACGGCCGATCAAATATTCACTCTAAGGCAGATCCTGGAGAAAACCCAAGAAGTCCAGAACTCACCATCTTTTTATCGATTTTAAGGCCGCATATGACAGCATTTATAGAGACGAGCTATACAGAGCCATGTCTAGTTTTGGCGTCCCTGCCAAACTTGTCAGATTGTGCAGAATGACGATGGAGAACGCTCGCTGCTCCGTAAAGTTCGGAAACAATCTCACCGAGACCTTTGATGTCAAAAAAGGATTTAGACAAGGTGACGCGCTGTCATTTGACTTCTTCAACATCATTCTTGAGAAAATTTTGCCAAACTCACAACCCAACACCAGAGGCTGTGCAATTACTTGCATACGCTGACGACATTGACATTGTTGGCAGAACACAGCGAGCTGTCACTGGTGCGTTTGCAAGTATTAGTACAGAAGCGGCAAAAATGGGTTTAGTGGTGAATGAGGTTAAAACAAAATATATGCTGTCCTGTCAACAAGAAGGGACACACAACATCGACGAATCGGACAGAACGTCACGATAGACAGCTATAACTTTGAGGTAGTTAGGGACTTTGTCTACCTCGGATCCGCTATTTACTCTGAAAATGACATCACCTCAGAAATCAAGCGAAGAATCACACTTGCCAACCGCTGTTTCTTTGGCCTAAGACGGCAATTGATTGGTGAGGCCTTGTCAAGAAGCACTAAGGAGATTCTATATAAGACACTCATCGTCCCAGTCCTACTCTATGGAGCAGAAGCATGGACCCTAGCAAAAACGGATGAGGATCTTCTTGGTCGCTTCGAACGCAAAATTCTTCGAGTGATTTTTGGTCCCGTTTGCGTTGACGGGATTTGGAGGAGAAGATTTAACAGCGAACTCTACGAGTTGTACAGCGACATCGACCTGGTCAGAAAAGTACGCATTATTCGTCTAAGATGGTTAGGACATGTAGAGCGAATTGACACCAACGCTCCGGACCGAAGAGTCTTCGATTCCAACCCGGAGGGACAACGCAGTAGAGGAAGACCTCGGCTTAGGTAGCGCGCGCAAGTGGAAGGGGACCTCAACCAACTTGAAGTGCGCAACTGGAGGCAGTTAGCCAAAGATCGCGCTAACTGGAGAGGCGTATTGGTTGAGGCCCAGGTCCACCCGGACTGTAGCGCCACCTTAAGTAAGTAAGTACCTTGAATACTGTCCATTTATACAATGCTATGAAAGTGTGTCATACTGGTTTGCTACTCAGTGAGACTTTCTCTAGATATGACATGAGTCCTCGCAAGCGTATTGCCAAGTGCAACCGATTTTTTATATCCTGAAAACATCTTCAATACAACAATGCGTTTACTTGGCGCCGCAATTACAATGTAACTGCAGTCATAACCTGGCCATAGAACACCTTTCGGATCCTCCTTCACTTAAATGCCTAAAAAGTGCTGACAGTAAAACTTGCGAAACTATTTTCGCACAAGTTAAATTCTAAAGACCTCGACAGGGGACAACCCACACATTCTGTATTCAATTGCGTTCGTCCACTTTAAGTTGACTGACAGTACATTTACAGTAGGTACTAGCACAAGATCACTCACGATTGTATAACAATATCTCCCTCAGTTGCTTGCTTTTATCTGTTTCATATTGTGCCAATACCAATAGAAAACTCAGCCAGAATCAACTAGGTATATGGGAGCTACCTATGTAATTCACTGTGGTCGACATCCTGTGCAGCTCGCGATCCCATAGATCACACGTCTCTAGACCTAGAGCAACAACCGATGCCGATGGCGAAGCTGTAGCTGTCTGTCTATGCCGAAGAACTATTTAAACATTTATCGCAAGTTCAAATGTGTGTTAAACAACCGCCTACGCGAATTCAATTAAAATTTCAATTCATTTCGCATACACCCACATTGAGGAGAGAAGCGGAAGTTTATTAAAAAAACAAAAAAAAAACGAAGTGAATTGTGCCGTGCCCGTACCAGACCATGTGTTTGCAGAGAATACCATTTGCACAAGAAAAACAACCAGAATCGGCAGTCGGCACTTGGTGTGAAGAATACAAGCATTTATTTTTTATTTTATTTTTTTTTGTATTGATTAGTAGACACTTGCATTCGAAGGAGCAAATGTTTAGGCATACTAATTTACACAAAAAAAATGCAAAAAACTCTCAAGCGTATACGAAAATCTTCTATTGCACTCAGATTTAGTAAATACGTATTGTAGGTACACTGTTGGTAGGAGCAGAATGATATTGTGGAACTATGTCCGACATGGGGACCCTGATATTTTAGAGTCGGTGACGGAAATTCAAGAGCTATGGTGGTTCCACTTGAGCATCCATCCTCCTTGGGTCTTATAATAATGGATGGGCGGAATATTAGAAAATGATGATGGGTCAGTACATTAACGTCTTTCTGAAAAGTAAAAGTGCCACAGTCCACCACGGACATAAGAAACATTCATAAAGGAATAAATCGCTTATAAGAAACGCATGTGGAAGCAATGTGTGTGTTTTCATAAACGTCGAAAATCTGCGTTATTACAATCGTCGTTCTTTTTTGTTGCATTAATGAACACACTTATTCTGCAGCACGTATGTGCAGGCCTGCTTTAGTTCAATTTTAAGTAGTCACTGAATGTTCGTAAACTTCAGACAAAAATCATCACAATAGTTTGGTTTTCGCCACATTCCGCACCGCAGCTTCTCTTTCCCTCAAAAAAAAAGTTAAATTTATTTATAAAAACATAAAAATAAAAATTGCCAGTAAAACTTAAATTTTTCGCCCTTAAATTTGTTTACCTCCCGCGCTTTCTGCAGTCAAAAAAATATGGATGCACAATCTGTCAGGCGCTGATGACATTTACGACGTTTACGAACATATCTTCTGCAATTCATCTGAGTTTGTTCGATCAAAAATCTGACTTTATGAACACATTTTACGCAGATCTTAGTTAGGCAGACGTTCACGAAAAAAAACCCTATGTCTTTTCTCTATCATGCCCATATAAAAAACAGCTGTTATAAGAAAAACGCTTTTAAAAAATCGGATATAAGAAACGAACACAAAATTTACTATTAAAAAAATCTCCCTCATATCAGAAACCTGCATTTTTATGTTTAATAAATTATTTCTCTTATGATTATGTTTCCTTTCTTTTCATATCAAAAAAGATCGTTTCTACCATTCGTTGTTTTTTTATAAGAAACTTTGTTAAGAAAAAACATTTTTTTTTTTGACTGTATTGAAATGTATTCTCGAAGGATAAGGATAGGTACCCATAAAATTTTTGAGCATCCCATACATACAACTCTATCGAATAAAAATAAAATAAGTTCAATGCAACTATAATCTTATGAAGCATTTAAAATTTGAAGACCAACTGCTACTTTTAGATTGGTTTTAGAAATAACTGCGTTTGCTAGGAATGTATCTGTAGTTTTAATACATGTGATTGTGATATGGGTCTACCACGACATCTGAAAAAAAAAACATAGCACTTAAAAATATTAAAAAAAAAAAAAATTAAATAAAAGCATAATCTAGAACTACAAAAATCATTTCTGAGTGGGGAAGCGAGGAGTAACAACGATTCTCGCTTGTTCTCCCTGACAATTTCTGTTGGGAAATTATGTCGAATTTCAGTTTTTTGCGACTTTTGGTAGGAATGATAGCTATTTCGAACAATTAACGGCCCAGAAAAAACTAAACAAGATATATCGCTTAGCATGCGTTGGTATAACGGGGGCAATGAAAACTTGTCCAACTACAGCCATAGGGGCAATGCTCAGCCTTCTGCCTTTACATATTTCTGTAAAGAAGGAAGCGAGTCTCAGTGCCCTTAGGCTCCCTGATATATCAAATCTTAAAGCAGGAAATCTGACAGGACACCTTCGAGTATTACAAATGCTTCAAGATGATCCTGTGATCAAAGTATCAGACACCATGCTTAAAAGACTTCGCTTTTCCAGAAAATTCAAGATAGTCATATCTGACAGGAGTACCTGGAAAACCAACCAATTCGTAACACGACCAGGATCACAAATCTGGTACACCGACGGTTCAAAGATGGAAGATGAAGCCACCGGTGCTGGGGTCTATGGGCCTAGGTTCCAAAGAGCCGTAGCACTAGGAAAATCACCAGACATCTTTCAAGCGGAGGTACACGCCATAGAGATATGTGTCCGGGAATGCTTACGGAGGCGCACTAAAGGTGCCCGTATCTACATCCTCTCAGACAGCCAGGCAGCCCTTAAGGCCCTAATATCGTTTTCGATCAGATCAAAGCTAGTTTGGGAATGTTTCAATCTCCTCGAAGAACTGGCAAAGGACAACACAGTCACTGTTGCTTGGATACCAGGCCATGAGGGATTTGAGGGCAACGAACGAGCAGATTGTCTGGCGAGAAGAGGTGCATCACGCCTGCTCACCGGTCCTGAACCCTACTTCGGGTTACCTTTGAGTTACATACACTCAAAATTCAGGAAATGGGAAGATGATCAACTTGCTGAATACTGGACGGAATCAAAGGGACAGAGGCAGGCAAAAAGATTCATAAGCCCAGCTCGTAGTAAAGCAAAAAAGTTACTTGAGCTAAGCAAAGAAGATCTAAGGATCTTAATGGGTTATCTTACTGGTCACTGGCCACTAAGATATCATCTCAAACAAATTGGACTTTCCAACGATGACTCCTGTCGACTCTGCGGAGAAGAGGAGGAGACAACGGAACACATACTCTGCGAATGTCCTGCTGTGGCAAGGGGCAGAGTGATCCATATGCAAAGGGCGATTTTAAGTCCTGCGGATATCGGAAACATGGAACCAAGAAGGGTGCTGAGGTTTATAAAGAGCCTCAACAGCTCCCTGGTTTAAATAATAAAGGCCAACACAATAGACCTATTCTGGTCGCAGTATACAGGGCCTATTACTTACAATACTATACAATATTTCGAACTACACCACTAATTCATCATCAGACTTCTTTGAAGTGATTGTTTGAATAGTTTTGAATTCTGACAGTCAATTCTTTGTATATAATTCCATTTGCAAAGACATTTCTGTTTTTCCCCTGATGTCAGGAAATGAACTGACTTGCGCCAACTGAGCGACGAGTACAAGCCCGACAACTGGTGATTAGAACGGAGGGGGAGACCTACCTCTGTGCGTTGTTGTTGCTACGAGGTGTTTATTTGTCAATTGTCGTTCTCTCGAGTCATTTCATTTTAGACTTGTTTTCACTATGTTCGCAGTTTTATTTTCGAAATTAAGTCTTTCTAATTTTTTTGTACTTTCTAGATTTAGCTCCATTCGAAATTTTTGCATGTGAGATTTATGAAATTCAATTTCAAAGATATTGTCCACTATAGATTTGGTCTTGACTTAATAATTGATATTCGTTTCGAAATAACTATTTTTTATTCTCGCTTTGTCTACTTCGAATTTTGAGAACCTATAAAACAGTTTTAAGTAGAGTTTTTTGAATCAGTGGCCCTAATCTGCATCTCGTTCCGAAAGTAAAATGAAACAGAATAAAATATACTACTCTCGGGTTTAGAATTTCGTAAGTGGAATGAATATTGTTTGATAATTATTATAATTTCATATATTTTTTTGGATTTTGAAAGTATTGCAGATAGCGTGACTGTTGTGCGACTAATGTTGTAATTTGGCACTTTTTTGAGAGCCTTCTCCAATTTTTTTGCTTTTTGGCTTTCAAAAAAATTTATTTAAAAATCATGCTGTTATTTCCAAATAAAAATCTTTAAAATCTATCGCAGTTTTCCATCACATCACAACACTATAATAGTGTTTAGCGAGCCAATTATTGTTAAATATCATTAAAAAAAAATTAATTTCCATAATAACTTCAGAATTTTTTTTTTGATTGGCCATTTTTCTTGCGACTTGTCGGAATTCTGCAACGGTCACCCTGATTATAGAGTAGCTATCTAAAAGCGAATCGGAAAGACTGGAACTTTGGGGACGAAATAGAGAGTATGGTATGGAGAGAGATTTAAAAAATGAACGAATTTTCAATTCAATTTAAATTTTAATTCAATTTTAATTTCAATTTCTAGTTTCCAAAAGATAATCGTTGCTCCCCTTTTTTAATGAGGTAGCTATTTTAATTTGAAATTCTCCAGTGGCTCAGCGGGATACCTATCAATACTATGAAGTTCATTATCTATATATTAAATCAAGATGTACTGGAACATTTTTTTAGTGTAATTCGAGCAAACTAATGTAGGTATACCTATACGTATCCTGGAATGCAAGCTGTGACACACATTTCTGCAACATCACTTCTTAGTTAAGTTTACCAAAATTCGTTTACTATAAGCTATCGATGACATGCCAAATTCATTGGCAGTTTCTTTATTTTGCCAAATTATTTTCTATAGATGATTTATCGATTAATAAGAAAAAAAAAAAGTGATAAGAGAAACACCATCTGCCCGGATACGATTGCACACAATGTGTGATGGTCACAAATCACAATTTATCTGAATAATAATTAATAAACAATTAGTTTTGGGCCATCTTTGGACATTTACCAACATACCAATCAATTTCAGTCGCTACCACAACGAATTGGTATAAATATGTGTGTCGATTCCAGCAAATTGCAATATTTTTTAAACAATAAATCAAACGATTTTTTTTGTTTTCTTGTTTTATGCTGGATTATAATTAAATTTAAATATTCGACATGCATAAATCATTCGAATTCAGAGAATCAACAAAGAGTGCAAAAGTATTTGTAGTGTTAATCTAAAATTAATTAATTGTGGATTCAGTTTGGCTTCCGATTTATTTTTTATATGTAGAGATAATGATGGAAGTTTAATTTGTACATTTGTGTGACTGCCAAAAGCATAAGTTTTTTTAAATAAATACTCATTTAAAATGATTGCATACATATTTATTTATAACTCTATTTGATTGATTGTTGTGCTTAAAGTGTGAGCAAGTAGGTATGTATGATTTCATCTTAATTTAAATGGTTTAACTTATTTTACTTATACAGCTGAGTTTTTTTTTTTTCTGTAGCGATGCAAATATTGTATTCATTTTAAATGACGTTTTCCTTTTTTTGATATTCCCCTCTTTCAAATCAGACGAGCTATGCAATGTTTCGTATATTTCCCATTCAAAAGGTGATTATTGTATCGTAGCTAAGGTTGCCAGACGACCGGGACTCGCCGGGATTGTCCAGATATTCTAAGCGGTGTCCAGAGTCCCGGTGAAAAATGAATTGTCCAGTCAAAAGTCCCGGCGAAACTTATTTTTCAAATTCCATTATTTATTGAAAAAAGTGTATGTATTTCCAATTTCATAAAATTACAAAATAAAAAAATTCAATCACTGTGAAATACTTTCAATTTAAAAATGTAAGAATTTGACTGAACTCATCCACTCAACGAAATTGCAATCACTTTCTAACATTGGCACATTTGTTCGAACAGCTTGACTCAATGCGATTCGATCGAAGTCCATTTCTCGCTCCAATTCTCGATTAAATGCATCTTGCATTGAATGATTTGGCTGTGGTATCCCCACTTTGCACAACAAATTGCCACTCATGAGCAGACACATATCCTCGATCAATATCAAAGCTTTGTTGCGCATTTCATCTGACATCTCCAGTTCATTATCCGATGTCACAGTGCGAATTCGATGCAAAATATCATCGGCGATATCATCTTTGTATAATCAAAGTATCTACTTCATTTCAAAAAGTTACTTAATGTAACATAGTAAACATAATTTATTAGAACAAACTTTTTAGGTATATTAAAAAAAAAAAACTTCAAAATTGTGGACAACAACAATTTGCTTGGAAAATAATTAAAATAATTGACAACAACAATTGCTTTTAAAATTTAAAATATTTTTTTTTATTTGAATTATATAAATATGTATAGATATAGATAGATATGTTGTTGTCAAAGGCCCAAACTCGGGCGCTAGGTTTGATTAAAAATACGTCGGTCAAAGGTCGAAATTGGGTTTTATTTCGGCCTTTGGCTGATGTATTTTTAGACCCTAGGAGCGACTGAACTTCGTTGTTTGACTATAACATTATATGAATATGAAGAGAAATGTGATTGAAATCTTTGTTTGTTTTTGTAATTCTTTTTTGTTTTTTTATTGAAATAAATGCGCTTATTTGTACATTAATAAAACAAATTATTTCCCTTTTTTCATTAATAAACAAAAATAAAATAGTCGAAACTTGAAATGTCCAGACGAGTCCCGGAATTTCAACATAATGTCCAGATATGTACTGATTTCGAACTGGCAACCCTAATCGTAGCTGAGGGAAATTAGTGGAGAAAAAAGGAATAAAAACCGTCACACTCCGAAGTAAAATAATACGCCTCAACGAATAAAAATTACAGTGAAAAAGTGTTATTAAAAAAAACGTTATTAAAAAAAATGGCCTGCCGAAAGACTGACCTTCGTCGTACAAATCTCAGAATCTTCTCGGTCTTTCATTAAGTTTATATCTTCGCTCAATACATCGACTGCAGAGTTCCAATACTCATGCACTTCGATACAATTTTACTAATCTATTAGAATTCTGAATGAGAAACCTTTGTACACTTAGAACTTTGTATATGATGTATATGACCATCAGCAGCAGCAGTTAGAACATTATATTAGGTCTGTTCCATTAGGTGCATTTGTAGTAAGAATGGAAAAGTTTGTCAAAAATAAATTCTCTCGGAGAGAAGCGGACTTACAACAAAATTAGAGAACACTTTTGTAGTAGTCTATGAAAAAAAGCAGATACCTAATTAAAAAATAAAACTAACAATATAAGTTGATCCACACCGCACAGAAAACCGTGTTTTCGTCGAAAACTCGAAATTGCATTCACACCGAACAACAAATAGTTTTCGTTCGACCTTTCAATCAGCTGTTTGGCACTATACTCTGTCCAAGAAAAATTGTCAGTACAGGCCTTATGGGAAGCTCTTTTTTCTACCAGTGGTGCCTGTAGTACTCTCACGGCACTCAAACACAAGATTTGCCACTGAAATAAAAACGAAACCACTGGCATTCCAAAGAATTTTGTTGTTGTAATTTTCCTGAAATTCGCATACATCCCTTCACAACCAGTCTGCCACACAGTTGCGGGCAGAATGAGCACGATCGCTTGTGTTCGCTTGCTATTATCATCAACCAAATAAGCAGTGTGAGCACGGTTGCCACTTTGGTAATAAATTACCAAATCTGGTAATTTTTTTCTTAGTTCATGATTTTTGGTAATTTGGTAATTTTTATCTGGTTTTGGTAACTTTTTGAACAGGAGCATCAAACAGACGAACTCGATATCATCACATGGAAATGCTGCCTTACTTTTTCTGCCCACTACGTGTAAGGTTTAAAAGTATTCCTAGTACTTCAGTAAGTTACGTTCTGTAATGTACCTTATTGAATTAAAAAACCTTTGGTTAAAATGAATTGATATTTGTCAACAGTTTTCTTTTAGTTTCTATGAAGACTTAAGGAAACTTCAGAAATTCAAATAAATTTCACGATTTCCTATAAATTATTTTTCACGCCTAAATGTCCAAAATGTAATGCGACTGTAAATAAAACCCAAGTGTCTGCCATATCAGTATTTGAAGTAACTATTTTTCACTCGAACTGCGTATTACCTACTCATATTTTCACATGGAAAGTTAAATTTGACATTTCGCGGAGAAAAATTTGTATGAATTGGATTCAACTTGAGAGGCTTTACGTGTTCTGCATACTAGGCTTAAACATAGGTGCATTTTTTTACTACCATGACATTTTTTTTTATAAATCAGAGAAAAATCAAACGACACCAAAAACTCATATTCATACTGGCTAAAGACGATATGTACGATTTTTTCGTGTTTTATCATTTTTCCAGATTTTTGGTAACTTTTAGCTTGGTTTGGTAACTTTTTTTTCCATTTTTGGTTGCTAATTTTTTTTGCAAGTGGCAACCATGAGTGTGAGTGACTGAAGCACATCAGAGAAGTGTTACCATATGACAATGTTAGCATATCATTGAGGGTTTTTCTTTGAATTTTGTCAAAGAACTTTCGGTTTTGGTGCTTTTTGGAGCTTTTTGGAGCTTTTGAGAGCGGCATATTATTTGGGGTGCTGCCATTCGGCTTTAATTTGTTTGTATTTGTGAAAGATCCAATAATATTCCGTTAAAACATATTTTTGAATGTTGTCTTTTGGAAATAGAGTTTATTCGTGAGGTGTTTTAATGCATTAATTTCACTAACGCAACAAGTGATCATATGTGCGTTGTAGAGATATTGCAATAAATTAATAGTGATTACTAGGGCAACTCAACCGGATTCATGCAAAAGCATGGTATTTTAAGGGATAAACTTTGATTAAATATTTTATTATAGAAAACTAAGTACAAATTTTCAGCCTTATTCGTAAAGGCATATTTCTGCATGTTTTGGTAGGTAGAAATTCATATTTCACTTTGTAGAGCATATTTTTCACACTAAAATATCAAAATGATGAAGCAGGTAGATCTATACTGTTTATTTTCGGTCGTTGGGTTTTACCACATCCGGTCACTCCTCTCCAGTAAAGTAAATGCCTTGAAAGGATTTTATCATCCTTTTTTTTTGCTACTATTTCCGCGAAGTTCTGCATTGACGGGTAGTAATTTTTTAACAAATATGTAATCTAGGTATATATGTCTATATTAAAAAATGTATGTAGAGCTGCAAAGTGCAGTCCTTTTACCATCTGTTTAGGTATATGACATTGCGTCGTGGTTATATAATTTTTTCTAATTGCCTGTTTGTGTATGTAAGCGGAAACAATGGTTGTTATCTCAATCGCGGATAGTGCATCTAAGCAAGTGGTTAACTTTATTGTGCATATGAATAAACAGAAACATGGCTACAAAGTCTTCAAAGGATCTAAGTGTAGAAAAGAAACAACAAATTGTTGATGCAACTGAAAAATTCTATGGCCTTTTCAAAAATAAATCGGAAGCCGTAGGAAATGCGGCTACTGTTTTTTCTGTTACGGAACGAACTGTATACAGGCTTTTTAGGGAAAAAGCAATCAAAGGCCACAATTCACCACCAAAGAAGAAAAATAATTCCGGTATCAAGAGCAAGGTGGATGATTTTGAAAAATGTACGATTAGGCGGATAGTCCATCAGTTTTTTATGGATAATGACCTTCCGACGCTAGACAAGATATTATTGGAAGTACAAAAAAGTGAAAATATAACAAAACTAAGCAGATCAACATTGCATACAATATTGCAAAAAGATCTCGGTCCTAAATTCGTCAAACGTCAGCGAAAGAATTTGTTGTTGGAAAAAAGTGACATTATTTCTTGGAGACGAAGATATCTACGCGAAGTAAAAAAAAAATAGAGAAGAGAAAAGACAGATTTATTTTACTGATGAGACCTGATTAAATTGGAAGACGGTAACCCTAACAGTATTGCTCTCTGAGTTATGGCGAATTATCATACACACTACGGCAACCCTGTGAGAGCTTTAAAAAGGGACCGATTTATGTAAGTCATTGCAACCAGACTGAGAGACAAACATCCTATCTTGCCTGTACTGACAATTTTTCTTGGACAGAGTATAGTCGTGAAACATCTGTGTAAACTATTTTGCTTACAAATTTCGATGGCATTAATTAACAAATAAAATTAAGAGAATTTAAGAATAATATTAGCCCATCAAATAAGTGTGGAAAATGATTTGAAGTTGTAACTTGTGAGTTGTGACATTTGTTCGGACAGCTGTGGATCAATTGCCGTCCTGTGGTACTGTGATATCATAAGTAATTTATCATTTCAGTTTTCACAGGAGCTTTTCATTTTATTACTTCACGAAAACAACTAATGCGATTCTCGAACTCATTATGATAAAAAGGTGTCTAAATGTGTTCTTATGTACTAAATGATAAATGCTGTCACCTATGCGCTTGTTGTTTTCATTCAGTTTGTTGAGTTTAAACTTCGCATATTTTATAATAATGTCAGGAATAATCATAAGAGTAATTTTTAACAATAGGCGTCGTATTGAACAAAGGTGATTTATCAATTCGTTGTTTTGTTTTCAACAAAAATAATGTGTTCTTTTTCCCTAGAAATAAAGAGGCAATTTTGCGATGTTCCCTTCGGGATAGTCATAACCCGTTCGAGGTACAACGCAACGCATAAGCAAAAAAGGACTTTTGTCAAAAGATGTATTGGTATTCTAAGTTTACATGTTTACATGTAGGCTGTCAAATTGCAGTATGATTACGAAGTAGATATAGCTGGCGAGGATCCGCACTCTTTATCGGATCAAATTTTGCAAGAAGGCAGACGTATCGAAACAGAATAGTTAGCCAGGCATTTGATTTTTTAATAAAGCTAAAGTTGTAGTCGCAGTAGCTTAGTGGTTAGTGTGTTGGACTGCTATGCGGGAGCAGCGTTGCCATAGGTGCAGATTTGTCTGCATTTTGCAGATTTTCAACCTTGCTGCAGACTTTTAAAAAACAGAAATCTGCGCTTCAGATTTTGTCTGCATCCGCAATAATTTATTTTGTTCTTTTTAACAAATTTTAACATTTGTTTCACACTTGATTTCACTGTATGCTGTCATTTACGTATTCAGCTTGTTACATAAAAAAAAAAATATGAAGGAAAATTTTGCTATAGAAATCTGCATTGCAGATTTTTTTTTGTCGTAATTGCAGATTGGTAAAAATATTTTCATAGCAACACTGTTGTGTTCCACTTTTTTCTCTCTATCAATATTCGTTACGTTTTCAGTTTTTAAATGTGGTTTTCCTTTTTCGTATACGTAGCTGTCAGTTTACGACGACAAACAGACTGCCGACTGACGTTATTTGAATGTTGCTGGCTGAACTGTCATCAGTATTTCAAATTGTTCTTGGATGGTGCAATTGCTGTTGATATTTGTAAGTTCTTAGCGACAATTTTAGAGAATTTGAAAATATTTTCGCTGCGTTGAATGCGTTCCGCTGATTCATTTTGACGTTTACAAACGAAAATGTGTCAACATAAACAGG
Source organism: Cheilosia urbana (assembly GCA_946477585.1). Taxonomy (NCBI): domain Eukaryota; kingdom Metazoa; phylum Arthropoda; class Insecta; order Diptera; family Syrphidae; genus Cheilosia; species Cheilosia urbana. The sequence continues at coordinate 71,566,754 of OX297855.1, forward strand.
TATATAAAAGAGTTAACTTTCAAGTGTTTCGTCTATCTATATCCATATCGCGGACGTAGCACCCCCTTTACAAATTTCAAAAATGTTTTGAATTCATTTTGACGTTTCTGAGTTTGAAATTTTTTAAATGAACATTGACAGTAGTTGATAAGTTAAACAAATTCAAATCTAAATTAGCGACAATTTGTTCAGGCGTTTACTTTAATATTTTGAATATTTTCAACAATAGAAAATGACGAAATATAACGTCTGTGAGGATGTCACGGATAGGTCAAAATACACAGGTACCTGAGTTTGTTTTGGGCTTTCATATATCAGACAAACGGCAATGCCACGTTAATCGATTTTTTTGTAAACAAATTTACTAAATTGTAAATATTTATTTTATTTTCAGTCAAAACTGATCGACATACTGTCAAACTGGATGACAGATGCAGAATATCTTAGTAGATTTCAAACTCATTTGACCTCCTGGAATACACTGGCCGTATCCGGAAGCCTAAAGGATTTTGATGTTTAGACTCAGAAAAAAAAAAAAATAGACCGTTCGAATGCAGAATATTGCTAAACAAATTATCATCAAATGTCCCATTAAATAGCTTTAGGATTAAATAAAATGTACTTACCGAATAATATTTCTATATCTTCAGACAGGCATCAAAATTCCAAATCTCTGACAATCGTAATCGGTTTCTTTCAGAACTATTAAAAGTACTTTCCACTTGTACACAATAAAGTTCTAATGCCACGATGAAAGCACTGATCGCCCGACACAGACACAGACACAATCACTAAAATGCGGAGTCCCAGAGCTCTGCAACCTTTTTGATTTTGATTTTTTCTTCTGCTTTAAAAAAAAAACACACACACACACCCCGAAACATAAAAACCAAAATTGAAATGCTTGCCACGAAATAAATTAGAATATTTTTGAAATCCGAAAAGCGAAAAATTAATTACTGCTAAACAGTGATTTTAATCACAGTCACAGTTTCGACATAGCTCATCTCTAGAAGAAACCCAATCGGATAGCACATCAGAAAAATTGCATCATCCATTCTACTCCATTCCACCTCCACTAGGTGGTGGTCGATCTGCTCTGCATGCGAAAGAGAAAGATACTTGCAATGGCGCATATCTCTTTGTTCATTCACTCACACAGTGTTTGTTCGTTCGCCGTCGCCGGTTGCATTTCATCTCCAGAATTGTCCCGTGGTGATTATGGAAAAGTGCATTAAATTCGGGATCATAGGGGCTTGAAATACCGGCTAACGGAAACGTAAGTCATTGAAGCGCGTCTTAAGTTTGCGAGTGTTTCGGAAAATGTGAAATTTTGTTAAAAAATCGCAAGTTAAGTTTTTGCAAAAGTAATGGCCGCCCTTGGTTAATCTATTTCCACAGATTTTCGTTCAACTCGGTTTCGTTTTGTTTCGCTTTGTTTCATTTCGTCTTCACTTCAATGGCCGCCGTCGAATCAAGTTTAATTCATTTTTCGCTTTTCGGATTTCAAAAATATTCTAATTTAGTTCGTGGCGAGCATTTCAATTTTGGTTTTTATGTTTCAGGGTGTGTGTGTGTTTTTTTTTTAAAGCAGAAAAAAAAATCAAAATCAAAATGGTTGCAGAGCTCTGGGACTCCGCATTTTAGTGATTGTGTCTGTGTCGGGCGATCAGTGCTTCCATCGTGGTATTAGAACTTTATTGTGTGCAAGTGGAAAGTACTTTTAATAGTTCTGAAAGAAACCGATTACGATTGTCAGAGATTTGGAATTTTGATGCCTGTCTGAAGATATAGAAATATTATTCGGTAAGTACATTTTATTTAATCCTAAAGCTATTTAATGGGACATTTGATGATAATTTGTTTAGCAATATTCTGCATTCGAACTGTCTATTTTTTTTTTTTTTCTGAGTCTAAACATCAAAATCCTTTAGGCTTCCGGATACGGCCAGTGTATTCCAGGAGGTCAAATGAGTTTGAAATCTACTAAGATATTCTGCATCTGTCATCCAGTTTGACAGTATGTCGATCAGTTTTGACTGTAGATAATGATTTTTATTTTAGGTAGAAAATAAAATAAAATATTCACAATTTAGTAAATTTGTTTACAAAAAAATCGATTAACGTGGCATTGCCGTTTGTCTGATATATGAAAGCCCAAAACAAACGCAGGTACCTGTGTATTTTGACCTATCCGTGACATCCTCACAGACGTTATATTTCGTCATTTTCTATTGTTGAAAATATTCAAAATATTAAAGTAAACGCCTGAACAAGTAAAATCCCGCGATTTTTTAAAATAAAACAACTACTTTTGATTGTAAAAGCGGGATAATAAGAAACGGGATTATAAAAAACGGGATTATAAGAGGCGGGATTTTAAAAAGCGGGATTTTAAAAAAGCGGGATTATAAAAAGCGGGATTTTAAGAATCGGCATTATAAAAAGCGGGATATCGAACCTAACCCATTGTAGATCCCTTCCATTCGTTCCAAAAATGAGAAACTCACACAAAACGAATGGTTGTGAGAAGCTAGGCCTAGGGTCTCTCCGGACCTGTTGCGCCAACTATTTTTTTTTTTTTTTTTTAAGTAAAAGTCTTAAAAATAAAAGAACAATAAACATTAATGCATTTCATTTAGTGAAAATTATTATTTATTTATCAGTGGTTGGAGCAACTCATCCAATTTTTTTTATTTTATGTATGTTATTTTGGATTTTATAGTATTCCTCCGTTAACATGATTTTCTTTTCCACTAACTTAATTTTCTTTTCTTTCACCTCTTAACTTACGTTTTCACACTTCTTCACAAATGATCGTGAATCGAATTCAGCGTGAAGTTGTGACAACTCTTTTCAATTTAACATTCACAGTATCACGGAACGGGAATTGACCCCCTGCTCTGGTGAATGTTGCAAAGGTGTGTTTGTTTCAAAAACCCAACGATTGGAAGTCGTTTTCGCGATGTTTTCGTGGAAAACGACGTTAAACGACTCGTTTTGAAAACTTAAATATGTATGGGAAAACTCCTGTTTTCGATGAGGTTTTCGGGTGTTTTAGCGAAAAATCGGTTTTCGGGTCGGTATTAAAAATTACGTGGAGAAGATTGTACCTTTTTACAGCGAAGAAGAATTTCGTCAACACTTTCGAAAAGAGTCTTGAGAAGAACATTCAGTTTTATGTTGCCGCCTGTTGCTATTTTCTATTATTTACGTACACAGGAAATGATAACATATGCACCCTCATGCTATAGGACAACAAATTTCAAATCATCTGTCAGAGGTCAATTGACAGACAGCTTTTCCAATTCTTACTACAAACAATTTGTTGAGTAAAAATTCGAAACATTCTCAGTGGAGAAAAAATAAATAGTAAAAATTCATAAAATTCAAAATAAAGAAATTAACCTATCATGACGAATCGCAAGAGTCCTTTCCAAATGCGGGCTTTGCTAGTACCTACAATATTTTGCTCACTATTGATTCAGAGAAGATCTTGCAGACCCTCGATCTTCTCTCTCTACCGTGTGTTAAGCAAGCTGCAATGCACACTCTAGTAGTTGGTCTTATATTTATTTTAATTTTGCCACATTCATTTTAAGCCACAAGTCAAGCCCTTCCTTCTGCAAAATTGCTATTGCTACAAATGTTCGTCTATAATCGTATGAAAGAGTCACTATTCATCCCCATATTCAAGATATTTGGGGCAATATTGCAAAAACCCGCAAAAACCCAATTCCGACTTAGGATTTTTTTCCGCTGCGCTACCTCTCGCGAACGTCTGACAAACATCCGAGAGTATAAATGTCTTGAAAGAGCTTCTCAATTAGCCGTTTGGAGTCGGCATAAAATTGTAGATCCCTACCATTCGTTCCAAAAAAATGAGAAACTCACACAAAACGAATGGTTGTGAGAAGCTAGGCCTAGGGTCTCTCCGGACCTGTTGCGCCAACTATTTATTTTTTTATTGCTAGCGTTATTCGAGTACGGTTATCAAACGTGGGACTAATACTGAAGTGAAGTGGGACCTTTTTCAAACATATTTCCATATTGAACACATTCACGAAATGTTACATAAACTTTCCATCCTTTTAATGAAAATATAAAACAAAATATATTTGAGAATATTAAGTTATTTTTATTTAAATTAAACTGAAGTTGAAACTATTTTAAGGGTTGGTTGACGTTTTTGTCCCCCCTAAAATTCCATAAAGTCCCCTTTTTTTGTTTTCAAATCCGGTAATCCTATATTCAACATACACAATAAATAATAAATTCCGACCTGAATAAACTTGTGATAAACCCAATGGAATCCACAATCTCAATCTCAGCCGGTTCGGATCAAAATCATTTCAATACACATACCCGTCCTGTTCAATGTGAACATTCTGGAATAAGTTGTTGCCTTCAATTAGCTAAGTTCAGATGCTTACAAACTGAAACTGAAAGCTATTTATGCTCTGCATACTTCTACAGCTACTATACTACTTTTAGTTAAACCATTTCAAAAATAGCGTACACCCAGTCAAATAGCAAGAGTCTAACGAACAAAAAATTTCTTAGATTTCTTCCCAATGTTGCACCTTGTTGTAAGTCAGCCATACATTCTCGGGAAATTAATTTGAAACTTTGCACAGAGCACGCTGTTCATACAAAGAAAGGTCAACTCCAACAAATGTGACCTCCTTCATGTAGGTAATCTTCTCCTCGTCTGGGAACGAAAAAATGTGTGTGCGTGTCCGCGCCCGCTCCGATCTTCGAATACAATGCCATTGCCAACCGAGCCAAGATCAATTTCCTCATGGTGGTGGTTAAATAATTCACATTCCACGAATCGCGCTGTACGCCTATTTTAGAAATTTCCCTAAGTGTGCTACACCGAACAGAGTCGTCGTCGTCGTCGTCTTCGTCGTCGCGTCGGAAGAGGAGATGTGCTTTTCCGCTAAGAATTCTCCATGAACGTGCCATAAATTTCCCAACCGGGACCCCAAAGATTCCCAGATGTGATTTTATTGTACCGCAAATGGGCGGAAGTTTATTCCATCCAATGCGAGTCACCATAATCGAAATATTGGTTTTGCACTTGCATCGATCCGCCAAAGGGGGAGTCCTATCGGCCGTGTCGGCCCGATCGCACTGGTGCGCTTTGAGGTTTCGGCATTCGTCGTGGTCAGGTGCGAAATAAATTCCTTGGGGGGTTCGATTTTTGTGATGCTGTCGCTGTTATTGCGATTGTGTGCGGCCTGTGGGCAGATGATTCAAGTCATCGATGTCAGCGGCGGCCGAGCACTAGAGGTACCTACTATATAGGTACAAAGCGGCGAGGTTATGGAGTCTAGGAGTAAGAATTTCTGTCCATCGACTGCGCACAAAGCGAGATCTTCATTTCGAGGCACAATTAAAATTATTCGCGATATGTGTGCACACTGCGCGGAATTAAGAATCAAATATTGGCCGACGACAACGATGGTACATAGCGTTCCTCGCCGGCCTGCGATGAGCTACGAGTATGTTGGGGATGATTGTTATGCCGGATAGAGGAATTCAGAAATGGTACTCTATATATGGAGGGTTTGCTCTATGTGGTGTGTGCGGTGTGTTTAGCTTTGATGAAGTTGGAAAAGAATTTCGATTAACAACAAGTGCGTTGTATTACCTAATTATGCGAAAAGCGGCTTTAACAGTCGTTAACGTGCACTGAAATCCAATGTTGGGTTTTTTTTGTAACAGACAAATTTTCTCAAATAATAAATTTCAACGACAGGCCTGCTAAATAAATATTTTTAGCTTGAAGACGAAAAGAACCTTCAAAGAACCTTATGGGAGGGAATTGCAAAATTCTTTCACATACGAATACTTTTTTTGGAAGCAGCAAATCGCGAATTTAAGCCGTCAGTTTGTGGTTGCATTTATTATTATTTTTTTTTTTTTTTTTCACGGATTCGTAGTACTCAATCGGTTGCTGTTTTTTTTTACGAAGGGTGATTTAAAAGTCATATGAACTCCCCCTGCTACAACCATTACCATTCCCTTTTTCCGCATTTTGGAGTAGAGGCCACTTAACGTGTAAACATTTGTTGACTCTCCCTTACGTAAACTATATCCTCACACTTCCTTCTTCAGTGCTCTCCTTTGCAAGTGTCATTCACTCATAATCATTCGCTGCAATCATCTATCTTTTCAGCTACTGAAGTAGCTGATGATGTTGTACTCCCAATGCAGATTTGTAACCATTAAAAATGTTTATGTAAATTAGTTCAAGGGATGCCCATACAACATACGAAGCGACGCTGTAACAGCCTACTTCTACTAACGCATTCCACGCTTAGCATATCTATCTGTAAGATGGCCCAAAACGAACTCCATAACAGACAGACGACTCTGAGAATGAGAAACAGAGCCGATGGCAATGGAAATTTGAAATGTATATATATGCTCACTTCGGTTGTCTACTGAAAATGTTTTACGATGTTCCCATTTCGGACCGACATCGACATCACCATCCACTCGCCGCCGCCGTAATGAGTTAGGGGGCTAGCGCTAGAAGTGTACCTAATTACAAAATCGAATAAGTTTGAGTTTCTTTTATTTTAAATTTACGTCAGATGCTAAAGCCCGTAGGTCTGTCAAGAAACATATATCCACACAGATAGCAACACAGCTCCATTGCTTGTGCCTAGATAAAAGGCGTTTAATGACCGTGGAGGCAATGAGGTAAAATTTAGCCCTAGGCATTGTCTGCCGGACCAGAAGTACTAATTGTAAATGGTTTTTGGCGGTTGGCGTGAAATTTCTAATGTAAGTGCCATTTAATGGTGAACTTTTGTGCTCGCGGAGAACCATAATAGAAATTCAGAGCGTTAAAGGAGGCATTTTACCAGCTTTATTCAAATTGATTGTATCTACAATGATCTTGGTGCTGTGATGATAATGACGATGAAGACGATGATGATGGTGATGCTGAACTTGGCTACTTGGCAGTAGCAAATATCTATATCAGAGTATTGACAGTTTGAAGGGTCTTCTTTCAAGTTTGGGAGTGCTTGGCCCACTTAATCGTTGTTTTTGTTTTTATTCGCCCCCCAGGGGGTGTTCTCTTTAAGACTATTTGTATCTAATGGAATTCTGAGAATAGAAAAACACGATAATGAGGGGAGGGGCATGAGCTTAACGTGTAATAATGGGAACAATGGATTGGTGTCTTCGGGTCTAAGACGTCGATGGCAGCGACATTCAATATTAAAACGAAAAAGTGTTTTTATTTTTTTTTTCAGGTATGCTCCAGAATATGGTAGGAGCAGTGGCTTAGTGGTTAGTGTGTTGGACTACTAAGCAAGGGGTCGAAGTTCGAATCCCGCAAAAACCCAAGTTACAACTTAGGTTTTTTCACTGCGCCACCTCTCGCGAACGTCTGACAAACATCCGAGAGTATAACTGTCTTGAAAGAGCTTCTCGATGAGCCGTTCGGAGTCGGCATAAAATTGTAGATCCCTTCCATTCTTTTCAAAAAATGAAAAAAAAAAAAACTCACACAAAACGAGTGGTTGTGAGAAGCTAGGCCTAGGGTCCCTCAGGAACTGTTGCGCCAACTATTTATTTATGCTCTAGTCTAGAATATTCACAGTACCTACTACATACTAAAGTAGGACATGAACATAATTTTATTTTGTGGACTGTCATTTATTTTAAGATCAACTCCATTACTGTGAGAGAAAAGAGTAAGTATACCTGCAACTTCTAACACATTTTTGTATTTTTCCGTTTGATCGTTTAACGTTACTAAAACAATGGTTTTGTAATAGAAACTGTAGCGAAATGTTATAGTAAAACAGCGGAGAAATTAAAATTTTTGACTTTAAATTCATGTTTATACTTATAGTTTTCTTAATTTATATACCTACCTACCTACTTCTTAATATATATACTTATTTGTAAGTGAGATAACAAAATTTCTTAAAATTATTCACGATATACCTACAATAACAATCAGCGTTATGCTGAGGTATCCAATTGGGTAATTTACCTCAAATATTTTAGGTTTGGCTCTATGCTCCAAGACAAAGAGAAATGGCTCACATCTGTCTCAAAACTTGAACATAATTTTCTTAAAAAGTTAAAACATTCACTAAGTGAACGCATTTTACAACAAAAACATTCTATCTATGGGTGAGTACGTTCCAACGTTGCCGTTTGGCAACAGGGAAATGAAAAGGAACAAATAAATATAATAATAACAGAATTGCTTACTAAAATTAAGCAATAAAAAGCTAATCTATCTATCTTCTCTTCTATCTTCTATCTATCTTCTTCTATCTATCTATATATATATAGAAATAAGTTGTATTGTGTTTGTCACCAATGTTCTCTGTAATGCGTGAACCGATTTTGATTCTGGAAATTTCCCATGAAAGGTGTCGTTAATACCATGGATCGTACGTACATGCAGTCTTTGTAGGTATATTGGTTCATGAGATATAAGATTTTTAATGATTTTTTTTTTGTATGGGCGGTGCCACTCCCCTTTGTCCAATATTGACTAAGCTTCACAGGTATACTCCTGGACCAATACCTAAGATTGTGTGTAAATTTGAACTTAATATAATATTTTCAATGCATTTTTTCTATGGGAGGTTCCACGCCCCTATGAACTAATAATCTTACAAAGACCGTATATGCTTACAAACAATGGTATTAACGTCACTTATGTATGTTTTAGTTTTATATAAGAAAGATGCAAGGCCAAGGAAAAATAATGAACTTTGAGTGTGCAAATGAATGTGGCAGCAAATATTTCTGGACATGGTAATGGGTATGAAATTTCAACATGGAGAGTTTTGTTGTCAGAAAGGAAAACAATTTCATTTGACAGTACAACAACTGTTTTCGTATGACTTCGTTGGGAACAAAAATCATTCAAAAAAATGGTTTCATGCCGACTTGCAGGGCAACATTTTCTCTTATACATCATTCAAACACACATTTTTTAACAATGGCACGGGATTCTACGCTGCAATCGGATTAACGGATTCAAGGCCAAATTTACCATCGGATGGGTGCCTGTAAATGAGGACGTACACCAATAATGGTGTACTTTATTTTGTCGCGTGATGATTAAGTCGATAGGCTGTACTGGGCTGTGCAGAGGGCAAACAGAAGTGACAAAAAATGAAAAAATCTTATATTTCGAAAGCCACGGAATCGATTGAGTTCAAATTTACACACAATCTTAGGTATTGGCCGAGGAGTATACCTGTGAAGATCAGTCAGTAGAACTAACCTACGATGGACCAATCTCATTACCTGCAGGCATACTAAAGAACTATGGCCAGAGGTGAGCAAAAAGAGATCTAAATGTATGATCGGACTAAGGCGCAAAGATGTTCGCATACTCACGGGGGTCATTACTGGACACTGTGCGATAGGCGTACATGCGGAACGGCTGGGGATACTGCATAGTGATTTTTGCAGAAGCTGTAGGGACGTAGAAGAAATAGAATCTGTTCGCCACCTACTTTGCGATACCCAGCCCTTAAAAACAGCAGACAGAGAATTCTCAATAGTTACTTCTTCGATGACCTAGAGGATCTGAAGAATGTTGATCTCAAAGTACTCCTGAGATTCATACTTAAATCTGGGTGGTTCTAGTAGATAAACAGACTTCTTATCAGTATTCACTAACTTGTAGAAAGAACTAGAGGATCAGGTTACAACGGAGCTTTAAGCACCCATGAGATTCATACTAAATCTATGTGGCTCCAATATTAAAAAGCGGTATATTTTCTTTTTTTTCGACAGGCTGCACTGGATGGTCTCCGTAACTGGACACAATGAACTCAACTGATGGTCTAAGTTAAGCTGTGGCAACCGCCACAAGAGCACCCATTTACCTACCCACCTATCATACCTGTGAAGATTGGTCAAAATTGGACAAAGGGGCGTGGTATCGCCCATATAAAAAAAAAAGCAATAAAAATCTTTTTCTGCCAAAAGGTTAATGGCTTATGTAATTGAAGCCACTATTAACTGGAAAATTTCAAGGCGAAGATGTATGAACCAAGCATCCCAATGATTCCATCTGATATTCCATTTGAATTTAAACGACTTCAGTTTCCTGTTTGCTTTGCGTTTGTGGTTACTATTAATAAGGCGCGGTTTGCCCCTTAAGAATTTGTGGAGTGAATTTAGAGTATCCAGTTTTCTCACATGGACAATCATAAGTAGCCTGTTCGCGTGTTGACAAACCATCGGTTTTGTATATTTACACCGAAAATGGAAAAACCAAAAATGTTGTGTACCACAAAGCATTTAAATAAAAAGTGTTTATCACTAATTTAAGGGAATTTGATTTTTTTATATTTCTATTTTTCACTACGAAGTGCGCAGGGGGTCCGCTAGTTTTGTTATTAAAAACAAGTAAATATCGGAACAAAAGCTCTGGGACCCTAGGACTAGCTTCTTCCTTCTTTTTATTTGAGTTTTACATTTTTGGGAATGAAAAAGATCCCCAAATTCGGGGCCTTATTTCATTTTCTCTTTTGGGGCCTTATTTCCTGCAGCCATTCCAAACGACTAAAGCTCTTTGATGTCAGCACACTCGGATATTTTTGTCAGACGTTCACGAGAAGTGGAGCAGTAGAAAAAACATTAAGCTGTAATTTTTAATTTGATCGAACTTTACATTTCTTGCTTAATAGTCCAACACATTAACGATACTAACCTCAACGCCACTGCACCGATTGGACTTAAAGTCAAAGCGCTGGCCGTATAAATGACAAATTTTAGCCTCGACTTTAAGTTTAAGGAAGCTCACAATTGCAAAATTTGTAGGGAAAATATAGCCACTGTGAACTGCTAAAATTTAGAGTCGAAACTAAAAATGGTTATTGGTATAACTGGTAAGGTCCATTTTGTATTATATATAGAGGTTTAATGAGTGCAGAAACAAATATGTACGACTGTACGTACCAATAACAAACACATTCTTACTCGTCAAGCCTATCATCTATGTTCGGGCCACAGATAATAGGTACTATTTCGACTTCCGCCTCTAAAAGCTGTTTCAATTTAAAAAATAATTGTTATTAATATGTTTCCTTTGTTATATAGCAACTATGCGCGTAGATTATCTAAATGGCATTGACAACATGTTAACGCAATGTCCAAATTCAAAAATCACATTGATGGAAGAAATCTTAGCTAATCTAAGCTTAAAAATATAAACACCCAAATCAAACATAATGGAATAAACTCTTGGGAACGACAAGTTTACTCTGTTAAATAAAGTGCTAGCTAAAAAACCCTATTCAAGACTTTTTATTGTCGCGTAAAACCTTCAAAGGCCTTAAATTGATTTTTATCGATTCAAGTTTTCTCTTTATTCCAATTTATGAATATGAATTCATAATTTTCTGATTTGCCATCCGAGTTTCAATTAATAAAACCAAAGAAAACCCAAAACTAAATGATTTGCACAATAAATCCAATCCGTAATCCATTTTTCCATTGACCTAATACTTAAGAGAAATATCTGATTCCCATAGTCTGCGCCGCATTTAAGAGCCGGCCTGTCGGCATCTGAATAAAATTTAATTAGTTCCGAGTGCTGCCTGAATTCTATAGTTTTAATCCAATTTTTATGTACACGCCAAAGACTGAAGACCATCTCGGCAGCCTTTATGGTTCTAATCAGATGCATGATGGAGTTCGAATTACGCGGAAGAATAATTTCACGGTCTTCCCAAGAGAGGCACAACTAGGGTTGATTCGATACCAGGTCAGTACTGATATCAGTACTATTTTCAGTACTTGCAACAGGGTATCGATACCCATGGAGTATCGAATAAAAAGTATCGATACCTACTCGTATCGAAACAAATGAGTCCTTCTTACTTTTTTCAACAACAATCAAAAACAACAACAACTATGTGATGAATCTTATGTGGTCTGGTGGCTGGATCACTTCAAACATAAACGGGGGGAATTAAACAACACAAACTATATTTGTTATTCAGATAATAATTAAAATCCATGTATATAAAAAAAATCATTTTCAGGAATTTCGTTCAAAAATATCAGCTATTCCAAATGTTTGCCGCTTAGCCGATTTCTGCTCTTGGAGATGATTGTCCCTACTTTGGAAAAAAGTCGAGCACCAAATATGCAAATTCCTTATGAGTATTTGGATGGGTTTGAAAGATATAGAGTGTGAACTATAAATGGGATTGAGAGTGATAGAGTACTGTATTGAAATGAAAATGATTTCAGGTGTATATACATATTGGTGTTTTGGTTATGCATAAATGAATGAGAATGAGAAAACAAGCTACTGTACTAATTCGCACGTTAACGTGGTGTACCGTGTACAGCATGTACATTGTAGCAATACAGAAACACATTCATACAGATAAAGGGCAAGCGTATTTTCGCATAAAGAGTAAAAATAATAATTTTGATTCGATACGAGTACTTTCATTCGATACCTACTTGAATCGAATCAGAAAGGTATCGATACCAATTGTACTTGTATCGAATCCAAAAGTATCGAGTATGTACTCGTATTTACTTGGATCGAATCAACCCTAGGCACAACTAACCGACAAATTATTCAACAGGGTTTGGCCATTCGACAATAATAACAAAACGTTTTTAACGCCCAATTGAAAAGCCCAAATGAATTATTCAAGAAAATTTGTAACTAATTACGATTGGAAACTGGATCGATATAATCATAAGGCGTCGATATGCATGCGCAGACAGAGTGCTGGTGATAAAGTATCGCAGACATCTGCTTTTTAGGCTTGGGCCTTTTGTTTTGATGCCACCGAACTAGAGTTTTTTGTTGTAACAGATACGTTGGGGAGAAGCAGTAGCGATCCAAATAGGGATTAGGCCGTGGGAAACCCGCAAATGGAATTGTGGGATTAGCCGATCGTCGTGGCGGTGGCTTGGTTTTTCGTTTTGCTATTTTTTTTTAATAGCTAGCTTTGGATATATGATTTTAGCCTTTCGCTTGGGTATTTTAGAATAAAATTTATACGCACAGGCACTTTTAAATTAGCCTTTTACTTATGTAGGTACCCAAGATATGGCCGAGTATAGAATGAAATTGGAAAAATGTAATAAATCACTGCCTGCTTTAGCCGAATTCGTGATCCGTGCTTTTTAGACTATCATACAGACATACATTATATATGAAATGAATAGGCAAGAAAAGATTCGTTTATGGTTTTTAGGTCTCCCGTTTATATTTTTCTACTGTGACTGGGCATTTTTCCCGCTCAAAACTGCTTCTATTATTTTGGCATGTGTGACAGATATAACTTTGAGGTGGTTAAGGACTTTGTCTACTTAGGCTCCGCTATGAACTCAGACAATGACACCAGCGCTGAGATTAAACGAAGAATAACTCTTGCCAATCGCTGTTTCTTTGGGCTAAGAAAACAATTGAGTAGCAAAGTCCTCTCTCGAACAACTAAAGTGACCTTTTATAAGACCTTAATCATCCCAGTCCTACTTTATGTCGCAGAGGCATGGACTCTATCAAAAGCGGATGAGGTAACTCTCGGTTGTTTCGAGAGGAAAATTCTTCGAGTGATTTTTGGTCCCGTCTTCATGGACGGTGAATGGAGGAGGAGATTCAACGACGAACTGTACGGGCTGTACAGCGACATCGAAGAGTGTCAGACAAGTGAAGGTCAAACGACTAAGGTGGCTTAGGTCATGTAGAGCGTATGGACACGAATGCTCCGGTCCGGAAGATCTTCGAATCCACACCCGAGGGAAGGCGCAATAGAGGAAGACCGCAATTGGAACGGGACCTTAACCAACTTAACGTGTGAAACTGGAGACAGCTACCTAATCGCGCTGGCTGGAGACGCTTGTTGGTTAAGGCCCAGGTCCAACCCGGACTGGTAGCGCCACCTTAAGTAAGTAAAGTAACCTACATATGTGCTGTTGGGGATGCACTATTGCACTCGCACCTCGAGTGGGAAAAAATGTCCTTTTCTTACGTGAAGTTATTTCTCTGCACTATATTGGAGCTCACATTCTGCCGAGAGGATTATGAAAGTTCTGCCATCAGAATATACACATCTGGTTGAAGGTGAACCACAACCATTATTTCTCAAGTGGCCATTAAGTTTGGGTCTAAGAACGGTAACTTATGCGTATGCTCGTACGAGACAACGCACAGGCCAAGTGATCAACGCACGAGTCCATCAGGAGATCGGTTCCATTTTTAAAGACCTTAGGCATGACGCTATAACTAATTCGGTATGACGAAGAAAACTCCTTTTCATACAAAAAAAAAAAAACACGCGAGTGTTTTATTGCGGACAACCTCCCTTTGAAATACAAATATAAAGCTGGCCTAACTTTCTTCATTGCCAATAAAGTAAAAGCCTGTTTGTTTTCCATCCCATCTTATACAAGTGCAGTTATGTTATCAATATTTTCATATTTACAGCCGCTACATCAAAAATTGCAGATAACCTCTTTTCGCCGGCATAGCTTCAAAGCCTCTATAGACACAGTCACACAGTGCGTAGAGAATTTATTTAATCGCCAGAAGAGAGAAAAAAAAAAACACCAAAAAGGAGACAACAATAACAGTAATAAGTTGGCAGTCGGCATTATGCATTTGTACGGCACTGTGAAGTTGATAGCAAAACATACTTGGAAAGAAACTCCTTCCTTCTTCAAGTAGTGCTGAGCCATAGTAACTAACTAGCAACAAATTACATTGAAAACATCTTCGACACTTGAATGTTACGTGGGGGCCATTGGGAAAATCCAATTCTTTTTTTCCCTCCTCTTGGGGACGCTCTGTGCCACTACCACCACCACCGCCACCAGCACCATTTGTGCATCACATTTTCAATTAGACCTCTGATCTCAGGTGTGTTTTTGTAGGTATATGTCCCCCCCTAAACTCTGCGCATTCAAAACACCAAGGATGTTCGCAAACAGATGAGCACTCAGTGACCGTTTCAATAGACATCTCCGTGGAGCGAAATATCTCTTCTCTGACCAAAATCAATATCTATGTGTAAGCCTCATCTGTCGATCTGAGTGAAACTTAGAAGATTTGGTGCGCTCTATCGATGCGAGATGGTGTGGCGTGGTGCAATGTAGTAAGTGACTCGTTAAACTTTTTTTTTCCTGCTTCTATACGGAGGACGACAACTCTGGTGATGGTAGGTGGCGATGTTGAAGATACGGCAGACGGACGACCTCTTTTTGTTGTTAAAGTGCCAATGAATCTTCAAAGATGTTAACATTCCGATGTATATACTTTTCATGGATCCGTATAGGCCGCATATAGCCACTCATAGTGGCAGTGCGATTGAGGATAGAACACTTCCACTGTCGTTTGCATTCCTTTTTCAATAAATACCAAGAACGAAGCTGAAATGTAAATTTTCCAAGTCCTACCTATCGAGTGGCTTTGGCTTAGTGGAGAGTTTGCTTGATTTGCGTGGAATGTTATGGACAGTTGCAGTTATATTTCAACTGTGCACAAAGCTGATTAGGTTTGTACTATTTTCTGTTGCGAGTATTTTAATTAATGACTTAATTAATAGGTTTGCATGCAAACAACGGTGATACCTTATATAGGAGCAAAATAAAAATAAAATAACGAAATACATAAATAGCCAGGGGTGGGATTCTTTAAGATGAAAACGTTCGATCGTTTTCGTTTGCACGAACGGTTTGCTGCATGTAACTACAAAAACGTTAGGGATTTTCGTTTGCACGAAGGCAAATAAACGAATGCCATTTCGTTTACGTTTTCGTTTATTTTGCTTCATGCAACTCTAAAAACGAATGACATTTTCGTTCAGTGCGAAAAGAAAACAACGACAGCTTATTCATTGACGTTTCTCATTTTCTTTGATTGCTAAATTGGTGGTTGTGTTATTTATTGGATACAGAATATGCTGGCGTGGCGATAACGGTGTGGAAGATCAAAATCTAAGAAAAATCCGAAAAAATCTTCGGGATTATTCCGGTCCCCTTACGCTGCCCGATGAAAGGTTTGTTTTATTGATGTGTATTGAATTGTAAGTTTACATGTTCTTAATTGTTTATTTAGTTTTCTTCAAAGTTTTCCGTTGAATAAAGGCGCTTTTAGGTATGTGCTGGACATCATTTTGTCTTCGTACAAGGCTATGTTCTATGCTTGAGTTACTGGCTGGACGTGTTTACCAGTGGATGGTTGGCAACGATTTTGCTTCTCAATACCTCAATGGATAAAATGGCCAACAGAACTGGAAGAAAATGTTACTAACAGTTACTTATTTCCAAAAATTTAAAAAACCCGGCGGTAAGTGACAGCTTTTCAATTGTATTTATAGTTTCAATAAAACGTTTGTTGACGTCCTGTAAATAAAGGGTGTTCGCGAAACAATTTTCGAATTTAAAATTAAATAATAAAAGATTCACAGGTTTTTATATAATCGTTTTTATTTTAAAATAAAACATACAAATGCGGATTTATGCTTTGAAAATAATTGAAGTTAAATGTTTACCACGGAGACGAACACACTCATTTAAACGAAACACCATATTTGTGAAAACTTTTTTGCAAGTTTCTTGCGAAATTCCTCTGATTTCGTTGCGAATATTTCTTTTCAGTTGCAATAAATTTCGCGGTTTGTTAACGTAGACTTTAGATTTAAGAAATCCCCATAAAAAAAAAGTCCGCAGGTGTTAAGTCTGGCGATCTGGGGGGCCATGGGATATCACCATAACGACTTATGACTTTTTCGGGGAAAATGCGCCTTACAATGTTCATTGATGCCTCCATCCTGTTGAAACCATGTCGATCCGTTTACCCATTCATTGTTCTCCAACTCAGGTTCCAAAAAGTTTTCCAACATAGACGAATAGGTTTGGGAATTTTTTTTCTTAGTGAAAGACGTGGATTTGCAATAACATCACGACGAACTGCTTCAATTGTTTCGTCAGTTCTCACAGTTCGCGATACACCTGGCCCGTGTCCCACTACAGGTCCTTGTTCACGAAAACTTCGCACCCACTTGCCAATAAGTTGCGTACTAGGACAATCCCGTATACGCCGAATATTGAAATGTCTTGCGAATAGCCACGGGAGAATCGTTATTTTTAAAATATGCCTCTACAGCAAACGCACGATGCTCCGCCGACCAACGATCCATGGCTACTAAAATCCGCACGACGCGTAAGTGTAATGAATACGCCTCCCCCCTCCGCCGATACCCCGCTCGCCGTTTATTCAAATTCAAAGTCGAAAATTCTTTGGCGGACACCCTTTATGTAATTAATTCAAATAAATTATATGTATGTTAGTTATTATTTATTGTACTTACATTATTATTTACAATGTTGACCTTATTGACTCAAACCAAAACATCAACAAATAAAATATTTCAAAACTGTCAGCTGTTGGCTGTCATATTCTCGTTATGATACATTCAACTTCTCAAACTGTAATTTCTTCGCCACACTGTTTCTTAGGCCCATACGAAAGAGAAAAAGGAAACGAAAAGAGTTACACGAAGCAAGCTTTCGCTTTCGCGTAATTTCTATCGTTTTTTGAAAAGCGGAAGCGTTTTTCGTTTCGCTTTTTACAGAATCCCACTCCAGATTTTCCATAAAATTAGTAGGGTGATGCGTCTATCAAATGTCTTTTTTCTAAACCAATTTTTTCGTTAACAGCTTAAGGCTAGGGTATGTTCCAAAATCATTTACAAGACTTATTGAAATCACATCCGAAATCATTTAAGAACGGATGCTATAATCTCAGGCTCAACACGCTTAGCAGTCAACAGAAGGAGCTTTTAATAATGTCAGATCAGACGCAATTCAAAGAGTACTAGAAAACCTTAAAGTGAAGAACAATTATCAATTAAATTATGTACATGCTGAAAAACAGAAACCGAAAATCAGTTCGGAACTGGGAGATGCCAAAATTCAGGCTTCAGCATCTAGAGGCACTCCTCAAGGTGGGATTCTTTTCTCACTTCTCTTTGTTCTTGTAAAGGGTTTTTCAATAAGAGCGCTACAAAAGTTTTTTTAAATAAAACATAAACGGTTTTGGAAATCAATGAAATTCTTTATTCCTTTGAAAGTACGTTCGATGCCATTATGTACGAAACTCGATTTCTTTTGCATGGCCACCACGGGCACGTTTGCAGAAGTCCAAATGCTGAACCCAATTTTCGACAATTTTCAAGCACAAATCGGCCGATACTGCAGCAATTTCACTTTTGATATTCGTACGAAGTTCACCAATCGTCGCTGGCTTGTTGGCATAGACATAAACTTGACGTAGCCCCACAGGAAATAGTCTAACTGCGTCAAATCGCACGACCGAGGCGGCCAAGCGACTGGACCATTTCGTGAGATAATACGTTCTCCAAACTTGGTTTCCAATAAATTAATTGTGACATTCGCTGTGTGGCTTGTGGCGCCGTCCTGGTTGGAACCACATGTCCTCCAAGTCCATGTCATCCAATTTGGGCCAAAAATATTCGGTTATCATTGAATGGTTGTGATTCCCATTCACAGTAACGTTCCGGTCTTGATCATCACGGAAGAAGTACGGTCCAATGACGCCGCCGGCCCATAAACCACACCAAACTGTAATTTTTTCGGGATGCAATGATGACTCATGGAGTACGTGTGGATTACTGCCTGACCAATACCGCATATTTTGTTTATTGACGAAGCCATTCAGCCAGAAATGAGCCTCATCGCTGAAGATGATTTTACGATGAAGATCCGAATCATTTTCAAGTTGTTGCAATTCAATTCACGAACATACGACGCTTCTGGTGGTCAAGCGGCTTCAGTTATTGCGTCAATTTAATTTTATAAGGATGTAGGCCAAGATATTTTCGCAAAATTCGCTACAACGACGTCACAGAAATCCCCAACGCTTGAGAACTACGTGGAGAGACACATTTGGGCTTTCTTCAACTGAAGCCTTAGCGGCAGCAATATTCTCGACACTACGGACACTTCTTTGTCTCACTGGCACGGGAACATTTTTTACTGTGCCTGTGGATTCAAATTGTTGATCTGCTACGACGATTATGACGACCATAAATTGCACGTAGCGCTCTTAACGTTGAGGCCACTGACTCCGAATTTCGGTAGTAAATTTTAATAATTTTGACTCGTTGTTGTCTCGTATATTTTTCCATCATGAAATGGCAAACCTTATTGAAGAGAAATGTGCGGCAAGAAATTCGCCGTCGTTTGCTGTCCCTGTCGCTCTACTTTTGTAGCGTCCCTGTTGAAAAACCCTTTAGTATAAACCATAAACTAAGTATTAAATTATAGTACTTAGTTTATGGTATAAACGATATCCTGATTAAGCTGTAACTTATGGAGTCAAAGCAGTCGATTACGCAAACGACCTATCCCTGCTTGCAACTGGAAAATTTCTCTCCACTATCAGTGACCAACTAACAGGAGCTCTATCCACACTAAGGACTAAGCAGATGGACAAAGAACTGCGGACTGGCAGTGTACACGCAAAAGACAGAATTAGTTCTTTTTACTAACAAAAGAACAATTCCTGAATTTCGCCTACCTACAAATGAAGGGATTCCGCTAACAATTTCAGAACACGCCAGGTATCTTGGTGTAATCCTAGATCGTAAATTGAATTGGAATCTCAACACAAAGGAACGGGAAAAGAAGGCTGTGATAGCATTTTATGCCCGCAATCGAAGTTTTGGCTGCACCTGGGGCCCTAGCCCTAGAATCACAATGTGGCTTTACACGCCGATAGTAAGACCGGTACTAACTTATGGTAATCTTGTTTGGTGGCAGGTGCTCTCTAAAGCCACCAACCCGAAAACCATGACGAAAATCCAAAGAACGGCTTGCATTGGCACCACGGGGGTAATGAGAACCAACCCCACAGCGGGACTTGTGGCTATATTAAATCTGAAAACAGTCGACCTTCTCGAACAGCAATCTGCTGCAAACAGCGCCCTTCGACTAAGCCAGACTAAGAGTTGGAAACACTGTCAAACGGGTCATGCACAGATGCTCAACAAATATGCGGGAAACAATATTATTCACAAACTATATAACTACCTACCCGCCTAGACTTTAAGCGCCCATTTATCACTTATTTAATTAGAGGGGAATGGCAAAATTTAAAACCGCTCTCAAACGAATCCAACGTACACATCTACACGGATGGTTCCAAGATGGATATTGGTGTTGGAGCGGGATTCTACTCTGAAGTACTTTGTCTATCCAGTTCAATCAGACTTCCTGACTACAGCAGCGTGTTCCAGGCTGCGGTTCTGACGGTGGCGATACCTCATGCAGATATCACTGTCTTCATTGACAGCCAAGCGGCAATAAAAGCTTGTAAGTCGCTGCCGCGAAGAGCTACGGGTTCTTGTCGCTCAGCACAATGTAAGAATCTGCTGGGTCCCCGGACACAAAGGAGTACCCGGTAATGAAAAAGATGATGAGCTGGCAAGAAGGGGTTCTTCTCTTGATCTTAACCAGGCCGTTACCACAGTATTAATTCCTCCCTGTAATCTCAAACAGGAAATTGAGAACAAAATATTGGCAGTGACGAATGATAGATGGAGTAAACTTGAATTCTGTGTCATAACCAGGGGGCAGACTCCGTATATCAATGATCGTCTGAACTATATCGTTTTGGAAACTTTGATCACCATTAGAAGTTATAATCTGCTCGAATTTTTTTGAATATCGTCAGCTTTCATTACATTTGTGGAAAATGAACTGGATTAACCTCTCGAACTTGTAATTTTAGCACTTAGTTGCTAGTTTTGGGTTCTATCGTTTCGACGATAATCGTCTGAAAAGTTACGGAATGAGTGCCCAGGAAAATGTGGTCACATCAGATACAGAATTCTTGGACAACACTTTTTCGAAGACATGGAAGACCTCTCTGAGAAGTCTATAAAAGACTTACATAAAACCCGGTTTCATAGGTTTCCACAGTATGGAGGTCATTAGAACCCCAAGGGCATCACAATGGATCTACATAGATCAAAGTGTGGCGGGTGCAGGTTCCCCTGTCTCGCCAACCCACTAACGTAACCACCACTTTAAAGAGTTGTTGATACAAAAAATCTTTAAAAAGTCTGTTCAAGTCAAGAAGATTCAATTTAGTCAGCTAAAATGGCTGGTATAAAGCGTATGGACATCTATCCATTCATCCATTTTTGAACGCAATAGAGGACGACCTTAATCCACAGTCTTGGTAATGATCGAAAGAATATGTTCGCAGAAATGAGATTTCTTCGTTTTATTACTTGCAGAGATAGTGTACGGAACACCAGAGTCCGTGAGGTGCTCAATTTCGAGCAGCATTTTACCTATTCTTCCAAGGGTCCCAAAAAATACGATTTGATGATGAAATTTTATTCTGGAAGCACACAGCGAACTTATTTTTAACAAATGCATTTTTCTATATAAAGTAAAATTCGAAGATCAAGGCAAGACGTTTTAATACTGCGTTTTAGAAACTGGACCACTTCAAGTCTAACTTATTGCTAATAATGTATAAGGTATACTGTTCTTGTTCAATATCTATCGTACTTCATTTTCACACCTGGCTGATTGTTTGCTGGAGCTGCAGCTGCTAATGTATAGACTTCATAATCCACTACCATGAAGTTATAATCTCCAAACAATGGCATATAACTTGCATTTGGACCATCGTAGCTATGCGGCAGATTCGAATACGAGTCCATGTTTATGTTGCAGTTGTTGGAAATAAGTAAATCTGCTCCAGCTCCAAATATCGGTCCACAGCTAAAAGAAATAAATAAATAAATGCTATCAACCACGTGCGCATAAATGTTCTTCGGTCTCCTTACTCGGGATGGTAGCAGATTGCATAAGGTTTCTTTACAATATCGAATTTTGCAGGCTGTGAGTCGTTATTAGAATTGAACGTAAAGAGAAAAGCCCGCTCCGAGTGTATGTATCCACCCTTTCGGCTAGTCTTTGCCCAAGCTACATCGGTAAATCCTCCACTGATTTCACCACGACTTCCCTAAATTTTGATACATGCATGTACAATTTATAGAGTAGAACTATTTGGCCAATCTTGTTTTTTCTCACTCACCACTCCAATTACAAAACAAGGTGCAATTCCATCGCAAAATCTATGAAACGTCGACGAACTAAAGCCATGACTCGAGGCTCTATAGACAAGACGCCAAGTCTGTTTTGGAACTCCGTACCTTTAAGAAAAACGGATGTGAAAAAACGACTGCTGTATCAGAAAGGTACACCTACCATCCATTGAGAACCCCTTGAAGGTGCAGCTTATCGTTCTTTAGAATATTTGATCCTGGAAACATATTCATCATCAGACGTGGTTGTAACCGTTTGTCATCCTCGGAAAGAGGTCCTCCTGGAAGTGGAACAAGAGGGGGTGCCGCACCTCCACCCATTTTATTTGAGTGCAATGCTGCATATCGATATCGCTCTAGCGATAACTCCATAGGAACAGCACCAGTCGGTTCCACTTCTTCGGCAAACACCTGACTGTCAATGAGAAGAAGTCGAACATGACCCATTACACCAGATAAATGTTGGCAAACGCGCGCACGCTCTTCTTCTGTCCAATGGGCTGTAGGTTGAGTAACTCCTGCTTGATTCTTTGCCCATGCCAGAACACAGCGCCAGACATCTTCTTCCTCCAGGCAGAACTGAATAGTACAAATAATGACGTCAGGACGTTTGACAGATTGATTCAACTTACATAGTCTGAAGAGATAAGTTTTATTAGTCCGTCCTTGGTTAAGTTAAGGAAAGCATTTGTTTTGACACACTCGGATGCATTCTCGCCAATATAGATAATGCAGCGGTCCATAAAAGATGCGGCACATTTTGCGCCTGAAATAAAATAAGAAAGAATTAGTCGCAATGTTCTTTATAACTCTTTAAAAACACAACATTATTGACTGAAATCAAACAAATGTGTCTTTAATCAATGAAACGTTTGAGACTTCTTTTAGGCAAAATTACTCTTTCTATTTGAATTTGAAGAACAAAAATTCTGTGTCGTAGGTGTTGCTCATTGACGGATGATGTGATTCGGCCAATATTTAGAGGGGAAAGAACATATTCTGTTTTGTTCTTGTTGTAAAGTAAGCTTAAGTGTGTTAATGAATTGCTGAGAAGTCCACGTGGGAAAGTGTTAGAAAAGGTACTGTTATAGTTTGTTTGAAAATAAATAGTTCTGCAACCTCGTATTATACTTACAGCTTTTACGTTTTGGTCAAAAGACTGACAAACTGTCTAGCACAATTCGACAGATTGTGAATATGTATGCAAACAAATAGCTAGAAAAAGCTATTTTGTTTATCAGTTGAACCTTTCGGAGTTCGGACTACACCTTCCGCTGCACAAGACTCACATCAACACGTTTAGCAAGCGGCTCTATCTGTAAAACAATTGCCCCCGGACGAGGCTACGTAGTAATATCTTTACGATTAAGGATTCAATGATTCCTAATCAATGAGATGCATATCAGGCCTAAATTATCACGATGAAAGAAATCTAAACTTGACTGAAGGACAGTGTGACATGTGCACCCTAAACATATCCAGATGTTATATCTATGTCACCAAGCGGGTGTGACAAGTGCTCTTGGAAAGCCTTTCTAATATGTAATAATTTCAGCCACTTATCCTACCAGATAGTTTAAGGGACACCATTTGAATGTTTTCCGATCAGATTTTTTCGTTCATTCATAGCTCACAGGGCGCAGAGTAATCCCTACAATGTTAACAGCTCAGCCAGCTATCCACTATTATTCACGGTATGGCCAATGAACATAGGTACGTAAAACAGTTTGCGAATCAACGCAATCCAACTCTAAAGCAAACATAATATCGTTTGGTTTATAACGTATCCTCTCTTTAATAACAAACCGGAATAGTTTCTATATCCAGTGCGACTGCACTTTTTTTTCTGTCTGCACAATCTGGAAAACAAATATTAGTAAATAAGACCCAGTCAATTCTCGTTAAATAAATTTCAATTTTATTCGACTTTTACTCAGAGTTCACAGAATACCAAGAAAATATTACGAAAATACGAAATTCAATTCATTTAATTGAAGAAATAAATGCTTAGAAGGTAGAATAGTTGATGTTCCCAGTTCACTTAGGTTGGCTTTGTTTGAAGATATCGCTGTCTCAACCTAACCTTAATCTTTCGATGGGCTTACGTTCTGGATGAGCGTAATGTTATCGCCTTTCAACATAATTCTTCCCAGGTTTCTCCGCGTGCGAGTTTTAACATATACCTCCTCAGCATCGTCCAACACCAAATTCATGTACTCGTCAAATCCAACGATGTGTCCCTCAATTCGCAGCGAAATGTTCTCGTATAGCCAAACTTGGACACGAGATCTGTTTTGGAGGTAGCGGAAAATCAGGTTAATGGGCTGCACCATTACCTTTTGAACTTTTGTATTTCCTTTAAACGACATTTTGGCGCGGTGTGTTTTTTATTGAAACGCACTGAATGTATAAAAATTTTGTAAATTTTCTCAAGTTTTCGGAGGCAAAACGTTTCCCGGCGTCTACCAAACACAAATACAAATGTCATTAATGTGACAGCGTGAAAAATAAAATGTCGGTTCAGTGTTGATGGCGTAAAGGAAATTTTATACTTTGAGGGAAATTTATTTTGAATTGTTTATCAATATAACACGATTTAACAACATGGGAAATTGATAGCTTAATAATTATTTGCGCAAACTTTTCATTCGTTTACATTACGGCCATGTACAAAGAGCATTGATAAGTTATCCCCGCTTTATTTTCTCAAATTTATATGACAGATGAAAGTAAAAGTATGCTAAGATACAAATATGAAGATTTATTTAATTTCAAGTGAAAAAGTTACCAAACAGCGTGTAAAGTTATAAAATATTTAGGGGGATCCAGCCCATAGAGACAGTTGTTTCCGTTGCGTCGACGGATACCCAACATCGTATTCAAAGGAACATACAGTCGCACAGAATACGTCAATACACATCAAATAACTGGTCTTAAGACTGTATTAGGGACGTTCGATTTTCTTGTTTAGAAAGTCTGACATCAGTTCTGCCTGAGTTGATGTATTTCAGTTTTAATTGGCTTAGATTTGTCACGTGAATAGGTTTTTATTTTAAGTTGACTTTTTTGAAGGGGTTTCCAAGTGCTGAAATTCAAAATAAACAGCGGAATACAAAAACAATTCAAGTTCGTGTACCTAGACCAGACAAAATTTGACGTTTTACACAATTTATGTATCCGAACGTCCCCAAAGAGTAGTTCGAGACAACATCAGTGTCAATTAATAAGAAAAAAAAAAGGCAAATGACAGCTAAAAACGTGTAGGAAAACAGAAAAGATTTTATATGGTTTTAATGTAGGTAATTATTTTAAAACAGTACTGAAAAGTGAAAGTCTAAAAAAAAAAAACAAAATAAAAGCACTTCATAGTTTAAAAATTATGTTTATCAAACGTTTTTGGTAACAACTGAACCCCTTATTAATAAAAAAAAATTTACACAAGTAAGTTAGCTAGCACACGTCAGATAGCATACAAAAATTGGATATAACTGCTGAGTATAAAAGTTGACACAGTTTAACACAGTGTTTATTTATACGGGGGTGAGAAGTTAAAGTAATGGAATTTCTGCGCTTTTGAACAATATTTGAACAAAACCCTAGTCTGGCCAATATAAACCAGCTTTGTTATTTTACAAGTTTTTTTTTGGCGTTTGAACGAAAGAGATTGCCCATCTGTGAAAAGATGGGCTTCGCTCGTAATTTTTCACAAATAAAAAAATCCAAACTTCTAAAAAAAGGACCAAGTGAAGAAATTAACACTATTTACCCAACCTAAACTACTACTTTAACTTGAAGCTGTGCGGCACAATTTTCTATCATCTTGAGCGCCATCTACTTATGACAACTGACGACTATAAGCTACTTATTATCGACACAAACCATTTCAATTGGTCTAAATAAGTCTAAATCATCTCTATCCCAGACACTCACCAGCTTTTTCATGAATTTCCATTACCGCCGTTAAAAACGTACACGCATTATCCACGGATAAAGTGGATATGACATGATCTTCGCAAGCAGCTCGTAACTCTTCGACGCCCATATCCTGAGCCAGTGTCATCATTTCAAATACTCGGGAGTCCTGAAGCATTATCTGCGAATTTCATAATAAAATAGAATCAGTGATGTGCCGTCCTGTAAATGTGCTAAAAATCTGATAGTTACCTTTCCAGTGTACACGTACACTATGAACTGTCGGAAGACCTCGCAATTCACATGCTGTAAACGTACGGGCGTGGGTGTTCCTGGTGCCGCTGGCGACACGGAACTACCGGGAATTCTGCAAATCTCTCCACGTTTTGCTGTTTTGAAGCTTTTGCATCTGGGAAATGTTATAAAAAGACAAAAATCGTTATAAGTAACTATTCAAAAATAACAACATCAATGGGAAGTCTGGTGCATCTGACAAAAATAAATAAAAATCGCTACCCCAGTCTTAGACTACAGTTTGATTTAAGTTTAAAAAAATGGCTAAGTAGTAGCTATGGTAAAAAAAGTTCGTATTTTCGAAATAAACACAAAAATTTGTGGTTGATGTATGACGAGGTTAGTGGCTCAATGGTTACAAGGCAACCAAGAGCCTAGAAAAACGTTGACGTAAAAAGGTCAACTACAACGACGTTTGGAGTCGGGCACTGAATACGCCGCGTGCAGTCGAACAATAATAGGGTTTCTTCTTCCTTGTGACAGACTGCTACAAAGCAGATCCCTATAACAGCAAAAGTAGCATGCTACTGCTGACATCTACATTCTACAATGGTGAGTCGGTGACTGTTATAATAGAAAAGAAGCGTCATTAGGCGTTTTTCTTTTTTAGTTCAGAGCACAACCTGAACTGTTATACAAAAAGTTTGTGTTTCTTTTTTAGCTCAGATGCATCAGAGCTCGAATTTGTGTTTCTTTATTCGTTCAGAGCATGATCAGAGCGCGCTCTATGAGCTCAGAATTAATTGACTGAGCAGGCTGAGTAAAATGCTGATTACACATATACATTCACACTTCCAGTCATATTCGAGAGAAAAAAAAAACAGGAATAACAGAAAATCATCAGAACGCCTATTATAGGCGTTTTTCTTTTTTAGTTCAGAGCTGAGCACTGAACTGAGCTCGAGCTATATGAGCGCGAGTTAAGTATCCATAGCAAAACATATTGAGAAAAAAGATAACATTATTTGTATTCAATGATATCTTTAGTCTCTAGTACAGTCTTGCACACAACGCTACAATGATAACATATGTAAAAGAGATAATATCGTTTGTATACAATGTTGGAATATTATCTCTTCTTCATTATCAAGCAAGACGATTGTACGCTTGGGTCTCCTTGTAGATAGATAAGAAAAGTATATAAATACGACTGTATGATGAATTTATCAACAGTCTTATTGTAACTACATAGTAGCCTTAAGCTCCTTTTAGAATTAGTAAAAAGTATTTCAATAATAAAGGACATAGTTCCAAATAAATATTGTTTAATTTTAAAAGTAAGAAACAAGTGTTTTAATTGGCGATCCTGCCAGGAGGTTAAATATACTTTTTAACTTCAATCGAGCGGACCTCGGGAACAAGTAGTGAAATCTAGTATAAACAGAACACTCGCGTTACCGGTTACAAGAATTACCTAGCATAGCAGGTACAAATATAGCTTCTTCGTACGAAGCAGCAAAGCAATTCAGTGAAAGTGTATATGTGGAGAAAAAAAACACACAAATTCGACGACAACAGACACGAGTTCAAAATGGAACAACTCGCAGTATTAATGGCAAGATTAGAAGCTTTAGAAACCAGGAGCAACACAGTAACACAAACCCTAGAGCACACACGCACAGAGAATGCAAGGTTAGCAGCAATAATAACTAACCAAAATCAAATAAACACTAATTTAGAAACAAAACTAAATGAAGTAAAATCTGGATTAGGCATAGTACCAAACATACCTGTGCTAGAGGAAATAAGAACCACATATACAGATTGTAGTGAAATACAGTTAGACGCATTTAAAAGCCTACCTATTTTCAACGGCGATCAATCAAATTATCGGTCGTGGCGCGAAGAAGCATCCAGATTAATGGACAGCATTAAAAACTTCAAAACACACAGTAAGTACGCAGCAGCATTGACTATAGTGAAAAGTAAAATACAGGGTGCAGCCGCGAATGTGTTAACTAATTATAACACAATTTTTAATTTTGAGGCGATACGTAACAGATTAGATTATACGTACTCTAATCAAGAACCTCTATACGTGCTACAAGACATGATGAAAGCCATCACGCAAAAAAGAAGCACACTGTCTGAATACCACGACGAGATAAATAAAAATCTCAATTTAATAATATCAAAAATCACTATGTCAGGTGATCCGCCGAATATAATCGACAGACTAATTAAAAATGCTAACGACGACGCAGTTCGTATATTCATTGATGGTATGAGTGACAACTTTACAAGAGGATCATTATATTCAGCTACAATAAATGATCTAGAACACGCATTCGCAATTGCTCGCAGAATAGAACATGATAATGTGCACAGGCATTTACATCTCACTCAGGATAAGCACCACAAAAATATGCCACATGAACGCAGAAACGAAAGAAGACCAAATTATTCGAGCCAAACAACGAATTATCAACCCCAGAAGCAATACGATAATATGCAGCAACACAATCAAGGACCACAGCCGATGGAGATAAACTCGAGACAAATTGTACATGCACAGCGACAAAATTGGAATCAATACAAACCCGATGTATATAATCCACCAGCGAAACGTGAACACAGCGGGAGTTTCAACACACACAACAGACCGCAACGATCTTATCAGCAGAACTTCAAGCAGCAGAGAGTAAATAACTCCCGACAACAACGCAGAGACGATGTCAGCAGTACATATGCAGAAGCAGATGAAACGGAATGTATGGTAAATAATAACATAAGAATAGATCATTTAAACTAGTAGACGGGTTGCCCTGCTTAAATTTAACTAGTACTATTTCTAAGAAAATTTATAAAATTCTTATTGATACTGGTGCAACCCATAATTACATTAATAGAAAATGCGATTCTAGCAAAAAAATTAAAATTAAACCTATAAAAATAAAAACAATGCATGGTTATTCTATGGTAGATACAAAGAAAGTAGTTAGGATATTAAAGAAAAATATAACATTTTTTGAATTAGAGGATATTCAGTCTTTTGATATGATATTAGGATATGAAGGACTTAAAGTTCTAAACGCGGAAATAAATTTCAGTAATATGACTCTAACTACCATAAGCAGTGTCGAATCTATTCAGAAAATTAATTACATAATTGGGGAAAATAATATTTATAAAGCAGACATAGATAGACTGATGAAGATTAATAACAGCATAGGACCGTTACCCTTTACAGATACTATAGAAGCAAGCATTAGGACGACCAATGATAATCCGGTTTATGTTAAACAATATCCATATCCCATAGCAGATAACGAATTCGTAAACAAAGAAATACAGAAACTCTTACATGACGATATAATAGAAAAAAGCCATAGTCCTTATAACAGTCCCATATGGACAGTACCTAAAAAAGGTTTGGACGAAAAAGGAAAACCAAAACGGCGCATGGTTGTTGATTTCCAAAAACTTAACGCTCACACTGTAACAGACAGATACCCCATTCCGGATGTCAACATGACAATTCAAAATTTAGGTAAAGCCAAGTACTTTACAACATTAGATTTGGAGTCAGGTTTCCACCAAATTAAAATCAAAACAGATGATAAAGAAAAAACAGCTTTTGCTATAAATGGCGCAAAATATCATTTTAAACGAATGCCTTTCGGGCTCAAAAATGCACCAAGCATATTTCAGAGATGCGTGGACGACATTTTGAGAGACTTTGTAGGTAAATTCGTACACGTTTACATTGATGACGTATTGATATATTCTTCATCTGAGGAAGAACATATACAGCACATAAGTCAAGTATTCGACGTACTCAATAAAGCCACATTAAAAATATCTGATGAGAAAAGTAAGTTTTTTCAAGAAGAAGTAGAATACTTAGGTCACATAATCAGACATGGTAGAATCACTACGAACCCTGAGAAAATAGCAGCTATAGAAAATTTTCCAGTCCCACAAACGGTAAAGGATTTGAGAGGATTTTTAGGTCTTACAGGTTACTATCGTAAGTTTATAAAAGGATACGCAAGCATAGCCAAGCCCCTGACATTATATTTACGAGGAGATAACGGTAAAGTAAACAAAAAACAAAGTAAAAATATTAAGTTAAATCTGAATGATTCAGCATTAGAAGCGATTAGAATTTTAAAAAATTATTTGAAAGAACAAGTCGAACTTTTTCAACCGGATTATAGTAAACCATTCGAGCTTACTACTGATGCATCCAACATAGCTATTGGAGCCGTACTAAGTCAGAATAAGCAACCTATACACTTCTTGTCAAGAACACTGAGTAAGACAGAAGAGAACTATAGCACAAACGAGAAAGAGCTATTAGCGATCATATGGTCCTTACAAAAACTCAGAAACTACATATATGGTATAGCAGACTTAACCATATATACCGATCACCAGAGCCTTATATATTCTGTATCAGAAAAAAATCCCAACACAAAGCTGAAACGTTGGAAGGGAATCATTGAAGACTTTGGAGCAAAATTAGTTTATAAACCAGGAAACCTAAATCTTGTAGCTGACGCATTATCACGTCAACGCATAAATACTTCTACCATAGAAACAGCACATTCAGCTGAAAGTTCTTCTAATGATATAATAAAAACTGTGAATCAGCCTTTTAATGCATACACTGCACAGTTCGAACTTATTGAAGATATAACAAATAATATCGAAACACAAATCTATTTTAGTAACAAAATAAGACTCATAATAAAGTTTAAGGACAAAGACTCTTTACTAAGGCAGATGAAAGAAGTTATACAACCCCAAAAGATTGTAGCTTTGCATACGAAATTTGAAAACATATACAAATATGGTGAAAACATAAAAAAAGAATTCCCACTAGTAAGATTTATATTCACACCAAGAAAACTTCAAGACGTGACAAATTTGGAGGAACAACTAAAACTTGTAAGGGTAACTCACGAAAGAGCACACCGAGGGTTACGTAACAATATACAAGAAATCTCAGAGAAATATTACTGGCCCGATCTAAATAAACAAGCAAAGAGTTTCAACAGAAAATGCATAGCATGTCTATTTGGAAAATATGAAAGAAAACCTATCAGAGAACCTCTGAATAATTCAGAAATACCAACACATGTGGGAACACACATTCATATGGACATATACTTCAACGACAAGTATACTTTCCTTGTAACAGTAGATAAGTATTCTAAATATACAATCCTTCGGGAAATCGAAACTCGAAACAGACTGTACGACGTTATGGAAGAGGTCTTATCTAATTATTTCCCAAAATGTGAACGACTCATGACAGATAACGAGAAGGGATTCAAAACAGAAATGGTGAACCAAATGTGTTTGAAATACAACATAACTAAAGTAGAAACTCCAGTATACAGATCGACAGCGAACGGTCAGGTAGAACGTGTAAACGGTACAATAACTGAACTGTCTAGAATATTCACAATTCAGAATAAAACAAGACTTATCGAAGAAATATTTAGAACAGTGCGTGAATTAAATAATTCTATACACTCAGTTACCGGTTTGAAACCTAGAGACATTTTCTTTAATCAAAATAAATATAGCAATAGTGAAATTATAATAAATAAACTAAACTCAGCATCCAAAAAAGTGATCGAACGTCTAAATAAAGGAACTCGACACAGAGAGTATAAAAAAGGAGATAAGATAATGGTAAGAATCACAGGTCTTAGAAAGAAATCTAACGCCAGATACATAACAAGAATAGTAGAAGAAGATAAAGGAGACACTGTAATCTCTAAAGAAGGAATAAAAATTCACAAGGATAACATAAAGAATTATCATTTTTCAGATGACGAAAATATTAATATTCCTAACATTACTAGGAATTGTACAGAGTCAAGAAGGGCAAGGAAACGTTCAAATAACTGAGTTACTAAACAAGAAGTTTATACTTACGCAAACAGATGACGTGTATTTATTCAAAGAACAAACTTATTTGTTACATGCCACCAACCTGACTTCGATATTTCAACCTTACGTAAATATCGTAACTAGTAAATATCAACCTACACAAGAAGAAAAAATTTGGTTAAGTAAAATTAAGAATTTAGCAGACCAATTACAAGAACATACTAGGCATACTAGATCAATTAACTTTTTAGGAACAGCTTTCAAATATGTGTTTGGTAATCCTGACCATTATGACTTAGTTAACATAGAAACGAGTATAAATAATCTCATAGAAAACAATAATAAACAAAAAACTATAAATTCTAGATTTGAACAAATTTTGCAACAATTCGAAGGTCAGAGCCTTAAAGAACATTTAGTAATAGAACAAGTGTACGAACAATTATTATTATTGACCAGAACAATTAATGCAGCAAAAAATAATGAATATTTATCAGAAAGCCTAGACTTAGATGACATTAAAAATATTATTCAACATGAAATAATTCAAGTACCCATAATAAATATACTTGAGTACTCTAAAATATTATTAGCTAGAACTGATGAATTCTTCATCACAATATATAAATATCCAGTTCTAATTAAATCATGTAAATTGTATAAAGTAACACCTTTAAATTCAAAACATGGAAAAATCATTACAGATAAAACAATTGCCTTATGTAACCAAACTTATTTAAGAACAAGAAATTGTCAAAATCATCTAAGTAAAAACATTTGTGAAATTAACTTTGAAGAAGAAAATTGTCTTATTCCACTTTTAAAGAATATAACTTCAAAATGCAACATTAAACAAGAATACGATTACGACTTAGAAATTGAATCCGGTGTTATGTTATTAAGCGGTAAGCATAAGTTAAATAATCAAACAATTAATGGTATAAACTTAGTTACTTATGAAAATACTATAAATCTAGACGATAAAATATACAAAAACATGCATAAGCAAATTAAAGAAGTTATATTAAGAAATCATAATTCAGAGTCTTACATCGACCAAATAATTAAAGAAGATACAATGTACAAATTCGATAACATAGATACTTTAAAAAAACTAATTATTCCTTTTGAAGAAAAACCGATATTATCAACTATATACACAATTGTAACACTGATTGTTATTCTAGCATTTACGTACGTAATGATAAAAACTATACAATGTATAACAGATCGTCAAAAACAAAAAAAGATTGACGCATATAACAAAACTTATGAAAGAGAAATGTTAAAAATAGCGTCGAAAAATCGGGACGATTTCGTTTAACAAGGGGGGGAGTTAAGTATCCATAGCAAAACATATTGAGAAAAAAGATAACATTATTTGTATTCAATGATATCTTTAGTCTCTAGTACAGTCTTGCACACAACGCTACAATGATAACATATGTAAAAGAGATAATATCGTTTGTATACAATGTTGGAATATTATCTCTTCTTCATTATCAAGCAAGACGATTGTACGCTTGGGTCTCCTTGTAGATAGATAAGAAAAGTATATAAATACGACTGTATGATGAATTTATCAACAGTCTTATTGTAACTACATAGTAGCCTTAAGCTCCTTTTAGAATTAGTAAAAAGTATTTCAATAATAAAGGACATAGTTCCAAATAAATATTGTTTAATTTTAAAAGTAAGAAACAAGTGTTTTAATTCGCGCTCTGAACCGAGCGTGCTCAGATCGTTCTGATGATTTTCTGTTTTTTCTGTTTTTTTTTTCTCTCAAATATGACTGGAAGTGTGAATGTATATATGTAATCAGCATTTTACTCAGCTTGCTCAGTCAATTAATTCTGAGCTCATAGAGCGCGCTCTGAGCATGCTCTGAACGAAAAAAGAAACACAAACTTTTTGTATAACAGTTCAGGTTGTGCTCTGAACTAAAAAAGAAAAACGCCTTATGGGTGCAGTTCCGTTCCGCAGTACGTGTCCGTAAAATGACTGATGCAAAAACTTATCCGTTGAGTTGAGGTATACTTAAACGTCAAAGCAGGGAACATGGACATTGTGGATTGACCAAATTAATGTTTATGTATAGGCAATGAGTATGATTTTCCTTTCGGCTTCTTGGTTTGATTGACTGTTAAAAACATAGCAAGCGACGTTTTTAATGGCGTTTTTCATTGAAGATCCGACAGAATTGCCTCGAAACTCAGAATTTTATGTTTTAATAGGCCAAAGTTTACATTGCACGCATAATTGTATATTTTCGCAGCACATTGCGAACAATTTGTTTCTAATAACAAGACAAACATTTCAATCTGACATTTTTCTTGTGTGTGTTGGTGAGTTCAGTGAGATCATTAAACCGTCAATCAAATTGATCATGTGGCGATCGACGTAAGGCACTCCTCCAGTATTCTAGATGTCCGAACTTTCCGAGTGGACAACGTAGACTCGGACCACTACCTTGTTGTAGCCAAGGTGCGTATGCGGATATCTCAGACGCCACAACAGCGAGAAAATACTGTGAGGAGATTTAACGTTGGACGGCTACAATTGCAACAAATCGCCAGAACCTTTGCCGATCGCGTATCCCTCAACCTTTCGATAAGTCCTATGCTGCCAGGATCAAGTGCCGAAGACCAGTGGCGCCGATGCCAAGAAGCCATCAAAAACGCCGCAACTGATGTGCTCGGCACAAATTCCGCTGTCAGGCAGAACGAGCCATTCAACCTGGACGATGACATCCAAGATTTCCGTCCACCTGACCAAAATGAAGTGAGGATAGCAATATCTAAGCTTAAGTCCAACAAGGCTGCTGGACCAGACGGCTTACCTGCCGAGCTCTTCAAGGCAGCCGGTGATGACTTGGTAGAGTGCATACACCAACTCGTCTCCAAAATTTGGTTAGAGGAAAGTATGCCTGATGAATGGAACCTCAGCACCGTTTGCCCGATCCACAAGAAAGGAGACTCTCTAAACTGCGCCAATTATAGAGGCATCAGTCTCCTGAACACTGCGTATAAGATCATGTCTGCTGTACTGTGTGAACGCCTGAAACCATTCGTCAACGAACTGATCGGACCCTATCAGTGCGGTTTTAGGCCCGGTAAGTCCACAACCGATCAAATATTCACTCTACGGCAGATCCTGGAGAAAACCCAAGAAGTTCAAATCGATACTCACCATCTTTTTATCGATTTTAAGGCCGCATATGACAGCATTTTTAGAGACGAGCTATACAGAGCCATGTCTAGTTTTGGCAGCCCTGCCAAACTTGTCAGATTGAGCAGAATGACGATGGAGAACGCTCGCTGCTCCGTAAAGGTCGGAAACAATCTAACCGAGACCTTTGATATATCAAAAAAGGATTTAGACAAGGTGACGCGCTGTCATGTGACTTCTTCAACATCATTCTTGAGAAAATTGTGCGAAACTCACAAGACAACACCAGAGGCACAATTTTCCAAAAGTCTGTGCAACTGCTTGCATACGCTGACGACAACTGGGCAATTGATACCTTCTCATCCTTCAAATCCCCTGGAGTCGATGGGATATTTCCGATTATGCTCCAGAAGGCAAGGACCATCATCACTCCGGTTCTTAAAAGGATTTTCATGCGCAGTTTGGAATTAAGCTATATTCCGAAAGCTTGGCGGGAAGTGAGGGTTGTCTTCATCCCAAAAGCAGGGAAAGCTAGCCAAACCACTGCCAAGGATTTTAGACCTATAAGTCTAACATCCTTTATTTTGAAAACCTTCGAAAAATTGATAAACGTCTTTATACGCAGTCGGATAGATAGCAATGTAATCTACACAACATGCTTACATAAAGGGCAAAGGAGTAGAAACAGCACTACACGAAGTCGTTGGCGTTATAGAGAAGTCATTAAAAGACAAAGAATATACACTAGCCGCATTTCTAGACATTGAAGGGGCGTTTAACAATGTCAAAACATGCGCGGTGAAAAGGGCATTACAAAATTCCAACGTTGAACAATCACTCATTAAAGTGATCATGAATCTACTCAATGAAAGGAATATCAATGCAAAATTAGGTGACACTGACCTAAGAGTTACTGCCTCAAGAGGTACACCGCAAGGAGGGGTCATTTCCCCATTACTCTGGGTCCTTGTCATTAACGAAATACTAATGAAACTTGGAAACAGTGGGGTCAAAGTAGTTGCATACGCAGACGATGTAGTATTGCTTGCGACAGGCAAATTCTTATCGACCATAAGCGAACTATTGGAGAACTCACTACGTGCACTCAACTTGTGGACAAAACAATGTGGTCTGGGAATCAATCCCCAAAAAACCGAACTTGTGCTATTCACAAATAAAAGGAACACACCGCAATTCGAGCCACCAGCTATTGAGGGAACTCCCCTAAGAGTGGCAGAAAATGCGAAATATCTGGGAATAATTCTAGATAGGAAACTAAATTGGAAACCAAATATCAAAGAAAGAGTAAAGAAAGCCGCAAATGCATTCTATGCATGCAGCCGTATCTTCGGCAGAAAGTGGGGACCAAACCCTAGAGTAATTCTGTGGATGTACACGGCTATAGTGCGACCGATACTCACATATGGCAACTTAGTCTGGTGGCAAGCCGCGGACAAGGTAACCAATCTGAAAGAAATGACAAAAATACAAAGATTAGCATGTATAGGAACAACCAGTGCAATCAGAACGACACCAACCGCTGGATTGGAGGCCATTCTCAACTTGCTCCCCCTGGACCTATATATGCAAGAATCGGCCGTCAAAAGTGCACTCAGGATTAGCCAAACACAAGGCTGGAATCCTAATGCTACAGGACATGCGCAGATTTTGAAGAGATACGTAGAGAACGATATTAGCTCTGACTACATGTCTCCCTACCTAGATTTCGACAAGCCATTCTCCTGCTCCTTTCCGAGCAGGGAGGAATGGGAAACAAACGAACCCGCTAAAAGGAAATCTATATCCATCTACACAGATGGATCAAAGATGGACTATGGCACTGGAGCCGGTCTATTCTCGGAGGAATTAAATATACGCCGCTCAATCAGGCTTCCTGATCACAGCAGTGTCTTCCAGGCCGAGGTTCTGGCAATTATGGAAGCGGCGTGTATGGTGTCAATGAGGGCAATACCACGTAATGATATTACCATATTCATTGATAGCCAGGCAGCCATTAAAGCTATTTCGGCTACTGAAATCAAATCAAAGCTAATTCGCAGCTGTCGCGAAGAGCTCAAAGCTCTTGGCTCGCAGCATAATATAAATCTCTGCTGGGTTCCTGGACACAGGGACAAAGCCGGCAATGAGATTGCAGACGAACTGGCAAGAAAGGGGTCTGCAATGGACCATGATCAGGCACTACAATCGATCAAACTACCACTCTGCAACCTCAGAGAACGGGTGGAAAACAAGATCCGAATGAAAGCCAACAACAGGTGGAAAACACTAACAACCTGTGAAATATCAAGGAAGCTTTGGCCTGAATATGACAAAAGACGGACCAACAAACTCTTGAAGTTTGGCAGATCATCGCTGTCTAAGTTGGTAGGTGCTCTGACAGGTCATAACTTCCTAAGAAACCATACAATGAAATTAAACCTCATAGACGACGACATCTGCAGGGGCTGCGGTGATGAGGAGACGCATGAGGACACATCTCACTTCCTCTGTCACTTGCGAAATAGGACACTTGGAAGATATTACTTCCAAGACATTCAAGAACTCTCAAACATCTCACTTTTTGATCTTCACAGGTTTTTGAGGACATCAAGATGGCTGGACAACATCGAATAAGGAGAAGGAAACGTGGCCGAAATACAACACGGCTAAACCCCACATATAAAGGGTATCACAATGGGTCCACAAGGACCTGAGTGTGGCGAAGCGAGGGTCACCCGCTTCGTCAGCCCAAAAACCTAACCCTAACCTAACCTAAGTAAGTAAGGAGGTGCATCTGAGCATCTAATGGACTCAATTTCACTTTACCACTCGCACAGCAAAGGCTGGTCGCTTCACCTTTAAATTTCAGCGCGTTTCAATGGTGGCACACAATTATAGTCATCGCTACAATATCGAATCGCATCGCGCGAATTTTAGTTTTTGGTTTCTTTATTCATGAAAAAAATACAAATACCAATACTTATTCAAATACTTTATTTTTCTTTTTAATACGTTTTCTTATGACATTCTAATCTTTACTGCCCTCTGATGGCCCTCGTCTCCTATATTTATGTCATCTCATCCCTGTCCGCTTGCGTCCTTTCTTTATGCAGGCAATCTATTTACGAACATGGGTTTCGTGCCATGTGTTGAGCAGTCCATCTCTTCTTCGGGGGTGGTCTTATATACAACTGGGGTGGTCTCTTCTGTAACTCCCCCCTCCTTAAGGTTTGGCTTCTCCTGGGTCAAACTACAGGGTCTATATTTTTTATATAATTTGTATAATATAATAGTTACAATAATTATGATAGTACTTATACTCGTATTAATAACAATATTTGTTTTCGAGTGACTATATGCTATTTCGTGAATTTCCTCTAAATTATCTATATTTTGGATTTCTTTTTCGGATAATTCTAATGGTACATTTATAAGAGGAATTTGAAATACATTAGTATCAATGCTGAAGGGTTGCCTTCTTATCTGCTTATAATTTTCAAATATCTCGTTACTTATTAAAATGTTACAATTTTCAAAGCTTATTAGGGTATTTCCCT
Source organism: Cheilosia urbana (assembly GCA_946477585.1). NCBI lineage: Eukaryota > Metazoa > Arthropoda > Insecta > Diptera > Syrphidae > Cheilosia > Cheilosia urbana. The sequence continues at coordinate 71,605,656 of OX297855.1, forward strand.
GTAATTTTATTGGTGGTCTTTCATCACATGTATGGTTTATTTTTTCATTACTTTTTATAATTACAATTATACCTTTTTCTATTTGTTTTACAATATTTCTTTTAGTGAATGTGACCTTTTTACAAATTTGTGATATACATCCTTTATATTGTTTTAGATGTTTCAGCTCTTTGTTTTCCACATACTCATAAAATGTGTTGTTTTTATTAATTAACATGGTTTCTTTTATCTGCAGTTGCTCGTTTAAATGGTTTGGGATAGGTAGAATATAGGATTTAGGAAAGAAAAGGATTTCTTTAGGAATTTGAACTATAAATATAATTGTGTCGTGTTTATAATGAGCTGAGTTAATTTTTATATTTTTACTTTTCTCAAAACCTATCTCGAACTCTAATATTTCCTCTATAGTCAGAATATTTTTTACCATCACTCCTAATCTGCTTGATAGAATATTGGCTTGGATTTTTTCTACTATATTCTGTAGGCTGTTTAATTTGTTTTCAATTTCTAACACTGTAATTCTGTATATCATTGATAATTTATTGTTTGTTTGCTCAGAACCAACCATTTCCTGATGTTCTCTTTCGAGTCTAGCTTTTATATTGTTTATTTGATTTTGAAGTTGGTTATTAATTTTGATTTGTTTGTTTAACTGTGTCACTCCCATGTGATTATTATCAGTAATGACCTTGATTTGGTTTTCGATCTCGGTTCGATCTTCGCTGTCCATTGTTCCAAACAGAAATTTCAGAAATCCTCCTCCGACATCTATTAGACTTCTTTTGGGTCTGTGTTCACTGATGGTTTGAATTTCACTTCGGATAGTTTTTATTTGGAGATCAACACTTTTTGGTATATATTTGTTTACACTTTGGATATTAGTTTCTATTGTGTTTAAAATGTCTTCTATTTCTTTTATATTTATGATATGGATTATATTATTGTATTCATTAACTATGCCTACTGGCTCCAGGTTTATTAAAGTATACCCGTTTTCACTGTCTATATTTTCTAAGTTTATTCTAGCGTACACACTAGTTGAAACAACTGATAAGAGCATCAAAAACTTCATGCTTACTGTTGAACGTCCTTCTGTTTATTGACTAATTTTCTAGTTCTCTCTGCTCTAGTCATAGGTCTCTTTGTTGTCGGGATATTTTCCTTATTATGGAATTTACTGTTCTTGGGTCTTTGTATTCGTTCAGGGTGTTTGTCTTCAAGTGCATCGTATTTGAATCGCATTTGAGTTTTATGTCTTAGGGCTAATGGGTTTTTTACCATTCCCTCTTCTCGTGTTTCTACATATTCTTCTCTGTGTTCATTTATTTTATCTATTGTTTTATTTTTATTTTTAGACATCCGCTCCAGGAGTATAGTTTTGTCAAAAGTAGTGTATTGAGCGTCGTATGGGGTCATCTTGGTTGTGCTATGAACACTTTTGTTATAGAATAATATGGCTCTGTACATACACATGGTTATCTCGTGTATTGTAGGTTTTTTATTATTATCTTCCAATAATATGGTTCGGATTTTATCTCCTAAGGTTCTATGTAAAATCTCTACGTCTGCATTTCCTGTATGTGACCCTACTTTTGTGAAGTGGTATTCCATTCCTAATTCTTCGTATAGATGTATTATTCTAGGTATATTAAACTCATTGTCTGATACCATTTTCTTAACCTTGCCTTTAGTGGATATAACGGATAGTAATGTTTCTTCTAGAGTATCGTAAGACACATTAGGTAGGTATGTACCTGTTGCTAGTTTAGAAAACTTATCCACTGATGTCATAAATTTTGCGCCCCCTATAAAGAATACATCTATATGAACAATCTCATTAATATCTTTGGGTGTCTCTGTCACTTGGTACTTGGGTTTGATAGGTTGTCTATCATATTTAGCCATCTTACATATGTTACAAGCATTAATTACTGAGTTAATTAATTCTCTTAGATTTGTATAATATATTATTTTTCTAAGTCCACTGTAGTTTTCGTCTACACCTGAGTGACAAGTTTCTTTTTTATGGTATAGCTTTATTTGCTCGACAGCTTCTTCCTCTGATTTCATGTCTTTTGCGTAGAACATGCATTTAATAAATTTTATTTTGTTTCCGTATAGTGTGATTAATTTTTGTTGTAGGATGTTAAAATCACTTTCACTTACTACAGGGTTTACATATATTCCCGTTACTTTGGCTTCTATTAAAGGTATTAATTTTTCTTCTATATTTTTTTGTTTCAAATAATCTACACCGATGAATATTCTTCGTTTTTTATTTAACATCTTTAGTTTCGCTTGTTCCCCTAATGTTAGTATTATTTGTTGATTATATATGTTTATACAAGTCTCTTTTATGGGAAAATGATCATTTGATTCTTCTTGTTGAGAATGGATTGTTGCTTCTTCAGACTCCAATATATTGGTTTCTCCTATTGGGCGACTAAGAAAGTCTGCTACGGTGTTTGAAGTACCTTTTAAGTACTCAATTTTCATATTGTATTCGCCTAACTGAAGAATCCATCTTTGTAACCTAGGGCTTATATCTTTACCCAAATGTTTTGTTTGGAGCCACTTAAGTGCTTGATGATCAGTTTTGATAATAAACTGCTTTCCATAAAGCGATGGTCTGAGGTATTTACATGACCATACAATGGCGAGTAATTCCTTCTCCGTTGTTGTATAGTTTTTCTCATGTTCGTTGAGGGTTCTTGATATGTATGTGACTGGAACTGGATGTCCGTCTTGAGAGAGTACGGCACCTATCGCATAATTACTAGCATCTGTTGTCAGGGTGAATGTTTTGTTATAGTCGGGATATTGAAGTATGGGTTCGTTTTGCAGAGAATTCTTTAAATCTTCATATGCTTTGATATAATCTTGATCATTTACGTTGATCTTAGAATCTTTTTTCAGTCTTCTTGTTAAAGGCTGTGCTATTTTTGCATAGTCTTTGATGAATTTCCTATAGTATCCGGTTATACCGAGAAATGACTTAATTTCTTTTGGAGTTTTAGGTATGGTTATTTTCTCAATTGCCTCGATTTTATTTTTGTTGGGCATAACTCCTTTGTTAGTAATAGTATGTCCTAAGAAGTCTGTAGTTTTCCTCAGAAAATTACATTTATCGGTTTGAACTTTCAAATTGAATTCTTTCAGACGATCAAATACTTTCCGTAAATTGATCATATGTTCGTGTAAAGAAGTAGAAAATACTAGTATGTCGTCTAGGTATACTACACAAATGACTCCGATGAGTCCTTCTAATACCTCATTCATCATCCTTTGGAAACTAGCTGGAGCATTTTTCAATCCAAAGGGCATTCTTAAATATTCAAAATGTCCAAAAGGTGTAGAAAATGCTGTTTTCTCTACGTCATCTCGATGCATGTGAATTTGGTGAAAACCTTTAGCTAAGTCCAAAGTGGTGAAGTATTGAGCCCTCCCAAGTTTGTCTAATATATTGTCTATATTAGGTATGGGATGTTTGTCTTCGATTGTTTTTTCATTTAATTTCCTATAATCGATCACCATTCTCCATTTTTGTTTACATGAGCTGTCCATTTTCTTTGGAACGACCCAGACAGGGGAGTTGTAGGGTGAAACTGATTTTCTAATAATGCCTTGTTCAAGCAACTCACTCACTTGTTTCTTTATCTCTTCCTCATGTACTTTGGGGTATCGATAAATTTTTGAAAAGGTGGGGTGGTTGTTTTCTGTACGAATACGATGTACAGTTTGCGTGGTTGCGGACAATATTTGTCCTTCTTGGAAAAAGGTTTCCAAATGGGATTTAATAAATTTTTCTAATTCTTTTCTTTCTTCTGAATTTAAATCGCCTGGGATGAGATTTTCAATAGTCAAATGGTTTGCATGCATTTGATGGATCTCTTCATAATGATACGGGCTTTTTCCGTTTGTGTCCAAATTTGGAGAAATTTTCGCGAATGGAATTCTATTATTGTTTATTTCGATAGTTTCTTTTCCGTTGTCTATAACGGCTTTCATGGGTTTCAAAATATTTTGACCTAAAATTCCGTCAAACTTTTTGTTTTTTATGGGGGTCAGTTTCCAACACATTGTAGAACCTGGTTCATTGAATTCAAGAGGTAATTCTGTAATTATCTCCTGTCTGATTACTATTTCACTATGAAGGGTATTCATCGTTATGGGGATCTGTATGTCTTTACGTTTATAATGTTTCAATTTTCTTTCGTCTAAGATGCTGGTGGTTGATCCAGTATCTACTAGTAGTCTTAAATCTTCGTCATTTACTTTTACGTTTATTATGGGTAGAACTTCTGATTCCCTGGCATGAGAAAATTTACGTCTTCCTGATTCATATTATTTACATCCATGGGTTCTGGGTTCTGCGTAACTTGTCCTGAATTGTTATATCTATTTTGATTTCTATTAACGTGATTCAACCCGAACCTATAATTATTGTTTCTTGGATTTCCTAATATATTGTTATTGTGCTGTCTAATTTGTGCACTATTTTCGAAACTATGGTCTCTAAAATTTCTCCTAAAATTATGATTTTGGTTGCTACGATTAAAATGGTTTTGTGGATTTGTCCTAGAAGGATTCACTTGGGGAAGAGGTATAGGATTTGATAATCTATTCTCGAATGACACCAAATTTAATTGTATGATCAACTGATATGCTTCACTAAAATCATTTACGTTCCTAGCATGAAGAATACTAGATATATGTGGATCCAAACAGTTCTTAAATTTATCTAGTACTACTTTTTCGTTAAACTCAGGATTATATAAAATATGTGGTTCAAAGCAACATTTCTTATTTAATAAATTTAATATTGTTTGTAGTTCGTTATAGAGAATATGAATATTTTTATTGTTTTTAATTTCTAGGATCCTATTAAATAAAGAATCATACCCTTCACGTACTCCATATTCGATTTTTAATTTTTTTTTTATGTCAGCCCATGTTGGGTTTATGAGTCCTCGTATTTTTTCCAACGCCGACCCTCGTATTTTGCTGACTACTTTGCGGTATATAAAATCCTTGGTGTCTTCTGGTATAAATGCTATCAGATACTCCACATCGTTGATGAAAGTTAATAAGTCCTGCTCATGTTCCCTCCCGGTGAAATCTCGAATGTTGTCTATCTGTCTAAGGATCTCCTTAGGTGTAGTAAAGAAATTCCTTTGGACTTCCTGTGCCCGTCTTTGTTGATCCATTTCGTGTTGTAGTCGATTTTGTTCGGCTATCATTTGAGCTTGCTGGCCTTCCATTGGGATAGTCTCTGGTTCTTCCTCTAGTACAATGCCTGCTCTCAAGATGAAGTCGCCTAGTCTTTGATTAGTTCGTCGCTTTCGGTCCAGATTTGAAATTATTACAAAACTGTTCTGACCTTGCACTGAATATCACCGAATTTGTATTTAAAAAAGAAAAAGAATTGCTCAACTCTCTCTACGAGATTGTGTGCATTGGAAAATAATTTTTCTTTGAGCACTTGTTGAACTTGTTTCACGATTTTGTCTTTTATTTACACTAAAAGTTTATAATCACGATTCGCTTCACTGGATGTCTATAGTGGTTTTTCATTTACTTTGAAAACTTATTAGATCATCCTACCGACTGCGCCAATTTTAGTTTTTGGTTTCTTTATTCATGAAAAAAATACAAATACCAATACTTATTCAAATACTTTATTTTTCTTTTTAATACGTTTTCTTATGACATTCTAATCTTTACTGCCCTCTGATGGCCCTCGTCTCCTATATTTATGTCATCTCATCCCTGTCCGCTTGCGTCCTTTCTTTATGCAGGCAATCTATTTACGAACATGGGTTTCGTGCCATGTGTTGAGCAGTCCATCTCTTCTTCGGGGGTGGTCTTATATACAACTGGGGTGGTCTCTTCTGTAACTCGCGCCGCCATAGTTAGTTTTCTGGTCGTTCATACTGGAAATTAAATGCCAGTCGTTTGAATGTCGGCAACGATGCGCGTCTGCCATGCCACTCTTCGATTTGAACTTGTACAATTTGACGCCAGTTCTCATTACTTGCACTCTCAAATTGATTGCCTGTTGATCTGTTGGTGATCTTAATTGCAATATAATACGTAGTTTTTTAATTAATTTTTGACATAGAAAAGTTAAAATAAATATTTAATAGAAAAAAAGTGTCAAGTAGAGCGTAGTTCTTTGTAGAACTTTATAGTCCTAATGCCCAAAACACATGTGCAGAATTTCTGGACGCAGAAAATTGTTTGACATCCATTGCAATTGACTAAGCAGCTGATGTGTTTTTGGAAATTTGTTTGTAATTAAATTCGTTGAAAATGAAAATTGAGAAATTCAATAAAATTCGAAAAATTTTATTGCTTTTATCGGTTTTACAGTCGCACTGGAAGTTTTTGTACCTGTGCCGATTAGCTGAAATGATGTTTTCGTTCTCTCCACTGCATTAAAAATTTTGCACCGGTGTTTTGAGTATAACAACATCTTGTTTCAGCAGGAAATTAAATGATTGTATTGACGCTACAGGTATTGTATGAAACAGTCTTTATGTTGTCGAAAACTATTATACAAATGGTGAACGATGGTACTGGAAGAACATCAAATCTTCTTAAAAAAGATTTCTTGTAAAAAAATGCGACGAGCAGCACTCTACGACGACATTTTCACAACTAAAGGCTCAAGAAATGCATGCCACAATAAAAAATGGCCACTTATTAACATCGCATTAGTAATAGTGTTACATGTGGGGCTGGGATTCGAAAAGATAAAACACTATTCTGTGCAACTGTTCCAATAAGCTCACTTTATTTACACTTTCCAAATACTATTCACTTATTTATCTCCAAAACAATATCACTTTAATCAATTCTTAAACGTCTCAATCCAATCGCTTTATTCTATTACTTCACACTTATTTATTTCGCAACCGATTACTCTTTCGAACTTCACTATCGCTGGTTAAAAATCAACTGCCCTTTCTGTTGTCAACGCGCCCCTTTTATATCCGCGCTGCCACCTATCGGCGAATGTTCCAGAAGTAGATAGATTCCAGATATAAACTCCATATCCATAGATGGTTCTAGAATGAACTAATACAAACTGCAATACAACTCCAGTCTCCAATTGGAAGTGGAACTTGAAGAGGGAAACAGATTGTTACCAGGTGCCCGATTCACCACAATTCCTAAGTGTCCGATTCACTAAGTGCCTGTCACTAAGTGCCTGATTTACCACAATAGGTATATTGTCTGTCAAACCAAAAACTATTTGTCAACTAAATTATTGAACCCTACCTACCAGGGCGGTTCTGAGGACCTGCAAGTCTAAATCCTGAAGAAAACGCTATAAATTTACATCCACCACCTTTTTATCGATTTAAAGGTCGCATATTATGGGCGCTGACCGCTGAGTTGACAAGGACAGAAAAATTATGTTTTGAAATGACGAAGTGATGCCAAATTTGTAAAGGTTTTTTTAGATCACCATGAACAGAAGAAGTAGTACGATTTGACTACCGCACTACCACTAAATAGCCTCTGCAATACATATAATATCTAATGGTCTTTATTATACTCCGTTAGATAACATTTCTTCTTTGTGTGTTCAAAAACTTGCAATAATCCGGGTCCTGCATCGCGCGTATAAAAAAGGTATAAATGTTTGAGTACAGTTTGTGCAGAAAACGTGGTATTGAAAAAATTAGTTTCGTTTTACAAATTTTGTGTTAGTTTTGTTTGTTTTCTTCCTACACAAAACTAAAAAAAAAAAAAAATATTTTCGAACAAGCCCGCACTTTTAAACCATGACAACAACTTGAACGAGAACTACTCAAAGGAGTCAAACAAAGGTTCATTCAGAGATCGCTGTCTGGTCGTAGCGTGCTGGACTGGGATGCCTAATCCAACTGCGTGGTCCCCTATAGGCCAGTGTCCTGTAGCTGTGGTTATCGCTATTATTGTGGCCATAACTTTTCGTGTTTTACTAAGAAGGTGGGTTGTTTTTTTCGTGCCGTAGTTTGGCCACATCCTTCTGGATAATTATGCAGTCCCCCTGTACATTTACTAAGGCAGTGGGGGCTGATAATGTAAGACACGGTTCGTTTCAACGTTCTCCAGTTGTCAGCCAACTTGGTTCTTATGAAAATGTTAAATTTAAATTGAGTCTGGCTACTGTATACTCGCATAGCCGACTATTGGAACTATGGGGGCCGACTATTCCAAATCATACCTAATTCACTTATTTTGTAAGACCAATACACCCCCCGTCTGTGTCCGTATTATAACAACAAATAGGCTTTAATGCAATTTGGCATCAACAAACGAGTGCAGCCGAGAACTGCGCTTCTGCGAAATTAAGGAAATATCCATAACATGACACGGTGACAGCTCTGGAAGGTCAAGGGAATAATCTGCAGGTACTGACGATTCATCAGATCTGATTAATACGAAAGAGTGCGTCGACGAACTGATTATTCTTAAAAGCACTTCAAAATTCAGATTGAAATTATTACGAAGTGGCCGGACGCCGTTTCCTACAGAATGGTGTCCGAAAATGATATATCCGGTATCCTGCAAGCAAAGCGAGCCACATAGGTAACCCAAAATAACTTTGACATTTCGATTTCGATTTGCACCTATTCGTGCCCAAACAACGGCTGAACAACACCACCTAAGAAACTATTAACAATCAGGAGACTGTCAAATTTAGGTAAATTCATGTGAAAAGCAGAATTCAACACATTTGTCCATTAATTCGCAAATGTCAAATTAATAAATGAGCACTTACTGTCATACATTCATTCTCTTAGCAAATTGAATAATACTACTTAACACGTCACTCACTATGCTGGGAGGGTCAGATTACACCCACTTCACAATATTTACAATTGCCATTGTCCTCTGCGCACAGCATGAAAAAAAAAAAGAGCTTGCGACAACCGACAACCGACAACCCAACTAAGCGCAACTGCTGCCCCACATTTCACACCAAACTGGATGGAAAAATGATAATAGGTAATTAACATATCACATTACCTGGCCATTAGCATTATCCGATGTGCATAGACTCGTTCCTCCTCCCGTCCCAGAAGAAAAACCACATCAGAGCTGTCCTGATCTTCGGACAGACGCTGAAGATCGTCAATCAGTTGTGGTATTCCGGCCATTGCCTTGTCGCAGATTGGCGTTGGTGGCGGTACACGTGTGCCCATCTTCCTGCGACCGTTGACTGCCGCTGAATTTGCCAGTGTGTTGTTTTTCCTTTGTATTGCAAAATCAAACTAAACGATAAGTACTTGCGCACTTGCACCTTGCACGTGCTACCACTGCTGATTAGTTTGCCAACGAAAACAAAACAAATCAGCGAAAAAAAAAACGAAAACTCACTCCAAGGAAAATTTTTGTAAACAAACCACAAACACAATCGTAGAGGCGGCAAACTGGGCTACACTTGTGTGCGTTTCCCACACACACTGACACCCAGAATGGTCTAAAAACAATTTCGGTTTTTTTTTTCGATTTACTTTTGTTGCTTGCCCGAGGGATCCAACTCAATTTAGATTTTTGTGGTATTTCAATCGAAAATTAATCAGAAAGTCGTTCTATTAAGACTGATTTGGTTGCACGCGGAACAAGCAACTTATACTATACTTTGAAGAAACATAGATTTCGTTAAATTACATTAAAAACAATTTCGGCAGCACAAAAATATTTCACTAGAGCAGACAAAAACTGAAGCGACTCCGCACTGTACCTCAACCGATCATCATCTCTCAACTTGCTTAGACTACTTTGCTTGGCTGCTTCTTTCCGATTCCGACCAACAATGACGGCCACCTTTACCTGTGGGCATATAGTGTTAGTGGTACGAGAGTACCTTCGGCATGAAAATACTTCACAGCCGCTCCGTGTATATATACGATGGGTTACAACACGACGGGCACAGCGCACAGGTAAAATAATAATAGCGCCATCGCCAATCGCCATACCATCAGCTTCAGCATGGCCTATGTTGCCTGTGTATGGAACATGGAAGCATTCGCCGCGAACTTCGTGCACAAGAAGAGAGTTGTGGGAGAGTTTACCTTTACGCCTGTTGGTAAACCAGTTCCCTGTCGATAAATTAAGAGATCGGCGACCGGCGCGATGGTTTGTTGCGAAACGAACAGTTTGGTAATTCGACCAATAGATTTGAAAATCAACAAAATTGGTCGAGAATTGCCAAAACTAGGTATGAATTCTATTGGTACGTTAGTACTGCAGCTATTTTGGTATTCATTTACCAGCCGAAGCAGCCAACATTGCATTTTAAAGAAAACATCACCGGCGCAAATACAAAATTCTGTTTCCATCAGTTTTTGCAGATGAAGTGCTGTTTCATGAAGCACGTGAAGGTTCTCACCTGTCTAGTGACGCATGTTTTGCTCATTAAGGTAGCCGTTAAACAAAAAATGCGCTTCATCGCTGTAGATTGAAATTGGCGATAACGCTCTCAAAGTTTTGACCACCGACTAGGAATTTCGGTAGCAAATTTTAGTTACCTGTTAACGTTGTCCTTCGTGTACTTCATAATGAAGAAAATGTTGATTTTACTGAATATTTTGACATTGACAGTTGGGTAATCGGTTTAAGAGTGCGTTTACACTGAAAGTTTGAAGTTGTCAAGTCGCTAATGAAAGTCCCTTTATTTTGTTATTTTCATGACAAGCACAGTTTTCGGCTCAACTCTTTTGTTTGAAACAAAATGGCATACACGTAGGGTGTCCCGTCGTTGTATGAAGAAAAAAATTTCGTGGAAAATCTCATCGAAAGGGGTATCAAAAGTTGCGTATTGACGAGAAGATTCCGAATGTGTACTTTCTTTCTGATTACGGCATAACTTTTGGGCCTCTACCGACGATTGAAGGACAGGGAAAAGTAACTAAGGCGCTAATATCTTTCAATTTTTCTATTTGTTCAAAATATATTATATTTATTATATTTATTATATTTCAAAAATATATACACAAATATAACTTGGTACTAAATTAAAATAATAAATATTCATTTGCGTATAATCAACAATTTTAAATTATTAATTTAAAAGAAGCTATTAAGGCATAAATACAAATTTTACATTGAAAATTGGCTTTTGAAATTAAGAGATGGCATCCGATTTCTAGATTCAATTTTGTTTTATATCTGGGATTCTGAGTTCTATTGCATTTGCAAGCAATGAAAGTTCATCATCAGGTAAATCTTTTAAGATAGGTGGAGGAGTTGTCTGACATTAATTTTAAAAAATAATGTCTATGGCATGGACCTTAGACTAATAATCATTTTTAACATTGAGACTGAATATTTTGTAGGTCACAATATGCAATTTTGTATTTCGAAAAATTCACCATTGCGAGTTAAAAAATATAGCCTGGACACTAAAAATGATAATTAGTATCGCGGTATGTAGCCCTTAAAAACTATAAAATGAATCTTTGAATTGCATATTTCTTCCCCTGTATAATATATCGGAGAAATATTTTTATGTTCTTCTAAGAGCTCCTTGCGAAAATGACGTTTATATTTTTGATCTGAAACAAGGGTTTTGTCTTTCTGTCCGTCAAGATAAATATTCTTAGGAATGGCATCATTGTATTGGCTTCTTAGATGCTCTCTTGATTTTGACAAAGCTCAGTATCTGTATCTTATTTTTGTCGATTACAAGCCTTGTGTCAGTGTTATTTGCGAGTCCAGCATCGTGCAAAACCGCTGAAGCGACTGTTGGGGCAGATCGTTCCGATACTCCATATCGATCAAAAACTCTTGCTACAGATGGTTGGACCAGCAAATTGAGCTTATCTGAAAACGTGGAAGGATCTGAAGAAGACTTTGAAAGTTCTGAAGAACAAAGTAGTGACCTTACTGTCTTGACTGGCTCCACTCTTTCGTCTGTTTCGTTTGGATCTACTCTCTGGAGTAAACTTGGAGGGGCAAGATTATTCAATGCACTACGTTCTTTTCGATGTAGACGCTTTTGCATTTTAATCGTCTCTAGGTAATCAACACTTATCCTCCAAAAATACCCTTTCATTACTAGGCACTTTTATTCTTTGTACAGTGGCAGTTATCAAATTTACATACTTGGGTATCTTTTTAGAGTCATATATTTATGGAAGTTCATTTTAATAAGTCTTAGTATTTGATTGTGGCACACAATTGGAATTGAAGCCCTCTTCAAAATCTGTTCGATATCTGCATGCACTCACTATAATAAACAATTCGGAATTAGAGGGATTTTTCACCGTATTCTGTTTTAAGATTTCTTTGGATCAAAAGCACAGGTATACTTTTTTACATCTCTTACAGACGGTAAATGATTTTTTTTAAATTCACTATAAAGGGATCGAAATGAGGACAGAATAACTCTCGGAGATGGATTCCGGAAGTCATTTTGCTTACATGTTTTAATATTTAAATTAAAAAATTCGAATTTACCTATTTTTGTGAACATATAGAATTTTGTGGTTAAGACAAAACAAATGTATTTTTTGATTCCAGCATTTAAGAGATATCAAAATAACCTCTCAAGTGCTCAAATGCTACCAAAAACACATTTGATTTGAGAGAATATGCTATAACTTTACAAATGTAAGCATTATTAAGAAAATATTGAAAAAGAAAAATGTAGGGAAAACAACTTTTTTTTCCAAAACTTCAACGGCCGGTAGAGGCCCAAAAGTACCCTTGAATATTTTTTATGTTATTTTTCCTGTAATGAGCTCAGCAATACGCAACTTTTGCGGGGCCTTTTGTTAAGATACAACAAAAAAAAATTTGACGGGATACCCTAGCATACAGCCCTATTGGGCAAGATAGCCTCTTATAGAGCCATCAAAGCATATAAATTTACAATAGTAGGTAGTAGTGCCAGTTCTCATACTTTATGATTGAAATTAGAGAAAGAAAAAAACAGAGTCCTGTGACTAAATATGCCCTCCGTCTTACGTTCGTATAAAAACAGGTTTGATCACAAGAGACTGTGGGCCTTACTATTAATCATTTTAAACCTTCTCACTTAATACTTTTTACGTCACAATGGGTAATATAATATGAAATATTTCGCCATTGTTTCTAGCCTGGAAACTAATGTGCCTATTATGGATGATAACTCAACTTAGTGGTGTTGTGTTCATGACAACTGAAGATAATAATTCTTCCGAAATCATATCCATAGCTTTTTATGTAGGTATGTATTTTGTTATTTTGGTTTTCACGAAACTTTGCGCGTTTGTCTCGAAAGCAAACTTCTTAAACTGACGTAAAACAGCTGTACAAAGTATATTGGTATGGGTAAATCTGAAAAAAAAAAAAAAATCTAGATCTGCAAAAAGTGATCCGAATCGAAAAAAAAAATTTATTTTTCTACCCAATGGAACGTGAAGTGATTAAGATCAAAAAGAAAAGATTGATTTTTGGTCCCAATGGAAAACGACATTAAATCGAACGAAGTAAAGTATTTGCAATTAAAACGAAAAAGTTAAAAAAAAAAAAAAAAAATGGTGCGACTGTATCCAACAGTCCCGAAATATGTGTTTGTGTAAACACCGTGCGTGCGGTATATGTGTAGCTTGATACACGTCATTGAGAAAAGAGGGAATTGTAACAACCGTATTCTTGATATAGTTACATATCTATACTTATAATAAAACTGTAGGCAATTTTTCTGTTACCTAATGGCGTGAAAACTACTGCACAGATTTCGATGAAACTTCTTTTGAAATGTTTCTTAAGGCTCTGTGCAACATATAGGCTATTCCTTTCATTGTCATGCCTATTTTTTGGAGCGTTTTTGACCAAAATGTGTTTTTTTTCCGACTTTACTGCCTTTAACTCGCCATTACTCAAATAATTCTTTATCGATGCAAACAAAACAATATACATAGGAGAGCCAAGACTTTTATAGATATTTCAAGCCATCAATCAGCTTTCTATGTCCTCTAGCAGCTGAGCTGCAACCTTAATTGTAACATGACAAAAATTAATTTATTTTCTCAAATCGAACATTATCAGCAGCCGCGGTTCTTGATCTTTGTTCTGCTTTGGAGTGGTTGGGTGGCGCATATCGCACAAGCACGTTCATATGAAAAAAAACTGCGTTGTGTTTTCTCCAAATTAAGTGAAACGAAGGAGAAGTATGCGACGTGAATGTGTACTTAATCAACAGCGACAATGTGTTTCTGAGGAAATGCGAAGATGGCTTATGGCGTGCGCTGATGGACGTATGGTGGTGAAATTGAGTTCAAGGTTTTTGTTTTAATGGTTGATTTTGTAGATACAAATTTCCGTTAAGGCTTTTGTTTTAGTGGTTGTTTTGATATTACCTACGTTGATACCTACAGTAAGGAAGTGAAACTTCAGTACTTACGCTGTTGAATTTAATTTTCTTAAATTGGTGTTTTAGGTAAATAGATTTGTTTTATTTATTGTTTCAATGTCGACAATGTTCACCGCTTTTTTTTTTAGCTAGATTGTTGATTTTAAACAAATATGCCGTTGAGAAAACGGTCAAATCTCTTTTATTGGGAACTACACGACGCGTACGAAGTTGCGGGCACAGCTAGTTATGAAATAACAATAATTTATTCGTTCCGTGCTAGTTTCGGTAGAATAGATACAATCGGATTGTGGTAGCTGAAGTAAGATATGTACATTCGAGACTGTAATCTATCTAGATTACGCTGGAACACAGCATCGATGGTTGTTCCATATCGTGTTGTTGAAATTTTCCGGTTGGAGTTCATTTGAAGATTAAATTTATCTTGCATAAAATCAATAAATGGTTGAGCTTCTGGAGTTGCAAAATTGATATTGAAGTCTCCGCTTATGATCATTGGTAAAAGATGATAATCTCCCTGCAGAATTCTTGAAATTTCTTCTGAGTACAGTGCAAGGACGAAATGGAGAAATTTTATTTCACATCAACAAAAAGGTGAAATTAATATGCCCCAGCTCATAAATATATGCAATGATAAAAACGTATGCAATGAAAAAATGTATGCAATGATAAAACACAGTGACGCATTTCCGTCCCCGCAAGATAAATGTGTGGAATTACTCCACCAGATTGCAGTTTACATAAAAAAAAAAAAAAAATAACAACGGCAAGTAGTTTTGATTTATTTTTTGGTGACGTGGAGGAGGAGGATGAGATTTCCCTGAATGTATTACGAATAGGAAAA
This sequence comes from Cheilosia urbana, assembly GCA_946477585.1. Lineage (NCBI taxonomy): Eukaryota > Metazoa > Arthropoda > Insecta > Diptera > Syrphidae > Cheilosia > Cheilosia urbana. The sequence continues at coordinate 71,620,859 of OX297855.1, forward strand.
CGTATTCGCAGGTCGAACCAGTTGGGTTGACCGCACTTTGCAGCTCCACCAACCCCATGACACTTTTTTCCATTTGGCTTATAGTCCAGGATCCCTGGTACATTTTTGTAACTTGATTACTATCAAGCTAATTTTCCGTGAGTAGCTTAATTTTGATAAGACGCCCACAACTTCCTTTGCGAAAATTCTTGATTGTGGTAGCTAACAGAGCTAGCAAGGCTAAAATATGTCGATTTGATGATTCTCAAATATTTATTACTAACTGGATTGTGTTTTATTAAATCTTAAGACAATTATCTAAATTATTTGAAAAAATATTTGTCCTACAAAATCGATGGTCTGATCAAAGAGTCCCCCCCTTCCAACATGTATCGATAACGAGATCACCAAAACTGATTACTAACCAGCTGATTTTTTTTTTATTTATTAGTTAATATTTATATCATTTAACAGTCATATTGTCCTACAAATTCCGTGGTATGTTATCCCGGTCCTACGCTCAGAAATTGTTAAGACCATAAGACCATTTTTATCATTACTAACTGTAGGACAAAAATATTAATAATAGGTTAGTGTGTTCTCTGCCCAAATAAAACCATGTCCTACAAAAAAACAGGTATGTATCACTAGTCCGACAAGAATTGTCATTTTTTCGTTTTCCTATTTGTAACATACGATACAGTGAAAAAATCTTTTAAACACACCGACCGAGTAAATGAGTCATATGCCCATAGAAGTTAGAAATCAAAATTTCAATACATATGTGCTCAAACAAGAATTGAAAAATCTCGTAAATCGTAATGCAGAAATTCTTCCACAGAAAAAGAAATGCACAAAACAAAGCTGAACGTATTATGAAATCGAACCAAAAAGGCAGAAAAGGAATACATGAACAAAAAAAAAACCCACCCTCATCAACACATTCAATTGGAGCACCGCGATAGCGTACCAAGCTATATAGTTCTGTACTAGGTACTACTTTTGAGCGTAGGACCGGGATAACGTACCACGGAATTTGTAGGACAAATATTTTTACAAATAATTTAGATAATTGTCTTAAGATTTAAAAAAACACAATCCAGTTAGTAATAAATATTTGAGAATCATCAAATCGACATATTTTAGCCTTGCTAGCTCTGTTAGCTACCACAATCAAGAATTTTCGCAAAGGAAATTGTGGGAGTCTTATCAAAATTAAGCTACTCACGGAAAATTAGCTTGATAGTAATCAAGTTACAAAAATGTACTAGGGATCCTGGACTATTATACTTACCTGCTCCGATGGACCACCCTCGGTTGTTCTACTTTGCTTACTTTTGGCCAGTTTTCTTTACAAGTTGGCCTTTTGTAATGTACCCGAACCTGCAAAAATATTTTGTATAGACAAATTCTTATTTCGCATTATTAACGAACCCGTTGCCATTCTTTTCCTCTCCTTGAAGGTGGCCCGATACTATTGAGCTCCAAAGCTATTTTTGCCATTCTTCGTCAGAATTTTTTTTTTTTTAACCAAATTGTCCTTTAACCCTGTGGCCAGATCAGGTTGTTCTTGCAAAATTCCTACAGCCGATCAAATTGCCCTGGTTTGGCGACTTTTAAACTTTAAAAACACACATTTCTATTTATTATCCATTTTTTATTCTAATTCCTACTTACATTTTTTCATCCATTTTTCATTAAAAAAAGCTGATCCTTTTCCTTCAACAAATCCAACAAAACTGATAAAAAACTGTCTGTTTTTGACATTCAGGACAACTCCAACACAACTCAGTTGTCTTCTATAATACCTACATACAAACAACTGAAAAGACAACCATTTTATTATAGTGGTCTACTCATAGGATGACAGTTGTCCTTTGACAGACAACTACATAGTTCAAATCGATAATCCCAATTGGAGAAAGACAACCTTGGTTTCGCTGTAGTTGTCTTCCATAATAGGGGCATAAATAAAATGTATTGGTATATCTAGCAGGACAGTCTCTTGAAGTTTATTACAAAGACTAACAAGGCACGGAAAATACCGAACCTCCGTTTTAAAAATAAAATGCCGTACTAATAACAAATTTTAGTCTCGACTTTAAAATTACGGAACCTCAGAATTGCGAAATTTGTATGGAAAATATGGCCGCTGTGAACTGCTGAAGTTTAGAGCCGAAATGAACAAAAATTTTATTGGTAAGGCTCAAAGTCATGCGGGATACAAGAGCGCAACAAGGATACGGGATACGAAGAGGACGGTAGTCAGCAGTGTCTAGGGCAGAGAATCTTCACGGGTCAGGAGCCCGTTAAGGAAGTACATAAGTATAAAGGGAGGAACAAAATTAATCATCGAATTTTGCTTTAAATTGTTTTTACAAAAAAAAAAAAAAAAGATTTTGAATGATGGACATTTTTATTTGGACCTTTACAATTTTTTCTGTTAAGTGGAAGAGATGATATCCGTCAAGTCGCTACCGCCAGTGTTCATACACATTTGTGCCCATTTTATCGCATTTTCCATGACTCTCCGCAAGATTTCCGGTGTGATAACGGTTCGCATTCCTGTCGAATATTCTCCTTAAGGGCTGATGAGGTTGATTGAGGCCTGTTGGCATTAGCCCGCAATATTAAGTAGTCCCAAAGAAAGAAGTCTGTGATGGTTAAATCGGGCGATCTTGCTGGCCAGAAAACCAATTGTTCACCTAGCGTCCAGAAAAAAATACGGCCCAATCAATCCTCCCTAAGTAGCACTACTATGAGGTGAGGCAATTAATGATCCCATGAAATTTTTTAAAGACGGGAAGTCTTCTGGTCTCGTAGCATTTTTAAGTAGGAACACTTCACTCCAAAAACTTTCCAGATTTATAGATGTTTACTTTAAGGGTGCGTCTGTATTTCAGATGCTTAAAATTCATAATAATGTCTTGGAACATTTTAAGAACAAAATGCGCATATTTAAAAAAAAGCAGTATTTTTAGTAGCTGTACAGTGTGCAGCACAGCAATACAAGGATACAGAAAGCAGTACAAATACTAGTTTTGCAGTACAACGATAGCCCTAGCACTCAATCAAAAGCTTGCATAATGTCAGACTGACTCGTAGGAGGTGACATTAGTTGTTGTACTTAACTTTCGCTGAGATAGGATGCTTGTTTTGAGTCCTACAACAAAAACAAACAAAAATGGACCAATCTTCAGAATTTGGTATTTGTGTCGGTTGGAATCTTTATTTTTGCATGCACCGAAGTGACCAAATCTAATAGAAAAAAAAAAAAAACTCCGGATTAACGTAAGTTCTATCGTGTTTCCTCCCACCAGTAAAATGGTGGAGTCCCTGGCGAGTTACTTTTGGACCTTAGGACCTACATGGTTATTTTTCAACACGCCATACGGTATGCAATGAGAACAGTTCACATATTTTCCATACAAATTTCTTTAATTTGATGTTTAACTGAAATTTGTTTAACTTACGGCGGAAATGAATATTTAAATTCCTTGCACACGCTAAAGCCAGCAATGAATTAAACACAATGGTAAGTTCCCAAATGTATGCACCGGTAATAAGTTAAAATGTTTACTGTACCGAAACACCGAGATATATGCAGCACGTTTGGTTAAAATGTATTTGGGTAGACAGTTTGAAATTTGAATCCGTTGTTAGAATAATACACGCCGCAGATGAGTTACTTTGGTAGAGCGGATTGTGCCACGTTACCAAAGTAGTGATTCCTGCTTTCAGGCTTTCAGCGTTAATTTTAGTGCCGACAAAGTCGATTTAGGGGTTGGGTGTTTTTTTAGTGCTTAAAAAATATTTTAGTGTTTTTTTAACGCTGCAATTGCACGCCGAAATTGTTCTCTTTCTTTGAATGCAAGAAACCTCATATACCGTCAAACGGGCTAACATTGACCACTTTTAAAGTTCAAACAGTTGTATCTTTTAGGTTTTTCGCTCGATTGGGAAATAAATGACAAAGAATAGGGGCTTGCCTTTGAACTTTAGTAATTCGAAGCTAAAATTTGTTTAAATTTAAAGGTAAATGTAGTTTTCTAGCAAAAATTGGGTGGCCAATGTTTGACTTAGTTTTGGGTAACTTTGACCGGCATATTTATTGTTTAATAAAAATCATAATTTAGTTAGTTTTATTCAATTTTAATCCAATTTACTAGTTAAATATATTAAAGAAACATTTAAATTTGTCAGGCTGTTATAAAATATAGCTTTCAGTTAAGAAATAATATAAAATAATAATATAGCTGAACATTTTAATTCGTAAATTATCTATACGAAGAAATATTGTTATTAAACTAAAACTATTAAGGAACTTTTAAATGAAAACTGTAAGAGCTCATTAAGACACATTTGTCTACTAGGCAGAGCGCAGTTTAAAGCAATACTAAATCGTATTATGTTTAAAAAGAGTTTGTAGTTACATAGGTAGGTAGGCTAGGACCCACCTCTACATACACTGAATTTGTTATTCTGATTTGATTTGTGTGGAGCTTACAGTTAACAATAAAACTTTAAATTGCAATGTCCTCCTCTTTACTGAAGTGTTATCTTTCAACTTGCTCATCATCAATCTTACTTTTACGGTTTTAAATTTCTATGCCCATTATGAAATAGCTTTACTTGAACTTGCCCTTCCTTGGTACTATTGTTTCGTCTCTTTAGTATAATTATATGACGTTCATTTAATAAAAATTGTATTTTAATTTTAATTTGAATAAAAACCTATAAAACGGCGAAATAAAAGTGGTCAATGTTACCCATTATATGTTTTTTAACTTTGACGGCCCGGTCAAAGTTTCAATGCCCTCGGTCAAAGTTAGCCGTTGGCCCATAAATTTCGACACAATTTTCAAATTAATCTCAAAAGTAATCTTAAAACTAAAATTTATATTAAAAGTATATATTTACAATAGACAACATCTTAAACTACCTATATGACCTAACATTTTAATGAAAAAGTGTTTTAATAACTACGAAATACCTAGAAGTTTGATGCACATCAAAAGTGCAACAAAACGGACATTCACTGCATTAGCTGTCTATACTCTGTCCAAGAAAAATTGTAAGTACAGGCCTTATGGGAAGCTCTTTTTTCTACCAGTGGTGCCTGTAGTACTCTCACGGCACTCAAACACAAGATTTGCCACTGAAATAAAAACGAAACCACTGGCATTCCAAAGAATTTTGTTGTTGTAATTTTCCTGAAATTCGCATACATCCCTCCACAACCAGTCTGAAACACAGTTGCGGGCAGAATGAGCACGATCGCTTGAGTTCGGTTGCTGTTATCATCAACCAAAATAAGCAGTGTGAGTGACTGAAGCACATCAGAGAAGTGTTACCATATGACAATGTTAGCATATCATTAAGGGTTTTTCTTTGAATTTTGTCAAAGAACTTTCGGTTTTGGTGCTTTTTGGAGCTTTTGAGAGCGGCATATTATTTGGGGTGCTGCCATTCGGTTTTAATTTGTTTGTATTTCTGAAAGATCCAATAATATTCAGTTAAAACATATTTTTGAATGTTGTCTTTTGGAAATAAAGTTTATTCGTGAGGTGTTTTAATGCATTCATTTCATTAACGCAACAAGTGATCATATGTGCGTTGTAGAGATATTGCAATAAATTAATAATGATTACTAGGGCAACTCAACCGGATTCATGCAGAAGCTTGGTACTTTAAGGGATAAAATTTGATTAAATATTTTATTATAGAAAACTAAGTACAAACTTTCAGCCTTATTCGTTAGGGCATATTTCTGCATGTTTTGGTAGGTATAAATTCATATTTCACTTTGTAGAGCATATTTTTCACACTGAAATATCAAAATGATGAAGCAGGTAGACCTATACTGTATATTTTCGGTCGTTGGGTTTTACCACATCCGGTCACTCCTCTCCAGTAAAGCAAATGCCTTGAAAGGATTTTATGATCCTTTTTTTTTCTACTGTTTCCGCGAAGTTCTACATTAACGGGTAATCATTTTTTAACAAATATGTAATCTAGGTAGGTATATATGTCTATTTTAAAAAATGTATGTAGAACTGCACAAGTGCAGTCCTTTTACCATCTGTTTAGGTATATGACATTGCGTCGTGGTTATATAATTTTTTCTAATTGCCTGTTTGTGTATATAAGGCGGAAACAATGGTTGTTATCTCAATAGCGGATAGTGCATCTAAGCAAGTGGTAAACTTCAAAGGATCTAAGTGTAGAAAAGAAACAACAAATTGTTGATGCAACTGAAAAATTCTATGGCCTTTTCAAAAATAAATCGGAAGCCGTAAGAAATGCGGCTACTGTTTTTTCTGTTACGGAACGAACTGTATACAGGCTTTTAAGGGAAAAAACAATCAAAGGCCACAAGCCCACAATTCACCACCAAAGAAGAAAAATAATTCCGGTATCAAGAGCAAGGTGGATGATTTTGACAATTGTGCGATTAGGCGGATAGTCCATCAGTTTTTTATGGATAATGACCTTCCAACGCTAGACAAAATATTATTGGAAGTACAAAAAAGTGAAAATATAACAAAACTAAGCAGATCAACTTTGCATACAATATTGCAAAAAGATTTCGGACTTAAATTCGTCAAACGTCAGCGAAAGAATTTGTTGTTGGAAAGAAGTGACATTATTTCTTGGAGACGAAGATATCTACGCGAAGTAAAAAAAAAATAGAGAAGAGAAAAGACAGATTTATTTTACTGATGATACCTAGCTAAATTGTAAGATGGTAACCCTAACAGTATTACTCTCTGAGTTATGGCGAATTATCATACATACTACGGCCACCCTGTGAGAGCTTTAAAAAGGGACCGATTTATGTAAGTCATTGCAACCAGACTGAGAGACAAACATCCTATCTTGCCTGTACTGACAATTTTTCTTGGACAGAGTATAGGTAAGAAGAATTGCCCCTATTCTCTCTATCTTTTTTTCCGCCATCTGTGAACAAATAGCACTCCTTATAAATACATAATTATAATCCTAACTTATACCAGATGCAGTGAATATAAGGAGTTGGTTTGCTTTTGGTCAATGTTACCCCCCCTGGCCAATGTTAGCCTGTTTGACGATACCAGTTAAATTTATTTCTATCATTTCTCTTGACATGTTATACTATTTCATATCCTTGCCGCTAATTCAAGTATATTGTATTATAGTGGATAAGTACAAAAATGCGTAAGTTTTTCATCTAATATCCGTATTTTAAAACCAAACGGCGATAGGCAACACATTGCAAAACCATTCAAAAACATTGTCAGCATTGTTAAAAGATAAATAAATAAATAAATAAATAAATGAATGTTACTTTTTACTTCTATTACTATTTTTATTTCTCCCTTTGATGTTGCCAGAATAATTTAGCAAGACTTGTGAGCTGTTCTAGAAAATCATTCTTCGGTAGGTATAACAGTTGCCATGCGAGTATGACAGGGAAAGCCCAGTGTCATTTCGTTATAAAAATATGCCATGCATTTGAAGTGCAACCACCATTAATGCAGCGAGTGACATTTCACTATCCCACGGCGCATATCTCATTATCTCAAATCTAATCAATATTAGGTGTTATTTGTATTGTTACAGTTATTATTTGAAAGGGGCTTTTGTATACTGCAAGCGCTCTATGAGCTCAGAATTAATTGACTGAGCAGGCTGAGTAGAATGCTGATTACACATACCTATACATTCACACTTCCAGTCATATTTGAGAGAACAAAAAAACAGGAAAAACAGAAAATCATCAGAACGATCTGAGCACGCTCGGCTCAGAGCGCGGTCATGTAGCTCGAGCTCAGTTCAGTGCTCAGCTCTGAACTAAAAAAGAAAAACGCCTACTGTATCCCCTGGTTACGCCTCAGTGCGCCCTCGTGTTACCTTTACCTCGTTTCGGAATCATTTCAGCGGGTCCTGTACTCTTGCTCCTTCTGGAAGGAAGAAAACCATCCTACAGCACTCTTTCTAGTCTAGTTTCGTATAAGTATCAGTTAATTGACACTTGTCCATAAGTATTTCAGGTTTTTTTTGTTCAATGCCCAACAGAATCTGAAGAATCCTTCTTCAGATATACCCAGTTTCCTGAGGTGTTCCTTTAGCATACAATGCGGATATTTTTGTTCTTACCAATGCATGTTTGGTTCCATTGATCCAGAAGTTACTTGTCCTGACTCATGACTTCAGTGCTCTGCCATGTTCTTGCCTTTTTTTTTCTAACACTAGAGTCCTAAATTGTTCTTTGATCTCCTACACGTTGTACCCCATAACAGTTCAGGACATCTCAAGGCTTCTGATACTTCCTTTTATGCTATATAGTCAGCCATTTTATTACCCTCTATTCCCACATGACCAGGCACCCAATAGCAGGGTGGCCATTTTGAAATCGGTTCATTGTTCAATGTTCATTCAGAAAATACATCGATGTTTTCTTTTATGCAATGCATCGAAAAGTTTCATCGATTATTACCAACACAAAGATGATTAAAACGTCAAACGAAACAAGTTATTGTTCGGTGTGAATGCAATTTCGAGTTTTTGATGAAAACACGGTTTTCGGTGCGGTGTGATAACTGATAGGGCATAAAAGCGAGTGATAGTTTTGTACTTTCTTTTGTTTTGCCCTTGTTATTGGCCGTATCCCGCTTGTATCTTCGGCTATCCGATAACATAGTCATGTGCAGTTTGCAGAGACTTACGGACATAATATTGAGGAACTTGGAATTTTCCCGCCCTCTTACTTTGGCCGACTTACAATCATACCGTATCGAATTAAACGTCTTTTCCAATTGTGTTTAGGGACACTATTTCTGGTCCTGAGTTTTTTTTTGTTATTGGTTCAAAACGTCCAATCATCTGTGAATTAACAACCCTCGATTCTCTCCTTTCTCACTAATAGTAGCAGAAATGCAATCATAATATTATTTCAAATCTTCGCACTCAATATCCTGTCGCGAAGCAGGAAGATGTACTCCTCCTCCTCCCTCTACGCACCACATGTCTTCCGGCCGCTGTCGCACATCATAAGTATATGAACAAAAAAAAAATAATAATCACAAAACGCAAAAAAATTCCTCCAACATTTTGGGGTTTTCATTGCAACGCCCAAAGGGATAAAAGTTACCCCCTCCGCACCTTGTACGTGATACGACTTCAATTTAATTCTCATTGAAGCATTCTGACACCCACCCAAATCAACCCGAACTACGGGCTACGTATATATAATATATACCTACATTTAAGGGATCTGTGTAAATCGTTCACCCGACATTTGCACTTCTCAATTTCTGTGTTTTCACTGCGAACTTTCACACACTTTCGTACTTGAGCTTCGGTTAAGTGCAATGTGTTTGTTCAGTTTTATCCTTCAAGATATTTTCGATGTTTCGAAAAGAAACAACACTCCGGCAGTCACGTGTTCAATTGGAGCATTGATATAAATAATGCAATTTACACCCAGAAATAGGGGTAACAAAAAAATAATTCCAAATCCATCATCGATTGATGCGAGGACTCGGCGTAGTAACATAACAAACACCACATCAACTGTCAAATAGATGAATGATGGCGGGGGAATATTTGATTAGTGCCAGACGAGATGAGTTGAATTAAGGGTGATTTTTTGCGAATTCGGCGAGTGTAATGTGTCATAACTTAAGACACTTACGTAGTAAGCAAGCAGTAACCCTTCTTGGGTAGATATATGGAATATGGAGTACATGCCGCTGGCTTTTCTATATCCTCACACTTGACACACCAACGGAGATAAAGGACTATAAATTGGTAAAAGGGTGCGCTGTTCGAGAGAACGGAAAGAAAGTGGCGTGGCTAAATTAGAAAATTATCAGAAATCAACAGTGACGGATAATGATGTATGGGACAAGTGATGGATATTGGACCGAGAGTGCGGTCTCCTGTTCTACGGCTGAAGTGTCAGAACTCATAACGCAATTGATGTACATTTCGGCGTAGATGAATTTTGCGCAGCGGTGGTGCGGTAATAGGTTTCTTTAATTTGTGATTTTTGTCCTTTTTTGATTGCGTCAACCATTTGCTGGTTCGATGAAGACATTTGCATGCTATAATTCGGCACGTGGCGTCTTGAAAACAAGGTTGTGGTAATGTAAAAATTTGAATTAACTAAAGGAAAATGGTTTTGTTATAACCGTCTATATAGTTATTGAGTGTAATGCAATTGGAAAGCGTGAACTTATAACTGATGAAGGAGAGTAGTTACATAGGAGATAACCGATTGTTATTGTTATATGTACATAATGGGCTTTTGGTCCGTGGCGAGTCTTTGGCCAAGGTACTGCCGCCAAACATAATCCTCTTGAATGTTTTATTAATCGCTTGTACTTGTTGTCCGGTACTTTTATAAAAAAAATACTTCGGAGTCAATCTATGGATATGACTAAGAGCTGCGAGCTTCAGTTTATGTGAATAGCGTTGTAATTGCCTTATCAAGAAAGTACCAAAATCTGTACCGTAGACGATTTCCTACTATACGTTCATACAGTAATTAAGATGAATCGTTGTTAATTGGGCGTAGACCCTCAAGGAACTTAACTTGTCCCCCTCTCCAGAAAATGCAAAATTCCACACGTAGGCTCTCCAATGAGACAAGTTTGATATTTTTAATGAAGCCAAATGCTTTATTATGTCTTAATGTGTAAGCATTCAATTAAAATAAATGAAATGAAATGAAAAAAATACTTGAGTGTTACCTCAGGCAGAAAGTTAAGATAGAAGCCTAATAGGCACAAAAAAGAGTTAAAAGATCTGCTTTTTCTCTTAACAAAAAGGCATAGCGAATAAATGAGGCTTACAACCTCGTATTACTCACTGCATATACGTCTTGGTAATAAGACCAATATAGAAGCTTACGTACGGTGGCTTTGTCTGTGGTACTTTCTCCGAAAATGCAACTATGTACTTGTGATAATTTATAAAGTAACAAAAGTCCACAGAGCAGCTTTTTTGTATCTATACTTCAGCGAAATACTCTTTCAGCTGCTGATATTCCGTTTCATCCGACACACATATTGACATTTTAAGTTAACGGGAGGCCTATGCAGCAGTTCACCTTAGAGCTAGTAAAACAATTATGGTTTTTCCGACTCAGAAAAATTTAATTACACCATTCATACCCCAGTTGGCTTTCGGAAAGAAGTCGGACTTACAAACGAACATAGTGCACTGGATTATAAGACCAATAAGACTGAGATTGTAAGACCAATTCTGACGTATGGCCCGGTCGTTTGATAGGAGGCTGGGTAACGCACTATATCCTAAATCAATTATTTTTAAATAAGTTCAGAGAGGACTGCTAGTATAGCTGGTAACTGTTCCACTAAAATCCACACCTCTAGAAACGCTATTAAAACTACCTATACCTTTATGCTAAACAAGTGAATGCCAAAGGTGTTTTTAGACTAAGAATGAACGTAATTTGGAAGTGCGAATTTGGAAATCTCTCACTCGCACGTTCTTTTCATCTTCTATCAGAGCGGACTTATGGCATTCATCGACTACAAACAAAAGTAAAAAAAAAAAATAGTTGGCGGAACAGGTTCGAAGGTTCCCTAAGCCTAGCTTCGCAGAACTATTCGTTTCTCGTGAGTTTTTTTTTTTTTTTTTTCAATTTTAGGACAAATGGAAGGAATCTATAATTGTATACCAAACCCAAATGGCCAATTGAGAAAATCTTTTATGACAGTTATACTCTCGGATGTTTGTCAGACGTGTCCCGCGAGAGGTGGCACAGTGGAAAAAACAGTATGGAAGAAACCAAAGTATGCCTTCAAAAAGAAAAATTTAAAGTCTGCATACCGGACAGCCAGGACTGCCTCTCGCCGAGAACTACCATAAAAGGTATACCCATCTTCACAGATGGATCAAAGATAAGGAATGGAGTGGTCATACCGACTGGCAAATCACTGCAACGTTTACCAGAAACAGATCTTACACGCTTAATAAAGCGTCTCACACTGTCTTAGCGAGGTTAATCAAAATGGGCCTCAACGGCTTCTGGGTGATAATTGCGTAATATACAAACTGCCCCTTTAACCTCACTCAACCTAACAGTTTATCAACTATTCCAATCCGTCATCAACTAGTTGGACTAAGTCTCTATTCATAGGTATCATTTCATATTTCTGGACGTAGTGCATTGAAGAAGCAATCACAAACAATGTCTAAAAGTTTTTTGCCACCGCTCTCGAAATTCTGACAGTTGATTTGATCCGAGGTATCGTCCCCCTCTTCACAAGCATCGTGGGCAGAAAAAAATGTCCCGTAAGAACGCCACAAAAATTGTCTACTGTCTTTGCTGCTGTTGAGAATGTCACATGAGAGATGAAAGTTCATCAGTTTAGTTAGGATAGGTTTAATAAAAAAGGGTATGAGATATAGTGAGGTATTATTGGCACCTAGCCACCATAAGGGCTAAATCGTGATTCCTAGAGACTCAATTTAAGTGAACTACATAATGCAACAACAGACCTAAATGTTTCCTCATGAAAAACGCTCAATCTCCTTATAAAAACAGAGAAGCCTTTTGTAGTTTATGTGGTATTTCTACTCTAGAGCAGCGCTGCCAATATTGCTACTATATCTACATACTATATGTAGATGTACCTATTTTTAATTTCGGATTTAACTACATATTTTTATTTGCCTTCACATTTCAATTGGCTCTGGCTTCTGGCACTGTGGCTTCTTAAAGGACCCTATTGTGTAAATTGTGAAATAAATTTTACTTTCTGTATGTTCCACTAAGTTTAGTTTCTTGTTCGATTTTTTTATTTACGTGGCGAACAAACTCTTATGGATCCTTGAAATTGCCTAAAAATGGGCGCAACTCGTGCAACATAAAATTTTGAAATCAGAGTTTTATCATTTGGACGTGCTGATCAATAGAGTAACTTGCCATTATGATTTCATTTAAAAATGAATTTCTTGATTCTTAGTCTGTATACTCCTCGATACTAAGTTCTATTTTACTACCCAACGAAATCATGAAACGTCAGCCTTGCTCTAGAGATTGAAAAATTACCTATAGGTACCTACCCAGAAACTTATTTTGGGTTGTACAATAATTTCATCAGCTTGCAATTGCAAGTCATTGCCTGCAACTTATGTAGTGGCATTTTCTGCCAGTATAAGTATTTTTGCGTTTACGTTTAGAGCGCTCGCTAAGAGCCAATAAGCTAGAATAAGATAAATGTTAGTTTTAAATTAGATTTAATCGTTTTTGTCTAATCTGTAAGTTAAAGAAAAAAGGAATAAAAATGAATTTAAAATGAAAAAAAGAGAGCTTTGCCGACACGTGAAATTCAAGATTTATGCCACACACATCCAGCGATTGTCCTTGCGACTTATTAATTGTCATAGCAAAAGCGAGACGTACGGGAAATTGACGACGCTTAAATACGAACGACAAATCGTTCTGAATAAATGGAATCCGCGGAATAGAAACACCTTCGCCTATGAATTTTCCAATAAAAATCGTTGCATGAATTATATTTGATATTAAATTTTTCACAACCAAACGCGTACCGCTACAAAGTTTTGGTTCATATAGGTTGCGCAACAAAATTATTACTGAGACGATTTTTAGTTTCGAATTGTGTGGAGGCAAGCCCGAAACATCCAAAGAATTTAAAAATTCCGTGGGATAGTTGGTGGCTTCGTTTTCATCCATCACGGAGTCGACTGATTTGTATGAATGCAACTCACCAGCGATTTGGTTTTAAATGGCGAAATTCAAATGTTCGACGTTCTTGTTTTTCGCAGCCAAAATCACTCTTACACTCAGCCAATCATGGTCTAATATAATTCTGAGCGATATTCAGGAAAACATTCATGATTAGTAGTTCTTCCGGTGTTGTTGTAAAGTTGCAAAAATTTTGTGGAAACTCAATCAGGCCGGTGATTAAGTTTGCTGGAATCACACCATTGCCCATCGCCAACAATTGCCTGGAGAACTCTGCAGCTGACTACTGGTCATTTTGTAAAGAAACTCGCATGTTTGTTGTCAAATGCAATTTCTTGACGTATCGCCATAAAGCAGACGCCTTCAGGCAAGCATTCAATTCATCTGCCGAAATTGATCTCGAAATGACAGGCAGCGTTTGACGAAAATCGCCTGATGGCAAGATCATTGCTCCACCGAAAGGTCGCTTATCATTACGTAAAAGATTCATGGCCTCCAATGCGCGTTTCTAAGCCATTGTGCATTCGTCCCGTATGATAATTTTACATTGCTGCAGAACTTTCGCCTTCGCAGTGTTCTTTAAAATGTTGCATGTAGTTGTAGGTTCTTCATCCACTTGCAGATTCAATGGCAATTTCAATGCAGAATGAGCTGTTCGACCGCCTTCTAACAAAGTAGCCGCTATTCCAGAAGAAGCTAGGGCCAAAGCGATCTCAGATCTTGAACGAATTGTAGCCAACATCAGTGAAATCATGAATGTATTTCCAGTTCCCCAATTTTCGTTATCGACTGCTTGCATCAATTCATCGTACACTGTCTTTTATTCTTGATTCAACATTGGCACATTTGTTTCAACAGCTTGACTCAATGCGATTCGACCGAAGTCCATTTCTCGCTCCAATTCTGGATTAAATGCGTCTTGCATTGAACGATTTGGCTGTGGCATCCCCAATTTGCACAACAAATTGCCACTCATGAGCAGACACATATCCTCGATCAAAATCAAAGCTTTGTTGCGCATTCCATCTACATCTCCAGTTCATTATCCGATATCACAGTACGAATTCGATGCCAAATATCGTCGGCCATAATTATCATCTTTGTATAATCAAAGTATCTACTTCATTTCAAAAAGTTACTTAATGTAACATAGTAAACATAATTTATTAGAATAAACTTTTTAGGTACCTATAGGTATTTAAAAAAAAACTTTCAAAATTGTTGACAACAACAATTGCTTTTAAAATTTAAAATATTTTTTTTTGTATTTGATTTCTATCCAGTTTATTTTTTTTTCAAAGTGTACAAAAATGAATTTATTGGAATGGCGGTTGCGCCTTCTTTTAAAAATTTATCATACTAATATATTAACCTTCTCTGCATGGTCTATTAACCAACAAAAAAAACTAAATCAAAATCGGATGTGTGTGGCATTCGGTAGGCTGTCACACACACATTTATGAAGTTATTTTTATATATATACCCCCTTATTAATTAAAAAATGTGCACAAGTAACTAGCAAACGTCAGATAGCATACGAAAATTGGACATAACTGCTGAGTAACAAGTTGATAACTTTTACACAGCGCTTATTAATACGGGGGATAGATTATTGATATTGGATAAACTAATTTAGATGAATTATACTTTGTTTATACTATTAATTTTGGGGACTTATTTCATTTCTTCTTTAGGGTCTTATTCATTATGAAATAAGACCCCAATTTTCATTAGGAAATAAGGCCCCAAAAAAGGAAATAACACCCCAAATTCTATTAAAAATCGTAGTTGTTGTTTCCTGTATAATTTTTTGGGGCCTTATTTCCCTTTTTTTTTGGACCTTATTTCGCAGAGTTATTAAGTAAGCAAGTGTCGGATTTTAACCATTCATTTCTAAAAAAAAAAGTTCATCCATTTGTTTACGGCATAAAATCAAATGTACCTTTTGTGGATACGAACCCTTGTACCCAGAAAAGCCTTGATTCCTAAATTGGTTTGTACCTACATCCTTTTGGCTTGTACTTCCTTATTATGAGTGTTTTTTTTTTTTTTTTTTTTTTTTTCAAAATCCACAGGCTCTATAATGACATAAACTTGCTTCCAATTATCCTCCGCCATTCGCATCCAATCTGGGCCTTTTAAATTTAATTTTGCCAGATTAGATTTTAACACGAAACGTCAACTGACATGCTGAAAATCAGGCCAACATGCCTGGTTGTCCTTAAAAAAAATCAAAATTATTAAACCCGAAAGCCATTAACCCATACCAAGGCAAACAAATATGCGGACTCTTAGAACAAAGTTATTTTTATTTGCAAGCTTATAGCCATTTGGAAGTAATTCAAGAAACCACAATTGGGTCATCTTCGTGCATGTCTTCGAAGTTTCCCATCGCACCCTTCTCAACCGCTATCGCTTCCATAAGGCTTTCTAAATCGTTTCCTAAAGCAAGTATAACATCGTCGTCGTCGTTGTCGTCGATTATGTCAAAGAACATGAAATGAGATGTCATACTAGGGTATACTAACAGCAAATAATAAACTTCCCCCCTCAAGAGTATATATATGCCAGGTGAGGTCTTTTGGGGGAAATGATTAGAAGGATGTTGAGTGGATGTACACGAGTTTAGAGACTGCATGCATGTGCAAGTGGAGTTTATAGGTGTATAAGGGTCATGGCATCGACATCGCTGAAGACATTTTCCTAATGCTGACTGCTTGAATCTTAATGGGGGCGTTTGTGCATCGAGTCGTTTCAAATAAACGTCTGTCAACATTCAGTCATACAGTGGATGCGGCTGTGTGCCTATGTACATATGGAGCTGAAGGTGAGGATTCAATTTCAATTTCAATTTCAATTCAATTTCAATTTCAAGACACAAGTGGATAAAAGTGAACAGGGGATCAAATACAAGTCCCATTAGGATATGTCGACTTCTTTCATAAAGCACAGACAACTGGGATATTTGTGTTTTTCATCGGTTTTCATTTCCAATCGGATGTCGAGAGATCTGGTTTCGTTAACCAAATTATACTCGTAAGGAGATCACACAAAAAAAAGTTAATTGAAAGAATAAAAGTCTTAAGTTTGGTTAATAAATAAATAAATAGTTGGCGCAACAAGTCCGTAAGGACCCTAGGCCCAGCTTCTCACAACCATTCGTTTTGTGTGAGCTTTTCATTTTTGGAAGTAGCCCAACTTATTGGTCCAACACACTAACCACTAAGCCTAAGGTTAGGTTAGTGGCCATTATCCGATTCACTCAAAATAATTAACTTAGACCAAGCAATGTCCATTGTGATACCACAAGGAGTCGGTTAAGTTCGCTACTCTTGCAACCATTTTGAATTCTGGATAAATTTCCGTATTTTGCTAATATCCGTTGCGACAATAAACGAATGTCTTTAACCAATGCAGGTACATATATCACTGAACTTCAAAGGAGTGAAACTGTTTTCGTGCTGAAAATTAGTGTGCGGCGGACATCCGATTTTCTTGGAGTCCCGCTTGCAAGCCAACTTCTTTTATAACATCGCGGCCTAAATTGAACTTCTATCATCGATGATTCCGCCCCAAGGATAGATTGTGGCTACAGTTGTTCAGAACCTGGACTAGAATTCTTCGAAATCGCTGAACCGAAAATGTCAGATTGATTGTTCACAAGCTATTTTTCTCCACTAAATGTGGAAAGGAAAAAGCAACGAACGGATCACTAACAAAATGAATGCCTTTGTAATAGAGTATTTTTTATTTCACAATTATCTGGCTCTAATTAGAAAAATAGATCGAGAGTGTTCCCGAAATAACTTATCTCGAATCTTCGTTGGGTTCAAGCTATTCATCCCCTCCTTCTTTGTCCGTGACAGTCCTTACACCTAACTTTTGGCGTGCTTTTTAGAAGGTATTAATCAGACAAAATTCCTATTACTCTTGTTAATTTAGTCCTATATTCAAGGATATTCTTCGTTCCTTGCGGCCATGTGCCCGTGGACAAACGACAGGCGATTTCATTTGACCATATTCTGGTCTCTTGCCTTTGTATATTGCTTTCTTTCCCTTAGTCCCCATTTGAGATTAATTAAAGCATCTATTTTTCATGGTGTATCCAATTTTTGAAATGAGCTCAAGCTAAATAAGTCTTTCGACATTCAAAATATTTTTTTAAATCAATACTGATCATTTTTTCGTATGGACATACGTTCCTTTCAAAGCGAGTCTACTGTTTTTGTGGAGTTCCTTCCCAAGGAAGGCATACACTGAATTGCTGGGACCGCAATTATCTTCACACACATTCACACTTTTCGTTAACATGAGTGTGACAATTGCCCAGATGCACTCCAATATTGCCGGCGCTATTAACAAAAATCAATTTGGCCTGATACACACCTCATCTAGTACTGTGAAACAACATGTTGCATTTGGAAAAATCATATAAAATGTTAATGTTCCTCATTTGATAGCAACCTTTATCTTTCATTGAAATAACCACGCAATATATTTGTGGTCGCAAAACTCACATTAAATGTATCGTAAAGGACTTCATTTTCAGAAATGTTACACCCCTTGTGGATTGTTTAATGCTTGTGTAACCGAACATAAATATTTTCCTATAAATTTGTTGGTTAAATTATTGATGACAAATGCTTGAAACCGTATTTGAGGACATAAATTTACCCCCAACGAACGTTGTGTTTGCCCGCAAATTTATACGGACACCTCAATTTGTTATAATATCGAGAGCAGTACCTGAAGTTTCAGTTATTGGGATATTATAGGTACTCGTATTTTGTATGTACGTGTACGTAGCAGTCGAATATATACCGTGAAAAGGGATATACATACCTATATAGATCTTTATGGGCGTTCTAAATCGGGAAGTACATTCCCACCAAGATGCTTTTTGGTACTTGTTGAGGGTGGATTTATGTATTCGAGGAATAATGCAAATTGCAATTGGAAATTATGGCAAATAAAATTGAAATTTATTATATCCTTATTGGATGTATGGGCGTACTGGGAGTTGCATAAGACGTGCTGTAGAAATAGGTCTGCTTCGAAATACGTTGTGGTTATGTATTTTGGAAGAAAGTTTAGAAATGCCCAAGCAAATACCAATCAAGAGCTCATGGGCCGAGTTCTATCTTGTCCGACATCGATTTTTAAAGTTCAAGTTCAAAGTGTTTTGCTTAATTAACCCCGATTTTTATTCTAAAGTATTTTTTTTCTTCCTATAAAAGCTTGAACAATTTAATTAAACATTTATTAAAAGTTTCTCGAGCGAATTGAAAATTAAAATGTTTCATTTTGGATATTGGACATGGGATCAGTAAAAGTTAGTTCAAATTTTGGTAGGGTATCGGGTAGGGGTTAGAATATACCCGAGGTAGGCATGCCTGTCGTAAAAGGCGACTAAAATCCAACCTCCGTATACCGAGCGAAATGGTGTATACAAAAAATGCAATGAACAAAACGAAAAGATTAACTACCCCAGGTGGCAGTCCAGCTTTACTGGAAAATCCACCCTCTTCGGAGGTCGGCTCTACGGATTCTGGGGAGAGCCGCTTATTGCAATCTATTAACCCTTTTATTAAAAGCTCAAGGGTATCTCGATCTCCTCCAACAAGATCGAATAACGCCGGGAAAAGAAGTCCGCCGGGAGCGCTAGCGCGTGAAAAACAGGACTCAGTGAAAGATAAAAGTCTTGAGGAAGAAAATAAAGAACTCCGAATCAAGCTTAAGGAAATGGATCTACTCTATCAAGATCTTAAGAAAGAGATAGAACTGTTAAAAGAACAAAATAAGGTTCTAAGGAACACTCATTTGCAGAAAGAACGCGAATGTACTCCACCACGCTTGGCTAGTCGGGAATACCACACCGACGAAGAAGAGCTAGCGCGCGAAACGAATTGGGTCACTAAAAAAAGACCTAGTAAGAAAAGGAGAGCCGGTTCTTCGCCTGAAGTCGAGCCCTTAAAAGAACAAACGCGTAAAGTACCGCAAGAAAAACAACTCCGAGGGCATATTCGCGCACCACCTCCAATAAACGTCGTTGGGGTAACGGAGTATAATAAATTGCACAGCCTCCTTAAAGGAACGATAATATCGAAATTTAAGGTTACATCTTTGAGGAATAATGCGTGGAAAATTAACGTCGATAACCACGAAGACTACCGGGCAGTGTCCCAAAAGCTAAATACCGAGAAGATCCAGTGGTATACTTTCGAAATAAAGTCAGAAAGGCCACATCGTGTTGTAGCAAGGGGACTTCACCCCTCATGCAAAAAAGAAGAGGTTATAAATGACCTCAAAGCCAAAGGGTTTAAAATTCTTGATGCTGTTAATATCATCAAGAAGGAGAAACAACAAACGGAAGAAGATAAGGATATCGTGGTAAGGCGTGGACTCCCGCTCTTTATGCTTACCTTCGATAGGTCTGACAATATCGAAGATATCTACCGAATTAAAACCATAGTAAATATCGTGGTTAAAATCGAGCCGATGCGCAGAAATTTGAAAATAATTCCACAGTGCAAACGTTGCCAGGAATTTAATCACACACAAATGTATTGCAAAAAAGAGCCGCGATGTGTGAAATGCGCCGGAAATCATTTCTCCCAAGACTGTGGAGCAAATAAACAATCCTCCGCTACTTGCGCTAATTGTAAGGGAAAGCACCCTGCAAATTATAGAGGTTGTGAAGTAGCTAAGGAGTTGCAAAAACGGAGAGATGCGCTCCTCAAGCCTCAAAATAAAAAAACAAAGCCGCTAACGAATACAAAGCGTAAGACCGCCCAGGAGGTAGCAGGCAACATAAAAACTCCGGTTCCAGAGCGTAATAATGTCAGAGAAAGAGAGACAACAGAAAAGCCCTCGAACTCTGTTGCCAAAAGAAACGCTACTGAAAAGTTACCATCAGTAAAGCCATCGAATAGTGGCCCTCGGCCAGCCAGAGTACTGCAGACCTACGCTCAGGCCGCGGCATACGACGGAGCAAGAAACGTTGAAACTTCGCCGGACCCTGCTTCACATGTTTTCTCAGTTATTCTCCAGAAACTTGAAGAACAAAGCAAAATAAATAAAATTATTCTCGATCGCTTGGTTACGCTCGAAAATAATTCACGGAAAACGCGTACATCAAATAAAATATGAATGAAGAACCAATGTTAAAAATATGCACTTGGAATGCAAACGGACTTTTGCAAAAACTCGACGAATTGGAAATATTCATACGCGAGAAAGATCTTGACATTTGCTTGATTTCTGAAACTCACGTGAAAAGGGGATCGAGCTTAAAAATAAAAGGCTATAATGACTTCCACGCTTGTCACCCTTCGGGAAACGCGAGAGGTGGATCTTCATTGTTTATTAAAGACTGCATTGAACAATACGAAGACCTGAAGATAGAACTTGAAACTATGCAACTGTGCACGATTCGAGTGAAAAATAGTCAACGTACTCTTAGAATTTCATCTATCTACTGTCCACCGCGTTCCGCACTTGAAAAAACTGATTATACTAACTTGCTTAAATCGCTCAAACCAAACTTCATTATTGGCGGCGATTTTAATGCAAAACACACGTTCTGGGGTTCTAGATATATCTCGCGAAAAGGAAGAATGCTATATGGGGCAGGTATGGAGTATAGTTGTGATTTCCACTCGACGGGCAAACCGACCTACTGGCCAACTGATACTTCAAAAACACCTGACCTGATCGATTTTTTCGTCGTGAAAGGAATATCTACCAACCACATTAAAGTTGAAGAGAGCTTTGATCTGTCATCTGATCATTCACCGGTTATTTTAACATTGAGCGTAAAACTAGTAAATAACCTTGAGCCAGCGAGATTAACTGGTAGAACAACTAACTGGGAAGGCTTTAGGAACGAAATTGAAGAGAATGTTGAACTTAGCGTTCCACTTACGACACCCTATGAACTTGAGGTGGAAGTAGATCGCTTCGTTGAGATCGTACAGCTCGCTTCCTGGAATAATACGCCTAATCCAAGGAAAACGCCGGCCAAATACGGTCTACGATATCCTCCCGAAATAAAAGAATTGGTCAACGAAAAAAGGAAGGCGCGTAAAAAATGGCAACAGAGTCGCGCCCCACAACATAAAACACATTTGAATTATTTGTGCAATTTGTTGAAGACAGCTATCAATGACTTTAAAAATCGTGCGATAGGTTCTTACCTTGAAAGCTTAACGGCTAAAAAAGATTCCAATTATTCACTTTGGAAAGCTGTAAAAGGCACCAAAAGGCCCAAAATCCCCGCGCCGCCAATTAAAATAAATCAAAATGAATGGGCAAGGGAAGATAAGGAAAAAGCGGACGTTTTTGCCGCCTATTTAGAAGAAACCTTTAAACCGTACGATGGTCGGGCGGTACACGACAGTGTTATTGGGACGGAATTACAATCCGACGATGCAATACTCACAAGTGCAACGCTAAGGGAACTAAAACGTGAAATTGAATCCCTAAAACCTAAGAAAGCTCCTGGTTATGATTTGATCACGGGAGAAGTTCTCAAAGTTCTACCAAGAAAAGCATTAATTAAGCTTCTTCATATAATAAATGCCGCGCTCAGACTAAAACACGTACCGAGCCAATGGAAAGTTGCGGAGGTCATAATGGTTTTAAAACCAGGAAAACCGCCAAATGAAGTAAAGTCGTATAGACCAATTTCCCTTCTTCCAGTCGTATCCAAAGTTTTCGAGAGAATCTTACTAACGCGCCTACAACCGGTTATAGAAAACAATAATCTTATCCCTGACCACCAGTTTGGGTTCAGAACCAAGCATTCGACGATTGATCAAGTGCATAGAATTACTGACGTAATTGAGAAAGCATTTGAAGAAAAAAAGATATGCTCAAGCGTATTCCTTGACGTCTCACAAGCCTTTGATAAGGTGTGGCATGACGGATTAAAGTTTAAATTACGACAAGTTCTTCCCATACACCTATATGATGTTTTAGAATCATATCTCGGGAATAGACTCTTCCGTGTTAGACATGGAAACGAATACTCTGAGCTTAAGGAAATTTCGGCCGGCGTGCCGCAAGGAAGTGTCCTAGGGCCCCTTCTCTATCTGCTATATACTCGCGATATACCAAGAGAAGATGGCACTACTCTCGCTACGTTCGCCGACGACACCGCTATCCTAGCAGTAGGTAACACTATTGAAGAAACGACTGCAAAACTGCAAATCGCACTAAATAAGGTAAATGAATGGACGAGGGACTGGCGGATCACCCTCAACGAAACTAAATCTGTTCACGTGAATTTCACGTATAAGAAAACAAATGACTTGCCAATTTTCTTAAACTTGGCCCGAATACCCTTTGCAAACGAGGCCAAATACCTGGGAATGACACTCGACGCAAAGCTGAAATGGAATTCGCACGTGAAAATGAAACGTAAAGAACTCGATATCAAATATAGAGAAATGTACTGGCTCCTCGGAAAATATTCCCAGCTCAGTACCGAAAACAAACTGCTTCTATACAAGCAAGTGCTAAAGCCGGTGTGGACCTACGGTATACAACTCTGGGGTTGTACCAAGAAAACAAATGTCAATATTCTACAAACTTTTCAAAATAAAGTACTTAGAGAAATTGTACAAGCACCATGGTATATTAGAAACGACGATATCCACAGAGATCTCGGAATTCCAATAATTGAAGCTGAAACAAAAAGCTTCGCGAGAAAGCATAGAAACCGACTAATCGGACATGTCAACAATTCAGTCCGACAAATTTTGGACGAGAACAATTTATTGCGCCGACTACAAAGAACGAAACCGTTCGACTTGGCAAGATAGGATTAACCGCGTCTAAATTGCGGAACATGCAGGATCTTTCATTGGAAAGTAGCCTGTCAAAAGTTTTTATTTTGTTATAGAAAAATTGCTTGATAAGTTACATCTTAGTTGCAGTATCTAACAATTCTTCGATGGGTGGTGTTTTTAGTCAGTAAAAATCTGACACTACTATGAGCACGCGCTTGCTTTTCTCATAGTGTCTTTGGAAGATTTTCACCAACCCTCGGTAAAAAAAAAAAAAAAAAAAAAAAAAAAAAAATTTTGGACACTGAACAAAAAAATAAAAATATAAAAAAAATAGAAAACACAGAAAATGAAGCTATGAAAGCAGTGTAACTAATAAATAGTAATATTATTTAACAAAAAGTTTATTTATTTATGTGTTTATATTCAGAGTTTTATGAACCAATCTTTTATCTTTAGCGTGCTGGAAAACCTCGTGCACTTCAAAATGATGTGAACGTCGCTCGGGTGCAAGCAAGTACTGAGGAAAACATGGCAACTTTTACCTAACTACGTTCTTAGTAGGTGATGTCTATTGTCTATAGGCGGTCTTTGCAGAGAAATGGCAAACCTCTTTTTCTGTCAATTTTTTTCCCATTAATAAAGGGAATATGACGCAATACTTTTATGTGGAACTCCTCTAATTCTGGGGCCGTATAATGACCGCCCTGGTGCTGGTTGTCCTCCCTAAGTTGCCTACTGATGTTTACCTACTCCTGCAGTTTGATCTAAAGAAAATTGATGATTTTTGGATATGTTCAATACACTCAAAACATCCATTTCCAAACGTTCACCATTCTTCAGATTTTTTTTAGTTCCTGCTTTTGAGACTCTTCAAAAATCAATTTGTAGCGTTGCCAGTTTGGAGGTTTTCCTCCCAGATTTAGGGATTTTTTTGGTCGACGGAGGGGAATCTGGGGGTAAATTAAATTATTTATGGGGAAATCTGTTTTTTTTTTTTAGATTTGTTTTATTTGTAGGTATTCACATAATCCTTTTTGGTAACTTGTAATATGCTTCCACAGAAAAATTTAATTTTTAGGAATTCTGGGAATGTAAGAAACGTCGAGTAACTTAATCTTAAGAATGAGGTAGCGTAGAGGTTCTTCGTTCTGTTCTGTCTACAACCAAATGACTCAAAGCTGAGTATGAAAATCGAGGATGATAATAATGTATGTTGTGTTATTTTAAAACGCTGTTAAACATAAGATCGATCCTCCAGAACTGTATTTGCATTGAAAATTAATTGTTTTTACAACAAATATTTAAAAAAATCAGCTAAGGCCAGTTTCATTACGAAAAATTTATAGTTTTTTTTTTTCTGTAATAATTCTTTAAATATTTTTCCAGATTGAAGCGCCAAACTCATCTGGCAATTTTATAAACAATAATTTCATCAAAGTTGCATAAGGGCTGCCTTAATTCTTTGAAGATTTGGGCCGTCTGGCAACACTGATCAACGGTCCGAATCAGTGGTGCTAGCACTCTCACATCACTCCTTCCACGAAGCTTGGAAGTTTGGTCATTTCTTTCCTTTTTCCACCGTACTGAAATTCATCGATACTTTTTTTTTATTTGCGAAAAAATCGAACCTTTAAGCTTTAAATGTAAAATTTGAGTTATTCGGAAAGAAAATCACAATTTACATTTAAAAATCCCAGTTTGTTAACATTTATTATTATTTTTTGGTACCAGAAAATTTTACTAAAAGGCTAAAAGGATATCAAATGAGTTATTTAGTAAGGACATTTAGTGTGTTATCATTGATAGTAAAAACATGTTTTGATGAAATATCAGTAAAAATTTAAGTTTTAAATGATTTTTTTTTTGTCAGATTTCTGAAATTTCCATGAGTTTGTTTTTTCTTTTTTCCTCAAAAAAAATCGCAAGATATCACAACACTGGTCCGAAAAGAACTATATTCAAAAATCCACAGCAGTTGAAATGACACTCTAGTTTGGCGAATTCGACCGGGCATCGTTAAATAAAAACTTAAGCTGCAAAAGACATTCGTTGGTTTTAAGAGTCATTTTTTACATGTCAACACAATATTATAAATAGTAAACAGCAACAACGTTTGATAGTCTGATTTGGGTAATTTTTACCTGTGGCTGTTATCCACCTCTACTGCCTCGGCCATTAATTTTAAGTTGCAAACTTTTATTGAAAATCCTGGCCTGAATCTTTTCTTTTTTTTTTTAATTTTCTAAAGCTTAAAGTGAGCTCAGGTTTTCAAATAACTTTAAATTTTAACTTTAGAAAATTTGAGAATTCGCGCGAATTTTTCAATTTTATTTCTCAAATTTTCTTAAGTTAATTTAATTTAAATTTAAGTTATTTGAAAACCTCAACTGACTCTTACTTTTTATTTTTGATAAATAAGTATTCTAAATCTTTTTATTTATTTTTTGTCAACACGTTATGGTCACTTCACTTTATTCACTACACTGATCGATTTCTACTCACAAATTCAATTCTCAGCAAAGTTATTTTGTCTTTGAAACGAGTGCCGCCGTTTTAACAACAGTATACTTCGCGTTTCTCTAGTAAAATTTTGTTTTGATACCAAATTAAGAAAATTAAGAATGGCCCCATAGAGATGCAAGAACACCGCAAAACAATGAAAATACTCCCCAATTTCGTAATCATTTTTGTTGTTGCTTGCCATGCAATTTTTCATTTTATCAAAGGCTTAACTTCGCGTCCCTACTGTAATGAGTGGTGACATCCCAGCCACTCATGCTTGAACTGCGTATTATTTAAAAAGCACATGAGTGAAGTTGGCGGAGAATTAAATTTGTTTTAGTACGGCGCAACGTATTGCTATATCCCTTTTTGAAAGACTGTACCAAAGTTATGCTAAACATCAAAACATGAAGACTGCCCTAGTACAAACCTTGTTTTGAGGCAGGTACCTATTCAAGAAGAGCAGCAAAGTACACATATCTACTCGAACATATAGGAGCATTTTACATACCTATATACCAACTACAAAATACGATCTATTCAAGGCGGGTTGTAATAACTTTGCTGCGTGCCTCAAAGAGTTTCATTTTTCAATCAAAAGTGTTTTAGCGCACGAGATTCGAACACACTTCCCCAACATACAAACCAAACAACGCAAACACCTTAAAATGTCGCGTTTCTTGTCAACACAATAATCGGAATTTAGAACAGCAATACAGTTGCGTATAGCGCGCCTTTACAGTTACGAGCATCGTTTAGGGGCTTTTATCTCCAACTTTGTTCAAAAATTCAGCTTTTCCATATTCCCCTAGTTTGTCGCATTCTTTACAGAGCGCCAAAGGGAATATTTAAAAGGAACTGCATTTTTTTGGTTGTATTAGAATGACGGTAGGGTATACACAGATATAAAGAGTTTGCAAGCGAAAATTACCGCGGCATTTAACCCATCTGCTCATCTTTTCCTCTTTTGACGGACTTTCTTTAGGTCATTCCCTTACCATTCCCGTATGGCCCCATATATACACAGATTGGCTATTAAAACAAAATTATTAAGGTTCATTATGAAAACGTCACCTTTTGCACGGACCACGGACTGGTATGGGCCAACCCGCGTCACCCAATCGCACAATTCAACTTAATACTGAAATGCTATTAATAATTAATCATTATCCTTGTGGTGTTTACTGAAACTCTCTCATATGCTGCACAGATTTATCGCTCACCGACCAGTCCATGTGTGACATATGCCACGACGACGATTTGGCACCATAAGGACATGATATTCAATTCGTATTTTATCATTTTGCCACGTTGTTCAGGTCGGAAAATCTGGACTGAGGAGCAACGATGACAACAATCCGGGTCGGTTGTCCAGAGCCCACACGATGATGGGACTCTGATTGACGAGTGACAATTCCTCGCGGATATATAGTCAGGGACGGGGGACATTCAATATAAGATGGACAGGACGCCCATTGTCCATCAGTAAGCTGATGGTGTGTACCATTGAAATTCAATCAATTCTGTTTCGCTATTGTGATGGAAAAATAATTAAATTTTATCCTGCTCATCATCTGGATGGAGTCCTGAATTTTATTCGGTTCCTGGGTTTGTTTTTTATTTTATTTTTTATGTCCCTGGCTGACGAGTAAGTGTACAATTAAATTTCGATTTTAATTTTTAAATCATTTTTGATTTAATTTTGTGATTTTTTTTTTTTAAAGCAGTTTATGGACAAGTGATCGGTTGGAGGCTTCAATGAGAGCTGTTCAAATAACACTGATTGAATTGACTGTCACTTAGACTATGGAGAATGTCCGGCTTGTGTGGCACAAAATATTGGAAAAAAGATTAGCATCGGCCTGTGGAATCAAATTCGCTGTGGGTGGCGCTAATGTAACGAGAGGTTCCAATTAAGTCAATTAATTTGTTTAAATACATTTTGTCAAAGTGAAACTTCTTTATCTCTTGCTTGGAAAATAACGACGGGCAGGAGGTGTTCATTTTATAGCTTTAGAAGGTTGTGTTTTTTTTTTTATGAGAATGGGTCAGACAATTCAAGTCGCTTCTTCTTAAAAAAAATGCGTTTGCTGAAACTGACTCATAAGTCTCATAACGTCTTCGATTTTAAAATCGGTTTGAGCTATAGTAATGAGAGTACAAACAACTTAAAAACTTAAGGATTATTCACATGAGAGCGAATTGCGAATAGGCGAATTGCGAACAAATCAATTTAACTGCGTATTTATGAATTGAAAATTAATATTTTATCTATCACAGAACCATTATATTTAATTAATCTAACATCTAATCTTAAAAAAACATGAATCTCGATTGATTTAAAAAGCTTAATTTACAATTAAAGCAAATTTCCCGTGAATTGAAAATTCTTGCTGCGAACAGTCGCACTTTATTCACATTCTACACAAAACAGTCGCGATCGACAAACCCATGAATGAAAAATTCGTTCGACCTTAACCTTATAAAATGAAACTGATACGCGGGTATCTGCGACCAAAAAAGTTTTCATGTGAATGAAGTGTCAGAAACTACGAATATTCGCGTGTTCGCAGTTCGACATTCGCTCTCAGGTGAATATTCCTTTAGTGCTGCGAGTACAAAAAATAAGCAAAGGTCTGTCTTGGATCTTTCCAAGAACACAAGGCCTGAACAATAGCCCACAGAGACGAATATGAAAATGCGGTGTCCGATTCAATGTCGGCACTAAAGATTTGGAACACTTATCTGTAGACTGTTAACTGGTGCAAAATTGATACCATAATCCGTTGTTATTCGTTACATCAAGTGTCAGGCCGACTTGCGCGGATTCGTCAATTTGACTTTCACTTTTATTTTGGCCCCCGACTGAACTGGGTCTCACACTTTATTCGTGAGTCGGCATAAAATTGTAGATCCCTTCCATTCGTTCCAAAAATGAAAAACTCACACAAAACTAATGTTTGTGAGAAGCTAGGCCTAGGGTCCCTTCAGACCTGTTGCGCCAACAATTTTTTTTTTTTTTTTAGATTAATGATGCTGGTTTAAGTTGTCAATGATTAGAAGTATGGTTCGTGATAGATCGATATCTTTAAATTGTAATCTCTATACATAAAAAATAAAGTGGCAAAAATTGAATGTTTCCCTCTGTCGCCCGTTATTTTCAACCAATTTAGTTGATTTTTTTAAATGTCGGTAATTACGGTGATAAATTCATAGGCAAAAAAAAAACATTAAAAGAAAGAAAGTGGTTCAGCTAGTACATATATATATATGTTTTTTTTTTTTTTAATTTGCATTAGCAGTTATAAACTGAATATCACGAAGAACTTGTGTGGAGATGTAAATGAAGTGGGATTTTCTGATTGTGCAAACTCCAAGTGGTTGGAATTATTTTAAGGTGCATATTCAAAATGGTTGAAAAAAAGAAGAGGATAATATTTGCTAAAAATAAGTTTTTCGTTGCTGTTATTGCATTTTTAATAGCTGGTGCAAATTTAATTTTAAAGTGCGGTATTTAGTTTTAAAAATATATATATGAACAGTGATCGGCTTTTGGGTAGTCATTTTTTGAAAAATAATTAAACAAAAAGAAAAACTAAGTACGGGATCTTATTTAGAATACTTATATTATCTTTGTTATGTATCTTGATAAAAATCATTAGAACGGTTTTTGTAAAATTTGGCAGACAAAACAGTGATAAATATTGCAATATGTTTAGTTTAAAAAATATTATTGTATTGTATTGTATTGTACTGCCATAAATTCTGTTGCCTTTTTTTTTCAATTTATTTGCAATAATCTTAACACAGAAAGATACAGTATCTTCTAAAATTGTGCAAGCTTCAATAATGTATACATATGTTACTGTAGAAAAAAATAGGAGAGAACCAAGCCTAAGTTCAGTAGATAAAATTAGTAGGTACATTAATAAGAAATAAGAAATTGGGTTTATAGATATATAAGCATAAATACGATGTAATATATTCCTAAGACTAAATTAAAAAAGAAAAGAAAAGTACAATGAAAACAATAATAAAAAAGAATCAAAATTGGAAATAATCTTCATCATCACTAGCTCAAATCGCCTCCAGATGCCGCCTAAGTCTGCTCTTGAACTGAGATG
This sequence comes from Cheilosia urbana, assembly GCA_946477585.1. Classification (NCBI taxonomy): domain Eukaryota; kingdom Metazoa; phylum Arthropoda; class Insecta; order Diptera; family Syrphidae; genus Cheilosia; species Cheilosia urbana. The sequence continues at coordinate 71,650,981 of OX297855.1, forward strand.
TACAACTTATTACTCGATGGTAGGGAGTTCCATAGCCTAATTGCGTTTACTAAAAATTGACGCTCAGAAATTAAATAGGAGAAACGTACTGGCGCAAGATCAGAAGTTCTAGATCGCTGAGTGGGTAAAGATAGAGTGGTTGACAGGTATGTAATACATTGTGCAGTAGATTTATTGTCCTAAATCTGAACAGATTTTCCAGCGAAAGGCCATATATAGATTTCGAAAAACTAGAAACATGGTCATACCTCCTTAGTCCGTAAATGTATCGTGCAATACTGTTTTATGCAACATTAATTTTTCGTTTATGTTCAAAGTCACAATTTCCATATATTTCACAACCAAACAATAAGATTGGGATGACTAATGTCTTGGCTAGTATTATCCGTGTCTTAATGGGTGTAATTTTTTGAGTTGTCCATAACATTCGGAGGCTCCCATATACTTTTCCTAGCGTCAACCTAATGTGGTTATTCCATGTAAGATTTTTGTTGAAGGTTAAACCTATGTTCTTAGCCGTATCAACAAAGTAGAGGTAGCAACAGATGTTCTCGAAATAAGTAGACATTTTGATTTGGCTGGATTCAAGCATAAGCCATTAGCTCTCGACCAAAGTATTATATTTTTTAAATCTTCATTTACCTCATGCATACCATTCTCGACAAGACCCAACGTACACTTATTATACAACTGAACATCATCAGCGTACATGTGTATGGATGAGTTACATACATAAGAAGGAAGCTCATTAATGTAAAGTGAGAATAATAACGGACCCAGAATTGAGCCTTGAGGAACGCCTTTGCTGAATGGAAGAAATCCCGAGACGGTGTCATTAGCAACAACCGCCTGCGATCGACCTTTTAGATATGAACAGATTAAGCTATACTCTGTTCAATTCGTATTTTCAGTACAGGCCTTATGGGAAGCTCTTTTTTCTACCAGTGGTGCCTGTAGCTACTCTCACGGCACTCAACACAATATTTGCCACTGAAATAAAAGCGAAACCACTGGTGATTCCAAAGAATTTGTTGTTGTCATTTACCAAAAACCCACCCAATTTTCCTCAAAGGCGCATACATCCCACCATGACCAGTCTGCCAGACAGTCGCGAGCAGAATGAGGATGACGACGAGGGTCGAGGGTGATATTCTCGTGTGCGGTTGCTATTTTATCGCAGAAAATAAATATGTGTGTGTTTTAAGCACCTCAGAAGAGTGTTACCATAATCTATTTGCAAAAATATCTTTTCGGGTTTTTCTATGGATATTTTCACAGAACTTTCGGTTTTGGTGCTTTTTAAGGCTTTTGAGAGCGAATAAATGAATTTGATTATGTGGAATGTTGCCATACAGTTTTTAGGTACTCCTTTAATTATTTTGTATTTCTGAAGGATCTGTTAATATGCTGTTAAACCATTTTTTCTTAATAAAGAGTTGGTACTTGGTAGCCCTACCGATATTTGTGAGAAAATTATGTCAATTTATAGTGCTTACTATGGCAACCATGTGAGAGCTTTATAATGGAGACAGCTTATTAAAATCCATAATAGTAAGGGTGAGAGGCAAATAGCCTATCTTCCTTGTACTGAAAATACGAATTGAACAGAGTATATTGGCAGATGTCGAAAAATTAAACTGATTCTTGAGCTTACTGCAGATCATATTGTGATTGATGGTATCAAAAGCTTTAGAGAAATCTAAAAGTGTCAGTATTGTTATATTATCATCGTCTACTGCTTTTCTGATATCCTCTACAATCTTTATTAAAGCAGTCGTACAAATATGCTGAGGACGAAATCCAGACTGATAAGCACATAGCATATTATTATTGGTAAGAAACCTCCGTATCTGGCTATTCATAATCTTTTCCAAAACCTTGGATAAGTAGGGTAAAATAGTTATAGGTCTATACTCATCGGAACTTCCACTTTTGGGTATAGGTATAATTGACTTGTTAACTTTTTTTTCTAAACATGTGAATCTATTTAATGGAGAAAGATGAGTCTTTCAACAAGACTCTGCTCCGTCGCATAAAGCTAAAACCACACAGGAGTGGCTCAGATTCAATATTCCTATTCTTTTATAGTCGCCGATTGGCCGTCATTAAGTCCGGATTTGAATCCATTGGATTACAGTTTGTGGTCAGAATTGGAGAGCGAGTCTTGCAAAACTCCCCACAGAAATCGTTAACCGTGGCAGCGTCAACGATATCCATGGACAATGTACGTGCCGCTATAGCTCAATAGCAAAAGGTGGTCATCGAGTGATGCATTTTTTTATTAATCAATATTATTGTCTAATAAATAAATAAAAAAAAAAAATAGTACAAAATGTTACCTCGTTTTATTTCTATGCCGATTTAAAGTCGTAACATAATTTATGGCAGGACTATATTTAGCTGAAAACCGAGTATAAGTTATTGTTCGGCATGTATAAGCATTACTTGGTTTTTAAAGTTTTATCAAAGTCGAAAATAGGGTTTTCGAGATATGAGCAATTTTTAAAATTAGCGTTTTCGGTGATTCGAATTGAAAATTAATGACAATAATTTTTAAAATATCAGTTTTACTCTATTTTTGCATTTTGGTCAAAATCGTTATTGCGTTTTATAGTAAACTAAAGAAAGAATTTTTTTTTTAAAGTGACTTTCTTCTAAAATCCGTTTTACGATAATGCAGAGAAAAATTGAGTTTGCTATTAAGTTTGAAATGACCATATTACCCTAGAAATTAGTTTTTATTACAATCGTATGGACGGTTTTCGAGATATGTCTAAATTTCAAAAGTACCATTATTCGTTTTTTTCTTCTTTTTTTTCGAAAAAATGAGTACGCAGTCATGTTACCATTCAGCTACTTAAGCTTACATTTTAATTTTGGTTGAAATCATTAGAGCCGTTTTCGAACAAATCAAACTTTTTTTTTTTTTTTGACTGACGGAATTTTACGACCCTTTTTTTTGAGTTCGTCTATCATTTTAATGTCAGAATTGATTGACATCTCGAGTTCGAAATTTTGTACGAATAAAATATCTTTCTCTTACTACGTAATGGAGAAAGTTAAAAAAAACTTTAGCACCGTGGCCGCCACTCGCCAACCACAGGAAAGGAGCCGCTTTGAATTGTACCTAATAGAGAGCAGCATTTATCCTGTACGTTTTCACTGACACAGCTACGATTCAGTTAGTCAAGGCTCCTATAGGTACATATGCATACTTGGGGCATAACACAGGGACTATCCATGTTACTACAAACTCGTTCGTTCATGCAGGAGGACGATGGAGAAATAACGCAACAAAGTCGGAAAGAACACAACCCAACCGTTTAGTGTCGATAATGTTCTAGGACAACGTGACGCGATATCGAATATCGTTAACAACTCCTTTCATTCTTGAATTGGTTGTACACAAAAATCACTAGGTAAAATGAGACTAGAGGTACAGCTTTCAAAAGTCCGATAAATTTCTTTCATACTCGTTAGATAGATTAGATAGATATTTTTTATTTCGTATAATAAATAATGTTGCAGGACTAATGTTATTGCACATTTTACAGAGATTTGATAATAGTATTTTATCTTTCTACTGGAATATTATTTTTATGTAGGGTGGATAGGTAGGGGAGAAGAAGAAAAGGAAAGGGTTGAAGGAAAATACGAAAAAAAAACCTTCAATATAAGAGAAAAGAAAAAAACAAAAAAAGTAGATAGGAACAAAAAATAGTGTTGAGAGTACATTGTATACATTTGATATGTATAAACAAGTTAATAAATAGATATTTAATAAATAATGAAATAGGAATAAATAAATAAATAAATAAATAAATAAATACATGGATAATCAAACAAATAGGTACATAAATAATTAGATAATTTAAATAAATAAATAAATAAATAAGCAGACAAATGAAGAGAAAGAAATGACTAGTCTTTCAAAAGTAACGGAAAGACATACATTAGACAAATATAGTTTAAATATATTATTGCAAATTAAGTTAATTGATAGTTAGATTACAGTGAGTTTTGTAAGATTGTAGTAATCTTAGGCATTTAGTTCGCTTACAAGTGGATTAACAGTAAAACCACATCTTAATTTAAACGTGCTCTTTAGCTTAGCTATTTTATTTGCTTTCAATTCGACATTCGCTCTTTTGTGTATATCAAGGGTTGAGTGGTGCCAAGGTAAGTCTAGCATCATTTTTAAAATTTTATTTTGTGAAACTTGCAACTTCTTTATATGGCAGGTTGCGGAAACGCCCCATACCTGGCAACCGTATAACAAGATTGCCTGGAAAATTACCTTATGTAATATAATTTTGTTGTTTGTAGAAAGCGGAGATTTCCTATTAATGAATGGGTACAACATCTTTATGGCTATTCCTATTTTCTTTATGGTTTTGTCGATATGGTCCTTAAAAGTTAATCTAGTATCTAAGTGGATGCCAAGATATCTAACGGAGGGTTCCCAATTTATGTAGCTTCCATTAAGGTGAAGCTGATTGCGGGGAAGAAAACAAGGCTTTCTCTTTCTAGTGAAAAAAATAGCTTGAGTTTTCCCTTGATTTATTTTGATCTTCCACTTGTGATAATATTTTGTTAATATTTCCACTCCATATTCGAGATTCCTCTCATTATTGAGAGCGAATTCATGTGAGGAAAATATTGCAGTATCATCTGCGAAAATAGCTATATCACAGTGGGGTAGGTTTGGGACGTCACACGTATAGATATTGATTTTGATTTTTTGATTGGCAGATGTCAAAGTGATAAGCAGGTCAAGTTATTAAAGTACTCTCTATTAAAACTCATATTTTTAATATATTTCTAAAAGTTAAACGTCCGTTTTTTATTTACAATTAAATTTAAACAAACTGTCTGCGCAAGCCCATCAAGATTGGCAATAATAAATCGGCAGGTACGTTTTATTTGAATAAAAAAAGAAAGAAGAGGAGGAGAAGGTACGCACGTCAACCAAAGACTCGCATATGCAGCGCAACGAAAACTGTCACAAACGAAAACTGGCTGATACTTCTCCTGTACATTTGTCGAGCACAAAAAAACCTTCTAACTACGAAATGGCAGTGGGTAGTATGTCAATTGAACAGTTGAAATCAATTTTGGAGGACTGCATTGCTCCTAAACTTAAGGACATTGCAACTAAAAGAGAAGTTTTGGCTGTCTCCACAGAGATCCAGTTATTACGGACACAAAACTCAATCTTTTATTGTATAAGATTGGGGCCAGAACCGAGCCTTGTGGCACACCCGATTTGAAATATATTAGGTCGGAAACGCTACTATTTACATGGACATTAAATCGACGACTGGACAGAAAGCTTTGGATTATTCGACAAATATAAGGAGGAAAATTTAGGTGGATAATTTTGTATACTAGCCCTTCATGCCAAACAGAATCGAATGCCTTTTCTATGTCTAGTAGGACCATACCAGTAGACTTTCCTTCTGAGCGTTTGCTTCTTATGTGGTTGCATATTCGCAGTGCCTGATGGGATGTACTGTGATGCGGCCTAAATCCAAACTGTTCGTTGGGGTAGATGTGGTGAGTTTCTATGAACCTTACAACTTTTTCTTTTAGAATTTTTTCATATACCTTACTAAGGTTGCTGAGTAAACTGATTTGTCTGTAGCTTTCTGGCCTCTCTGGAGCCTTACCAGCTTTTAGTATGGGTACCACTTTTGCGAGTTTCCATGCGTCAGGGAAGTATTGCATTTCATACTCGTATGCTGATGATATTGGCATTATATCGGGCGATCGCATCAGTGAGTCAGTGCCGCGTTTGTAAGCAATAAAACCAAGTTGGCTACAATGAGTATGACTGAAGGGGCAAATCAAGGACATCACCGACTCGGTCAAAATGTCGTAATGATATTGACAGATGTTGCTTCCAAGTAGTAAAAGACTTTGGGCCTTACTATAATAATCATTTCTAACCAATTATTTTGTAGGTCACAATGGGTAATTTTATATCGAAAATTTCAACATTGTGAGCTCTTGAGAAACATCTTGGACACTTGATTTTTAGATTGTTTAGGGGAGGTGAAAATAAATTGTCATATCACTGCGGCCATGAGTGGCCTATTGTGATTTCCTCCATTTAGAGCTCGCTCATTATACCGGAGTTAGTGATGAATCCGAGTAGATCTTTGAGTGGACTGTCAGATTATGTCCTCTGCCTCAAGGTAAGGTGTTCCTTGATGGTGTTGACGTAGCTTGGACACTAAATATGATTATAAATATCGTGCTTTATCTACCTAAGCTCTGCCTTAACTTTGCAAAATGATATCGACGCAGAAATCAACCGAAGGATCGCACTCTTGTCATATGTCAATAGCTGTTTCTTCAGCCTAAGCTGGCAGCTTTAAAGTAAAGTTTTCTCTCATAGAATCGAGGGGCTCTTGTGTAAGACCCTTATCATCACGGCTCTGCTTTATGGCATAGAAACAAGCCACTTGTACGAAGCACATGTGAGAATGTCTCGGGACGATTTGAGACAAGGATTCTTCGGGTGATATGTGGTACAGTTTGTATCGATGGAGGAGAAAATTCAACGGCAAACAGTATAAGCGATGTTGACTTGATCAAAAAGACTAAAATATAATAAATGGGCAATAGACGCACCATCCCGACGAAACTTTGAGTCAGTCCCTTGGGGGGCAACAAAGAAAATGAACACTCCACCCTGCAAGTGGATGGGCACAATTAGAGAGAGATCTACTGGGACCAACATGTCTGATTGGGCATTCCCACCGCAATCTCCTATCTAACTGACTGTATAGTCACCACTTTGTTGCAAATTTCCTTCAATGCAATAGTAGTGAGGAGAACTCACTTTCCCTATTTCAAAACCACTTACCAACCGACCTGGGCAATCGAACTGTTCGAAACCTAGTTCGAATTTAATTTAATTTACCCACTCCCCAGTATTTTTGATGTCCCTTCCAACCGCTCTTCAACACATGCATTCATTTATGTATCCATCTCCATTGAAGAAGCTACTTCGGTAGTGGTATAGACAGAAGCACCAACGCTTCATCATATGAAAACCCATTCAAAATCAAGTTGATTGCGAACCTTTCAATTCAGTTGATTATTATAACCATTGTTGGGGATATCATTTCCAGACGACACGAGTGATGCTGCTCTCGATGTGCTGATACATGAATAGCCATCCACCTATCCATATGTAATTTAAGCACACCTCTATTTGACCGAACTTCTAGCCATTGCTGGCCGGAACTAAAGGTAAATTGTGTACATATCCGTCATCACCCCTCCGCACTTCGCAATGTCGTGTGTTCAACATTGTTAAATTCCTTGTGCACTCCATGTGCGGAACATAAACAATTTTATCCTGTCCGATACGACACTCGAAAACCCCAAACCCATTCACTTATAATAACCGAAAGCGTATAGAGGAAGTGCTTGACTCACTTCAATGTCACAACCAGCGAAGGAAGATATCACAACTTTATCTCTGTGTAAATTGACGTAAATGCGATCGCGCACAAGGTTGCTTGCAAAGTGGGAGTAGTTGCCTGAAGGATGAAATGTTAACGCGAAAACTCAAACTCAAACAAAGTGCGAGGACAACATCGGCCAACAACAAATATGTCAAGCTAGCGACTACAATAAAACGAATTTACCACAGTAAAGCAGTTAAGTTAGTCTCTAAGGAGTTCCTGGTGGTTAAGGAAGATTTTAGCAGCGCGTTTGTGTTGGTCGTTGCCAAGGGAGGGGCTGATGGTTGGTTGAGCTGTGAATAGCATATCCAAGATGACAATGACTTCCTTTTGAATAAAGAACTTCTTTTTCCTGCGGAGATTATATTCCACCAGCGCTGGGACTTTAGTTCGTCCGGTTTGGGATGACACCTTAAGGGTAAGTTAAGTGGAATGTTGACTGTTGGTTTAGGTCGCTTCAACGTTTCAGTGAGTGGAAGGGGTTCGAACTGACGGGAGAGGAAATAACAAGCGTCTATTGTTGTTTGCTCTGCAGGTGCGGATATTGGTTGGGCTATATGATTCTTCTAACTTTTTTTTTTTTTTTTTGTCGTCACACACATAAAAAGGACAACGTAAAGAAAATTATTTTTTGCATTGCATATTTACACCCACATTAGTTTTCCGATTCCCCATTGATCGGGTGGGAAGGGAGATCTATGTCCGACAGAAGTCCAATCAAAAGTATAGGTATAAGGTGAGGGAGTAGTCCCGCGATATTAGGATGACCTCTTTGTCATATTCTTGAGTCTGTTTTGGACAGTGTAAGGTTAAGATTATGATATACGATATATTTCAATTGCTTGCGATAATATGTGTTGCAGGAAAATAATACTTACTTAGAGGTGAGCTTGGGTATCAGCCCATGAATCACTTGTTAGCTTGGTTCTTGCGGCTGGCAGAAGTATGACGATTTTGGGACATCATTGAGTCGAGACCTAGAGAAATTAAGAGAGCCAAGAGCCTCTCTGAACGCTCACAGCGCTCTCCGTGTAGGTTAAGATGCCCTTCCATACTCAAACTTAAAAACAAGAAATATTTTGGGCGATATGTCATTCAATTTGGGCCTTGCGACGCTTTACTCCTTTAAATTTTGGGCGATGTCGTGGTTTTGGGCGTTACGACATTTTTCGATTTAGGCGTTATGGTTTTGGGCGATAAGACCTAACGCCGAGATTTTCAGTCAATGTTATAAGGCGGCCTTTATTAGCCAATTGAGTTGTGTATAGAAAAATGCTTGACACTTAAGTATACTTTTGTTTATGTACAATAGAGTGACACTTTTAACGATAAACGTCAGTTGCAGCTTAAGGCTCTGTATAGAATATAATTATTAACTTTTATACGACACAATTTTACTTTGTATTAAAAGCAAATAAATTAGTATGCATTTTATAATAAGGATTAAGATTATCATCACCTGATATAAATGGGTAAACAATTTTACAACCAAACTACCTATGCCAAAGCCTTAAATATTACAAGGTACACTACCCTTTTCCTTAACATCACTCTGCATACATAACAGGTATCGATGCCGAGCACACTCGCACACACCGACCGTAAACCCAATAAAATTTCTTGCACAAAATGTACCTATCAAAAATCCAAAAAGCATCATCATTAAGTACCTCCATCAACTTTCCCGTTGATTGCAGATTTCAAAACAGCAAATCCTTTTCTTTGATCCAGGAAAACCAAACATACGCGACCTATCACAAGTTGCAATCTGTATTAGTGGATATGACAGGACAGCCCTCCAAAAAGCACGCGTGCTTCTCGGCTCTCGGGTATTTACCCGTAAAAGTTTAATAAGCTCTATCTGTGTGCCGACAAAAAGCCAATTAAAAACCACAAGCGAACAAATTGTCCTTTAAGTTTTGTTTTTGTATTCATTCATTTGGTACTTGTTTTTCTTTTGTGGGCGCAACAGTTTTTAGATATTTTTCGAAAGAAGGGCATAGCATAAAGAAACTCCACTGCCGCTACTTTAGGCATGTCCTGTGAGATTATATTCTATTGCTGTGCTCATACGTATAGTATAGGAGCGCAACACTTCACTCTGTGAATTGCGAATAGAAGGGAACCACAAGGTACGAGTTGAAAGCTTTTAGCGGAATCCTTTCATGTAAGTTGCTTGTTCTTGATTGTTGTTGTTCAGGTTGATTGTTGGAATAGCGTCATTATCCTTCGTCAGTTAAAAGCAGCGAGCCGCCTCTTTCAAATAGATTCGCAATCCCGCACTAAAGGTAAACATAAAGGCATTTTCAGCTGTGTACTCTAGAGAGTCTTTGTGGTTGTGTTTTTCATTTTGATTTTGATTTTTTTTTTTTTTTGTCGACGTGTAGTGGATTTTTAGCTACGGTACATGGTATTTAGGTATTGCTAGACGTGGAGAGTAACTCAATGGAAAAGTATTACCAATATTTGAATGTATCAAACCCCGAAGACGTAGAGCCTATTGTTTCAACCGAAAAATGGCTTAGTAATCATATTCATAGGTACCTACATAGTTAACAAGGAAGAGATCACATTTAAAATACTGTAAAATACTATTTAGTTCTGTGTTCTTTTCAATCAAACAGGCATGTAGATTCCCAAAAAATGCTGGAGCTGATTCAAAGTGTTCTAGACTGCGCCCATGTGATGAATTATTCGATGCATGTAAGATGGTTTATATTAAATTTAGCCAACTCGCTAAATATCGCTACTTAAACGCGGCCCGACTTAACTGCCAAATAGTTAAAATTGTGGCTTGGTGAGAAGGTTTTCTTTTCAAACCTAAGATAGGTATCCGGTAGTACTATCGAAATAAAAAAAGGAAACCCTCTCTCCAAACTCGTAATGCGCCTAAATAAGATTGAACGTGAAAAGCGTTTGAAATGTTTTCTCATTGGGAATGCATGAAAAGCTGCCTTCATCAAATCAAAATACTTACCTATATCAGTAAAATGATTATGAGTTACTCTTCAAAGACCTTGACGAGGGAATTAAGGCTTAGGTTATAGGCTAAAAAGAGGTATAAGATCAGAAAGTCTCATACGGCACCAGGCGCCAAAAGGCCCATTTCTATGTCGGAGCTAAGTCGTATCTATGACAAGACAAGACGTGGCGGTTCGTCACAAGGCTTGATTCTGAGCCCACTGTAAGACTGAATGTATTGCTGTACCTACGTCGAGAGAGAAAAGTACCAGTTATTGAATTTTCAGACGACATCGTTTGATAATTGTTGACAAGCTCTGCACAGCTCACTCGCGGCAAGGTTACACTTTCCACTATGAGTGATCAAGGGACAAATTCATTCACATTTCCTGCAGAAAGCCAATCTCCAATGGAAGGAGTTGACCAATTGCGTCATATCAAGGCCTAAATACGACCAAAATAGAACAAGAAACCTTCTCAACAGAACCCACCCAGATATCGACAGAGTCACGGCAATAATCACGGGGCACTGACCAATCGGAGATTATGCGGCCAAGCTTAGGATCCCATACAGCTCTCATTGCCGCCATTGCGGGAATGTAAACGAGAAAGAAACTCTCTCTCAATTCCTCTGCAAATGTCCGTCAATAGCAAGAGCCAGATTGCACACACTGTACCAATATTTTTTTTGACGATCTTAGCGACATTTCGGGTAATGGGATATTAGACATAATACGTTTCTTCAACTCCACAGGTTAGATATAGGCGCCGAATGCATCACACCCTTAACAATCATCACAAACTAGGTCACACGAGTCGTGGTAACAAAAAGGCACATCATAGTGCTACTGGGCTTCAAACCTACCTAAAACATCACTTTCACGAGTTACTTGTTAATTAATGATCATTAAAATTAATCAGGTGTTACTGTGAGTTTTAGAAAAATTACCGACATTAGCCGTATTTTGTTATCAGCTGATCCGGATCAGATCACAAAAATAAAAGAAGATAAATGAATCATTGTAAAATTTTATTTTTGAGTTGTGGCAGCAGTTGTTTCAAAAAGAATTAAAAAATGTAAGCAATTGCAAATGTAGGTACATGTATTTTATTGAATTAATTACTCATTCTTAAATCAATTTCCTTGTTTTAAATCTTCTTTTCAAAGCGATGATAAAATAAACACAAATAGAGCTGTGTGCTGAAATTCAACTTGATTCCTGCCGTACCTAAGCCTCAGGAGCATTTGTTTTTTCCTTCGTCCAGTTTCTTGGGCTAATTTTGTAAACAAAAAAATTAAATTATTTGAAAGAGAATTAAATTAATTAAAAAAAATCAAATCTCCTTCCAACGTCGCACTATTATTAATTTTTTTATAATTATCTACTTCACTTTAAAAATCCCTTATTTTATCTGCTTCAATTTTAATAACAAAATCCTTAAATCTACTTAAAAATATATATATTTAAAAAAATATTTTACACTCTTTCATGTACGCCCTGATGCACATTTCAAAAAAATAAATTGCATCAAACTTCACTTTAAACATAAAATTTATAACAATTTTCTGACGTTTATTATTGGTTTCTTTTTAATTTTCTGTCCAAGAGGTGATACGTTTGGTTTGGTTTTGGTTCCTTACCAATGGCCGTTATATGTTGAAATAGAAATTCAACTATTTATATTTTAACCTTAATTTTGAGATATGTATAAATAAACATACTGTAGCCTTGTAATTCCTCCTTGAAGGAAAATAAAAGATGTCGCGGGTAATTTTAAAAGTACGATTTTATTTATATCCAATTTATAGAGTTACAAATGAAAGAAAAAAAATAAGCAACGCTTTTACTGGTTTTCTGGAGGAAGACTGAGGAAAGAGCCTTGTCTGTCCACCAAACGATCAATAGCAGCTTAATAGTAATTACCTTGAACCTCCTAGGAAGATGCCTTAGAGTATTCAAGATTGTACCAAGTCGCTTGTCGAAGGAATAATGATATAAGCAACATTTCGGCTGTTCTTTTATACCGCCGAAATGAAGCTTTTACAAAAAGCTTTTATAATGTTGTTTGAGTTTTACAAGGAAAGTTTGTATTTGAATTTTGTCATAGGCAAAATGATTAACAATTTCAAAAAGTAATAATAAAAATAATTTAAGTTTTGCAAGGAAAGTTTGTATTTGAATTTTGTCATTGGCAAAGTGATTAGCAATTTCAAAAGTAATAATTTTGGAATATTAGTTAATTTTATTAGGTATTTAAGTTAAGTCTATAAGGTACATAAAATATATTAATGAGTAAACAAATGAAAAGATAATAAATAATATATATTTCTGAATGCTTCAATACTTAATTGATTTTTTTTTTTTTTTGTTTTTCAACCTATGTTCAATATGTTCATACCTTCACTTATGAGTTTTGAGACTTTTATGTAATAATTTAAATATAAAAACCAAACAATAATAAATGTATTTGTTAAAAGAAACTGTGTTATAATATTACCATTGTTAAAATGGTTACGATATAACGTCTCATATTTCAATTTCGTTATAACCGCACCGTTGCTTTCTCACTCCGACCCTCAAAAGTGATTTCCAATTCGCACAAAATTAAAACTATTTTCGAAATCGAATATCGAACATAAACTGCAATAACATTTTATTCTAATATTTTATGAAACAAAAAACGTGCTGGCTTTCAGTTTTAAAACTAACTAAGTAAGTAAGTAATTCATTTATTTTTTCGTTTTTTTCTTTGGATACCTACATTGTTTATAATTTTTATGAATTTTGTAGCTATGGCATTGCCGTCAGCTCGGTTAGCAAATTGAATAAATAATATTATTGGTATGAATGAAATTTTTAGAAGAAATTTAATGCAATTTAGACAAATTCAGTTATAAGTAACATCCTATATTTATATATGGTTTTCAAAAAATAATAAAGTTTTTTCCAGTCGAATTCATTTAGCACTGCGATTGTTTCTTGCAGCGTCATAGTTTTCTTTCCAAATGTTGCTTTTCTGAAAGCAGCAAAAATGGGACATAATTATACTCATGAAGTGGAAGCAGTCTTCTTTTGCTTTCGAATTGCATAACTGGTTAAAACTGCCATTGTATGGTGATCCGTTTAGGCCAAGGACTTCACATCTTGTTTTGAATATTAAAGATATTTCTTTGTAATTTAGTGCATCATTGAAGTAGTTTTTTTCCATAAGATTCAGTTTCAGTTGGGAGTAAAGTAGTCTGCTTTGAGATGTTCGGGCTTCATCTATAAGTACTTCGCGTTCAAAATTCTCATGACTTTGTATTATTTTGTAGAGTTGATCCTTAACATGTCTCAGATTTAATGGATTTAGCGATACAATTTCTCCACACGAATTTCCCAAAGCTTTCCATTTCGATACCCACCAGTCCTCGTTTCTTAGCTCATAGAGTGCCATTTGTTTTGACAGTCGGTCATCGTGATGGGATAAAACCTTGACAATGTAGTCAGCTTGTAACTTAAGTGTGCTGGTAAACATTTTGGGTAGACCCGTTTCCAGATACAAGGCATAGTTTGGAGTTTTTAGAGGCAAATTGAAAAGTTTCTTCAAAAAACATCTGTGAAACTTTTCTATCGCTTCGTATTCGTTTTTTCCCCACACCTGGGCAGCATAGCAAAGCGAACTCTTAAAAACAGCATCAAATATCTTGTATTTCGCTGATAGCACTATTCGCTGGTTTAAAATATGTTATAAGATTTACTCCCAGGTACTTGTACTCATTAGCTATCTGTAAAGGGTTTCCATTGAAGTGCCAGTTATATACAGTTTGGTTCCGGGCGGATCTTGCGAACACCATTATTATTTTTCTGCATTAATGACAAGTCCCCATTTACCACAGTATTCTGCTAGGCGATTGATCATCAGCTGGAGATTGTCTGGCGACTCAGATAGTAAAACCAGATCATCAGCATATAGAAGAACATTTATGGTCAAGTTATCAATCCGGAGACCTCCAGGTAAGTGAGCTTCTACATCATTAATAAAAAGCTCAAATAAAAGAGCACTTCTACTACTAAAACTAACTATTTGTTCTATGCATTTGTTAGAAATAATAAAACCAGTCGTAGAGCAGATTTATCGTTGTAATGGTACAGGTTGGAAATGGAACGTCAAATCGTAGCCACATTAACCGTTATTTACTCTGTCATGTTTCTATTGAGCGAACATGTGTATCCTTCTCTAACATTGCAAAGTTTTATAATACTTCACTCTCGTTAAGCTACGTAGAATTTTAAATGTATTCTGTGACAGCCAGACCAATTCCAAGTCGGCTTTATTTATTCATTTCTTCATGTAAAACGAATTTTATGTACCATTTTGAAGTCTCAATAAAAATATACATACATACATAACCGTTATTTAGAAGTCGAACGAACTGCCATTTATCTACTTATATTACAAAACATATATCTAGCAACATCTCGAAATACGGAATTTATTCGAATGTGGAAAATGCTAAAATATGGAACACTAATCAATATTTTTTGTATTTATGGTGTTGCATATTTTAGTCTGGCAATGTCATTGTGAGGTAGTCGCAGTAGCTTAATGGTTAGTGTGTTGGACTGCTATGCGGGGTCCGACTTCGGGTTTTTTTCCGCTGCGCTACCTCTCGCGAACGTCTGACAAACATCCGAGAGTATAACTGTCTTGAAAGAGCTTCTCAATTAGCCGTTTGGAGTCGGCATAAAATTGTAGATCCCTTCCATTCGTTCCAAAAATGAGAAACTCACACAAAACGAATGGTTGTGAGAAGCTAGGCCTAGGGTCTGTCCGGACCTGTTGCGCCAACTATTTATTATAACATACAAAAAATATAAAATCAATGCAACGGCCGAAGTTTGCGGGTCAGTATTATGTCTGGGTATGAAGTCGAATCGTGTAGGCGCAGCGGCTTAGTGGTTAGTGTGTTGGACTATTATGCGAGGGGTCGAGGTTCGAATCCCGCAAAAACCCAAATTCCAACTTAGGGTTTTTTTCCACTGCGCCACCTCTCGCGATCGTCTGACAAACATCCGAGAGTATAACTGTCTTGAAAGAGATTCTCAATTAGCCGTTTGGAGTCGGCATAAAATTGTAGATCCCTTCCATTCGTTCCAAAAATGAAAAACTCACACAAAACGAATGGTTGTGAGAAGCTAGGCCTAGGGTCCCTCCGGGCCTGTTGCGCCAACTATTTATTTATGAAGTCGAATCAAACGTTTGTTACATTACATGACATACATTTTGACACTGGTATAGATTCTTGAAGTCACATATCGTTGGGTATTTTGTACATCGTATTTTAATGAATGTTGTTGATTTTACAGTCAGTCAGGTTTTTTGTTTTTTTTTTATAAATTTACTTATTTATAAAAAAAAAGTAAATATGTATCTACCCCAATTTGTGTTTCGTTTGTTAATTTTGGAAGAAATCTTAGAAATTTAATTAGAGGTTATGTAGATTGTATCTACTTACATTAAAAACAAAATTCATTCGTTACAAATTTACGTATAGGATACCTAATCTTGTTTTTCACGAAAATAAATATGATGGCATTTTTGTATTTTGCAAATTGCAATGACAATAAAATGCAATTGAATTGAAAATTAAGTTTTAAGTAGTGTTTATTGGTAACGTTTCAATAATGCTCTACATTTTTACAGAAGCTGGCAGCAAACTAATTAACGAGTGAAGTGTTTAATTTTGTGGTGCTGGTGAGATCGAAGGACGTTCGGAATACATATACAATTTTACGTACAATCATTTCAGATTTGGTAAAAACCTGCAGCCCAAATTTATAGTTATTTCACTTTTCAACACTACCAGAAGAGGACCATCGCTCCCAAGAGTATGCAAGGGCAAATGTTTTGCTGCAATGATGCGAGTTGTCTTTATTTTATTCGTTAATTTTTATGTGCATTATAGTTATGTTTAGATGTTCAAGAAGTTGTAGGCAGCAGATGACAGACGACTACATAACAACATTTCTTACATCCAAAAGAAATGAAATTTGTTAGTAAAGGAAACTCTTGCCATGTCGGTGCATTTCTGCTATAGGTATAAAAGGCGTATAGGATTCTCATTTCTTTTGAACGCACCTCTATATTGAATGGATACAGGAAGTCGAAAAACTGTTGCATATACTTAAAACGCAAAATAAAATGTGAAAGGAAAACATAACGAGAAGATTCAATCCATTTGGTGTGTCGCTTGTGTCACCCTATATGCATTTTTAGAGCGTATTAACACACTAGCGTGCCCGGCGAACTTCGTCCCGCCCAATATTGACTTTTTGACTAAAATAATTTGAATTTGGAGCATTCACTATTCCACCAGAATTTAATTTGTTTGATACAAAATATCTTTTGACAAATGCGATCTCACTGTATATACTACGATCAAATCCAATTTTTTTTTTTTAAATAACACTCCCCGTACAAAATAATGGAAAATAAATTTCTACAATTCTCAAATTTTCCTTTAAAATTTGCCTTTTTTTTTTTTTTTTTCTTTGTATGAACCTTCCTTAGGCGTTGACAAACACAACAAAGAAAAGATAGCTCAAATCCAAAGAGTATCCAATACTTTTTGCTCAAATCGGACGATCCGTTCTCGAGTTCCCTCATATGAAAATGTTTGTGGTAGGTGTTACCATCTCTGTGATTGAAAGGGAGAAGCACGGAAAATTTAAGAAGCTTAAATTAGAATGACAAATCGTTCTGAATAATGGGAATCTGAGCAATGAGAATGTTTTGCCTTTAAATTTCCCCCTCGAAACCGTCGATTGGATGACATTTGATTTGATCTTTCACCATCAAATCAAACGCGTTCCGTTACAAGGTTTCGGTGCATTGACGTTGCACAGAAAAATTATAACTGCCCGGAACATCCAAAAAATTCAAAAATTCAACTAATACCCATAAAGTTTTGTTTTCACGACAAAAGGTAGCAGAGTATGTTCTTCCTTGGGCACATGCGAATCTGAACCAAAAATCATAAAAATCGACCAATCCGTTCCCGCATATCCGGACGTCAGCCTCTTTTACATGTAGTTGTACCCACCCGGATTTGCTCGTACCTTTCGTATTAAGTCCTGTGTCCATTAATATTTTTAATATTTTTAATTATACAACTTTAGAAATAGCGTTTGGTTTTATTTTTGAATGAGAAGTTCCGCAACCCGTTTTGTTTTTTAAAGTACAAACAATAGGGTCCATAACTATCCTCTCTGTCAAACTTGAAGCAACCATACCCATCCCAAAAATTTCAATCGTCTCAATAAAACTGTTACGGAAATGGACAACAGCGCCACTTATCGGGTCGAAAAATATCCTATCTTTCAAGCTGGAACCAACCATACACATCCACCTATTGGGTCCAAAATAGTGCTTTAGACTGCCTAAACCTGAAAAACAACAATACGAACAAAACAAAAGAAGAACCATGAAAATTGGCTCAGTGGTTATGAACATTTTCCTTAGTTATGTTATTTGTGCCGGAAATCGAATGGAAATGTTATTTACCTATTTAAAATTGATTAAGAACTATTTTGGAGTTTTCGTCAAACAATTGTACAGCTAAATGAAATATGAATTACTGAAATGTCTAATTCAAAAAAGTATAGGCAACCAACGCCAACTATATTATTACAATTAAATTTAATGGTGTTGATACAAAATTGATATGCAGGGAAATCTAACTTGTCGTAAATATCTCCTAGCGCCACCTATCGGGTCCAAATTTTGGCAAAAGCCAAGTGTTATATGGTGTAAATTTGAGCCAAATCGGTCCATACATAATTTTCAAAAAAGCGACCTCAGCGCCCCCTATAGGGTGTAAAATAAACATAAACCATCCGGAGCACCACACAAACATATGGTGTGAATATAAGAGGATAGCTTCAGTGGTTCAGCCGTGATGGTCGGTCATACATACGCACGAACGTTTTTATATTAAGACGAAAGATAATCGTAGGTTTTATACAATTTTTATGGAGCGTATTTTTCCATATTTAGATGTCGCTTTCACATTAATAAAAAAAATAAATAAATACCGAAATATGTGGTACATTTTTTAGCCCCAAGCAACTTCTCCTTCTCTACAAAGTTAGACCAGGCTTGGAATATTGTTCCAATATATGGAGCTCGGCCCCAAAACATTCACTTAACCTGCTTGATAGCATATAGAGACGAGCAGTTCGACTCATTGGAGACCCTACACTCACATCGAATCTACAATCGTTGGTGCACAGAAGACAAGTCGCTGACCTATGCTTGTTCTATAGGTACTTCCATGGTAGATGTTCTGAAGAACTCAAAGACATTATCCCTCGAAATGCAACTTTTGGGCGCCCAACAAGACAGGCTGCTAATGCTCATGAGTCATGACCATACAGTACACTTGACAACCGCGAGGACATCAACTTTCCAAAACTACTTCTGTTACAGGACAAGCAAACTTTGGAACTCGCTTCCTGGGGTTATATTTCCAGAAGACTACAAATTGCAGCAATTTAAGTGCAGAGCAAACATACATCTGCAGGCATCTCGGTGCACGTTGAAGCGTTATAGGTTCGCCTTTCCCGGGAGAAGTAGTTATATAAAAAAAAAAAAAAAAATAGTTATTTCTATATTTTTCTTTATTAAATTTCTTTAAGATTTTCTTCTCCAATATCTCTTCGCACTTCTACAGTTCTTTTCCGAATGCCTATTTTGATCTTTTATTTTTTAGTCATCTTTTTAATATCGTATGTGATATTAATTATTTTTGTTTCGTCCAGTACTTTTTTGTGTACTAGATAGCTTACACTATTAACTATAGAAAAATAGGGTTCGACTTTTAAACACAATCGATGCTAGTATTAAAAAATGTTTTAAAAGATAGAGAGGTACAAGCTTCCAAAATAAAAATCAATTCAGCACGGTTGACAATGAAATATAATTTATTAATTTATTTATTATTTATTTATTTTTTTCTACCGAATTAACAGTATGTTATTCTTTACGATTAGTATATTATTCTATAACTAGGTTGACAATGAAGGCATATTTATTAAAAAAACATTCAATCGCAACCGATCAAATTTACCTCGAAAATTCCACTATTTATTTAAAATCCAGCATTATTTATTTAAAATATAACAAAGCAATGTAGCTAAAGGGCTTGTTATATAGCAGAACAGCAAAAAAATTACAGGCTATGATGGAAACGCTTTTGTTGTTAAACGCAAAAACTGTTTTACTATTTGAAGGGGCATTATATTGTGTTGTATCCTTAGATGTTTTAATATTTCACTGTGCAAAAATAAAATTATTGGTAAACCTTAAATTCATTCATTTTTACAATAATTTAACATATGAAATTCCAAATTATGTAAATATTTATATATGTTCCAAACTATTCATTTATTTTGGCATACCCTAGTCTGATTTACAGCAACTGAAATAAAATACAAATTCCCTTCAAATGTATAATTTTTCCTACAGCCTTCCGCAGGATAATGATGCTGCAGCAGCTGAAACAGTGCACAGTTGGATTGACAGAACTTAGTCGACATGCAACTCGCATACTGAATTTTCACAGGCAAACAGCAGAAATGTGAATTCATTCCATCAGGAGTAAGTGTGTATTCATATGTGCACTCCCGCACAAGTGTTATCCTAAAACAAACCCCGTCGTATATTTCTTTTGCTTAAATACATTTTATGGCCAGTGGCAAAGGCTCCAGCATTTTGCTCTTTGATCTTTGTATTATGCTTTACCTAGTATGTCCTTGTTTGGAGTAATTTGCAAGGATTCCTGTTTACTTAGCCTTACGAATTGCACAACATATCGCATTAAAAAAATAAGGATGAAGAAAAGTCCTGGTGGAGAGGAGTTAGGGAAAATCCGAAAATCATCCATTGTTTGTCAAAAATAGGAAAGCATTAACTCAGGTCCTATAGCTCATTGTTTTGGGATGAGTCTTTGATTTTCAATTAGGTATCTTTAGTCTTCTGCTTCGTATTTATATTGTTGAAATTTTGTTGGAACCTTTGAGGGTCAGACATAATAATAAACGTGGATTCATTTGAACGCAAATGGACGAAATAATATTGAGTAGGGAGTAGGTACTTTGAGTGCAGGTGCATAGGCGTTAAACATCAGGTAGATAATCACAATATTACTAAGTCATAAGGATGTCTAGTAAGCGTCCTCCTCTACATTTTGTGGATTTCAAAAATAAAACTTGACGATAGGTAGTTAAAAAAATTCGGCCAGAATATAACTTATTATGGAATGGGGAAGCGAGGAGTAACAACGATTCTCGCTAGTTTTGGTGTTAGTCCTAAAAATTTCTGTTGAGAAATTTAGGTCGAATTTTAAACTTATTATGGTAATCAAAAATTTCAAAAATGAAATAGTTTATACTATTATTGTTATACGGACTCTGCCCCCTGATAAAAGGCTATCTAACCTCCACAAAATAATAAGTCCAACATCTCGAAATTTATTTAAAAGCTTGATATACATGACAATTCAGCTAAGGACTTCATCGAACGATACTTCCTGTTTGTAGTGAACACAAAGCTGAAGTCAATGGAATTGTTCCGCTGAATTTGAACAGGATCGTTTCAGACCTATGCTCTTTTTTTGGTACTGTCCGTATTCGGTTCGTCTTTTGTTCGATTTTCTTTACCTACACATAGTTTATATCAACTTCGTTCAGTCCTCCACTTCACACTCGCTTTGGATATCTGACGATATCTGAATTATTGCCATATTGTGTCGCTATTTAAAAGAATTAAAATAAAAGACAAGAAATGATCATCACCAAATGGTTTCAATTTGGACCATTTTACACCATTTTTCGAAGCGTAAACGAATACTGAACCGCGAAAGGAGAAGGAAAATCACGAATTGCAAAGTTTTTATATGCAGTTCAAGAATTATATAATTTTTCGTAAATCACAACGTTTTTTTCTTGAAATGATACAAAAATTCGTAATTTGATATTGAAAACGACGAAGAATATCAAAATCTGTTTGTTGAATTTTACGAATAGAAAGTAATTCGAGCTTCTTTTATTTTTAGGGATTTTAGTATAACCGCGAAGGTGAGAATGCCACCTTGACTTTATGTGAAGCCGATTCGTGTCAACGGGAGCCTGTGGTGCTTTAAGCGACTTCTAGCAAGCTTTTAAATGAACCGCTCTCAATGGATTGCATTTGTCGGCGATAGTAAAAGCCGAACCGATTTCGAGCAGTATACCGGGTAGAGCCGAATAAGTGTTAAAAGGGCCTTATTAGTTTTTCTTTTTATTCGTATCGTTTCGTATTCCGTAAATGGAACGAATTTAACAAAATTCATTTCAAAACCCACAACACATGCGCAGAAGTTCTTCTTTTTCTACTCGTTTTTGAACTAGCATATGGACGCGTTTTGGACTCGTTTTTCAATAAGTTCCTGGACGGGTGTTTTGACCATTATTCAATATTTCGGAGGCATTTTGACATCTTTACGCGTTTAAGGAGAGCATTTTGACCCATTTTTCGATATTTATTTGGAGGCTGTTTGGGTTCGATGAGCTCGCCAGACAAGGCACTACTATGTCGACTCTACCAGAAAAGAAGAGTCTCTATATGCCTCTTGCTACTTGCAAGCTCCTAATTAAACAAAACGCATTAAGCGCTACTAATCGCAGGTGGTCTAGCTGCTTAACGTGCCACACCTCGAAACAGATCTGGCCTCAGCTGGATTCCAAGCGCTCAAAAAGTCTCATTACACTGAAAAGACCCATAATAAGTACTCTTGTAGGTGTCATCACGGGACACTGCATCATAGGGAGACATGCTCTCAGATTAGGCCTCCCTTCAAATGATTTCTGCAGAAGCTGTATGGACGAGGAGGAGGAGGAGACTATTCTTCACCTTCTCTGTACGTGTCCAGCACTGTCACTCCGTAGAAAACTATACCTCGGAGAATATTTCTTCGACAATCTTAGCGAACTCGCAAACATAGGTATCAACTGCCTCCATCGCTTCATTCTTAGCTCCGGCTGGTTCAACGGGTAGATAAGGAGTCGATATCGATCCTGTGGTATCACAATGGGCCTAATTTGGCCTAAGTGAGGCTGCACTTGAGGCGGCCTGCCACTCTAACCTAACCTAACCTAACCTTGGGTTCGTTTTTTAAAGCGTCTGTCGATACATTTTTGGCTCATTTTGTAAACATTTATATCGACGTTTTTAATTCATTTTCCAGAATTTTAACGACGGAGTGTGTTAGGTATTTCGGAATCGTTTTTACACCGCTTTTTCTAGTGTTTTCCAATTTCAAAATAGAACTGTTCACCGCTCCTTCTTGTTTTATTTTTATGATCTAAAGTCTAAACCAAGATCAGGGGTCCTACTCTGTATCTCGTTCCGAAAGTTTTTTTTTTTTTTTTTCGAAAACGAACGTTTTGTACTGTCTATTTCGAATGTGAAATGAAATGTACTACTAATGGATTTGGGATTCCAAAATATAATTTGATATTATTTTTTTCATTTCGAAAATAAGAGTAAGCAATTTCGAATAGAATTGACTCTCAAAACGAAATAGAGAGTAGTGCCGCTGTTCACACTGATTATAAAAAACGTTGAAGTGGGTTCGTCACCTTTGAAATAATTTTAGAGGCAACCATCTGAAAATGTCGGGGACTTTTATCGGTGATCCTTTAAAGCTAGAAGTAAATACCTACAACTGCACTGAGTCGACTTCGAATCCAAATATGAGAGCGGCTCCAACACTACACTTTTGTAAATTATTTCACGGTCAATTTTCGTCATATATCCCTTGAAAAGTTCATGCCAATGGCTACGGCGTCGGATAAATAAAATTAAAATATTCTTGATTTTCTGGACGACAGTCTAGTTCGCTGAATAGTCGTGTGATGGAAGTTAAACAAGAGCGGCAGAGAGTCAACTTCAAGGCTAAGTCAACTTGATGCCAACTAGAGAGTTGCATGGGTACCTAAAATGCATTAACAATTTATTTTAAGATGGGACAAGGCGCAGTCTAATTTTGTCTTAAGATCGCGATCTAAGTTTATTAATTTGTATGCGATTAGTCGGCGCGCAATCGCAATTATGGAAAATTGTTCCCACTTTTCCGAGGATTCTATAGTTGGGAGTTTAAAACTTTTGAAGCAAGCAAAGCGAGGCATCATCTCTAATGACATGATCATCATGATCCATGATCAGCGACTTTCTGATCGTTTGGTGATGAAATTTACTTTTGTAGGAAAATCCACACCGTCAAAGAAAGAACTTGTAGGCTCAATCGGATTGGAGACAACGAGGCAAATAACGCGGTATGCGACCGAGCGAAACAAAATACAGCAGCGAAAGAAAAGGCGATTGTGTCCGAGTAGTTCAAGTGTACAAAGAATAAGATAAGCTACTGAGTACTGAGCCATATTTTTTCTATATAGTGATTAATTGGTATAAACTTAAGGAATTTATTCAATTAAATATGGCTTATTCGATAAACTAGAGCGCAAAATTTAAAAGTTTAGTAAGATTCAATAATTCGAAATAATGGTTTATTACAATTTAGAAAAAGTTACATGATAATTAAGTTCTTGTTGGTAATGTTGATGATGTGCCCCAACAATGAGCTTTAGGCCATGCTGTACAATGGTTTTTCCTGATAAAGTATTGTCTTTAACAAAAAAAAAAAACTTGGTTTGGTTGCTCATGTATGCAAATTTAATGGATTTTTTTTGTTTTTTGTCATATATAGTTACTTTACGGCCTCAATCAAAAAGCAACCAAAGCTGGTTCAGTCGAAATTAAGCTAGCTACCCTCTGTTATTATATACTCAGTTTTTTAAGTGGTTGTTTTCCACGCTGCACATACCGCTGTGTTCAATATTATTATGAATATTGAATTTGAACGCTTCTAAACGCAACGAAGCAGATGATGAAGTGAGAGGGCTACCTGCATGTGTGCGACTGGCCATGGTATCTATCCTTCGGAAAAGATCTATTGTGTTTTCCTCTATTATTTAACCCAGTGAGCTGTTGAGGCTCTTTATAAACCTCAGTACTCTTCTTGGTTCCATGTTTCTTATGCATATGGATCGCTCTGCCCCTTGCTACAGCAGGGCATTCGCAGAGTACGTGTTCCGCTGTCTCCTCCTCTTCTCCACAGAGTCGACAGGAGTCATCGTCGGAAAGTCCCATTTTCTTGAGATGATATCTTAGTGGCCAGTGACCAGTAAGATAACCCGTTAAGATCCTTAGATCTTCTTTGCTTTGCTCAAGTAATTTTCTTATTTTACTACGAGCTGGCCTTATGAATCTTTTTGCCTGCCTCTGTCCTTTGGATTCCGTCCAGTATACGGCAAGGTGATCATCTTCCCATTTCCTGAATTTTAAGTGTACGTAACTCAAAGGTACCCCGAAGTAGGGTTCAGGACCAGTGAACAGGCGTGATGCGCCTCTTCTTGCTAGACAATCCGCCCGTTCATTGCCCTCAAATCCCTCATGACCTGGTATCCAAGCAATGGTGACTATGTTGTCTTTGGCCAAGTAAAGTGTCCTTTACGCTGTACTCAAGGAATCGTTTGTCGACTTTCGATCAAGAAACACATTTTAGTAGCGGAAAATAAGTTAAACAACAAGTGAAATACATGGAGGTGTTTCCTCCTTGATTGTGAAACAGTTTTTGTCTTTATTTTTGATTACATTCCACTAGCTTACAGTTAAATTAATCACCATCTATCTCAAAAGGGACATTTTAAGCTGGCAAGTCAGCATCGCTGTGGATCCCCTTAATTTTATTCCTCCACAGACCATCGGTATACAAACTTCGACAGAGTCTATGTTTCATCAACATTCGAGAAATTCAGAACGATTAGGCTCTTCTAAAATATTTGTTTGATTAAATGAGTTAAGGTTGTACTTGTAACATGCCTTCTTTAATCAGAGGAAAGACCGATTGCCAAGCCCGATTTTGCGATTGATCTATATGCGTCGATGATATTCTACCCAGGTTCACAACATCTGAAACTACTACAAAGGGCCAATGCCTTCAGTACTTATGAATACTTATCAGATCATGCAAACAAAAATCAGTTCTTTTCGCATTGTATCCTTATGATGACGCACGGACCAATCATGAATATACAGACTTCTCAAAGTGCTTACAAGTACACCCCTGAACCTGATTGTTCCCATGCATCCATTACTTTGCTAAAAAAAAGTGCGATCACAAACAACCATCCTCTAAGAACATAAAAAAATACTCTTTTGGCATGCTGTTTTGACATGTCATCCAAACACTCACTGTAACAAGTGCAGTCTTAGAGTTTCTGTGAACAATGCGCAAGCACCATGCCGTCAACAGGCGGATGCGTGCTAATTAAAGCGAATTTGTCTACAAAGTAAGTGCCGACGACTTTTCTTATGTTCCTCATATTTTCCTTTAGCCCCTTCCCTGAAACATGTTCTAGAAAATCCTCCATACCAGCTTCGCCTTACACGAGTATAATTTGGAGTAAAAGCGCGGCATTGGAAATTTTTCCCCAAACCAATAGACATTCCACTTTTCCACCTAACCCCGCTGTGAGAGGTTCACTTGCACTGAGCTCCTCTGAAGATTTGTTCTTATGGCAAAAAAGCAAGGACACAATGGCGCAGTTTAAGCGTAGGTATACGTATCTCTCATGTATACCCACGATGTGGAATCATATACGCGAGCAAGTGCAGATAACATGGCGCGCACGAAGAATTCATTTTCGTATGATAGTCCTGCAAAAAATGTCGCTTCTTCTCCCCACTTCGAAATCAAGTGGGTAATTATTATACTTCATCCATTTTCTTATCCTTTTCGCACATATATGACAAGCAGAGAGAGGCAGAACTGCGAATAGCGATGCCATTGCATATGCGGCAAATCCTTTGCCACTGCTGCATACTTTCACTTCACGGAATGCAAATAGATGACTGATGGATGGCTGTTATGAGGAAGATACACGCGTATCTATTGCAGATAAATGGACCAGAGGAGGGGCGTAATGGAACTGCTGGAACAAAGGAAATCCTTTGATCTATGAGGTATATACGCGAGTTGTGATTTTTTCACGATTTTTCGTTGCAGTTTTTTTTTTTTCTTACCTTTCGGTGAATATTCGCAGAGAAATAAACAAAAAAAAATACAAAAAAAAAAAAAACGTTTCGGGTGGGATTCAAAAATTCTGTTTGTAAGCAATATTGTATGTCTTTCGCGGGAGGATTTATGTTAACCCTGGAAGCTATCGTCTTTAGTTCTTTGGAGATTTTTTTTTTTTTTTTTAATTATTATTAGCTTGGTTGTTGGTAAAACAATCTAAGGAGGAGCACTATGGCCTCTTTCTGAAACGCAATTGGGCACTTGCTTTGGTTAAGTTTGATAATTGTCAAGCGTGTGTTTGTTACATTCAAGTGTAGGCAAAAAGAATGACTCATCACGTTCTGATGTGCCTATGGGTAGAGGTAAAAAGGTAAGCCTTTTTAGGGTTCCGTAGCCAAATGGCAAAAATCGGAACCCTATTAGATTCGTCATGTCTGTCTGTCTGTCTGTCTGTCCGTCCGTATGTCACAGCCACTTTTCTCCGAAACTATAAGAGCTATACCGTTGAAACTTGGTAAGTAGATGTATTCTGTGAACCGCATTAAGATTTTACACAAAAATAAAAAAAAAACGGTAAATTTTGGGGGTCCCCATACATAGAACTGAAACTCAAAAAAATTTTTTTCATCAAACCCATACGTGTGGGGTATCTATGGATAGGTCTTCAAAAATGATATTTAGGTTTCTAATATCATTTTTTTCTAAAGTTAATAGTTTGCGCGAGAGACACTTCCAAAGTGGTAAAATGTTGGTCCCCCCCCCCCTAACTTCTAAAATAAGCGAACGATAAAACTTAAAAAAATATATGATATACATTACCATGTAAACTACAAACGATAATTTTTTGAACGAGATCTAGCGAGTAGTTTTTAAAATATCGATCAAAGTTACAACGAACTACAAGAACTTTTATGTTATGTTACTTGCTGTTTCGGAACCCTTCATGAGCGAGTCCGACTCGCACTTGTCTTACTTTTTTTTACTGGCCAAAGAAAGGAAACATTTTGAATCAACAAAGAAATTGGAAAAGGGAGGTCAATGACATTATATTTTTTAAAGGACTTGAAAAAAAAAAAAAAATCTGTAGGAGTTGATAGGAGTTCCAAATTATTTATGCAAATGGTAGATAATCTCCTATTAAATATTTACGGAGATGACTGGGGGAAACAGAAAACTAGTTATTTTCAGCTATTTGACAAGTTGGTAGCCGTAAAAGTGCATGACTGGGTCGCATGAAACTTTCTCAAATAAATGGCAGCTTAAATCACATTAACAATGGTTTTTGTTTAGAGTACTGTATTACCATAAAGTCAGGCAGTTCGCAAGGGCCATTCGGTTTTTGTAAATAAAAACAGTGCAGACTAAAACCAAAGATCTACGATCAAAAAGAAGGGAAATAGTTTCTCAGAAGGAAAACAGCAGTACAAGTGGGCGGTCGAATCTACTGAGGGATATCAAATTAGCTTTTAAGAAAGTCCTAGAATATTAGCCTTTTTAGAAAAATGGAAACTCTGCTATCTAAATTGTATCTCACTCTTTTGGCACAATAGATCTTTTAGGGCAATATGCCTCTACATATATACATCGCTATAGCATCAACAACTATAGTAAAGGGGTTAAAACTTCAACTTCAACGAGAGGGCGAAACGATCTTCTCAAAGGTAGATGTCAAGAAATAGGGCTTTTGTTAGGTAAGGTAAACGGGTAGGTAAAGTGCCACCCCACTTAGGTCCTCGTGGACCCATGGACAAAACAGGACTTGCACAGCTTTGTATCGGGTCGATAGACGGTTCGCTATAAGCGACGATGATAGTAAAAACGTGATTCTATAACCGACCAAAGTGAAGTAAGGGTATCAGAATTCAAACGGAATGGATGACCTATACCAAGTAAGCTTTTCAAACCAAGAAAATATGACTTAAGGGGGAGCATGCATCAGTTTATCTTTAAAATACATTCAACATATACTGACCTTCGGGAAAAATTATTGAGGACTAGCATTATATAAAATATCATCTGTTTTGGGAAAATGAAAGTCAACCTCATGACACTTAAATCACTTTTAGGTAAGTATATACCTACTAGTAGACCTGAACACATGGGCTATTTCCAAAGCTGATGAAGATATCCTTGGTCGTTTGGAGAGAAAAAATCTTCGTAAGATAGTCATTCATTCATTTATTCATTTGATGAGTTGAAAGGAAGAGAACAACGCTGCTGGAGAGGTTAATATTGCTAATGGCTTCCGAATTTCAGAGGAAAGTCTCAAACAACACCTTGAGAGAGGTGATTTCAAAGGTCGTGTGCTTGGAGTAGGTGACTACGCGTATACTAGCATTCTGCGAAGAAATTTTTGAGTTCAGCCATTTAAGTAGCCTTTCCACACAAGTTTGAGCCACATCAGTGAAATGAAAAGGAGGCGGGAGTTTTTTGTAATTTCTTAAAAATATAAATGCAAAACTTTTGGGTGCGTTCACTTGGTGAATCTTTTAACCGCACCTACCTATTTTTTTTTATGACGTCTTTCAGTCGAGTAAATTCGAGTCGAGTAAAAAGTTAAAAGCTAGAATGTTTGTCAGACTTTCGCGCAATGAGAAAAGTGGAAACTTGAGATTTGTGTTTGCTGTGGATCGAACCTGACACCCAGAGTGAGGCTGACGAAAAAGGAGTACCTACAATAGTAGTACTTTTGTAGTACTTTCGGCAGCGCTGCCGCGAACCCCTTGTAATGGATAGACGGGCTTTTGGCACCGCACCAGTGAGAGATGGGTTGGGTTCGATATCCCGCTTTTTATAATGCCGATTCTTAAAATCCCGCTTTTAAAATCCCGCTTTTTATAATCCCGCTTTTCTAAAATCCCGCTTTTAAAATCCCGCCTCTTATAAACCCTATTTTTATAATCCCGTTTCTTATTATCCCGCTTTTACAATCAAAAGTAACATTAAAATAAATTAAGCAATGAGCGTTTTTTTGAAATGCAGTTTATTTTAACATTTATCAATTTTAGAGGAAGTGACAAAATAAGAAATAAATAATATCAAAATATATTTTTAAGTAATAAATAATAAATATGACAATCTTCAATAGGTAATTAAAAAAAATAATAATAATAATATTATATGATATTCTACACAATATAAATTGGCGTAAACTCCAATTATTATTACAGCAGTAAATGATAAGGGTAAAACCGTTAGCAAGAGGTAGGTTTTTATGTGCATTATATACTATTTTCGCAATGCGTAAAAACAATGTTGAATGGGTATGTAAGCAAAAACAAATACAATGTGCTTACAGTAAAAACTAAAAAAATTCGGATGCATTTTCTCTTTGGTCGAGTATTTTTAATATTTTTAAATATATAATAACAGAATAAAAAAGCGCATATAACCAACATCTATTTTTTTTTTTTTTTTTTTGTGATAACAATGTTTTGTAAAAAACGGGATTAGCGGAATAGGCGGGATTTTAAAAAGCGGGATTATAATAGATCGGGAACCGAACATTTTGGACAGGTTGTGTATACCAGTGTTATAATATCGTGGCATTTATTCCTTTTTGTGGGAATTTCGATGTTCGATTTCGAGAGAAACCTGCAAAATCTTGCGAATCTCAGGAATGTGACAAAAAAACATTCAAGCTTGTAGTAGTGTTTTTAAAAAGATATAATCCTGTCAGTGGTATATTCGTTGATTTATGCCGAGCTATACCTCGGTTGATGGCGCAACCGGTAAGCTGCCGTCAACTGCCGGACGGAATGGCCATTTTTGCCTTCTTTCTAAGCTGTCAGACGAACCAGCGTTACCTTTGGGGCCGCTTTAGCGTCCTTTTGACTCTTTTTGAACGCACGGACTCCAGGACTCATCTTTTTGAAAATCAGTGAAATCGGACTTCTTTTCTGTAACTTAATCATAAAATGATGCCTAATTCGTAGAGTCATTTTGTAAAATTTATTTGACTACCTACTTGTATTTGGATAGCTTCATTCTTTTGTCAATGGCTTTGTGCAAGAAAACCTACATTCTACGTATATGTGTAAAATTACAAAGACAAAATGCATGAAACATTATGGATATGGGAATGAGAAATGGAAACTGGAAATTATTGCATTGAATGGATTAAATTTCTGTGTTGTCGTTGTTTTGGTCGTTGATTTGTTCGAAAATTTGTACGATTTTGTAATCAAAATATTAACATTGCCCCATAGTAGCGCGTGTGCTGAGACGCTATTTTCAAAATTGGCTTTGACCAAAAATAAACTTACCCGGTTGGTAAGAAAACTTAAGGTTTTCGGCGCTCAACTTACTAGAAAATATGCAAGTAGAAGACTTGATTCCTGGCTCGAATTTAATTCAGTAGTACAGGAACAGAATTTCTAATAACCAATATTCAAGATATTTATTTATTGTTTTGTGTTACCTGAAAATATTATTTTATTATTTTATTTTTTTTTAGCCTCCTTTTTTTGTTTTTTTTTTTTCCTTTAAACGATGATTGTTTATGAATTAATGAATTAAATTATATGCATAAGTTAATATATAAGTTAACTAAGAACAGATAGCTGGCTACTTAATTTATTTATTTATTTTAAATGAACTGATTTTTGTTTGTACCTACTATTTATAAACTTCTTTACCTGAATTTCCAATATGTAATTATAACGTATAAATTTTTTTTATCATAATAAGGGTATTCAAACTCGAAGGTCGAAGTCCGCTGAGCCCGCATTAAGAAAGTCTAGATCGAAATGGGACTCTTTATACAAATTTTCAGAGGTATTACTATGGGACCCCTTTTTTCTGTCGGGACTCTTTTTTGGACTCTTTCTGAAAATTTTCAGAGGTAACGCTTTGACGAACCATCTGGTCGCAAAATTAAAAAGTAGTAAATTATATTGAGGATAACAAAAATATAGAAATAAAAGTGACTACAAACTACAAATGTTTGCTGGAATTTCATCGAAACATTAGCACACTAAATGTCCAAAAATAGAACTCATGTGAATTGCCTTTCAGCTAAATTTTCTGGTACATATTAAAAAATAATCATAATAATTTTAACACACTGCTATTTTTAAACTAAAGGCTATTTCAATGCAATTTTATTTCCGTATAATACAAATTTCACTTTTAAAATTATAGATTTTTACACAAAAAAGTATTGAGGGAGTTAAAAGGGAAAGGAAAAAATGACCACGCGTCGTGAAAAAAAAGAGAGAGATTGCTAACAGAACTGCTCCCCACTGTACATACTATCACGGTTGCCAGATTGGGCTGTCGTATTTTGGGCTATTTTTTTATTTTATTTATTTTATTAAAAACAAAAAATAGAAATGAAAATATTATAAATAAATATTTTCGAACAAACAAGCACTTTGAAAACTTGTCTTTGGCAGCACTATTGCTTCTTGCAGTGAAGTGACATCGAATAGTCGTTCAACTTGCACGCACACGAATTTATTTTGCAGGCCCTTTGATTTGTCACAAACCACAAAAGCCCATTTTTTGAAAATAGGAGTCAAATAAAGTGCGCAGTGCGCATAACTGAGGTAGGTACCTAGGTAACTGGGAGATATACCAAAATTTCCCAGTTTTTTTTTTTTTTTTGGGCTTCTTTTTGGACAACGATGTTGCGTCAGATTTTTTTTAAGGTTTGGGCGCTTAAAGCAAACTAAATTCTGGCAACCCTGTACACCATTCAAAAACTCTCTTTGCGACATGGTTCAATTACTTAACGGGCTGTTCGGTTCAGTGCACATGTAAAAATTATTTTATTGCTGTCAAGCTAAATTGTGTCTGAGCGGATTCTGCTTAATTTTATTTGAAACATTTTAAAACTACTCCAAAAATGTGTTTCGTCCCGCGTTGATTCTTGTGGGTGGGTTCGCCAGTAGACGACCACCACCACCACATTATCTGCTCTAGACGAAAGATCGAGAAAGTAATTTTTGAGTAAATTTATATCTATTGAATAAGATCCTTCACATAAATTGTTCTTAACGAAACTAAATATGAAAATTGCATTCTCGAATAAAAATAAATTTACGTAAATTGTCTCAAAATTCGTCTTGATATCTTAAGATAGCTCTTTATCAATTGTCACCTACAGGAGCGACGGCGAACAAACTGCACTTAACAGCCACACTTCGTTAAATGATCAAGTGCACTTGGCAATGATGTCGGCGCGTGACGGTCTCTAAATTGTTTTCGACTGCGATTTGTTGACAGTTTCTCAAATGCGAGCTCCTTATACTCGTTCATTCGTCTTAAGCCAACGGGCCACCGCAGTTTGGATGAGATGATTTTGTAAGTAGAACTTGGCTGTGACCACTTGAAACTCTTCATCATTAATCGGAAAAATGTTCCACAAGAAATTAATTTTCAATCATCTATGTACTTGCATTAAAATTATATACATCTACGACTTGTACGCACAATGAACTAAGTTGCATCCCCCCGTATGCATCACTGCTACACACTACTAATACATTTCATTATCTTATTACAAGTGTTTATCATTCATTCCTTGGTTCTCGGCAATTTACCGCTATATATCTGTCGGCAATCCGGAAATAATGCCTGCCAGCTGGCGCAAACTTGCCCTTGCTCCCATAATCGACCTCCAAGACTCCTGCTGAGCCAACAGCCATTGGGTGTATCTTCTCCTATCCCTCCTATGCGTAAATCCCTCACCAGATTGAGCGATCAATCTTCTCCGAATCCAGCGATTATTCTTTTAATTTAAACTACAGCCGTTAATTTATGTTTGTTTGAATGCGCGCGTGTATGTGTGTGGGCTTCTTCTCCCAGGAATTATTTACTTTTGGAAATAGACACTCAAGTGCAATAACCAGTGATGACACCTCATAAATCATTCGACACTTCATCCAGTGGAACGGGAGGAGCGTGATAAAAAAATCTACAAAAAAAAAAAAAAAAAATAGTTCATGGCTTCTGGTGAATCCATTGAAATGTAGTTTTGAAAAGTGGTTCCCTGTTCGGTTCTTTTAGTTTTTGTTTTTTTTTCAAACATGGTCGATGCAAAGTTTTGGTACCATGGTGTAGTATGATGGGTTAAACTGTTGAAGTGCGGAACACACTCAAGCACAAGTACTCAAAAATGTTTCGGTAGGAATATTTGCACTATCGTCAGGAACTACCAAGGATGCCCATCGGTGAATTTTCAAGTCAAACTTTTAGTTCAAAAAAAAAACTATTTCTCATGTTTCAACTTAATTTGTTATTGCGTATCTAGCAGGAGCAGTTGTTTTAGGTGGGCGTGAATAAACATCAACCACTTAGGCTCTATAATGAATTACGCTCATTATTTTCCTAGCACAGCAGAAATTAATTGCTAGCAAATAAATCGATTGCGTTGAAAACAAATACAGGGGGAGCAATTGTTTTGCCATACACCCAGTGTTGCCAACCACTTTTGAGGGGAAAAATGCCCAACTTGAAAAAAATATATGCCTTTTTAAAAAAAAATAATGCCTCAAATAATTCTGTGCATAAAAGGCAAAACATCTTAAGTGGGCTTTAATTGTTTTAGCTATTTAACGTTATTTGAATTCTATTTGCCTTACTCTATTTCCTAAGCCAAGTCAACAAATTCAAAGAATGAGGAAGTTATAAAACTGTTGTAAAACAGCTTAAGTCATCAACTGTAGTACACCGGTTCAAAGGTTAAGATTGCTCTCCTGAAAGTGTACAAAATTCACATAAGATGTTTTACCTTTTAGGCACAGCATTTTTTAAGGTAAAGTGACAAAATAAATCAAAAATTAAAGACTTATATAAAAAAAATAAACAAACTATTTTTATTCCCAAAAAAAAGCTTAAATCATCCATTTTAGAGTGATAATCTCTTGAATAGAGTTCTGAATTTCATATCAAAATGAGTTTATAATTTACTTACTTTCTTTATCTAACAACAAACTGTTTCTTGGACACAAACAAAAATTTAGCCGAAGAAAAGCTAAGGATTATTCACATGACAGCGAATTGCGAATAGGGGGATTGCGAACAAATCAATTCAACTGTATTTTTGAATTGAAAATTGATATTTTCACTATCAAAAAACCATTATATTTAATTAATCTAACATCTAGTCTAATAAAAGCATGACTCTCAATTGATTTAAACAGCTAAATTAATAATTAAAGCAATTTTCCCGCGAATTGAAAATTCTTGCCGCGAACTGTCACACTTTATTCACAATCCACAAAAAACAGTCGCGATCCACAAACCAACGAATGAAAAATTCGTTCGAACTCAACCTTTAAAAATGAAACTGATACGCGGGTATCTGCGACCAAAAAAAGTTTTCATATGTGAATGAAGTGTCAGAAACTACGAACATTCGCGTGTTCGCAGTTCGCAATTCGCTCTCATGTGAATAGTCCTTTATGTGAATTTTACGAACAAAAAACAAACGACAAACAGCTTTCAAATTTGTTTTCAATTTTATTCCACTTACTGGAAGTGGAATCTGGAATTACTTTTAAAGAATGGGGACGTTCGTAATCGGATTCCTTGTTTAGTATAAGTCTGACAGCTGACTGAATAGACGTATATCTATCAGTTTTTATTGGCCCGTGTATAGTTTTTGCAGTTGACGTTTATGGAGGGGAAGCCGAAAAATCTAGTCAGAAAAATCCGGCCTGCATACTCAGTTGGCATTTCTTAGAGTCAAATTTAAAATAAAAAGTTGCCGCTACAGAATTCTGAAGAGTCGAAAAAAGGGCAGGTCGCAGGTGAGAGAAAAAGGTAGAGCTACTCTGCCAAAATTTAGAATTTTCGCACGATATTTAACAACTATTAGTTCACCTAACATTATAATAGTGTTGTGATTCGCAACCTTGTTATATTTTCTATGCACTTATTTGAAAATAACCATTTCTGAGAATTTTGTGAAGGGCCTTTTCCAAATAAAAAAGGGCGACATCAAATCAAAAAGGTACGGTAAAGGTAAACGTTTTACATAAACTAGGTATCCGAACGTCCCCAATGACAGATAAAGTGTTCAAAAAATGGGTAGAGTTGGAAGTTGGAAGCAGTGTTGTTATATCGTGGAATTTATCCCTTTCGTGGGAATTTCGATGTCCGAAATGCCTTTCGTGGGATAAAGGGAAAAAGCACCAAATCGTAGGATTTTGAGGAATCTAACAAAAAACATTAAAACTATAAATTTTTGCTGAAATTTCATGAAAACTCCTACATTTCACGATGATTATTAACACACTGAATGTGCATAAAAAACTGCTTAAATAAATTGGCTATTATCAAAATTTTCTAGTAGCAAAAAATAATCGTAATTATGTTACAAACTGTGATTTTTATACTAAAAGTTAATTAACCGTGATTTTCTTTCCTTGTATAAAAAATTTTACTTCTAAAAACTGGATTTTGAGGCGAAAAAGTGTCGTAGGATTTAAAAGGGATTTTGAGTACAGTGAAAAGGAAAAAAAGGGAAAAACGACCACGCTTCGTGGGATAAATGAAGAGAGAGTGCTAACAACACTGGTTGGAAGTAGGTGAAAACACATTCTTTAAGACCGAGGTTACATATAAAAGCCTTAGCTAACGGAAAAATGCCTAAAAGGCATGAAAAGGTTGGCATCGCTGCATGCACCGCAGTTAAAGGTATTAGATATACTACGGGTAGTCTCGCATTTTTAATTTATTCGCCCGGCACACATGCAGCCGCAGCTATCATAAATTTAAAAACTCTGCGGTATTTCTAAAAAAGAAGAAACAAAACAAATTTTAAATTACAACCGTGTTGTTTCACCGCCGCCGCGCCGTGCACATATGAAAAACAGCGCTCTTTCAATGAATCCAATCGCCCCATTTGGCCAAGGAACCATGGTGGTTTCCTTTGAGCTGCATTTGCCATAACACAGGAGGTGATCTTTGAGTTTCGAGCGATTAAATAAAATAAACATTTTCGCTAAATTAATGAGATTAAGTGAAATTTATTGAGCGAAAATTGTAACGATCCATTAATTGGCGTTGAGAAATGTGAGGAATTTTATTTTGATTTCATTAAATCGTACAAAAGCAAAAAGCCCCATCCCTGGAACTTAGAATTTTGAAATTATTTTCCAATCGAATGGAAATTTGTTAAACTGTAATTTTGCGATTGGGAGATTGTTCAGCAGGGATGGGGCTAAAGAAATATTTACCCAAAATCAATAGGGAAGCTTACTGCGCTGCCTTTGGGGTACTCATGGCCACTTTGTATAGTTTATGAAATTAGTAATGCCGAGTGATTTACATTAATTGCAATATTGTTAGGTTTGAGATTAACAGTGAACAATATTTCTGAAGTTAGGTGGCAAGCTGATTTAAAGGGGTAGTGGGAAAGCGGGAGATTGAGTCACTTTTTGTTATTTCGTTCACTACAACTTTTCTATTAATCTTAGCCACATGTTGAATACATTTTTTTAAATATACATTTATCTATTTTAAGGTTAATCACATAAACTCTATATACACGCAAGAGATTTTTAATAAGAACAAAATATAAATTTTTGCGAATGCAGACAAAATCTGAAGCGCAGATTTCTGCTTATTAAAATTCTGCAGATAGGTTGAAAATCTGCTAAATGCTGACAAATCTGTACTTATGGCAACGCTGTTTGTTGGACAAAGCAAGCTCTCAGAAGGTTAAACGCGAAGTAAGGTAGTTTGTTTCACCATGACCTTGAGTCAGTGTTGCTAGTTTACAAAAGGGAACTGCGAGCTGCGAACAAATCATTTTTTGTATGAGAACAATAAATTGCCATTTTAGTATCCACAAAACATTTTATATAATTGATCTGACCGCCGATTAAATATCTGTATGCTTATGTTGAGCAAAACTGTGTGTAACAATTTACTGACGCACCCTGCTCATCAAAAAGGTCACCCATGCGCCATGCCACCAACTTTTTGTACACCTACCTAGCTTTACGGTACCAAAAATATTCAATGCAAAAATGAAACCAGAAGTGGGAAAAATGTAGTACTGGCAAGTGAAATTTCCATTTCATTTCATTCATTTTGACATTTCGTGGTGAAAATTTTGTATGAGAAACTGGATTTCACGCGAGCTGCATACCTGCCTTAGCATTAAAATGTGGTGATATTTTAAAATGAAATTAAATAATCGGTCGGTCCTCCACATAAATTATGGACCACCGAGTGACAATTTGTCTTCAGGAAGACGCAGTCGCAGATGCAGACGCTTACACGTAAAATTGATGGGCTGTACTAAGTATTCGTTACTTGGGAGCTTGGGACATTGCATGTTGCTCTTCAATGAAACTATTTCGACTTTGTCAACTGTAGTGAATTCGACAGCGAACGTCAGTGCAAGGTCTCCAAAAAAAAAGTAACCTATGCAAACTGTAAAGAACTGAAGATAAACATGGGTGGTGTTGTAAGTTTTAAAATATTAAACTGGCTTCTCGTCGATTCTCAAACTGAACCTCTGAACGCTTATTCTGCTCACAACTACCATATAACTATAATAGTAGCCTGAAGTCATAAATGATGAATTCGCGGCAACGCTTTCCAAATTTAAAGTTCATCTCCCAACAAGCACTTATAAATTATTATTCCACAAGTTATTCCCCAAAGCAACAACAAAAATTAAATCTGAAAATTGATATCCAAATTCCAAACTCTGTAAAACTTGAGCATGATTACCAAAAGAATCTCCGAAATTTACATTTCCATAAATTTAATTTCAATTAACTCGAGTTTATCAAGAGCAAGCGGGAGTAGTGGTATAGTGGATGTTTGATGTTGGATGAACGTACTACGTATCACTGTACGAAGTATGTATATTGTACACCTCGTCCCCGTCTGTAGTGCTAATGGGATGTTATGTGAATTTGCATTTTGCTTTGGAGGTGATAATCACGCTGTCAATATATCATTAAGGAACTCTCTTGTAATGAACACGAAGTTGTCGAGAAATGCAGAAGATTTCCGAAGAACATATTGTTTTGCTTTGCAATTTAAAAGCACAATGGATTACTTTCTGGAGCACACATAACTCTGACAGATTGCAAACCCAAATGTGATGAGCGGAGGACAAGTAACGAAATTCGGCATCAATGTGTAGTGGAATCGTACCTGAGTTTATTTATAATTTATGATTACTTGTGATTTTTGGAGGAGTATGTGCTGCGCGAGTTATCGAATTTAAAAAAAACCTAGTGAAAATTAAACAAACGTTTTTATATTTTACTTTTTATGTTTATTTGTTGGAAGTCTAAAGCGAACTGCGTTTACAAGTTAAGCGATTTTTTTAGAGAGGCAACTTTACATAATATGTTGTACTGGTATGCTTATTTTCTTGAGGAGCTTGGCGTTGTTGGTGGGCAGCTCTCTATCTCCTTCAACAGGTACCGTACAATGTCCAAGTACAAGTTAGTATATATTAGTTATTGTTGTACCTTGTACGACACATAACTCGCGCTACATTCCTACAGTGCGGAATTAATATTCCTATTTTACGTGCAGGTTCAAATCTACCAACTTTGTAATGAGATTTTTCGTCTTGTCGGTTGATTATTTGCACGGCCGACAAATTAATTAAACTTTAGAACAGAAATTAATAACTTCAGACTAACTTTAACTGTAGGAAAATAAAGTAAACGACTGGGTCGAACGAAACTTTCTCGTTCATTAATTAATTAATTAAATTTTTACTTAAAAAATAAGTATTCGCTAATAACAATGTAAATGCTCAGCGCTAATCTAATGTTAAAATAAAGCTTCATAAATATTTATCAAATGCTTTGTGCCTGCAAAATAATAGATATAATGGGACTTTCTAGTAATTGCTTTTTCTGACGCATCCTATTTTTGTTTTATTCTTTTATTTGGCAGAACTCTACCATTTAAAAATTCAATACAAATTCGGTGAACATCTCATTAAATAAATCTGTTCTTGACATATACGTACATATAAAAGTTTCTTAAATTTTAACAAATTTTCTTCATTCTTTAAAGAATTTGGCAAATTGTTATATAAGTCTAGTCCTCTGTGAAGTATACCATATTCTTTGTCTTCAGGTTTTTAAAGTTAAACCTAAAGACTAGGGTTTTCTTATAAGTACCTACCCACCTACAACGCGATGATTATAAACATACCGATGCTAGTCTATACCTACCACGGATGGCTGTTTAATTCTAGTGTTTGAATTGTCCGAATTAAGAAAGCGGAGTTAATTTAGAAAACCAAAAAAAAAGACCGACTGACTGTAAGAAAGATTACAAATAATTCTGTGGCAATAAGACAAAATAATTTATGTTCGAAATTACAGTTTTGAGAAATAAGCGATTTTGTCTAAAATCGAAGTTTCTAAGTTCAACAAAAGCTTGTCTGACCTATAATATAAATCGGATCTACAGGAATAGCTAGAAAATGTTCGGCAAATATTATTCCGCTGGGATTGCAGAAAAAAAAGGGTTTTGTACTTAAGTTTTTTCTTATGTCGACATAAGCTAATAAGTATGTCTTATTGGCGCAGAATTAATTAGCCCAAGACACTTTCATGTATAGCTAATTGACTATCGGAGACTAGGTACCTACACATTTATAAAAAAATATGTACAGCCTCCGACTGCCAATTAGTTATCCTTGAAATTGTCTTGTTTTAATATTTATAAATATTTTTTTTACAGTCAGTCGGGTTTTTTTGAATTTTAAAATTAACTTACGCGCGAAACACATAATCCTCCCTGTGTCCAGTCGCGTAAAAATTGAGTGACACCTTTAGCATGCTCAAACTACCTACACCAATCATCATCCA
Organism: Cheilosia urbana; assembly: GCA_946477585.1. Lineage (NCBI taxonomy): Eukaryota > Metazoa > Arthropoda > Insecta > Diptera > Syrphidae > Cheilosia > Cheilosia urbana. Next base: position 71,691,393 of record OX297855.1, read on the forward strand.
AATACTGGTACACATTTATATAAAAATGTGTAAATGTAACCATTTATTATTAATCAAACTTTGCTGACCAGGACCACACGCATGATGCTAGTACATATGAATGTATGTTAAGTATAATAGGTATGAATGTCACCCTTGTTTTAGAAAATATCACTGAAATTTAAGAGAAAACAGAAATCACAACAATGCGAACAAACAAGTTTTAGTAAACCTGAAGAACGGAGTTCGAATATAATAGTACATTAGTACCAAACAGCAACCACCAGCAGTGTTGCCAGATGAAATATCTGAAAATCTTGTTTTTCCGAAATAAAAAATCTTTTTTCAAGATTTTTTCAAAATATATGTATCTATACTTTAAATAAAACTTATATGTATTTCCTTTTTCGCAAAATTGGAGTAGGTAGATACATACATATATACAGGTTGTCCGCCGGGAAGGTATACTACTTTGTTTGTTTATAATTAATAATGGAGTACAATATCAGGTAAATGTCCGCCTCTGTTAGTCTCACAAATGTGAGCCCTTTTGAGCACATTTTTCATTACATTCTCATACATTTCACTCGGTATTTCATTAATTTCATCAAGAATATTTTGTTTGAGTTGCTCAAGCGTTTCTGGTTTGTTTGCATAAACCTTGCTTTTCAGATATCCCCACAAAAAGAAGTCCGGAGCAGTCAAATCAGGCGACCGTGGAGGCCAATCAACATCACCATTTCTTGAAATAACTTGTTGTGGAAAGAGGTCTCGCAGTAATTCCATTCCATCCTGCCTGTATGCGATGTGGCACCGTCTTGTTGATACCACATGTTTAACAATCCCAAAGAATGCAGTTGTGGCGTTTAAAAGTTTTCAATCATATCACGATATCGCTCCCCATTCACAGTTACCGTTACGCCGTTTTCATTTTTAAAGAAGTAAGGTCCAGGATTGTTTTGAACACTTCCTTGAGCAGTAGTAATGTTTTCAGCCGATCTTGCAGTACGTTGCTGTTCATGCTTGGGCCTATAACCCTCTTTCTTCGAAATCATTCACTACACGATAAATAGTGCATTCTGTTGGCACGTTGTTTCTCCCAAAAATTTCACGTAACTTTCTCATCGTCACAGTAATCGATGATTGATTTTGATAAAATGTTTTAACGATTAAAAAACGTTGGTTTATCGAATATTTTTCCATAATAAATTTGCCACGTGTCTACTTCATGACTGCCATATATGAACTTCAAGACTAATGTTTACCAAAATGGCGGCAAAAGAAAGTATACCCTTCCCGGCGGACACCCTGTAAATGACATATAATTTCATAGCTTATATGAAGGTCATAGCAATTCGGCTTATTAAAGCGCAAGAAATCCTTTGTACAGATTAAACTTTCAACTGTTTAAGTACTCAAACGATTACGAATTTCTGATTTACCTATTTAAATTTACAGCAAAAAATATTCCTTGAACATTATTGCAGTGGAGTGTGAAAGCGATAAAATTCGTTGAAATTCATGTTGCGTTAGAATCGATCGAAGGTTGGCACAACAAAATTTGTGCATGGGTTCTGCACATTATAATGGAATCTATAGAAAAGGTTGTTTTAATTTGTTAGATATAGAAAATTCTTAGTCTCAAAAATCTTGAAATTTGATGAATTTGAGGTAAGAAGTCGTGTACATATTTTTGAGCTCAAAAATCTTGAAAAAAAAAGATATATCTTGTAATCTGGCATCACTGACCACCAGCACAAAATACAAATCTTTTCTCTCAAGTCTCAGCCTGCGCAATGGGTTCACATATCACATCATACATCTGGTTGGCACGATGATATTCCGTTCTTCAACAAAACTATTCCACCCTTCTCCGAGGACATTCCAGGCAGGATTCATTATTTCATTTTCACTCAATTTATACTGCTAATACGAGTGACGTATAGGTATGTGCTCGGAATCGCTGCTCGCACTCCCAATCACAGTAGAAACAGCAATATAGATCCCCATACAAGCGCCATCGGCGGTTGAAAGTATGTTGGTTATCAGGCGCCCAATGGAAGCACCCAAACAAAACAGTTCGTTGTACTTTCTACTCTATCTCTATCACTCGAGTGCTGTAGCTGTAGCTCAACGCTCAAGCTCAAGTAGTAATTTCGCATTCTCTTTGTATTTAGCGGAAGAATGGTGAAACTTTACCCCTTCGCATATGCCATACGCAAATGATGAGAGAACACTCGTCAAAGGGATGCTGACTGATGCTGTTGGGAATCGTATGCGTGATATATGGTAATGCCGTACCACTACCAACAATGTCGTCCTGTATTTAAAACTTAAAAGACCCAAGAATTGAGCTGCTAAATTCGTAACATTCAGTAGGTATTTTAAACAATGTCTAAACATTTTCCACTATTTCTCTGCCTTGGCCCTTGGGTCTTTTCTCTTTTGTTTTAGATGCCCATGCCGGCAACTTAATCGAAACATGGAGAAGTCGCTTTTCTCTACGCAGGACACGCAATCCAAAGAGCCCACTGAAGTGCTGTGCTGTGCTGAATATGGAACTGTTCTATAGAGAGTCGCAGAGAGCAAAGAGAAATAATTTTACAGGTTAATTCAAGCAGTGATGACAATCTACTACAGAGTTGCAAACGAATTTGTAAATAATATTGGACAACTTTATTAAAGTCATGTTTTAATGTTGCTTACTTAAGTACAGAGATGTTTAAGGCCCGTTTGCTGATACTACTCATAGCGATTTAAGTTCCACTTAAAATCTTATGTGACAGTTTATGACATGGAAAAAGTAGCCCATAAGGAATTTAAGTAGAACTTAAATCGCTATGTGCAGTATCAGCAAACGGGTCTAAGAGGGTCAAGTTAAGCGAAATGTTCACAATAATGCGTTTACCAATTTTGGAGGCCTTCCCACAAATATTTATTTGGAAGAAGCATAGACTGATAACAGTAAAATTTACGCAGCTCCTATCTACAGGGTGGTAAAGTAATGTTTCGTGTTGTTCCGCATTTCTTTTCACTTTTGGAAGGTTAGATAATAGATATCGTGCTAAATGGCATGTTGACATAAGCTTCGCCCCAAAAATATTATCTGGAGGCGTTAAGTAGAAAGATCGAGATGGCGAAATAATTTGTTTTTTTTTTTCAACGATTATTATTATAAACTAGCTGACCCGGCGAACTTTGTTTCGCCCATATTCGTTAATGTTATGAAAATAATAATACTGAGCATGTACATTGTACAATGCACATATCCTTTACGATACACGATGTATATAAAGCGGAAGTTCATACATTTGACTTTAGGAGAAACATGGGAATTCAATATTGATTCCACAAAATTCCAGCGATAGTCCTTGAGACTTATTAATTGTCATAGCGAAACGGGAAATTGATACGCTTAAAAACGAATGGCAAATCTTTCTGAATAAGCGGAATCCGCGGAATTAGAATGTTTTCCTTTGAATTTTCCACTCTAAATCGTCGCTTATTCCATGACATTTCATTTGAGATTCTTCACAATCAAATCAAATGCGATCAGTTACAAAATTTCGGTTGATTGAGGTTGCGCAACAAAATTATAATTGAGCCGACTTTCAATTTCAAATTGTGTAGCGGTGAGCCCGGCATATCAAAATAATTCAAAAATAAAGATTTTAAATAATTTTTGTTGTTTCGGAAGTGACACTACCCGTATTTCTATTCAATCTTCTTTTTTTTTAAATGCGGTTCTCCATGCAAAGTTCCATCCCCAATTCAATTCACGACAAAAAGTATCATATGTCCTTCCTTGGGTCAATACGAATCCACGAAGCCCCGAGTTATGAGTGCACATACGGACGACAGTCTCTTTTACTTGTAGCCGTACCCATCATACCAAAATAGTGTCCTATCTTTCAAACTGTAACCAACCATACACAGCCCCAAAATTTCACTGAAATCGGTTAAGTGGTTTAGGAGATTGAACACAGCGCCACCTATCGTGTCCAAGATAGTCCTATCTTTGAGTTGAGTGGTCTAGGAAAAAACCGTTACAAAATTTTGGTTCGTTTAGGTTGCGCAACAAAGTGGGATAGTTGGTGGCTTCGTTTTCATCCATCACGGAGTCGACTGATTTGTATGAATGCAACTCATCACCGATTTGGTTTTGAATGGCGAAATTCAAATGATCGACGTTCTTGTCTATCGCAACCAAAATCACTCTTACACTCAGTCAATCATGGTCAACAAATTCTGAGCGATATTCAGGAAAACATTCATGATTAGTTCTTCCGGTGTCGTTGTAAAGTTGCAAAAATGTTGTGGAAACTCAATCAGGCCGGAGATTAAGTTTGCTGGAATCACACCATTGCCCATCGCCAACATTGCCTGGAGAACTCTGCAGCTGACTGGTCATTTTGTAAAGAAACTCGCATGTTTGTTGTCAAATGCAATTTCTTGACGTATCGCCATAAAGCAGACGCCTTCAAGCATGCAATTCAACTGCCGGAGTGATCTCGAAATGACAGGCAGCGTTTGACGAAAATCGCCTGATAGCAAGATCATTGCTCCACCGAAGGGTCGCTTGTCATTACGTAAACGATTCAGGGCCTCAAATGCGCGTTTATAAGCCATTGTGCATTCGTCCCATATGATAATCTTACATTGCTGCAGTACTTTCGCCATCGCAGTGTTCTTAAAAATGTTGCATGTAAGTTCTGCATCCACTTGCAGATTCAATGGCAATTTCAATGCTGTTTGACCGCCTTCTAACAAAGTAGCCGCTATCCCAGAAGAGGCTAGGGCCAAAGCGATCTCAGATCTCGAACGAATTGTAGCCAAAATCCGTGAAATCAGGAATGCGTTTCCAGTTCCACCGGGCGCATCAAGAAAGAAAATTCCGCCATTTTCGTTATCGACTGGTTGCATCAATAATTCATCGTACACTTTCTTTTGTTCTTGATTCAACATTGGCACATTTGTTCGAACAGCTTGATTCAATGCGATTCGATCAAAGTCCATTTCTCGCTCCAATTCTGGATTAAATGCGTCTTGCATTGAACGATTTGGCTGTGGCATCCCCAATTTGCACAACAAATTGCCACTCATGAGCAGACACATATCCTCGATCAAAATCAAAGCTTTGTTGCGCGTTCCATCTGACATCTCCAGTTCATTATCCGATGTCACAGTACGAATTCGATGCAACTGACATCTCCAGTTCATTATCCGATGTCACAATGCGAGTTCGATGCAAAATATCGTCGGCCACATCATCTTTGTATAATCAAAGTATCTACTTCATTTCAAAAAAGTTACTTAACGTAAAATAGTAAACATAATTTATTAGAACAAACTGTTTAGTTACCTACCTATATTTAAAAAAAAAAAACTTCAAAATTGTTGACAACAACAATTTGCTTGGAAAATAATTAAAATAATTGACAACAACAATTGCTTTTAAAATTTAAAATATTTTTTTTTTTTTTATTTGAAGTGTCACTACTCGATTTCCTCCAAGTTTTGTTTTCGCGACAAAAAGTAAATAAAAACCTGATATACAGCAATACGAACAAAACAAAAAAAGAATTATGAAAATCGTCCCAAGGGTTATCGAGTTACATGATCATCGAGTTACACCCCGAAAGAATTATATATAGAGAAAATATAAAAAAAAAAAATATATATATATAATAATAATAATAATAAGAAGAAGAGAAGATTAGGAAATTAGCCTTCAAAATTTTTCTTAGGATAGCCGGGTATATTTCTAAAAATCCATGTATCGTAATGATTGTAATCACTGACGCAAGCAATCAGTGATTCACCGCATCCACTTCTTAAATTAAATCCATTTTTTAGCTTCTTGCCATCTACTTTTAATATTCTATTTCACTTTCAAATTGAGTTTTGGTCTCCGGAGTGCTGTTTAAATTCAATCGAATCGACTGAGCTTAAGTTCAAATTTAATGAATGAATGTGAATATTATGGACTTTTTTTTTCTTTTTTTTATTTATGTATTTCAAAAATTGGAAATAGTACAAAGTATTACTCAAAATTGAGAAGTGATACTTGCTTAATCGGGAAAGTCAAATAGTAGGTACCTACTAAAATCAGTACAATAGTTAACCCTTTTTCAACAGTGGGCCATGCTAGCAGATTCTGTGAAATTTGGTTTTTGAGGGAATATTATTTGTCCTCGGAATGTGAGACAGAAAGAGTGAAAAGCATATTTTTGCCTTCCCAGACAAAGAAAGGGAATTTTGGCTAATTTAAATCATTTTTATTGACATTTACCTACTGTCTAATGATGGGCATAGTGAAATGGAGATGATTTTAAGAAAATTCAGCAAAAAAAAATAGTTAGCGTTTTTGCCACGAATTCTAAAAGAAATTTCTCACAATTTTCTTTGATAGGTATCACTTGTTTTTTTTTATATTTCCACGAAGGGGACGCCTTTTTAGACATAAAGATGCCCACAAAAAGGGAGAAATCCCACGATCTTGAACACTGCTTTCAGCAATTTGAAAAAAACTCACTCAAACACTTCTTCACTTGCGCACTAACTTAAACTATACATTCTATCCAAATCCTATATCCAACTGCCAGTTCACTCAAAAAGTTCACCAGCAATTCATCCGCCGCCGCGCTGGATAAAATCCAACACAGCCAACAAAATTCTGCTGTTATCATGCGCAATTGTGTGCAGATTCCAATTCGCACAGACCCAACACAAGCTACCCTCTCGCATACAGTTTCAGCAAGGTTTTTCAGTATTTGAGCAAAAGATACACCACACAATAAATCAGTTTATGGAGAACTCTAATTCGAATTGGAATCAAGTCGGACGGTAAAGTGTGCTCACGTCGAACACGTTGTGCCACTGTTAGTTTATTTTCTGTGCTCTCCAACCTACATTTTATACAATTTATCGCTTTCATTTATGTAAACAAAACAACAAAAAAAAAACTATGTGCAACTCAGTGATTGTGTACGAAAAAATAATTACAAGCAAATCCGATTTTGCCATATAAAAAGCGAACGCAAAGTCGCCGAGATTTTTGTCATTCGATGCTGTTGGTTGAGCAAACATTATACACACGGTTAAAGTAAATCAATAAAAATATAACAAACTGCTCTGAGTGTGAGGTGGTGTAGCCAGTCTCGCTCATGTGTTTGTGTTCGTACGTCAGACAGAATAAAGAAAATATTTTCCTCGACAAAAATAACATGCAAATCTTGTGCGAACTTCGTTTGTAATTTTTATTCGAGCAACGAAAATGCGAAAATCTAAATTTAATGGAAACATGTCTGCCCCGGGAGAATCATCGCGAATAACAACAATGGCTGCTGCGGGAAATTCCTCATCGCTCTTCCAGTTCCAGTTGTCAGCAGAGTGAAGCAAAAAGATACATTTTACATTTTACTACCGTCACCGGCTTGTGGCTTCTATCTACTTCTGATAAAACATACAAATCAATTGAATTTTCGTGTATCTTCAACGATTCTGTGCTGTTGTTGTTTTGTTGATTGTGTTTCTAACAATTATTCGCGATAAAACATTTTTTTTTTGTTTTATCTAATTGGAATTCGCTCACAAACACCAATAAAAGGTGTCTTGCATGCACAGGTATAGTGTATAGAATATAGATCCACCTGACACTGACTGCAAATACAGTGTGGCTACACGCGAGTTGTTTATGTGTTTACCCAGATACCGGCTTCGTCGCGTTTGTTATTTTGTGTCTTCGCCCGTTCGCCGTTTGTGTGGTGTTGTTGTAGCCGCCACTTAACAGTTACCTAGTAGACCACTGTCACGCTATCAATTTTCGGGACAGAGCAGACAGCAGAGACTTGCCAGACATACAGTTTCTTTTCCCTTTTTGCAACAACATCTTAAAGTCTTCATTCAACTTTCTTCGCATCTGGATCTGATCTGCTGATTTTTTTTTTATTTGATTTTCACGCACAATAGATTTTGGTGTTTTTTTTTTTATTTACTGTGTCTATTGCGTTAAGTGCGGATACGCCGCCGCCGTCGGTGCTAAAAAGGTATCCAAAACACTCTTACCCAACAGTTTTCAACTGATGAGTTTTTGTTACTCATATCTGTGTCTCGTGTGCACACTCAACAAACCAGATAACAACAAAACGCCGGAACAATCCGTTTAGTGTTTGTGTATCAGTGAATTCAATGTATCGTCGGTTACAGTGTATTGTTTTTAATTAGCGGGTAATTAATATCAAAACAGTGTACATTAACACACTGTAAAAAAATTACTAAACCATCGGAAAACAAAGTTTAATCTGACACAGAGATAAGGGAGTAAATAGTTTGCGATTTTTTTTTCGGTTTGTCGTTATTGTAATTAGTGCGGTAGTACGGTAGCTCTGTTTATATTCAATTTCAATCTCGTCGGTCGGTGTTTCGGTTGCGACTATTGTATCTTTTGTTTTCTCTATCGCATAATTGCTATTGGATTAATTTTTAATTATAAAACAGACTCCGGTTGGGATTACAGAAAGAGATAAAGGATATTTCACTGTCTCTGTGGTGTAATGTCAAATGTGTGATATGCTCTCCTCTACGACCTTCATCTATACACTCCGTTTATCTATGATTTGAAGATACCTACATCAGAATCGAGGTAAGTCCTTTGAAAGAGTCTGAAATCTGATCTATTTTATATTACTAACTTGCAAGTTGAAACCACAGGAATACTTTAGGAAAATCAAGAAAAGATAATCAGGCCGATCATTGAATCCGCCGGATGGTCTGCGGACGGATTCAATCCGATCCGCAGTTGATCACTTCACAAGTGAAAACCTATCATTGAAAACGGCGGATGGACTACATTATCGGTCCGCAAAACCGCATTACCGATTGCTGGTAGTCCAGTGAGCTAGCTGTCAAATGAAAATCTTTTCTTATTCGATTTTGTTTTTATAAAGTGTACGAACATGGATAGCATTGTATTTTTCTTAAATTTAGAAGAAATTGCTAGTAATAGTGATACTAGGAGCATTAGAAGAGGTTTTAGAATGCGAGGAAAAGATGTCTGGATGTTTTTTCATCATTTTCACCATTGCCTGGAACTGAGGACGGGTTGTTTGTTTTCTAAATCGGAAAGATCAATTAACTGTTCGTAAACTTTTTAAATTTATCCTTTTTTTTCGAAAAATAAAACTTTTATTGCGTGTATGTGTGTTATCTCTTCGAGATCCGCATCGATTTTGATGCGGATTGAAAACAACAACATTTGTATGAACCGCGGATCGGTTGCGTTTTCAATGATAGGCATGAAATGTGAACTTCGCTACCGACATCCGCTCACTTACCTACCGGCGTTTTCAATGATAGGGGAAATGTTCAAAACAGGTACTACTCCCTCCGCAGAGCATCCGTCGGATTCAATGATTGGGCTGAATAATTTCACAGAACTGAATCCACACTTATAAGTTATAAGCTTTTAATCCTATAAGCTAAAATATTTAATTAAGAATTAGGATGTGCACACACTGGAATAGGTACCATCCATCTGTGTGTATCTTTCTCCCTGCTCTCCCCGATTCCAGTTAGTAAATAATGAGAACGTGAACGATCGACTGAAATCTATGCGTTACGCAGACTTTAATTAATTTACCATCAAAATGTTTATTTTGACACGTACATTTATTTAGTTGGGGATTTTGTTTCCCATTGCAATTTCCGATTGGTTTGAATAACTGGATAACTTTGGGTTGTATGTACATAATTATAATTGTGTGGCAACGAACGCTAGGAAAGGGGGTAGCTTCTGTAACTGATTGGGATGAGGATTCTTTGACTGTGAAAGTGCCGAATAAGCGTTCCCTTAGAATAGGTTTCGGGTTTTTTTTTTTTTTTTTGTCTTCCTTTCAAGCAAAAAATGTTATTCCCTTGGCTAACATTTCTTTTATCTGCGTCCAAAAACTTGCAACAATCCTGGTGCTGCTTCGTACTAGGTACCTACCTACCAACTTGAGTACAGTTTTTATAAACGCCGAAAACGAGTGGTATTCCAAAAAAATAAATAGTGGAAGTGATTTTGGAAAAGTGATACAAATACTAATCCATTTAAGGTATTTGCATTTTGTGATTATTGTCATATTATTGACAGTTTATTTTAACTATTTCTTAACTTAAAATGTTAAAAATATCTTTTGTTTAATAATTAAGAGCGGGGCCGACCTTATGAGACATTATTTTTATGATTATCCTAGGCTCAGTCCCTCCGGCTGACTACTGGAGACTAGGTAGACGTACGTTTTTTTTTTTTTTTACAATAGGTAGGTACCTAACTGATTATGCAAAATGAATGGAAACTTCAATCTGTCTTGATTCGCACCAAAATTTCGATCAATTTCCTTTGTTTTCCAGTAGTCCCCCTGTACATTTACTAGAGAAATGGGGGCTGACTATAACAGACACGGTTCTTTTAAACGTTCTCTAGTTGTCAGTCACTCCTTTTTATGAAAATGTGTAAATTAAATTGGGGCTGACTACTGGGGACTTGCGTGGCCGACTACTGGAGCTGAGGGGGCTTACTACTGCAAATCATACCCATTTCACTTATTTTCTAAATAGTTTGCATTAGGTAGCTCATACACTTAATAAGCTTAGTAGGTATTTTCGAATTTACAGACTTCAAACATTCAGAAGAACCAAATACTTGATTATATACTTGAAGAATGGATTTTTAAGGACCAATCAAACTCAAAAAAAAAAAAAAGAGTTAAGGGGCCGACTACTGGTGCCATCACCCTATTATTGTAAAATTTGCAACCTAACCAATGTTTTAGATGAATCTTAGGACCACGCGACGCCACGTCAAAGGGCCTTACCAAAAAACATTTTTATTTTCGACTCTTAATTTTAGCAGTTCAAAGCAGTTAAAAAAATTGCAATTGTGAGCTTCCATAAATTTAAAGTCGAGACTAAAATTTGTTATTAGTGCGGCGGAAAGTGTAATAGGTACATAACCAAGATTGAAATAAATAGTCAAATAAAAAGCGTTAGAAATTTCGATAGGAGCTACAACTTTTTAATGAGCGCTAAAACTGTTTAAAAAGCGACAGATCTAGCTCCGAAAGCCCATGAACTGGCAGCCTAAATAATTTGTTAGTCCCGTTTGCTGATACTACTCATAGCGATCCTCCGATGTAGAGGAACGCCTTAACTACCTTGAATGGTGATGTCCTATAAGAGCTGGACAGGTGTTTGTTTTTTCGAAGTCAATCAATATCTTCCGCATACCACAGTAGTTCCGCAAACTTGTTAAAGATAAAGTGTCTTCCGTGGTGACACCTGCCCTGCGCACTATCTGCTTCAGAACAATATTGAACAGTTAGTTAGTTAGTTGTACATATATGACTTTTATTTTATTAAAAAAAAAATTGGTTACTTGTTTTGGTAAGTTCTAAAACTAAATTGGTTTGGCCTATGGTCGTCTACCAGATTGACAGTAATTAGTGTCTAGGCATATAGTGTCTACTTTATACTACATACATTAAGTTTAAAAATTTTCCTCAACTATACATTCCCTATAGCGAAGTGCTTTAACGCAATAGTTGTAGAGTAAATTCCAGCCACGCTCTCCATTTAGAATACAAATAGCTTCGTCTATTTCTAAAACGTGCGAATTGAAAAACCTCACTCGGGTTTCTTTTAAAATTGGGCATATATTGCCAGAAGTTTTTGAGCGATACCTAACTCTCACAGCATTTTTAGACGCACTTTTTAAGGTTAGACTCGTACTATTATTTTCAAAGTTCGTTGAATCATTGAAACTATGTACATATTTGAATTTTCTCTGTTACTGGTTGGTCATAGTCATTTGTTGCATTTTATCAGCCCGATTAAAGCTGCACCAAAAGTAGCTATTTCCTTTTATACACTAACAATTACATCGGTATTACAAGTACATTACCAGTAAAGTGCAATATCACTTCCAAAATCTAGATAAACTATTATGGGGTACAACCTCTCAGTATCAAGATTACTGTCTTCAAGAAAATTATCTACAATGATCGCTGACCATAATCAGAGATATACCTTCCATATTAAATTGAAAATTACAAGTAACTGTGTAACTCTTAGAAGCGTGTATGCTCGTTATCAAATCATATGTACACATCAATTGACAAGTCTCAACTTAAAAGCAAATCAGACCAGCAATTTAATCCATCATTGTCAGAGTTGTACCCATTACCGATTGTACACCATGATAGCAAGTGATAAAAAAAATAAATAAATAAATAGTTGGCGCAACAGGTTCGCAGGGATCCAACGCCTAGCTTCTCACAACACAACCATTCGATTTGTGTGAGTGTCATTTTTAAAACGAATGGAAGCGATCTACAGTCAGTTTTATGCCGACTCCAAACGGCTAATTGAGAAGCTCTTTCACGACAGTTATACTCTCGGATGTTTGTCAGACGTTCGCGAGAGGTGGGGCAGTGGAAAAAACCATAAATTGGAATTTGGGTTTTTGCGGGATTCGAACCTCGACCCCTCGCTTAGTAGTCCAACACACTAACCACTAAGCCACTGCGACCACCGATAGCAAGTGGTACTGTTTTATAAATAGTTCTTTGCTTGAAGTTTTACTGAATATGTACATATATAAAACGCCACAAAATGCACTTACAGTCCACCACGGATATATAAGACACCAGTCGTACTGTTAATTTGGTTTGTATTAATATTCTAAATGAATTTTACTTATTAATAAATATATATAATAATAATGAGAAGAAAACACTCATAGAAGAATAAATCGCTAATTAGAAACGCATGTTGAAATACCGTGTCTTTTCTCTAATGTCCATATAAAAAAGAGCTGACAAAATTTACAATTACAATTAAAAAAAAAATCACCCTTTTATAAGAAACATGCATTTTTCCTATATTTTTCCTTATATCTTATATCAATAACTAGCTGACCCGGCGAACTTCATTCCGCCAAAATTGGTTAATGTAATGAAATAAAAATTCCGAGCATGCACAATGCACATGCTACTCAATTTCTTTCGTATCAGTCAGCCTTTCGCTTTTTCACTAAAGTCCTTTACGGTGCACGATATATAAAGCGGAAGGTTACGCAACATATAATTGACTTAATTAGAAATATGGGAAATCAAGATTGATTCCACAAAATTCCAGCGATTGACTTATTAATTGTTATAGCGAAACGGGAAATTGATACGCTTTAATACGAATGGATAATCGTTCTGAATAAGCGGAATTCGTGGAATTAGAATGTTTACCTTTGAATTTTCCACTCAAAATCTTCTCTTGCATGGCATTTGATTTGATATTCTTCACAATCAAATCAAACTGTGTAGCGGTAAGCCCGGCACATCAAGATAATTCAAAAATTAAACATTTCAAATAACTTTTGTTGTATTGGAAGTGACACTACCCGTTTTTCTATCCAATCTATATTTTTTAAGGTGCGGTTCTCCATACACAGTTCTATCCCCAATTCCATTCCCTTAAACTTTTATTTTCACGTAGCATAATTATGTCCTTCCTTTGGTCAATACGACCCAAGGAAGGACATTTTTTTTTTTTTTAATGGTAGGTGCTAAAACCCGTTTTCCTATACCGCTTATCTTTTACAAATTGCCATTTATTGGGTCCAAAACTGTCCTAATTTAAAAAAAATGGAACCAACCATACACACCCACGAAATTTCATGAAAATCTGTTGAGTGGTTTAGGGGATCTACAACCTACACCCAAAATTTACTGAAATTCATGTGATTTTCACGCACGCACAACATGTACCCTTCCCGATTTTAACCAATCTTCACAAAAATTATATATAGACCAATACCAAAGATGTGTGAAAGTTTCGTTAAGATCGGTAAATGCTTTAATGCGTGAATCGGCGACAAACGAACACAATTTTTTGTTACAACCAACCGTGCACAATTGCACACCCACAAAAGTTCATTGAGATCAATTGATTGTTTTCGAAGATCGACAAAGGCGCCACGTATCTGGTCCAAAAGAATCCCATCCTTCGCTGGAGTGGTTTCGGAGACTGACAACAACTTCAGTTATCGGGTCCAAAAGTATCCTATCTTTCAAGTTGCAAACAACCATGCACCCACACCCACAACGCTAGTAAATACTTTCGTGGACTTTGGTTCGTTTCCTTGGTTTCAGCTTATCGCATATAGCAGATTCTTATCAAATTTGGAGCTTATAGGAGCTACAGCTCGGAAATTTAAAATTTTCATTGTTAATGCCCACCCCCGCAATCGACTTTGGTAGTAGATTGTCGTAAAATCCGCTCTTAAATCATTTCTACATCACATATAGGAGATTCCTTCCAAATATGGAGTCGATAGGAGCTATAGGTTAAAATGGGAATTTTCCATTGTTAACGCCCCCGCAACCCCCCATGTGGGTAGAATTTCCGTTCTTAGCTGACCTCTACTCGGCGAAAGGAATATTCCTACCAAATTTCAAGTCTCTAAGCCTTATGGTTGCAGAGATATTGTGATGAGTCAATATATAGGTGGAAATCTCTTAGATATGGATGGTTGGCTCTGTATTATCCTAAAATATATTTTTATTTTTTTTAAATATTTTGTTTTCCTAAAAACGGAAATAACGATTTTGACAAAAGTGCATACTTAGAGTAAACTTGATGTTTCCAAAATTATTGTTTCCATAACTTTCAATTCGAATCACCGAAAACGTTAATTTTAGAAACTACTCATATGTCGAAAACCCCATTTTCGATTTCGATAAAACTTAAAAACAAACAAGTAATGCTTGCATCTCGAACAATTACTTATACTCGGTTTTCAGCTAAATAGTTAAGCAATAGTATTTTTCAAACTAAACATTGCATTATTTGGTCATTTTGTCATTTGTCATTTTTTTTTCATTTCATTTTAAATTCATTTTTTTTTTTTCAATAACTTACATACTAGACAAAAACGATTAAATCTAATTTAAAACTAACATTTAACTTATTCTAGCTTACTGGCTCTTAGCGAGCGCTCTAAACTTAACAATATGCTTAAAATCATTGCCTTTCGGCCTTAAATCTATCTATATCTATGATTTGTTTTGTTTTTTAATTTCCAAGGAGCTTTAGAAAACTTGGATTCTGTCTTATTTGTTTTATTAAAACTACTTAAATCTACCTAAGCTACTTAACCTGCATTACCTATAATCAGGGTGGTGAGCAATCTTCTCGATTGGTCACCATCCTGATCGCATCCTTGGTTGCCTGTCGGCCGCCAACAGGGGTTCATCCGCGCCGCCGAGATCCGATCGAGGCCATAAGCGTCGGTCAAGTCTCGGAAGCACTCTTTCATGATGGCTAGCCCAGCCCCTCTCAAGGATCCCCTTCTCTAAGCCTTAACCTACTAGCTTACAATCTAGCTTAAATCTAAGGAGGATGCTACGTAAGTAGCGCACCGGCCCGGGAGAGCGTATCCACTCTCACCTCTTCCTCAAGCCACCAAAATTCGGTGAACTGCTTTACCGTATCGACCCTGTCCCGATCCGCAATTGTGGTACTTAAACGGAGGAGCTCCTGAGCATTGGCGGCGTACCCATCGTGGATGAGCCGCTTATCCCTCGCGCCGCGGTGGCTTTGGTACAATACCGGCACACCATCTTTTGTCTGGACTAACCCTTTCATGTCTACATGAAGAAATGCCTCAGGCGGGACGAAGCCAGACCGAAGCGTACTGTCGTGGTACATTAAATTGGGGTAGTAAGCCCCTGAGATCAGGTTATTATCACTGGCAATCGCCCTAGCAACGTGCCTCCGAATCACCTTTATAAGGAAATTGTCAATTCTATTCAGTCGGGCCCCATTGTATAAGGTCCTGTTGGGATAGTATTTTATGTACTGAGATTCAGGAGTTCTAAACAACCCTAGACAGGCCCTGAGGCATTGCCTCTCAAACACCCGAATCTTTTCCATATAGGACGGCGCTATATTGAACCACATAGGACAGCCATAAGCGATGATAGGCCTTATAAGGGCCACGTAGCAAATGACATTCACCCTGGAGTCAAGTTGACTGCTGCGAAACAGTCTCCTTGTCAGAGCGTAGGCCCTCTTAGCTCCAGCAAGACAAGCATCTATATGTTTGTCAAAATACAGATACTGGTCGAGCCGGATACCGAGATACCTGACCACGTTTTTCACCACCAATGGTCGTCCCTGCTGTCCAATAATTGCTAATTTTCTCCCGTTTTTTCTGGTATCCCCAGAGGCCCCAGCCAATGGAGTTCTGAACAGGATTGTTTCCGATTTTTGGAAATTGATTTTCAACTTCCAATCATCGCAATACCTCTTAATTTGTTCGAAGTCACGCTGCAGAAGGATGTTAATGACCTCGATTTTTGGTCCTGACCTGTACGCCACTAAATCGTCTGCGTACGCTATAGCGTGTCTGAGGGAACCCACCAGATCACTTGTGTAAATATAAAACAGGACCGGAGAATTCACTGCTCCCTGTTGTAAGCCGTTTTTAATTTCGAAAACCCTGCTCGAAGTCACGTTGCCAGCTTTGACAACGAACTTATTTCCTATAAGCATGTCATAAATCATATAGAGCAAAGGTTTTTGAATGCCTATTCTGGTCAGCTTATAAAAGATCCCCTCCAACCATACGGTATCGAAGGCCTTCTCAAAGTCGACCAGACATGCACCGAACAGGGTTGTTCACCGTATACACATTTTCAAAGAAAGCTCCCATCAAATCCACCCTCCTCTGCGGGTCTTCGACCACGAAAAAACCGTCGTTCGAGTCAGCACTTTCCGGACTTATGCCAGCAGTTAGTAGTGTCTGTCTGTTCTCTATCGTCTGAGGTATTCGGACACATGAAATGTCCTTGTGATCTTTCCGCCTGAACAGTTTATTTATTTGTGGGAACATACTCGGACTACTGGATTTTATAGCCCGAATTTTATTGCCCCAATACAAACTTACAGATTTTCTGTAATTCTCTGTGATAAACTGCTTCACGTTTTTGATCATCGACTTCAGTGTCCTTACCTTATCTCGGGATCGTTCCTGTCAGTAAACTGTCTGTGTAGCCGTTCAAGCCTCGAGAGCAGTCTACTTTTATGTCTGTACAGAGCATCGATTGTCGCGTTTCGATACTTCTCAGTTTGTTCTTCGTCGTTATTTGGTACTGTTTTGTCTGCGTAATTTTACAAAAAAAAAATAAGACAAGTGCGAGTCGGACTCGCTCATGAAGGGTTCCGAAACAGCCAACATTTTACCACTTTGGAAGTGTCTCTCGCGCAAACTATTCACTTTAGAAAAAAATGCTATTAGAAACGTAAATATCATTTTTGAAGACCTATCCATAGAAACCCCACACGTATGGGTTTGATGAAAAAAAATTTTGAGTTTCAGTTCTATGTATGGGGACCCTCAAAATTTACTGTTTTTTTTTTTTTTATTTTAATCTTAATGCGGTTCACAGAATACATCTACTCACCAAGTTTCAACGGTATAGCTCTTATAGTTTCGGAGAAAAGTGGCTGTGACATACGGACGGACAGACAGACAGACATGACGAATCTAATAGGGTTCCGATTTTTGCCATTTGGCTACGGAACCCTAAAAACCGTTCTAATGATTTTTATCAAAATACGATAATATCAGTATTCCCGTACTTAGTTTTTCTCAAAAAATTCGAATAAATCAGTTTTTAATTATTTCTCAAAAATGACGACCCAAAAGCCGATCTGTGTTCATATAATATTTTAAAAACTCAATACCGCACTTTAAAATTAAAATTGCACCAGCCAAATTTTGTGCCTCTAAAAGAAAACTCAATCTAAATTCACAGCACGAACAATTAAATCTGAAGAACATAAAATCTTAAAAAATATTTTGCCAAAATATTAATATAGGTACCTATACACCCTCCTTAAGTGCTGTTAATTTTTGTCACCCATTTAACTTTACATAAGTCTCTAATGGCTTCCAGGACACTTGATGTAACGCCAAATTGTGTCCTTTTTTTTCTGTCTCCTCTTCATTCTTCATCTTTATTTTTCTCGTAAAGATTTCCTTTTCAGAACCATTCTCATTTTGCCATTGTTCAAGTTTATTGCATTACCACCGCCCTTTTGTACCCAACGCTCTGTAGTCTGTACTGTACCAGTCGGCTAATAGACGGCGAAGAAGCGCAACAGAGAGAAAATGCTCAATTTTAATTTCAAGTGGAATAGATACAGCTATCTATCTACACTTGGCATTTGTTGTTGGGAATTTGTTTTATTGCATCATTTCAGGAGCATGATTCTTGACTATATCTATATTCTTTTGTGCGTTCGCTTGTTGGCCCTTTTGCGTGGGTGTTTTGCTTTTTCTTATTCAACTCCTAGACAAATTGGAGATACAAATTCAATGCGATTGAGTTTCCCTTAATTTCGTTAGATTGAGCTACGAAATATAGAGACTGCCGACGGAAAAATCTCTATCCTGACTGAAGAAGATTGAAAATCGATTTTGATTCGTTTTTACTGATTTTTTTTTGATATATATTGAAAAGAAATTTAATGGAATTGATTCGGTCGATTTGGTTTTGAGTATTTGTTTATGCGAATTGTACATGAAAAGTTCTGTGGTTTGCGTTATTTCGCAGGCCGGAATGGGAGTTAATTTTATTGATTTAAATAATATATAGAAAATTGTAAACGCCTCGAAGAATGCTACTTCTTACGGTCTGTTTGGAGTCATTTTCCCCTGCCATCGAAATTGACTCGACATGGGAATTTAAACCGACTGTAACAAACTGCTCCTTAGAATTTGAATGTGTTTTTTGTATTAAATTTGTTTGTAAATTTAGTTTCAAATAGATTAGTGGAGTTTAGGGTACACACAGGTTATTCCCTATCGCAAAAGTAACCCTTAACGCCACCCATCGAGGAACGATTTTCGATATCATTTATTTGCGTCAATTTAAATTCAGTCATAGGTGCACCTATGAACCTAAGGTTTGTTTTGTAGAACGGCTCCCACCTGCCTCTGGCAGAAAGCTTGTCTATGCGGATTCGCTGCAGAACTTTATACAGTTGAAGATCCCATCCGGTTTATCAAAGGGGAAAGTTCTTAAAAAGTTTCAGGCGGTATCTGCTATACTTGGACAGTGGCCCAAGAGTTGTCTGTTGTGCCCATTGACTTCGGAGTCATCGCTGTAAATTGAAGATTTTCATTTTCTTTAGTTGTTGACTTTTCGATAAGGTTTGTGGCACTTGTCATAATTATATATAGATGACCTTTTCAAAACTATCAGTTTTTCTTTTAGACCTTCTTGTTTCTAACGTTGTAGAGAGGGATTCTTAATTTCACCTTGTTTGGTAACTAAACGCTGAAAAATTATTATTTGTACAGGGTGGACACAAAAACACTCACCTGATGTTGTTTTGCTATATATATAAAGTGAAACGAAATTGTTCTCTACCTTCATATTATGTGTTTTAAATGTTTGCTTGGACCATTAAGTTTATTTCCATTTCTTTTTGAAGGTAATATCGGTCAAGTGGACGCCGCCATTGTTGATGACCATTTGGGATCTTTTTGACCACATTTTTAATCGTTTTGGCGAGAATTTCGGGAGATAAGTTCTCTTTTCAAAGCTGTTTTCCACTGTTGTTTCCACAGACCTGTGACTCAAAGAAAGATGTCTGGAGCGGCCAAATCGCCCAATTTTGCGACTGGGCTAGGCGACTTCAAAATGTCGCTTGCGCTATACATATGTAAAGGGTTTTCAAATAATAGGTGTTATTTTGGTATTCAAAGAAAAATTCCATTTTTTTAAATAAATGATCGGATGTTTATTTCATAATAAAGAGGAAGGTATGCCGTTAATAATGAAAAACAACATCAGCTAAATGGCCACCACGAGCATGCATACAGGATCATTTCCTTTTCATGGAATTTTCCATAACCAAATCGGAAAGTGGCTGCCCTATATCCTCGATAGCCTCACGAATTTTATCTTTGAGGTCTTGAATCGACGCTGGGCTGTTGGCGTAGACCTTATCTTTCACGTGGCCCCAAAGGAAGAAGTCGCAAGGTGTTAAATCACAAGATCTCGGTGGCCAATTGTGATCACCTCTTCGAGAGATAACACGAACGTAAAAGATCAATGGTTTCGTTGCTTGTGTGGCACGTAGCGCCGTCTTGTTGACAGTAAACGTGTTCTTGTGTTAACTGAACCTTAAAAACCTTAAGACCTAAGTCTTTATGCAAACTACGGTGAAATGACATTTGTGGAATGCCCAATTCCAAAGAACGACGAGGAATGGACAAACCTGGGTTTTCTTTAACACTTTGAGCTACAGCAGCAATATTCTCAGTTGTTCTTGAGCGACGTGCACGGGTTTTATTCTTCACATCACTAACTTGTCCCAACAGCTCGAATTGTTCCACCAATTTCTGTATTGCGGTCCGACAAGGTGCTTAAAAAAATGCTTTAGTTTTGCGAACTGTGACTGCAAGATTTTCACCATTTTTGTAGTGAATTTTAATAATTTTAATGCTTTGTTGAAGCGTGTATCGTTCCATTTTTATGGTGTAGTTTCTACTTGTCAAAAATCAAAGAATAAAAGCTTCAAAAGTGACAGCTACCGAAATAGCGGATCACAATAACACCTCTTATTGGAAAACCATTTGTAAGTGATGCAAGGAATCACATGTTCTCCTGTCCTAGTTTATCCATTTGCGACAATAGGAATGGAAAAGCACCTGACAGAAAAGCAGACAATGTACTTCATATGTATTAGATCTACTTCATTTATTCTTTTGTATGCATCTGCTACTTATTTCTACTTCGTTTGACTCATTTTTATACAACGATCAAAATTTAATTATATGTGTTGTATTGATTAAATTTTGCAAATAAAAAAAGTCATATGCTTGATCTGAATGCACTCATCGCAAAAATCTACTATGAATTTGGACGATTTGTTACACTTTCTAAGTTCAACATTGACAGCCCAGGCCGAAAGGCTTCGAAGTTGTCGTCCCGGTGAAAATATTGCCGCTGTGGCTGAAAATGTCGCAGATGAGCCGTCAACGTTGACCTGGCAATACAGAAAAACGTACCACGACCAGGGAGTGTTTATTGCCGGAAATTTATGAAAGACTGCAGGACATCTGGTTCTAACAGGACCGACAGCTCGCACGACAGTGCAAATTTTGAAAAGTGCGTTTTCCGGTTCAGTTTTGACTGCTCCAGATTTATTTCCTTGGAATTTTTTTCAAGACACTCACATTCTGCCTACATAACCCCCTTATTCACATAATTTTATTGATTTCAAGAGTCTTTGTTGAAATATTTATCAATTATATATGTAGACAGAGTCTTAAATAAATACACAGGTAAATGTAATTTAATTCAAAGGAAATTATTCCCAATCATGTTGTGCATCATTACAAAACCAGAAACAGGGATAGAAAACCGATCCCCATTTTGGCCGCCAGCATTTGTCGCCGAGTCACGTCCGAGAAGACAATAAATACGTTTGCCCTGTCCTTGAACCCCATCAACATCCAGATTTTCCATTCTTCCCCATGGACTTTTTTTTTTTTTTCTTTTCTATTTTTTGTTTCGCTGCCTTGACTGATGGAGCTGAAAAGAAACTAAAGAAAACGAAAAAAAAAAAAAAAAAAATGCAGGGGCAACTTAACCCCAATCCTCCCTTCAAAACTCTGGCAAGACATTTCTTTTGTTCAGTTATTTAATGTTCCTCCATGCTTCATGTCTGCTTCCCCTCTTCGCCCACAGACTGTTTGTAGTAGATTCTAAATCGACAAACGAAATGAAAATCCATTTTTCGATTCACACTTTTCCGAAACGAATTCTATACGTGCGAGAGAGAAAGAGCTAAATGTGGACAGTGGCAAAATATTTGTCTACTAACTCTCGCCGAGAAATTGGCCCGAGCAATTTGTCTTCCTAGTTTTGCAATTTAGAATCTAGAAAACTACCCCTTGGACTTGTGGCGCAGGCATAGAGCGAACACACATGCATCTGCAAAGTAAATGTATCTAGATTGAAGAACTGAGTTTTCTTTTTGCGATAGAGAGAAGAAATTCAAATAAAATAAATAAGCAGCAACCCCATTTGACGACATTATCCTTGTTGTAGCTGCTGCTGCTGTTGCCGCCGCCATATAGTAGTTGTCGTCTTCGTCACTCTGGGAAATCAGCGCATAAAGAAAACATGGAGAACGAAAAAAAAAAGTAACGAAAATGTAGAAAAATCGACTTCGTTATCGGTTTGCTCCCTGTTATTCGTCTTCGTTCTCTCCTTTATACGGTACACAAAGTATATTTCATAAAAAAAGGACGAAGAAAAAAAAAAACATTTCTTTCCAGTTTGCTTCTAGTGAAGCGAAGCTGAAAGTTGTAGAACACCGCCAAGAGACTTGTATTCCTATGCCTTTGTAAATGCTTTCTGTTTCTCTGTGTGTTCTGTGGGGGTGTTGTTGGTGTCCTTTTTTGTTTTTCTACTTTGGTTTGGATTTTTTTTTTCTTAGGGGTAAGAAATTAAGGGTACACGCAAGGAAAGGAAAACCCGGGAAATCCCTTGGGGCGAATTCGAGATAATAGTACGTACATCGTACAAGCGCCGGCCGTATACCTAGGTACGAAGGAAAGTTTTCCTTTTGGGGTTTTCTTAATTCTATCTCGTGTGTATGGTTTCCCCCTTTGTGGAAGACGACGAAGAAAACAGAAAATGGGACAAGGAAATTAATTTAAATTACAATTTGGCGTTTTTACTTTAGTTGTGATGATAAAGAAAAATTGTAAATACAAAAGTTTTCCCGTCGATTCCGTTGCTTAGACCCCAGTACTATATGGATAACTTTTTAGCACGAAATTGTGGTATATCTATCGCTGCGCAAAATTTGTAGCTACGAAGTTTTGTTTTTAATTTTACAAGATGAAATACGATCACTGCGGGACGCTCTATTAATGCGCAAAGAGTCTGGAAGATATATATGCGCATAGGTATGCATATCGTAAGCAGGTCTTGCTTTCCATCAGCGATTGTCAGTGGGTGTTGAAACGGTTTATAGTCTTATCAATTGTGAGGTTAGAAAAAGGCAAGTAAACACGAATACCTCTACTTAGAGGATTCAAAACTTTCGCCCCGGTTGTTCGTAAAATTTACTTCATGCGTCTTTGGATGGGTGAATCCATGAGCTGATGTCTGCCTGTTGCCTTCCAAAACTTTAAGGAGTTCATATAATTGATAGGATGATGAAAAGTCCGATGCATATTTGGAAATCGAGAGAAAGCGATCGCCACATTATTTGCTGGTGCCAGCGGAGCGCATTTGGTCTTCTAGAAGATCGTGGTCACGAACGTGACCTGCACTTAGATTTATAAGCTTTTCGCCATCTATAGGAATAGGATGATCCTTTCATCCTTTTGTCAAAGGACTTTAACTACTCTTTAAGCTATTTAATCGCCTGAAGTTGGAGACTCTTGATTGATTTTGGTTTCAGACTTCGAACACAGAAAATGTTTTGCCAGGGCTAGTCCACCAAACAGCGTTGCCGCTGAAAAATTAAAAAAGGTAATAAAAAGGGAGCTCCACACAAAATACTAATATAAAAAAAAAGTAAGACAAGTGCGAGTCGGACTCGCTCATGAAGGCTTCCGAAATAGCAAGTAACATAACATGAAAGTTCTTGTAGTTCGTTGTAACTTTGATCGATATTTTAAAAACTACTCGCTAGATCTCGTTCAAAAAATTTTCGTTTGAAGTTTACATGGTAATGTACATCATATATTTTTTTTAGTTTTATCGTTCTCTTATTTTAGAAGTTAGGGGGGGGGGGGGGGGGGGGACCAACATTTTTTGACTTTGGAAGTGTCTCTCGCGCAAACTATTCACTTTAGAAAAAAAATGATATTAGAAACCTAAATATCATTTTTGAAGACCTATCCATAGATACCCCACACGTATGGGTTTGATGAAAAAATTTTTTTGAGTTTCAGTTTTATGTATGGGGACAAAATTTACTGTTTTTTTTTCTATTTTTGTGTAAAATCTTAATGCGGTTCACAGAATACATCTACTTACCAAGTTTCAACGGTATAGCTCTTATAGTTTCGGAGAAAAGTGGCTGTGACATACGGACGGACAGACAGACAGACAGACATGACGAATCTAATAGGGTTCCGATTTTTGCCATTTAGCTACGGAACCCTAAAAAGGAGAAAACACCGAAAATCTGGAAACTGGAACATGTATTTTTAACAAAAAGAATTTTTTTTTTTTATTACGAAACACTTTAAAGAATAAAGAATAAAATCTTAATTAAACTGAAATAGGGGTCATTTTTCAAAAAGTGAGGGCCAAGGGTTCTGGGGCTGCCACCAAATACGAAGTTTCTTTTTGAATTATATGCGGGACAACACTCACGATCACCATTGTCGTACAGACGATAACCGTTGTCGTACAGTACGTATCGACGAGAATGTGGTCGAGGTTGAAAATGCTACTGGGAACACCCATTTCGATCAATAGTTTGAGTGTTTGTTGTACAGAGTCAAGTCTACCGAATTTATTTTTGTGAGCTAAAATTGAAGGCATGGACTACGATGATTTTTGGTTCTAGTAGAAGGCCCGCCATGTCAAACACTTGCGCTGTGGGTATATAAAAGTGCCTTCGTGTCTCTTTAAGAAAGGAGCATTTTGCTTACAAGACTTTAAAGGACTCCCTCTCTCACAGGTTAAAACAACATTTTATAGCAGATTGGTAAGTTTTATTGAAAGGCTGTAAGTCCGCTTATGCCTAACTGGTGTTAAGAGCTAAAGCTATCCCGGACTCGTGTTCTGTAACTCATGCACACGTTTTTCACTTTATGTCGTTTAAGTCATAAATATTTATTGCGATGGGCCCTTATGATGCCTAGTTCCGTATGAGATCTTACTATTTCATACCCCGTTTTACCTAGTGATAAATATATTGATGAGA
Source organism: Cheilosia urbana (assembly GCA_946477585.1). Taxonomy (NCBI): domain Eukaryota; kingdom Metazoa; phylum Arthropoda; class Insecta; order Diptera; family Syrphidae; genus Cheilosia; species Cheilosia urbana. The sequence goes on from OX297855.1 coordinate 71,716,386, forward strand.
TAATTACAGAACATGGGCCCTGATTACCATAACGGACCATTGATGAGAAGCTCTTATCGTTTCAAGTTAAAACCCGGTCGAATGTAAAGCAGAATTTTGAAAAAAAAAAATTCTGACAAGCAGAATTTTGAAAGCAGAATTTTGTAAAACAGAATTTTGAAAGCAGAATTTTGAAAAAATAATTTTGCCCTCGCCAGAATTTCGACCCCAACCCGGCTGGGACACGTGGAGCGTGTTGGCAACAACGCACCAACCCGACGAGTCTTCGAATCCACTCCTGAGGGACAACGCAGCAGAGGAAGACACCACTTTATATGCGCAAAATTGAAGAACGACCTCAACCAACTTGGTGTGCGTAACTGGAGGTTCGGTCCCTCGCTAGATGAAGGGATTTGTTGGTTAAGGCCGTGGTCCACCCCGGATTGTTAGCATAAAGTAAAGTACGATTGTCGAGTTTGACAGTTCGAATATCAGACACCCTTTAGAAATGGCTTCAAAGGGAGGCGTTTTTTGATAGCCTAAGCAATATCCGAGAGAAGTTAATTCTCGAAATGCGACATGATCGCGATCGCCCAACGTCACTGATAACCAGTAAAAAGTAGCGTACTTGACAAGCTCGAAGACATGACTCTTCCAAAACTACTTTGGATACAGACAGAACGAGTAAACTTTGGAACTAACTGCCTGGGAGATTATTTCCAGAGGCTTACAAGGTGCAAATCTAACACCTATCTGCAGCATCTCGGAGCAATGCTAAAGCTTCATAGGTTCATCTTTTCGAAGAGAAGTTGGGCGCCACCTGTAACGGTATACATACAAACATATGTTACCCTTCCACCTTTAGAGACACAGGAATCTCAATTTTGACTTCGATGGAAGGGGTGTCCAATCGACAAAGCAAGGCAGGCATGCTTGTTTAAGCCAGTACTTAGCTCGTCGGAGGGGTGCGATCTTCTACTTGTCTTGCGGACTACCGTACTGACGTACTGTGCGTCTGCGCTTTGGCAGCCATTTTTTCCTGAACGTAGACATCTTGTCCGCCCCCTCAACTAGCAGGTCAGCTGCATTGGAGGTTAAAAGTTGTCTTCGATATTAATTTCTTATATGAGCGGTTTGAACGTTCATGTTCAAGGATTTCCAACAACTCATTTATGTGCTCTTCAGAAGCCGCGCACCTCTTGCTGAATCTTCTTAGCTGCAGCCTGTTGACGTGATTAGGCAATCTAATCCCTTTTGGCGGTTCGAAAGCTGACGTTTCATCACCCCATTTCGAACAGGTCTCCACACCGCGTTCAACTAAAACGTAAACAAGCACGACAACTACGAACAACAACAACAACAATCTAACTTCTTCGGCCTAATCAACCTTCACAACAACCGTTCGTTTGATCTACATTTTCATTAATTTGATAACATATACAACAGTATACAATACAAAAAACACCATACGAATCCAAACGACACTATCAAAGCGACTACCATTTGGTACCTACAAGGCGGTAAAGTATGAGGCGTTCATATCATTAATTTCATGTTCACAACGCATATATAGTATCTCTCGTACACAACATAATTTACAGCTCCAGTTAGTGTCGGCATTCTTTAATTAGCGTCTTTGATCTACCTATTTAGCCAACTTTACGATCAAAGGCATTTTGCCGCGCTCTCTGCTTCGCAGTGTTTTCACAAACACTCTCATAGACAAGCAAGTGATCACCAGCACTCTCTCTCTCTCTGTCACAAATTAGCATAGCCATTAAAATTGTGTGTATTCTTCAGATAAAATAAGACCGCAGTTTGCCCCACGTCCAATAAAAATCAGAGCTTTACCATTCGCTCGTATTATGAACTATTTTTTTGTTAGCAAAATTGACCCGCAGAGGAGCAGACAGCAGAATTCTTTCTGCCGCGACAGAAGAGCAAATTCCCGCGAACTAGAACTATTAATTTACGTCTTCGATTCCCCGATAATGGGGTAATACTGTCACCGGCATTCACTGGTTTCTTCCCGTCGTCGCTGATGTCCATTGTGTCAACCGTGACGGATCGCATTACGCCATGGCACTATACCACCCCCATATGGAACAGCACAAATCGAACGCATTGTTCCGATAGAGTTGTCAAAAATTCTCCACATGTCACCCACACACAATTCAAGGCTCAGTAGGGGGGTCTGCAATAAATGGCCCGTGCACTATGACACCGCTGGTATATAGGTATCGTCAATCCTGACTGGTCTTATCAATGGAGTCGTCGTTTGCTCTTTCGCTTCTTGCCTCTTTTCAGCTGTCAAATGCAGATTTTTCCCGGTGATTTTTATGATTTTGTTATTGTTTTGGGACTGCTATTCGTGAAATGGTGTGAAAGAGACGCTCAATCGTCTCTGATGGCCATTGATAGGAAGCAAATAAATTTTATTTTCATACGATATTCCTTTGAAGAGAATTTATCACCTCACGTTTATTTGCTGGAATAATAAACTGGGTGACGGTGGTTCAGACTGTGTGTTTACTACGTGCTACCATTATACAGTGTTGTTCAAAAGTGTGCGACGCGACGGTAGGCGTTTATTTTTATGTGGAATGTTGGCTATCGCTTTCATTTTAATTTTAAGCGCAACAGTTTTAGTTTGATTTTTTAACTATCGGTGAGTTTGAGTTTTATTTCGAGGAGGAATTGAAGGAACCGTCGCTATTTGGATAGTATGGTATAGTGGCAAAAATGTGAATATCTTTGGACCGCTCAATTAGCAATGCAATCCAATTCATTGCCAAATAAGAAAAAAAAAACAGGAAAATAAATAAATCCTATTACTTTCCTTACAATCGGAAAACTAACGGGTGATTTTTTAAGAGGTTTAGAACTTTTTAAAAAAAAAAACACAAAAAATTCGAAAAAATGAATGAAATATTTATATTTATAATAATATATTTGTTTGAACCTTGCAATTTAATGTTTAAAGATAATTTCATGCAAATGTTGACCGCGGCTGCGTCTCAGGTAGTCCATCCGCTGAGTCCAATTTTGGCATACTCTTTCACACATATCGGCCGGTATCTCACGAATGAATGCATGGATGTTGGCTTCCAGTGCGTCAATCGAAGCGGGCTTGTCCCTATACACATTAGCCTTGACATACCCCCACAAAAAATAATCTAATGGTGTCAAATCGCACGATCTAGGCGGCCAATTGACCGGCCCGAAACGTGAAATTAACTGTTCACCAAACTCGCCTCGCAATTGCGCCATTGTTTCGCGTGCTGTGTGGCATGTGGCACCGTCTTGTTGAAACCACATATCATGCAAGTCAAGAACTTCCATTTCGGGCAAAAAAAAGTTTGTTATCATCGCTCGGTAGCGTTCACCATTGACAGTAACGCTGCGATTCGCATCATCTTTGAAAAAATATGGCCCAATAATGCCGCCGGCCCATAAACCGCACCAAACAGTGGCTTTTTCGGGATGCATTGGTAGCTGTTGCAATGCTTCTGGCTGATCTTCACTCCAAATGCGGCAATTTTGCTTATTTACGTACCCATTCAACCAAAAATGAGCCTCATCGCTGAACACAATTTTTCGATAAAAAAGCGGATCCTCGGCCAGCTTTCCAAGAGCCCATTCACCAAAAATTCGGCGTTGTGGTAGGTCGGCTGGCTTTAGTTCTTGCACAAGCTGTATCTTAAAAGGCTTTACGCACAAATCCTTCCGCAAAATTTTCCACGTAGTGCTGTAACAAAGGCCTAACTGCTGGGAACGGCGCCGAATCGACATTTCGCGGTCTTCTGTCACACTAGCTGATACGGCCGCAATATTTTCTTCACTACGCACAGTACGTAAACGTGTTGGTGGTTAAATGTCCAACAAAGTAAATTTGGTGCGAAATTTGGTCACAATCTTCCGAATAGACTGCTCAGAAGGTCGAGAATGCCGATCATAAAATGGAAGCAGCGCGCGATGAACATTTCGAACCGAGCACGAATTTTGATAGTAAAATTCAATAATTTGCAAGCGTTGTTCATTTGTAAGACGATCCATGGTTAAATTGCAAACCAAACTGAAGCTGTTTGACAGTGACATAAGGTACTAAACACACGTCAGCTGTCAAAACCAGTGTTGCCAAAACCAAACCAGCTAAAAAATCACCCGTTATAAAGTTTTTGCTGCTAGTTTAAGTAATCCGAGCTGAAATTTTAATTTTAATTTAGATTGCCCCGACAAGGGCCGATTGGTTTGGACATAACTTCGAAACCCTTCTTGTTATTGTCTATACTTTGGAAACTGACGGTATAACATCACCGTTTTTTTTTTTTTTTTTTTATGTTAAATACATTAAAGCAAGGTAGATTAAAGCTTCTATGTTTCGGCTGCGCAGGTACCTATTAGCCAGTATGAGTATATACTGAGAAAATTAAGTCCTTAAGCCACGATTGCACGTGTCATTTTTCGTGGCAAATTTTGACATGCTGACTTCACAAAAAGTCGGTAATTCGGTGGTTACTCGTGTGTCTTTCGTGTGACTAGACTCTTTTAAGCTTGGTGATGCTCATAAAATCGGTGTCTGGGTTTCAAATGGAAATGTGAAAATTGGACTAATGGGGCATGGTGTATAAACATGAATATTTAGTTCATATAACCAAAAACTGAGCTACCGTCAAAACGGCCGGCGAAGGGAGTACCATAACTTTGTACTACTGACACAGATCTGAACATCTACCGAAAGTCAGACTCAGTTGAGTGATCAATGTACGTATTCATATTCCCTATAGATTCAAAATCTAAGGAAACAGTTATATCGAAAGAACTTATCCAGACAAGGATGATTGCCCTAGGTCGGTATCCCGCTTGTACGAGTATTTAACAAAAAAAAAAAAAAAACTACGTTAAGCCAAGCAGTAGAACTTATAGGTAGGTGACTCACCGGTGTGTAAAGTGTAACCAAACTTGTGCTACCAGGTTCGTTGTACATAGTTCTTTAAGTGCCTTAAAACACAGCGTAAAGCTTTATGTACCAATTTCTCGAAACTCTAAAACTTGGATGGCTATTATACTTCTTACTTTTTTGTTGGTATTTTTTTTTAAATACTTTTTGTGTGAACTTTTGTTACATACTGTGAACTTGAAATAACGATACAAATGATGGTAGCAGAAGCACTTCACTCACCGATAGGGATATATTTAAGCAAATACTTCGAACATGAGTGACTGACTGGCTGTGACTGTTTTTTACCAGGTAAGTTCAACTCGTAGTGTCGTTTTTCCCCGGATTGGGGTGTGCCTGTAAACGGAGGGTTCTGTCACTGTATTTGTGCACTACTGGCATATTATATTTATGTTTATTTTCTACCAACTTAAGATAACACAATATCAGGGAGTTGTAAGAAAAAAAAAAAAACGCTGCTGTCGTAGATTGATTAATGAGTATTGCCTTCGATTGAATTGAGGTTGCTTGGGTGTTGATACTTGATAATCTAAAAAAAGGAAAATAATATAAGTGTGAAAATTGAGGTATGTGCACCTACTTACACGTAGATACTCGTAGACATTTTTGTATGACAGCAGCACAGTGCGGGAACAGGTAGGTTAGGTAAAAAGGGGTAAGGTAAAAGGAACAGACAACTCTGGCGATTGTTTGTCTTACATTTAATATTCGTCTTTGGAAAAGCATACCTAAACAAACCGGTAGAATTGGAGGAGGCACCGAAATATTAAAGCGAAAATAATATCCTCCACCAAAATTGGTGTATGCACTCAATTCGGTCTGGATTATTTACACATAAAGCTTTCGTAAAATAAAACAATGTCCCCAGCATTTAATGGTTTCGACATAGAATTATGTCCATAATCACTGAAATAGCAAAGAGAAGTCCTAGTTATGAAGGGAATGTAAGAAAACTGTTCCTAATCAACTAATGTATAATAGAAAGTCTTTATACTAATTAAATTATATAGCAATGCAAAGGGTTTTCTCTAAGGGAGAGCTCGAGCTTTTTAATTCAATACAATAAGCTACAAATTGCGCAACCGTGCATAGCTATACTATGTCTCTGTATTTTAGAAATTACATCGTTCAACTGACATCCTTTCCAGGAGGCGGTCCGAGAGACCTAATTTTGTCAGTAGCTCCAAATCGATTTGAATGGCATAGGCGGAGGCATGTGAGACCTAACCAAAAAAGAAATTTTCCTTACTCATAAGTCGAAAAAAAAGTATCACCATTCATTATGCGCGATGCAAATCTATACAATGTCTATACAATTTATAATAACTTTTCAAAAAAAGGATCGTTTAAAGTTTCCCGCAAATATATTGTTCGTCAGTTTTCTCTAAACGAACATCCGCGCTGTTGCATCGTTTCTTGTGCTTTGATTGGTTGTGGTGTACCTTGAATAAATCAAGAAGTCAAAAAATAGGACAGACTGACAACATTCCAGCTATAAAACGAGCCTTCTGAACAGCTGCTGGGGACCGTTTATTTGAACATTTTCTTACTTTGCCTTGCTTTGCTGAGATCGAAGCTCAAATAAACACACCTAATATTGAGTAAATTGTTTCGCAGTTGAATTCATACGTTAAAAATTTCTATTTTATTTTTTTGTTTTAAATACTATTCCTATTTTTTTCTTGTTAATTGTTAGCCTTAATTTAATTTAATTAATTTCAGTGGGGGCAATACCCCCATATATTTGGCTTAATACAAGCTGAAACTAACATTTAGGGTTAAAGTAACAACTTAAAATTAAGATGCTTAAAATTAAGATATGAAAAGCCTTAAAACTTAGACTTAAAGATAAGGAGAGTGGTGAAGGAGATCAAGTTTGAGGTGGGCAGAGCTGCGGTTGAAATCGAAAATTGAAAGGTTGGAATTAACCTTTCGCAGCATACGGGAGATTGGTTCATTGGAGCCATATGAGGTACGGTGGTTTGATGGGTAAAAGAGTCGAGGGCAACGTAAATTACGGGGGCTTGTGTTGAAGAAAATAGAGTTGTAAAGAGACGCGCAATCGACGGAGCTTGAGAGAAGACGAAAAATGAAAAGTATGTCCGCAGCGTATCTGCGTTCCTTAAGGGTATTCAGGTTAATGAGATTGAGCCGGTCTGTGTACGGTGGCAAGATAAAAGAATCGTCCCAAGGCAGACCTCGGAGGGCAAATCGAAGAAAGCGACGTTGGACGCTCTCAATTCTGTGAGCATGAACTCAATGAAAGGGAGACCACACTTGACTAGCGTATTCAAGAAGGGACGAACTAAGGTGATATAGAGAGATCTAGTCACGTAAGGGTCGGAGAATTCTTTAGACCATCGTTTAACAAAACCGAGTGATGAATTGGCCTTACGAATTATTTCGTCAATATGCGAACGAAAATTTAGCTCCCTGTCGTACAATATGCCAAGATCGCAAAGAGAATGAACGAGAGAGATTGGTTGACCGTGGAGAAATGAAAGTCGGGGAGGGGGCTTGTTGCGCTTGCGTGATAGGGTAATGGATTGGCGTTTGGGGATGTTGAGTTCTAAGCAATCTTTGAGGCACCAGGTGGAAAAACGATCGAGGTCTTCTTGAAGGAGACAGGAGTCTTGAGGTGAAGAGATGCTTTTGAAGAATTTAGCATCATCTGCTTAGAGAGAGAGGGACGAATGTTTGATGACCTTCTCAAGATCATTTACCGTTAGGATGAAGAGAAGGGGACCTAAATGGCTGCCTTGTGGGACACCTGATGTTGCTAAGAAGGAGGACGAAAGTACGGACCTAAAGCGAACGCTATAATACCTGTTTTCAAGGTAGGAAGATACCCATTTTAAATAAATACCTTTGGTTTTTTTTTTTGCTTAAGACTTGTTATTAAATTTACTTTCAATCCATTAAGACATATTTTTGTTACAATTTTTCAAATTTTAGTAATTGGTTATTAAATTATTGTACATCTTATCTCTCTACACTCAGAAAAGAAAAACGAGCTAAAATGAAGAATATCAGTGATATTTCAAGCCTATTCGTTGACAAAAGTCTGGTAAACTCGCAAAATCTTAACCCAAGTACAAAAATCGAATTTTAAGCTCATTTTTAATTAACTTAACATTCTTACTTCAACACTATTTCGCTATTATTTTAAGAATGTGGTTCTTAGATTATGCCTGAAACAAGTTTATTTTAAGAATACAAAATCTACGTTTCAGACCATTGTTAACTTAAATTAAGCTCGAAAACGCCGGGAATGAGAATGAATCCACCTTAAATAAAATGAGTAGAAAATTCTTTAAACAAGAGCAAAAATCTAAATTTGAGATTATTTTTAGTAAGCTTAAGCGGTTTGTTTCAATACTATTTCGCGATCATTTTAAGAATCTGATTCTTAGATTGTACTTGAAACAAATTTATTTTAAATATTCAAGATCTAAACCTTAGATCACTGTAAGAATGTCTGGGTTTTATTTTTTTCAAATCTGTACTTTCAGTCTTTATGGAAACTGAAAAGGTAATACATTTTTCATCAAATCGTATAAGATAGCTATTAAAAGAACAAAGAAAGCCATGCACATCAGTCAAAAATAAAGAAACAATTTCTTATTCAATGTACCATTTATTTCAACCATAACTTATTAACTATTTACATTGTGTACAAATTTGTTTCCATAAATTAACTGTTTTCGAACACAGGATTTTTCCATTATTTAGAGGATATAAGTCTAGGGGTGAACTTGTGAAATCTGAGTTTTTTTTTATTTCGAAATTATTTTTTAATGCCCCAATTTCAAGGGATTGAAAATATCACTCGAACCCATTAATGTGAATTGATTGAGAAAGAACAAAAATATTTTCATTTTCAATTAAAAAATCTCTAATTTTATATAATTCAAAATTATTTCTATCGCTATTATTATTATTAACTGCTAACTGCTACGCCTTACTTTAAAAATAATTTCATTGGATACTACTTCAATGTTCTCAAAATTAATATCATAAGTATTATTTACATGACAAAAGTATTTTTCTGTGGTTGAATTTTTAGTTTTTTCAGAAGGTATTTTTTTTTTCACTTCTTGCACTTTAAAATTGTTCACTCTTTTATATTATTTAACACGAAACACGACGTGAACTGTACTGAGATCAAACGCAATGAATGAACTTTCTTTCTGCAAGTTTTACATTGTGGGGGTTAATTGGAGAATACAAATCTTGTATCTTTAATGCATCGAGCTTAGTTTGACATTGGTTGGGTTTGATTCGAGAATATAAATTCGTATATATAAGATCGTTTACATCTTAATTGGTATGCACTTTTCCGTCATGCAAGTTTAAGATTGTTTCGGCTTGATTGGGTAGTAATTATTCTTATTCGATCCTGCATTTGTGTGAAAAAATAATAATTCATGTGATATGATTCCGATTTTAATATTTTATAAGCTTGTTAAATAACAAAAAGTTTGAGTTTAGAATTTTGTTCTTGCTCTAAGATTCATTCGATTTATTTTGAGATTGACCACGTAAGAATGAAGAAAACTAAGAATAAGCCTAATCGGATTAGAATTTAGCTTGCGATATTTTTCTGAGTGTAGGTGTATATAAAACAAAGTGGAAAAAAGAAAATGTCCGTAATTTTTAACCAATTTAGTTGATTTTTTTTCTTAATGTCGGTAATTACAGTGATTGATAGGCAACAAAAAAAAAATTAATAAAACAAAAAAAGAAACCACTTAATTTCTGTCAGTACCTGGCGAATCCGGCGGGGTTCAGCTAGTATTTTATAATATAATTGCATTGCAATACTACCTTAACATGTCAAACTGGATTTAGAAGAGATATTTTTTAACTTTAAAACACATTTATCTCGAAACTACGATTTAGGACTTCTGTCCTTTTGATCAAACTCCATAGAACTATTCTCAAGAGCTGTTGAAAAAGCTTCTCATTGGTTGGCATAAAATTAGAGGTTCCTTAAATAGTTTAAAAAATAAAAGCTTTCGCAAAAAATGGTTGTAAGAAGCTACTCCTAGGATCATACTTCATACACGAAATTATTTTTAACTTTCTCACATACGTTGTAACTTGTCAGAGAAAGAAATTATATTCGTACAAATTTTCGAAACCCGAGATGTTAATCAATTCTGATATTACGATGATAGAGGAACTCGAAAAAGTGGATCGCGATATTCTGTCCTTCTATTTGTATGCTCCTGAGGCCTGGAGTGTAAATTTAGTTTATTTGGATTTGGATTTCTACAGTTTTTTTTTTGCACGGGAATCTCAACATTAATATAAATGGTACTAATGGATTTTTTAGGTTAAGTATAGGTGATGTTTGATTTGTGATACGATTGTAAAAAAAACAGCATTGCTAAGGTATTATGGTCATTTCTTACTTAATAGCAAACTCCTTTTTTCTCTAAAACATCGTACAATAGAAAAAAAAAAAAAAACATTTTTTTTTAAATTTGGTTTTCTATAAGCTACCTTAAAACCGAACTAACGATTTTAATCAAATTCCATACTCTGCAATATGTGTTACTACTTTGTCTGCATAATTTTACAAAGACTGATCGATATTATTATAATACTAGCTGTGCCCGCAACTTCGTACGCGGCGTGAGACTGTATAGTATCTATGTTATTCCCAATAAAAGAGATAATAATATTTAAGTTTCAATACATTAGTGAACATTGTCAATGTGAAACAATAAATCAAACAAATCTATTTACCTAAAACACCAATTTAAGAAAATTAAATTCAACAGCGTAAGTACTAAAATTCCACTTTCTTACTGTAGGTACAACGTAGATAATATCAAAACAACCACTAAAACAAAAGCCTTAACGGAAATTTGTATCTACAAAATCAACCATTAAAACAAAAACTTTGAACTCAATTTCTATATACACCACCATACGTCCATCAGCGCACGCCATCAGCCATCTTCGCATTTCCTCAGAAACACATTGTCGCTGTTGATTAAATACACATTCACGTCGCATACTTCTCCTTCGTTTCACTTAATTTGGAGAAAACACAACGCAGTTTTTTTTTTTCATATGAACGTGCTTGTGCGATATGCGCCACCCAACCACCCCAAAGCAGAACAAAGATCAAGAACCGCGGCTGCTGATAATGTTCGATTTGAGAAAATAAATTAATTTTTTTCATGTTACATTTAAGGTTGCAGCTCAGCTGCTAGAGGACATAGAAAGCTGATTGATGGCTTGAAATAACTATAAAAGTTGGCTCTCCTAAGTATTTTGTTTTGTTTGCATTGATTGAGAATTGTTTGAATAATGGCGAGTAAAAGGCAGTAAAGTCAGAAAAGAAACCCATTTTGGTCAAAAACGCTCAAAAAATAGAAATGGCAATGAAAGGAATAGCCTATGTGTTTCTCAGAATCTTAAGGAACATTTCAAAAAAAATTTCATCGAAATCTGTGCAGTATTTTTCACGCCATTAGGTAACAAAGAAAATGCCTACAGTTTTATTATATGTATAGATTAAGATCCCGCAATTAATGAACCGTTTCTTTTACCTAGATTCGCCTCTTAGATCTTTACCTACCTAGCTATCTAATAAAATAAGAAAACAACCAACCAAACTTTTGGTCGACGAGAAAGTTTCGATAGAGCCAGTCGAATTCGAATAGTATACCTTGAAGTGTTAGATGCACATATCAATTCGAAAAGAATTTCGAGCCCAAACCAAATACTTACAGTAAAAGCTTTATTTAAATTTTCCCTAGAATGCGCGGTAAAATTTTGAACTCTCTTTTTTTTCTGTTTTGGGAATATTAATTAAGGAAATAAATCCTCTTATAAAAAAGTGAAAAGAAATATCCATTTCTAACCATTTTCCATGTTTGTATACTTTCAGGTATGTTCCACTTTTGACTTGTCCCATTAATCTGTAAGTACAAAGTATATCTACCACTATTCATCATTCTTATCACTTTTTAACACATTTCATGCAATTACTTCTGCGAGTAAATATGTCTTTCGCACACAAAATCCCAAGAACATTATATAATTCTTCTTGCCGACAAATGTCCCAACATTAAATAAAGGAAATTCCTTCAGAAAAGTTTAAAACACAAAAAATCCTCCTATCACAAGCTCTACACTCCACATATATTTACTTATATATATCTACATCATGTCACAAAAAAGTCGTAGGTAGGTCTTTCGCCTTGGTGCACATAGTCATCAGTCTGTCATGGGGGTGCTAAAAGTCCTCCTTTTTTCTACGCTAAAACAAAAAAGACTTGATCGTTCCATGTAATTAATCATAGGATACGTATCTTCGTCAACGCTTATTCATCTGTTGTGTGCCCCGTGTAGTAGCAGTATGCTCTCGGATACTTTAAAATTACATGTGGGGCTCTGTTGGTAGGAGCACAAAACCTATTCCTTGTTTGACATACATATAGACTTACACAGATGCATGAGCACGTGTGTTTGCCGATTATTCTTTTTTTTTTCTATAACTTTGCAGCAGCGCGCTTATCTATCGATGTCAGAAGGAACCAGTCTCTCTCTCTGTGAATAACAGGAAATGTGTCCGAAGTGATTGATAGATTGATTAATTGCTTATCACTGGGTAAACCAGCTGCGCAGGTATTCAATCTTCGATTAGCTAGGGGGACACAAAAACGCTAAACTGGATTGTAAATATGAAGTCTAAAAACGGAAGCACACAATGTCAGACTCCAATGTGAGCGTAGAATTCGCGTGTCGTGCACACAAGAACTGGGGTAGGCTGAAACTGAAACCATCGATCATGGTCAAGTTAAGTGACACTTTGATTTTCAAGAATACACTAAGTATATGAGTTTAGGTGTACATCTACATTTTTATTAAATGGATGCAGATAAAAGTGTCATTTTAACATATTGAACAACTCCTTGTATTTTGTAATATTTGTTTTTCGTGATATCTACCAGTGGTGTAGTTCAGTTTCTTATGAATAGGAATGCTGTTGGCTGTCATATTTATATACATAGATGGAGCACCAAAAAAGAGCTGCCGTCAATATTATCTTAGATTGCATTGGATACAGAAGGAAACTACTGCTGAATTAGCTCGTAGCTAAGCTAAACTGTATAAATATTATATCTTAAAAAATTACTCAGCTAAGTAAATTTTGGTAAAGACTTTGGTAATAGTTCGCTAAATTCCTTCGTCAAAAAATATGGCTGGAACTCTTTCGTTTGCGAAGAAGGTTTACTGGAAGGTATTTATAAGTTCGTTCCCAATTTGCCCAAATTGCATTTGGAGTGAAATTCCAACTTTCCTTTTCGAAACTGGCCCTGGGACCAAAAAGAGGCGTTGACCATAAATTCTAAGCTTGCCTAATATAGACCTAACCAAATTTCCCAAGGATGACTTTTCTTTGTTTGAGACTTACTTACAAGAGAGATTCCCTTTACAACCCGCTATCCTATATCATAGTGGACTGAAGGCTTGTATTTAACTTCATCCAACTCCTTTGCTAAAGCAAAAGTATAGACTTTTATTTGAGATCTGATTAAAAACAAAGTCTTCCTTAGTTTCCCTTCCGTATAGGCGCAGTGGCTTAGTGGTTAGTGTGTTGGACTACTAAGGGAGGGGTCGAGGTTCAAATCCCGCAAAAACCCAAATTCCAACTTAGGGTTTTTTTCACTGCGCCACCTCTCGCGAACGTCTGACAAACGTCCGAGAGTATAACTGTCTTGAAAGAGCTTCTCCCGTTTGGAGTCGGCATAAAATTGTAGATCCCTTCCATTCGTACCAAAAATGAAAAAACTCACACAAAACGAATGGTTGTGACTTGTGAGAAGCTAAGCTAGGGTCCCTCCGGACCTGTTGCGCCAACTATTTTTTTTTTTTTTTTTTTATAAGGCATACTAAACTTTTTTGGGTTGTGGTGCTGTGTTTTTTAGACCAGTGGTAAAAAAACCTACTCTTCTTGGTGAAACAATAGAGTTCTCAAAAGAAGTCAATTACCTAGGTTTAACTTTGGACGAAAAACTCACTTGGAACTCTCACCGCATGAAAGCCGAAGCAGAAGTCTGATTGGTAAAAGTTGGGGTATAAACCCCAAAAATCTGGAGTGAAAATATGGCTCTAAGAACTTACCAGGGAAGGCACAATAGGCTCCTCTAAGAAGCCGCAGTGCCAGAGCTCATTGAAAGCTCTCCCGCCTCACAATCTTATCTTATCTTAGCTTTAGCGGACTTGAATAGTAAATATGATGAAAGCTTGATTGAAAATCATATTTGCCTTTGTATGTCTTCGCTGCACGTGTATAGCTGCAATTAGGCAAGACGATGTTACCTCTACCGGGCTCCTTGCTTATCCCAAAACTGACTTTGCTGATCGCTTTGTAACTAAATTCTATAGGTTTTCGACCTCTTTTGCAGGTGAGGAGATTCTACTGTGTGTTGCATTTTCTATGCATCATTTTCAAATTTAGCGCTTAAACATCGAACTGTCATCTTCACGTCGTATTTCGAAAAGTGATCTAAGGGCTTGGATGCATTTTTAGCTGCCCTGGCACATTTCCGGTCCGGTCCAGTCGGGTCCAGTCGAGTCACTTCCTTAACCAGGTGTTCTCTAAAGCTTTACAACGCGTTCATTTCTCTTTTCCATGGTTCGTGAGCTGCAAAAAATTTAAATCGCAAGTCTTCTCTGGTTTATCTTTCTTTCACCCAAAGGCCCCCTGACTATGACTACTGTATTCAAAGGAGTACACCGAAATCCAAAGCTCAACTGCATTTCTAAGATTCTAATGAAACGAAATACCATTTATCGCCGGAAGGAAACATTCCATTTTACACTTCCTGTACACAGATTCCATGGAAAAAGACTCCAGCCAAAAGAATCTATTTACTTGTACCTACTTTTGTTCTCGCATTCACTTCGGGAAGAAAATGTATATAAATAGCATAAGAAACATCTGTTGCAACAGCATCTTTTCGCACTTGCTTAACGCTGCTGCCGCACCCTTCCGATTACCCTCCTTGTTCATACTGCTCAATTGCTAATCAGAACAAGTTAAGAACGCTTCAACTTGAATTTCCGTTTCGCGAGAACGGCAACAGCAGCGCACCTAATTTATAAGCGCATGCAATTTTTTGTTTTTGCTACTAAAAAAAAAAAAAAAAAACTTGAATTGATTCGCAGCGCCCATATTCTAAAGTAAAACCAATTAAAAGTTTTTCACTTTAGTGGCTTAAAGCAGGGTGGCTTGTGGATATATTCTATAGGTGGTGGATATACGGATGGGTAGTGCCACACCGGGAGGATGTGGCTGAACGGGGGTTGATGCAAATACACTGAGACTGAGAGTACTACATTTGAACGGTTCCTATGCGATGGGAATTTAATTAAGTCGAAATGTCGAGTGGGCGCGCAACACACACCTCCCTCGCCTTGGAACGAAGTAGAACAAGTGGGGGACAACAAATTTAAGCACAAAATCGAACCAAATTGAACATAATTACATTTGACAAGTATAATTAAATTCCTTTCACAGTAAATCCTCTTTGGTCGATTGAATTCGATGATGGTGACGAACGACGCCGACAAAAATGACAGCAATAATAATAGGACGGAACTTGAAAAAAAAAAAAAGATAAACCCAAGTGTGATTTCGAACACTTAAAGAGTTGTAGGCTTTGTTGGATAGCTGGCGGACTTGATGACGGCTTGCTTGCAGCATGTCGACTGTCATCAGTCGATTTTCCACTCGCTCTCCGTGTAATTGATTCCAATTAAGATTCCCGGACAAATTAAAGGGAACATCGTCAATGATTGCCAACACATAGTGAGCTGTGCATTTTCCGTGTGATAGTGACGCACTATTTGCTGCGTTTATGCACGTCAGCCTTACCTACTTTGCATTCGATTTGCATGTAGCGGCCATTTTTATTTGTCGAAGTGAATGCATTACTTAATGGATGTATAATTTCGAGGAAACAGTTCTTCTATTTACTCAGTACGAAAAGTAATGATTTGACATTTGTCAGCATTCAAGGAGAATAGGGTTGCTTTCGAAACCAATGTTGGGACATCATGTTTAGAATACGGCGGTCATTGACGACAGTCTCGTTTCGACGATATCTCTACGTACATGTTTTGACAATGTTGCGTTGACAGATTATGTAGAACAAAACTTTCACACAAAATACAACTTCAGGTGTTGAATCGACTTAAGATCGTTAATATCGTAAAGTTCTACGCGACGCCTGAGTCGATCTAGTTTCTACTATCACGGGATATTGACAACTTTAGAATTTCAAATTGTTCGATTCAAAGTCATAGAGTGTGCCATTCATAGTGGAGTGGCACAGATGTAAATCAATTTTTTTCAATCAAATTAATTAATTTAGTGTATGGAAAGGAATAATACAATTTGTTTGATTTCTTTAGACTTTTTGGAGAAAGAATATTAATCAAGGGTCTTGTATCCGTATTAAGGTTGTTTTTTTCTTTGATAAAGGTAGTGTTACATATGATTTTCTGATTCTCCAAATCGTTTTTCAATTCGTGCATAGAAATTACAGCTACAAGAAAAAAGGGAGGACACTTGAAATTTAAATTCTGCTCGGAATTTGTATTTTTCTCCCAAGAAACAAACCGAACTTTTAGTCTGTCATCCTTTTCCCTTTCAAAACGTGTTCGCTTCAAAGCGGTAGTTCGTTTTACAAAATTGTTGCTTGCGCGATTTGGCATTTAAAATCGTAAAGTTTCAATAAAGCGTGTCAAAGCGCGCCGACGCACGCACGCCTTCAACGCTGAATCGTGAATTGTGCATAATAGGCCGTCCAAAAGGAGTTGAAACTTCCCTCGTACGCAGTAGCAATTTATTTAAGGGGATATTTTCTTTTCGACTCACTTTTGATCAAATGAAATTTTTAACCATTTTTTTTTTTTTTAATAAATGATAAACACCTGTCAAATCTACCTCTTTCTGACTTGAGAAGAAAGTTAGAATTTAATTAAAAGGGATTCTACAAAAGATTTCTTCCAACCCTTTTAATACTGGGTTTTAATGCTGAACGATATCTATACCTACTACTCAAATATAGAGCGGAGGCCTATGCAGCTGGTGCTCTTTTCTAGCATTAAGATATTTAATTTTAATTTATGTCTTAATAATTATAATAATAATAATAATAATACTCAAATAACACAAATTTCAAATGTTCATCCATAAACATTTGATAAGTGCAAATTTTTTCCAATTTTCCATTTTCTCAGGGGTGGAAAAATGTGTCAGTGTTGCTGGAGAGAAATATTATAAGCAGTCAAAAATGGGGAGTATTTTGAAAAAATGAGTACATAGTATATTTAGTCTTAACAAATTAATGTGGACACAACAATTTTTTGTTTGTTTTTCTTACAACTTTATTTAACAAAAAAAAAAATCAACTAATAAAAATCTTTTCATTTTATTGAACTATACATAAAAAACAGAACCACGAAACAATCTCAGTTATCAGAAAAATACCGAACTGCATGTAGCCAACGAAAAACAAAATAAAATTGAACGAAGGAAATTCCCTTTTTGACGACAGTTTGGAATATAAAAGAGCTGCCAAATTTGCATTAAATTTGAAGTGAATTAAATTTATTAAAGGACACGGAAAGAACTGCAAAGTCACTAATTGAAAAATTTTGAGTTGCAAATCACGAATTATATATTTTTCGCAAATCACAACGATTTTCTCTCGAATTGATACAAAAATTCTAATTGGACATTGAAAACGGCGAAGAATATCAAAATCTGTTTTTTTAATATTACGATTAGAAGTATTAATTCGAGCTTCATTTATTTGTAGTGATTTGCGACATTTTTGGCGCAATTCACCACTTCAATAGGTCAATTTCTCAAACACCACTTTACAATCTCAAATTGAAAAAAATATTTCGTGATATACCAACACTGAATGATGAATCAACAAAATCTTATAATAATTTCACACATGTAAATTAAAAACGTAAATTGACGTAGAGAAGTCGTAAATTGCAGAATATGAATTGCAAATTGATAAAAATAACTTGCAAATTACGATTAAGATTTTGTAAATTGCAACTACTGAAGTAGTAAATCAACTACTGTTGCAATTTACTAAGGGATGAAATGGTAATTGCAACAGGAAATTGGTAATTTACGATTTTGTTTGCATTTCACAACCACAGTAATAATAAATTGATAAATATTTGTGTCAAATTGCGATCGGTTATGGCAATATGTATTTCATGTCCGATCGCATTATTGACACTGAGAAGTGTTGATTCCCGACTTTTGAGGATCAATATCTTCACTTTGTACAATTTCTAGAATTGCGAATAAAAAGTCGTGAATTATAGTAAATCCTGAGCTAAGCACTAAAATGAGACAAACTTTTCGTGATTCGGCGCTTATTTTTCTTGATTTGATCTTAAACTTTTTTTCCGTGGAGTAATAACACTTTGCTGATAGTGTAAGATATTTTAGGTCTTTAAAAAAAATAGCAGTACGAATCTGAAAGGAGTACGGGAGTGCGGATGTGTTGAAAGTAGTACAATACTCCTATGGGAGTTCCTTCGGCAACTCTGGTTGAAATCAGTCTCAGTCTGGTGTGTTGTGTCGACTGTCGATCGATAGAGACATTTTCGGAAGCAGGGGTATATTAATTGTTTGAAATGCACACAAATTTTTTTTAGCTTGACTTGTTGTTGCAAGACTTTTTTTTGTGTCGCAAAGAGAGAAAAATATCTCATGTAAAGAGACCTGCTCGCTGAAAATTTCAATTAATTTTGGACGGACTATACCTGGTCCTTTTCGTGTTCGCTTCGTGTTTGACATCAGAAGACGATTTTCGTTCGCCGGCGAGTTCACCTGAGAATCCCAGGAGATACCTAGTACCTACCTATATTTATGTTACATCTAAAATAGTTGACGTTGCACCTAAGGCATACAGATGAAGTTGCGCTAATAGCTTGGCAATTGAATTCAAAAGGCTCTCAAAATCGTTAACTGAATGACGAGTATCTTGAAAAATATATACAAATTCGTAAATAATTGCAACTCAAAATTTTGCAATTGATAATTTTCAATTCTTTCAGTATGTCTCCGTCGAAAAATATCAATGTATGTCCCGTAGTACTCGTACTTTTTGACGTTTCTCAAAAACATTCACCCGGTCCAAGCCATTGCTCTTGCACAGTCGAACTTACTTGTCCTTGATCACATTAATCATCCACAAGGATGCCTTGTTACATTACATTCGCTTTTATTAAACTTTTTGTACAAACAATTTGACTTAAGGCTAGGTACCAAATGGTGGTAAATAGTTTATATTTATAGGTCTTGGCTCAACAACTGGGCCCCAACGGTATACAATGTTTGTTTTCTTAAATCTATTTTACATATATTGTAGTGGTCTTCTCGGATTCATACTCGTAGTATGAATCGTTGCCTGGGTTGACCTCAGGGTGTACTAGTCCGGGTGTTGATATGGGTGCCTTGTTGAGAATTTTTGTATTGTATTTGTATCGTATAAACTATTATAAATTTATCAATTAAATATATAATTCATACACCACATCAATATGAAGTGCTTTTAAGCGCATTCATCTACGAAAACGGTCCCTGAAACTAAGTACCCACATCCATCCGAGTGTAAGGGTCCGCAAAGCCATAAATGAAACTTCTACATGAGCAATGTTGTGGAATGCCTGACAACATCCATGATTACAATCACATCAACCCCAAAAATGGACTCCCAACAAGCAATTTATGACCGAAACGGCTTAATACCATCGGTGATACATTCTGCATATTAAATATGAAATGGCAAAGCAATTGCTAAGCACCATGCAACAATCCCCTTGGCAAACTAACCGGAGTCAAATCCGAATTCGAATTCGCATCCAAATCCGTGAAACCATTAACAGGGCACGCACGTACTCAGCAGAAAATTGTAAAGTAATTTTTATTTTTATTTTGTTCTCCCTATCTATATCGAGTGAAATGCGAAATGAGGATGCCAATGCCAAGGATGGCGATGACGATGATGACGACGATGGCGACGACCGACGACCGACGCCCGATACACATTGGGCGCAGAGAGCTCTTGGATTAATGTCAACCGCAAGAACCTCAAGTGTAAATCGAAGACAAATTGAAAAAGAGAGAGGACCAAGACCATGTAACGTCTTATTGAAAAGTTGTCGGGTGATGTGATGGCGACATTAGAGAGGGGTCAACGGTTATTAGCCTGTAAATCGATGCAAGGCATTCGCTTCGGTCGCTACCTGTTTTTTTTTTTGTTTTTTTTTTTTTTTTCGTGAGTGGGATTAGCGAAACGTATTTAAAATCCCATCAAATGCAGCCAAGAGACATAAACATATGTACGTGGTCGCATGATAATCCGATTATGAAAGGATTGCTGAACACCAGGCAACACCAGAAGTCGCATGTAAGCTATTTTTGAATATGAAGCAGATGCTGCTTTGTCTTGGGGGAATAATATGGATTGCCTGTCCGAGACTTGGAGTAGTTTAAACTGATGTTTAAAGATATTTTTGTCGCCATAATTTGGAGACAGAGGTTTGGAATTTGCATGGAATTACATTATATCAGTGGCGTCTCGTCAGGGTGTGCAAGGTGTGCATTGCACACCCTGATCTAACGAAAATAAGTCCCTCATCAAACACTGTTTAATAATAATTACACACAAATAATGATATGCACAATTCCATAACCCATAAAACCTCCATAACACAGCCAACAGCTACAGCCTACACCATACCTATTCATATTCATCCTTTATAAATTATAAATCTTCTTTCAAAATTCCTTCACCGCTGAGAAAAAAAAAAATAACTCGTACAAAAACTCGCTGTGCACCATTCTGTTGATTTCATCAAATAAATTCATTCAACTCCAAACTATATCCCTCTACAAGATTTCTGCAGTATTCATCCCAATCGTCATTCGTCACCCGCACGCCGCCGTACTTAAATCGCTTTACTTTAATGAACTTGTAGTGAACTCGTGCGAAGGTTTTCTCTGCACGGGCTGTATTCATTTTCTCTTCTTTTGCATCTGTTCTGTTCTGTTTCCGTAAAGCGTCATAAGTCAAATACACAATGTATTAATTACATCGATACTCGTGCAAATAAAAGCTGTGCACGAAAGCCGATGTGAATGGTTGAACTTAGCTTTTTGTTTAAGTGGTTGGGGATTGCAGTTTCGTGCGGTGCTTTTGATTTTGTATGCGAAAGTTTTATTTTTCTATATTTTATTTTGAAAACAAAATAAGATATCAAAAACAGCAAAACAATGATTGAGAAAACAATAAATGGGACGTGTTTTCAGGCAATTAATTGATATTTTTAAAGAATTTGCACACCCATCTAAATAATTCACGCGACGCTGCTGCATTATATGTATAGTTGCATGGATTTCTTAGTTATTTTTTCACTTTGACAGCAGAAGGACAATCGCTCAATAGTTTTTGTAAGAGAACTGATAGCTCCGTGTTGGATTTTAAAAAAGGGAAGCAGATATCGGTGTAAGTTTTTGATGTTTAAAAGTAAATGAATATAGGTGGCGCAACAGGTCCGTGAGCCTAGCTACTCACAACCATCCGGTTTGTGCGAGTTTTTAATTTTTGGGACGAATGGAAGGTGTTGCAAACAACTTTAAAAGCTACAACCTAGCTAAAAATAATCTAAGAAAGCTGTTACTAAACAAATTTATTTTATTATTTTCTGATACTAAATTATATCATTTATATTGAGTCTTTAGAAGTGAACGGACCTTCACTTAATTTTTTAGTTCCCAGCAACTTGGGTACTCAAGAAATTTGATAATTTTCTAATTCTAATTTAATTTTAATAAACTTCAATTTTTTAAAAAAGGCGATTTATTCCTTAATAACAGAAGGGATCTACACATTTATGCCGAGTTCGAAAGGTCAATTGTTAAACTCTTTCATGACAGTTGTACAAACCGATGTGCAGTGGAAACAAATTTTTTTTTTATCTTGGACAGTATTTTTCTGCGCTTCCCTAAATAGCTTTATATTATTAGAGCTATAACGGAAGGTTTACGTAGGTATCTACCGACTTGCAAGATTATATGGCAGCTATGAGCTTCCTAGATCTCTGAAGTGATTTTATACAGGGTCAGTAAAAGGGCTTTATAAAGGCTACGAAATGTACCAAGTTTTACTTTTTCTAAAAGCGCCTTATAAAGGCAACGATATTTAACCAGGTTGAATCTTTCTACGTGGCTAGTACAAAGCTTTTACTGGGCTATATTTGCTACCCATTTTAGTTCGCAAACTCTCTGTGTCCTAAGGCAAACAAATTTATTCCGATGCTGATACAGCTTCCCATGTGTTAAAAAAGTATTACTACGTGTCCTAAAATATATTTTTTTTTTTTTGGTTCCAATAGTTCTGTTTATTGCGCTGTTATCCTTTTGCGGATGCTGCCCTTTGGTTAAAGCAGCTCTACAATTTTCTAAGTGTATAAATGAAGGTCCAGAAGATACCTTCCGACCCAAACTTTATTACAATTCGTATATCTGTTCTGCAACTACCGCACTGTTCTATGCAAGGTTGTATAGAAGAAGGTTCAGAAGCTACTTTACGACGCAAACTTCAATGGAATCTTTTTATAATGGTCTGCATCTACTGCACTGTTCTTCTGAGTGTATAAATGAAGGTCCAGAAAGTAACTTACGACGCAAACTTCAATGGATTATTTTTCTATGGTCTGCATATACTGCACTGTTCTTCTGAGTGTATAATTGAAGGTTCAGAAGGTACCTTACGATTGTCACCGCTAGTGAGAATTTTACGTCTTGGCGCTATTAAGTAAGCCAGAGGTAAAGTGACCCACCGGATTTCAACGAGCGTAAGATGGTAGCTTCTGTCATTTCGCATGTGTCTCTGTGTTCTGTCTTAGCAGAAGGATAGCCAGAACCATCTTGTGGTAATACACTCACCTATGAAAGTCCATCTGGCGATCATCTCATCTCTTGAGGTTAGGAGAAAGGTATAAAGAGTTGTTTTTCTCCACAGAATATTTATTGGGGAGATTCACTGTCCTGATATTTTAAGTCTTGTGGGTCTTAATGTTCCATCGCTTAATTTGCGTAGTAACAGATTCTTTTATATTCCTCGTTATCGTACGAATTACGGAAGATCCTCCTCTTTAAATAGTTTAATGTTATTGTATAATGAATGTTTGTCTTTAATTGACAATAATATGACAATACCATTAATAAAATCCATCTTGTTTAATTATTTCCAGCTTTAATTGTATTGCTCAGTTCTTAATTAGTTGTGTACTTGCTTTTTTTTCTGAATTGTCCTTATTTACTTCATTTTTCTTCAATTTTTGTCTCGCGTTTTATTTTTTCATGTCTAAAAAAGGCCTAGTACTTTGTTGACAAACAAACAAACAAATAAATAAATAAATAAAAAAAAAATTGTGAAGGGAGATTTTTCTATAGAAATCTGCATTGCAGTTTTTTTTTTTTTTATATCATAATTGCAGATTTGTAAAAAATTTTTTCATGGCAACACTGCTCGAATGGTTCCTAGTGGCTCTACGACGGCGTAGTTCCTTAGCAGCCCAACAACAGCGTGGTTTCTGGGGACAGGAGAGGGTGGCCCAATGGCGGCGTGGTTTCTTAGCGGCCCAACGACAGCGTGGTTCCTTAGCAGTCCAACGACAGCGTGGTTCATAAGACGAGAGAGGGAAGCAAGTCAAACGAAATTGCTGACACTGCTTATTTAAGGTCGTTTTCCCAAAAAGGGAATTCAGTCGCCAAAAAATAGTTGGAACAGAGACTTGGTAGTCACTTTATATGCCGTATCTGCTTCACAAGATTGGTACAAATCACACGTAGACAAGCCTCTCCGAATGACACTCTCATTCGGGTATTCATGGTTTTCCCATCACTAAGAGAGTGTGACTCCTAAGGGACGAGTTCAAATTCTCGATGTCACACAAGGGATTGCTGCAATAGCCGTCAGTGGAGTGTCTGCGGCTGGGAAGACAGTAGTGGCCATATAAAATTTACAGTAGCGGTCATGAAAGTGTGACGAACGGTGCGTTTCGTTACAACTGTTCATATAGCTCCTATAGAGTTAGTGGATTAAAACTAACCGAGTCAACTTGCTTAAGTAAACTCGTTTAGAAATAACCGATTTATCAATTTCCCAACCAAATTTTTCTCGGTCTTAAGAACCAAAGTAAAAAAAATGTCAATGGAGAGGCGTAATACCTGTACATAGGGGAAAGTTTGGCAATACCTCCAATGCTACGTGTGGTCCGTAAGTATCCCGATGTAAACCGCCTTCTGGATTATGAGGAATATAATGAGCATTCGAGATGTCCGACTTCGGAAGAAATTGTAATTAAATTCCGCAACATATTTCTGTCGGAGGATCTGAACATAGCTGTCAAAAATTTAATAAAAAAATGCACTTCTTCGCACTTGAACGTAAAGATATGCGTTACAAAATTTCGGAATAGTTTTCCAAACAGTTATGTTCCGAAGAATACATCGCAGTAAAAATCTTCCGAATTGTATAAAATCGGAGAATTTTCCGTTCGGACGGATACCTCGCTAGAGCCGATTAATATTTTTTAAACTTCACACTAAATATTTTTTAGGTCATAATGTGTCATTTTATATGGAAAATTTCGCCATTGAGAGTTCGTAGAATGTTTAGCCTGCAGACTAAATATGATTTTTCCTACCGCTCTTTAGGCTTTCTCCCGAATTTGGTTGACTTCGGTCCCCTTACTTACGCCTTCCGATCTCTAAACTAGATTAATCTAGCTTCAAATGCAGTACTGCCTACAAGCATGTGATACCAAAGTAGTGCCAAAACCACCACATTTATGCAAACAACGTAAAAGTAAAGAAGATCCGCTGACTGCTTCGTTTTTGCCCAACCCTAAGCGGCCACTCATAAATTATACCGCCTCTGAATTCTTGTAATTAAGCCATTTTACAGACAGACAGATGGAACTACGCTGCCTGTCTACTAAAAAGCAGGCTTCTTTGAGAGTCTTTTACTCATATACCTGCTGTCATCGGCGCTTACTGTTTGGACGGTTCGAAACCCCCCGTCAATGCCAAACTGATTAACAATGCCAGTCAATTCACGTGCATCTCAAATGCCTATTATCCGATGTCTAATGCATTTTAATGTGCAAACGTTTTGTGCACACAAATAATCTGCCAATTAATTCATTCAGTGCAAATAGCTAGCGAAAATCCAGCTCACTGCTGTGGTTAACAAGTCACACAACTATATACATTTCATGTACACATTAGTTAACAACTGCGATTGATAATTTGCGGTGCACATTATATAGTTACTCGACCAGAAGCAATTATCCCGCCTTATAATTATTTCGCACAAATAAAAAAAAAATAACATTCGCCGTGATTTTTTGCACGGTGGGCGAGGGTATTAAACGCAAAGTAGGTTCGGATCGGATTCGCTACACTTTTACCATACCGAGCCTTGCGGTGTATCGAGTGAGAACTTGTTGCCCAGCTCATTGTTGTCGTTTCCAATTACAATTTCACGTTTAATTAAGACGAAGAATCGGCTCTAAGCCGCGAAACGAGCAATCGCAATTGAAACTTTATTATATTTACTTTAGTCAGCGAGCGGCAACAAATACTCGCTCGCGGCTCAGATACACCACAAAATATTTATTTTTTCTTTTGCTGCAAACTAACCTATTATTTATTTTCATAGTAAATTACGCTCGGTTGTCTGGCCAAGTCATCCACCTATTCGGATGAGACCATCGTCTTCGCTATGCTTGTCTGTGCAGTCGTCGTCCGTCGGCTGTCTTGACCGTGAACGAGTTAAGTCTCGGTTAATCGTATTAGGCAGGTACCTTATTTTTCGACGAACCAACGAAAAAATGAAAAACATGTTAAGTACACACATATAGAAAAACAAAATTGTCATCGACTGAACAATAAGTCTGATTGATTGATTATAATTCCCAATTAGAAGTTCATGTAACGAGAATTGTGTTTATTTTGGTTTACGCGTCTCGTTGTTTTCTTCCATTACGATTTTGTTCGCCTCTTCGCAGGATGTATAGAATAGAAAAGAATTTCTATTTTGAATGGATTTTCGTATGTCTTTTGGTGTTGTTTCTTTTTATGAAGGGATTTCCTGCAGGCAGTGGTAAGTCCTTTTAGAGGCAAAATTTACATTAAATAAATTAACGTTGATTGTGAGGTTAATGTCATTAGACAAATTGCGCTGTCAAGTATGGTAGGTGGATGGAGTATAGCTTTTTAACGTTGAATCGTGACAACGATCTCTTGGAAAGTGTTCCGGTTTCTGTTCTGCAGTAAGGGTGTTGTATGTGTGTGTGAGAGAATGTCAAGCATTTTTAGCTTGACGTGCAAAACAAGTAGACGCTAAAAGGCGGTTGACGTTGATTGAATTTTGCTTGTCAAATTGTTATACTCATCGCACCGTTGAATAGTCGATTAACATACAAATGGAACTTGGTTGTGGAAACTGCAATCTTAATATAAGATCTTTACATGTTTTTTCCCGTCTTCATCTTCATAAAAGTAAGTGTCCCTCTCAGATTGCAATATAATTTGTCCATTTGTCTAATCTCTATTGTAAAGGCCTCCCAGATAAAAATACCAGGGGGTACGATACAAATAAGATCAGAAGTCTCTTAGAAGGGGATAGTATTAAGTGAATTGCTGATAAACATATTCTGAACAAGAACTGGCTTAGTGGTAGTCCTTTAGATGGTAATTGAAAAGGAAATCTTATAGCGACTGTGGTTAGAGGATATTTAAGGAATGTTTGTAGACCGAATATATACTTTTTGTAAGAAGACAAATTCAAGGAAGTGCTTTTTGTGATTATAATAATTATTATTACTTATATTTATATTTATATTTATATTTATATTTATATTTATATTTATATTTATATTTATATTTATATTTATATTTATATTTATATTTATATTTATATTTATATTTATATTTATATTTATATTTATATTTATATTTATATTTATATTTATATTTATATTTATATTTATATTTATATTTATATTTATATTTATATTTATATTTATATTTATATTTATATTTATATTTATATTTATATTTATATTTATATTTATATTTATATTTATATTTATATTTATATTTATATTTATATTTATATTTATATTTATATTTATATTTATATTTATATTTACATTTATATTTATATTTATATTTATATTTATATTTATATTTATATTTATATTTATATTTATATTTATATTTATATTTATATTTATATTTATATTTATATTTATATTTATATTTATATTTATATTTATATTTATATTTATATTTATATTTATATTTGTATTTATATTTATATCTATTTATATTTATATTTATATTTATATTTATATTTATATTTATATTTATATTTATATTTATATTTATATTTATATTTATATTTATATTTATATTTATATTTATATTTATATTTATATTTATATTTATATTTATATTTATATTTATATTTATATTTACGTTTATATTTATATTTATATTTATATTTATATTTATATTTATATTTATATTTATATTTATATTTATATTTATATTTATATTTATATTTATATTTATATTTATATTTATATTTATATTTATATTTATATTTATATTTATATTTATATTTATATTTATATTTATATTTATATTTATATTTATATTTATATTTACCTATATTTATATTTACCTATATTTATATTTATATTTATATTTATATTTATATTTATATTTATATTTATACCTATTTATATTTATATTTATATTTATATATATTTATGTTTATATTTAGGTATACCTATTTATATTTAATTTATATTTATATTTGTATTTATATTTTTATCTATATATATATTTGTATTTATATTTAGATTTAGATTTATATTTATATTATATTATATTTTATTATATTATATTATTTTATATTATAAAAATAGATCTACAATTTTATACCGACTCCAAAGGTCTAATTGAGAAGCCCTTTCAAGACAGTTATACTCTCGGATGTTTAACAGACGTTAGTGAGAATTTCTCCCGTGATCAAATCATAACCAGGAGCTTTCTTAGGTTTAAGGGATTCAATGTGAGTATTAAATCGTCGGATTGTAATTCCGTCCCAATAACACTGTCGTGTACCGCCCGACCATCGAACGGTTTAAAGGTTTCTTCT
This sequence comes from Cheilosia urbana, assembly GCA_946477585.1. Taxonomy (NCBI): domain Eukaryota; kingdom Metazoa; phylum Arthropoda; class Insecta; order Diptera; family Syrphidae; genus Cheilosia; species Cheilosia urbana. Next base: position 71,744,637 of record OX297855.1, read on the forward strand.
AAATGGGTGGCAAAAACGTCCGCTTTTTCCTTATCTTCCCTTGCCCATTCATTTTGATTTATTTAAATGGCGGCGCGGGGATTTTGGGCCTTTTGGTGCCTTTTACAGCTTTCCAAAGTGAATAATTGGAATCTTTTTTCGACGTTAAACTTTCAAGGTTAGAACTTATCGCACGATTTTCAAAGTCCTTAATAGCTGTGTTCAACAAATTGCACAAATAATTCAAGTGTGTTTTATGTTGCGGAGCGCGACTCTGTTGCCATTTTTTAGCGCGCCTTCCTTTTTTTGTTGACCAATTCTCAAGTTCATAGAGTGTCGTAAGTGGAACGCTAAGTTCAACATTCTCTTCAATTTCGTTCCTAAAGCCTTCCCAGTTAGTTGTTCTACCAGTAAATCTCGCTGGCTCACGCGTACGTTGTGCACTGAATCACGACGCCCTCTTTGAAGTTCGTGGGCGTTACCTGTACCTGTACCCCGCCACGCCCGTTACCAGACTTCTTTAATCCCTACTCCGAGTCTGTCGCCTTTTCGTTCATCTCCCTCGTCCCATTTATTTTACTGCTCCCTGTTTCCTGTCGCTTTTTGGTTTCATCGGTGTAACTTTCCTACGAGCCGTAAATTCTGCTCGAGCTGCCTCACCAGGCACCACACGCGATAATTCCTCCCGTTTCCTGTCGCTTTTTCGTTTCATCTTACTAACATAATGTACTTAGGTGGCGATAAATTCGGGGTGAACCTGAGCCTCAATTAATACGCCTCTCCAGTTAGCGCGATCTTTGGCTAATTTAACCTCCAGTTGCCAACTCCAAGTTGTTTGAACTCTCCCCATCCACTTGCGAGCGCCACCTAAGTCGGTCTTCCTCCACTGCGTTGTCCCTCGGGGTTCGAATCAAAGACTTTTCGGGCCAAAGCGTTGGTGTTCGTTCGCACCACATGTCCCTGCGATCATAGACGACTGATGCGTACTTTTCTGACCAAGACGATGTCGCTGTAGAGTTCGTAGCGTTCTCTGTTAAATCTCCTCCTCCAAAACTCTTTAACGCAAAATAAAAAAAAAAGTCCCAACCGCCCCAAAGGCTATAGCTTTCTACGGTGACGTTCTGCCCGATTATTGTTGATGTTGTGTTGTGTTCTCCTTTTCTTTTCACCTGACTTCGGAATAACGCTCTACTTGCATAATATTCTTCGTCCTCGCTTTGAAAGGCGGTAGCTTGCTAAGATCTGGGAATAGCAAATAAATATTCGGGCTTGGTAGTCGTTCTTTTAGTACTTTTAATTTTTTTTTAGTATAAGCTTTTAGGGTAAGTTACGCGCAAAATTCTCGAAACTTTTTCGTTCAAACAATATCAATTGCCACCTCGCCTTCTACCGTAGATTGCTTTGTCAGTACCTACAGCCCTTGGTGATAGAATCAAGGGACGGTAAAAACTGCAAGCAGAACATCGACAGCAGAGTCACAGGCGTACTCAGGAAAGTGCAGCCGTAACAGAAAGTTCCTTGGACTTAAGTGCACATATAAACTAACTCTAAAGCCCGTATACACATTTCCGTCCTCGTTGTCACAAAGTTGTCACCTCTGAACCCAGCACGTGCTGCGACATTTTCCAATTCGTACTACCAAAACTGTCACTGCTTGCGATAACAACATTATTATGCAGACAAGACTGTTTTTATAGCCTTTCTATGTGCCTCATTAGGCTGCAAACAAAATTCCACTCAACTTTCCCCCAACCTAATTTGTGCCTACCACAACAAAATTCCCATGTTTATAGTTAAATAAATAAAATCCAAACGAGACCGCTCCAAACGCTAACAATTCTCGTTGACAAAGTCATACCCCAGCCACTTAAAAGCAGCCATTCTAATAAATTCAAGAATAAAGCACATCTAATCCACATTCCATGATGGCAATAAAAATATTTGTCATCACCATGGCTGGCGTTTTGCCAAAAATCGATTCGGAACTTCTCCCAAAACAGAGAGAGAGAGTTCGGTGACCCAAAAGTGTTCGCCCGAATTTCCCGAGCACCTACATACGATTTTGTTCGCTCGCACTCAAGAAAAGCTCCTTCAATAAACATTATTGCACTGTCTTATATCCTTATGAGTGCGGAGGGTTTGGTTTAGTTAAAGCCTCCATCAACCCTTAAAAAAAAAAGCTATTAGCTTAACTCAAACGACAGCAATTCAAAGCATAATAAATAACCAACACATTTTCGTCAATGGAATGGAAAATAAAAGGAAGACGAATGGAACAATAAAATAATGGAAGGACGAAAAACGAAATCCATCTGTGAATCCATTCTTATGGAAAGCAGATCCATTAAGCGAATTTTTGTCCTCCTTGCGCTTTGTGTCGCAAATAACACTTTGTGTGTGGGCGTGCGGATAGAACAATAAAGTTATTGGATTACATTCCGCCGCTATAGGAGTCCTCCTCCTCACAGCGTAATTGTAATGTGACGGTGTATATCCTTTTTATCCTTGGCAAGCACTCAAGGTCATTCGAAGTCTTTGGTTTTTTTTTTCAAATAAACCATTCAGTTCTTTGGCAAACATCCCTGCGCGATATACTAATAATAGAAATTGGTGACCAGCCGTTGAAATTGTCCATATAAAATTTCTCATTGTGACCTACAAAAGATCAAAATGATTATTAGTAGACCCTTATAGACCCTTTCTTTCTTAAAAGCGGTGGGTGATTGTCTTCTATTTCGATTAATATTAGGGCCTTTGTTTGGAAATTTATTTAAAACAGCGCTTTTTACTTCTGTTATACTGATGCCTTTATGCTGAAGGAATTGTGACTTAAGTGACGCAAACTTGAAGTTTTTTTTCAATCTTCGATTCAAGAAGTACCTAAACATGTTTCCTACTTTGTGGATAAAAGTATAAATAAAAATAAATGAAGATGGGCTATGTTGGTTCTTGGTACTAAATCGGTGTCTGATAGGTTTGGGTCGCGACTTCTTGACTTCTAATGAATGAAATATATTTTTTGGAGAGCCGCCAAAGTAACCCAAGTCACTTACCGCATTGGATAACTGATTTTCAATTGCAGAAGTTCTATTTAACAATTTTTTTTTCTTAAGCTTTAGAAGTGAAACGGCATACGTTTTACTTTACCCCTTGTTACTTAATAACTTCAAAAGTACTTCAGGTTAAGGTACAAAGTGGTTTTTGAAAAGGTCCATTATGTTCATATTATTCTTCTTTGTCTAGGGCGCATCGTGGGTACTGTGAGTTATCTCGGAATCCAAAACTCTATGTTCCCATGTTAACATATGCCCTAATACATTAACGGGCCTTCTAAAGTTGACATTATTCCAGCCATTTAACGGACTCATTTTGCTATAAGACTTTTAGCATAAAAGAGCTGTAAGTACTCAATGCATTCATTGGCTGGCCTCGCTATTTCATCTTGTGAGCAATATTAACAGATCAAATTTATACTTAAGTTCTGTTTTCCCATCTATATCAGTTAATTTTTTTCCCGTTGTGATGCGACCTGTGACACTTAAGCAGCTTATCAGCTGCGCACCGTCAATTGCATATTATGCCAACTCAAAACACCACATTGTACTTAAATTAATTCAAAAGTTATGATTGCTGATAACGTCCGTTTATTGTTCTACAACTTTTCTGGCTGCCGCTTATACTAGTTCAATATGATTCTCTATGTGTCCTTTCTTTGCAGTATGATCATTAGCCGTTTGCCGTTTTCGAACGTACTATAGGTACTTACCAATAATAACTATATGCGTATCATATATCAATACTGACATTCAGTTGAATTGGCCATTCGTCGCTGTATAAATTTCCTGTTGTGATGGGTTGACCACGTTAAAAGGATGAACAACACACCAGCCCAACCATCAGCCTTGGAGTACTTAATTTGCCGTCTTCAATCGGTCACTTATTTAACTCTCAGATATATTTCCTATATAGTGTTAAACTTGAATTTGAGTCTATATGATCAAGAATATTGCAGTAGATCGATCAGACTTTGTTTCTTCCTCATAGAAGGATGCTCGTTTCTTCGGGAATATTTTGTCTATGTATAGTACTCAGTAATAGCTATTTTTAGTGATAATGTTTGCTGCCGTGGACGTCGCCGAATGGAATGGCTTGCATAATCGGTGTATTCCTTCATTCCAGTTTTACGGATCTTTTGTTTATATGATATCGATAAGGCAACAACTATGAACTATATATTGAATATTGCGCGAATGTTAAGCGACATTTGGAAGCACTTTTAGAGTAAAGGTGTTATATTGGCGATATCGTATTCAAGGAGATGCCTGGCAAACGCTGCTTTAAACGAGTTTGTTGCGTATATGGCAATACTGGCCATACGTGTATTATTTATTATACTATTGTAAAAAGATATGTAAGAGTTAGTGCTTGATCGGTATCTGGCCGAGATGACTCATGAGGGTTTATTATTGTTACACCAAATAACTTAATTTTTGAACACTTAAAGTTCTTGTTATCAAAAAAAGAAAAAATAATTGTTATAGCAAGAACTATTATTTAAAATTTTTAAAAACTCAGTAGTCTTCGATATTTTTTTTTTTTTCTGAGTATGTGGCAATTACATAAACCTTCTTTAGTACTTCCTGAAATTGTATTTTATTTTCTTTCGTCAAATTGTATTGAGTCGGTACTCTATATCTAGTATGAAAGATATGCCTTGTCTAGGACTTTTCTTAATTTAAACATAAGTTTGCCTTTTAGCAATTGTTTTGCACACTGGTGGTTAAATTTAAAATTCGTCACTTTATTTACCTTTGTAGGTATATTAAGTAATTACATCTATATATATAATAAAACTGAGCCCTAAAATTGTGTTCGTTTGTCGCCGATTCAAGCCTTAACGCATTTACCGATTTTAACAAAACTTTCATATATCTTTGGTATTGGTCTATATATGGTTTTTGTGAAGTTTGGTTGAAATCGGAAAACGTATGCGTTATGTGTGCGTTGTGCGTCCGTGAAAAACAAATGAATTTCAGTTAGTTTTGGGTGCTTTTTTTTTTTCCACACATTAACATGGCTATATTTGACACGATAGGTGGCGCTGTTGTCCATCTCCTAAACCACTAAACCGATTTCTATGAAATTTTGTGGCTGTGTATGTGTAGGAGTCTACTCACAACAGAGTTGTCTGGAATCGTCCGGTTTGAGCGGCGTTCATTAGTCTCTCTTTGCAGGAACTAAAAGCTTGTTGAAGTGGTTGCGTCCAAGTGATGGTTTGACTTCCTTTGACGTTCGGTCCTTTGAGGCATTCATTCAGTGGGGCTTGCAGCTTGGCTGCGTTTTTAATGAAGCGTCTGTAAAATTTGATGGAACCCAAGAATCTTCTGAGTTGCTTAACCGTAGTTGGGGATTTGCAATCCGTGATGGCTTGGATTCGATCACCGGGTGGTTGCATTCCATCGCTAGAGATAAAATAACCTAGGAACGTGATTCTAGACTTACCAAACTCGCATTTAGCTACGTTAACGACAACGCCAAATTTGTTGAGCCGCTCAAAAATAGTTTGGAGATGATGATAATGTTGCTCTTCGTCGTCTGATGCCACTAAAATATCATCTACGTACGGGAAACAAAAGTCGAGACCATTTGTGACTTCGTCGATGAACCTCTGAAAAGTTTGGGCGGCGTTTCGAAGTCCAAACGTCATGAACCTAAAATGGAAAAGTGCAAATGGTGTAACGATGGCCGTCTTCTTGATGTCTTTTGGTGCGATCGACATCTGGTTCAATGCTCGAACCAGATCAATCTTGGAAAACATTTTCTTGCCTGCGAGATTAGCCGAACAATCTTGTAAGTTTCGCGGAGGGTAATTGTCTGGAATCGTCCGGTTGTTCAAACCGCGGTAATCTCCGCACGGACGCCAGTCGCCTGATTTCTTGGGGACGAGGTGAAGTGGAGATGACCAGCAGCTTTCGGAACGGCGAGCTATTCCCATTTTGAGCATTGTTTCGAACTCACTTTTTGCGATCCTCATCTTGTCAGGCGCCAGACGTCGTGCTTTGCAGCTGACTGGTGGACCTTCTGTTGTATTGATGTGATAAAACGTGGAATGTCGAATTTCTTTAAAGCTTCCATCAGGTCTGCTCAAACTAGGATACTGTTTGAGCAGCTCGATTTACTTCGAAACTCCAGAAACCGATTTGACGTGTGATGAGACCTCGTGCGCGTGACAACCTAGTGTGGAGAGTTCAGTGATTCCATCAAGCAATCTGCTATGCGATACGTCCACCAGAAGTTGAAGAAAGCTAGGAGGGGGGGGGGGGGGTGTGTGCTGTAGGAGTCTACTTACAACAGATCGTTATTTGTAAATTCAAATGCAGAACACAAATAAATAACATCAACTTCATGGATCGGCCACAAGAGTGCGGCCTGCGGCACCAAACCAACCTACCACTTTGTAAATTTTCGCTTTCACGCGCACTCGCGTTTTAACCTTCAACGAGACGAGCTGTCATCCCAATTATTTTGTAAAACGTTAAAAGAGTTTTCTTTCCTTGTGAGAAAAATATAACGCCAAAAAAGTCTTCTTCATCCTTCATTATCATTTTATTTTATTTCATTTCATTTCCTTTTCATTTCCTCAACACTTCCAACACCGAACAGCACACAATCCTTCCTCCTTTCCATTTCCATATGAAATCAACTTTAAATAAATTATTTACTTAAAGGAGCGAGGTCTCTACCGCTTATCTCAAATTGCCAAATCGATTACGTTTAACGTTATATGAACGAGTATGTGCCCTGGTGCGCTGCTCTTCATTGAGATTTACCAACCATAAAAGTAATGAAAAAGATGCCTACTTATGTGCTCTTCGCCCATTGTTACGAGCGCGTTTGACAATGAATTATTTATGTGACACTCATAATTTATATGCTTCCACCATTCACAGTTCAGGGAACGTCATAATTTAGAATTTAAGATCGAGCCACTTCCAACGCGCGACACTATCCATTGCTCGCACACAGTCAGTGACAGTGTTTCCATCGCAATACTCGGGCGGTCCACGTCCAGCTACAGCTTCGACTTTATAGCTCTATAACTTTGATCCCACACATGTGTGTGCGCAGCATAAAGAATATTGCGTGGGTAAACATGTAGTAAATTATAATACTCGAGATACTTGAATTCAATTGGTGACATAATGCACAACGTACGCCATTGTGTGTGGTGTATTGTGTTGTGCTCTTGACTTGGAAATCAATTCAATTCAGACGGGAATATGGTTTCATCTCACGAGAGAGTAGGCACTGCGTCCCGCATGGAGGAGTAACGAGTAAGTGCAATCTGTTTCAATTGTATTATTGTGTATATGTAATAGTGAAAACAAAAGTCTCGCATAAATTAGTTTCTTAGTGATAATTATTTCCAAACTAGTAACGCAGTTGGTGGGGGTATTCGTCTTTGGCTGACATTATAGACGTGGTCTTGATTCATGGAAATTAATGTCGTGTAAACATTTATATACATTTCATTGAAATTGATTTTGATATTTCGTTTAAGGAATGGCGACAGTGATTGACTACACACAACATAATGTTTGGTTAAAATCGTTTGAGGAATTTGCATCAGCAAAGACTTTGAATTTGACTAAGCAGACATTTCTTGCACAAATAAACAGAGTTTAATTTTTGATCGATTAACAATTAAAAAAGGTTTAAGTACTCATAGTCTCGAAGTTAAAACGGTTGAATTTGGTCGGTTGAAAATAGCTTGTTACACACTTGCCATAAGCGTGGATAAAACTAACCGAAAATCGATTGTTTTTTTACTAAATGACATTTCTCCGTGAATTCTAAAGAAGTTCCTAAAGCGCTACTTTGAAGACCTCTTAATCAAAATGCATAAACCAATTATTGTCGCAAAAATACCGAAATATTAAGGTTTCTTGAACAGAGGGCCATAATATGCGACACGTAAAGTTGTTTTAACATTTAAAAAAAAAAAGAAGATAGTAGAGCGGAAAATTTTCAGATTTTTAACTTTCTCCATTACGTAGTAAGAGAAAGATATTGTTTTCGTACAAAATTTCGAACTCGAGATGTTAATCAATTCTGACATTACGATGATAGACGAACTCAAAAAAGTGGGTCGCAAAATTCTGTCCGGTCTGTCCGGTCTGTCCGTCTGTCCGTCTGTATGTCTGTCCCGCAGGCCTACAACCTAAACGGCTGACCGGATTTCGTTCAAACTTCGGATTTGGAGTATGTGGGTTTAGGGATCGGCGCCGTTTTTTATTTTGCATGGTAACCTCAATATTAATGGTACTTCCCATACAAACTGTTCGTACCAGTTTGATTTGCTCGAAAACGGCTCTAACTATTTCAACCAAAATTGATATTTAAGACATATCTCGAAAACGGTCCATACGATTGTACCAAAAATTAATTTCCAAGGTTATACGGTCATTTCCAACTTAATGGCAAACTCACTTTTTCTCGATATTATTGTAAAATAGATTTTTGAAAAAAGATTTTTTTTTTTAAATTTACTTAAACTTAGAGTAATACTGATGTTCTTGAAATTGTTGCGTCCTTAATTTTTAATTCCAATCACCGAAAACACTTATTTTAAAAACCGCTCATGTCTCGAAAACCCCATTTTTGACTTCGATAAAACTTAAAAAACAAGTAATCCTTACATCGCGAATAATAACCTATAATCGGTTTTCAGCTATATAGTTAAGAAATAGTATTTTTCAAACTAAACATTGCAATATTTGGTACTGTTTTGTCTGCCAAATTTTACAAAAACCGCTCTAACGATTTTGATCAAAACTCACACTAAGGATAACATCAGTATCTATACTTATATAATAAAACTGTAGGCAATTTTTTTGTTACCTAACGGCGTGAAAACTACTGCACAGATTTCGATGAAACTTTTTTTGAAATGTTTCTTAAGATTCTATGCAACATTTAGGCTATTCCTTTCATTGTCATGCCTATTTTTTGGAGCTTTTTTGACCAAAATTAGTTTTTTTTCTGACTTTACTGCCTTTAACTCGCCATTACTCAGATAATTCTTAATCAATTCAAACAAAACAAAATACTTAGGAGAGCCAACACTTTTATAGTTATTTCAAGCCATCAATCAGCTTCCTATGTCCTTTGTTGTACCTATACGCTTAGCTTCGAATATTTTCCGAGTAGCCAATACATTTCTCTAAGTCTGATTGCAAGCTCGTCGCGCTTTTTCTTAACGTAAGGCTTCCACTTAAGTTTCACGTCTAGGGTCATTCCTAGATATTTAAGATAACGCAGGTTGAACAAACTAACCCTCCTATAAGTTACCCGAAAGCTGTCTGAAAAGCATTTAAGAATGTAGGATAGGTACTCAATTCAACCATTGGCTAGTCATACTTCATACTTCCACTTAGACCCAGAATTATAGGGCCATCTGCACCGTTGAAAACCTAGTTTCCTATCAAAAGCCTTCGGTAAAAGTGCGCGTCCTAGCTGTTGAAAACTGTTTATAGTGTGTTTGTTTTATCTAAAGTGGCAGTTAAATATTGTATATACAAAAATCGCTTACTTTATTAAGAGTGTTTCTTGTTTTTCTGGAGGTTAATAGAGCTCTTTTTTTTAATTTTTGATATCTTTTGAAAAGATCAATATATTTGTGACATTGATTAGTTATTCACATAGATGGCGCTACAGTCTGACGTGTAAGTAGGCCTCAACCAATTTGCCATTCCAAATAGCAATCGAGGTTTGACTCAAACCCTATATAGAAAGGGTTTGAGTCAAAGGCTCTTAATAATAACATTCTTATGCAATTTATGGCCTTAATTTTTAAAGAACATCTCGCATGTATGACCTCCGCTGCTGTTTCTACCGAATTTCATTTTGTTGGTCACATTTGCAAGCACAGATACTTGCCATCACTTACTACAAGAACAAGACTGAACTCTTAGTCATTGTAATGACGTCATGTAGATCCACAGGAAAAAAAACCCAGAGGTGTCAAATCGCATGACTCACAAATCCATTTCACAAAATGATCTACCTAGTCCCAAAATGTTAATCTCAGTAAGTCCGCGGTCGCCTAATACCACGTGCCGGCATCATGTGGAAACCACATAACCTCCGGATTTTCACCCATATAATTTTTTAAACAGACAGTCATTAATCATGGCTTGGTAACGATCTCCATTGATTGATTCAGTTTATGTTAAACAATATCACATCGTTACGCATCTTAATCGCAACCATGATAACAATGCTGGGCAGTTGTTCCCATTTTCTAGCTTTAGCTTTGTAGCTGTCGACGATGCAGATGTGTTAGAAAGTATTTTGTCCATAAAATCGAACTCGACTGGGTTTGATGGTATTTGTCCGGTTTTTTGTTAAGGCCATTCTGCCATATATATTGAAATATATAACATACTTATTTAATTATACACTTATGACTTCTGTTTTCCCCACTGATTGGAAACGGGCTAAAATAATACCAGTTCCAGAAAACCATACGGAATTTAGGCCGATTGCGATTCTACCTTTTCTCTAAAGCATTTGATATGGTAAATCACAACGTACTTTGTAATAAGCTACGAAATCAATTTAACTTTTCGGCTGCATCCACAAATCTAGTAGCCTCTTACTTAAGTCTAAGATTCCAGGCGGTAGTGGTTAATAATTCAATATCAGATTTTCTTCCACTTAGTTCAGGCGTTCCTCAAGGTTCAATTTTGGGTCCGCTATTCTTCTCCATGTACGTAAATGACCTTTCTAAATATTGTATAAACCCCTCAATTGATATGTATGCTGATGAAGTTCAGGTGCGAAAGAGTTTTCCGTTGGGTTTTGTAGAAAATGCTGCGTGTGAAGTAAATGCTGATCTGGAAAGGATTTTATCATGGTCATGTGCTAATCACCTCCGTTTAAACCCGTCTAAGTCAAAATGCTTGGTTGTTTTAAAGAAGCCGGTTGATACTCTATGTTTCAAAAGAATATATTTCAATGGTAGCCCCATTGAAATCGTTGAATCCGCCAAAAATCTTGATCGCTTACTTGGAACAACCATATTTGACTGGCTTTGGGTAGGGTTTATGGAGGTCTTCGCATGCTTTGGGCTACACAAAGAGTCACACCTCTGAAGACAAGAAAAATCCTTGCCAAAACGTTTCTTATTCCAATTCTGATGTTTGGTTGTGAGCTTTTTGGTTACTGTGATTATGAGCACAAGCGGAAACTCAATGTGGCCTATAATAGTATCGCAAGATATATTTATGGACTAAGAAGATATGACCACATTTCAGCTTTCTCTAGATCGATTCATGGCATCACTCTTGATGACCTTTTTAAGATGAGAACGTTGATCTTGCTTTACAATATACTACAGACGCGCCAACCACCTTACCTGTTTAGCAAGATCCATTTTATGCGTTCAAGTAGAACTTTTGACCTCATACCAATGCGCTACAAATTTTTGGTCTCTTAAAGACAATTCTTTATTCATGCGATTCAGCTATGGAATTCCCTTCCCCGCCATATAAGGGTGTTAAGCTGTATAACGTTGTTCAACGTGAAACTCAAACAATACCTGCAAACACTTCGATGATGATGATTAGTTGTTTAAGTCCTTTCTTTTTCTTTCGTTTTTTTGTTGTCTATCTTTAGGAATTTATAAATATGTAGTAAATATTTATCTAACAAGTCTTTTTTGAATTTAAATCTATACTTTTATAAATGAACAAGTACTTTTCCACTCATAATACACATCTACATAACATTATTCTTTTAATTTTAATTTTGAACTAGAATTTTTCACTGAAACTTGCACAACTAAATAAGATATTGTATCTTAATGTGTAAGGATATTAAATAAAGATTTGAATTTGAATTTGAATTCGAATTTGAATTTGAATTTGATAATTGTTCAAAATAGACAATGGACCCTCGTGTTCATCAATTTTCTGTCGTCTCCCAGACGGAACACAGTGTTGCCATTTTATACGCGACGAATGGTTTTGTCAATTTTGCAATGGCCACTGAATATTTAGCCTCCAGAATGATCATTATAAAAGGTATAGTCCTAGTGATAATTTGCCCGAAACTGTGTGCTTTGATGAATGAAATGAGTTCCCCAATGGAAACAAGTTCTGAGCTTGCGACTTTTTAATGTTGCTTAAATTTAGACCTAATTGGTCTAGAGCCATTTGTTAAATTACGGCAATCACATCCGCGCGCTGGTCAGACTTGGGGACATCAATTTTAAACTTACGACGCAGGTTGGATATAGACTTTCTAGATCTGTGCATAAACTTTGAAGATGCCGGCCAGACCGCTGTAAATAGCCCATAAAAGTTGTTCAAACTTACAAAAGTGTGGGCATAGAATTGTTTCCTGCATCGATGACAGCTCTTTGTAGTATTTTGATCTCTGTGGCTGATATCCTTCTCTTTAGAGCAATTCGTAATGCAAACACTTAAAATCATCGACTAACATGCTCAACCTTTTTCTCAATGGAATATCCAACCATCATAAAAGCATCAAACCTAATACCACTTCGATTATTACTTCGATTATTATCATCGACGGCAATGATTGATTGTCCTTTTACGTGCTAACCATTACAGGTAGTATATAAGGGACAAGGGGGCTTAAACACAATTTGGAGTGTATCGACAAAAAAGAAAACAAAAAAAAAAAAAACTCATTAGTAAACAATTATAGAGATAATTCACCATACTCGAGCACAATTATTATTTTGAGCCAAACAAATTGCTTTATCTAAGCCTTCAGGTTCACAGCCCCATTCATAGTCAAAATTTACCTATCGCTTTGTGTAGCCTTTTTGTCTTATGTTCGTAAGTTCCATCAATCATTCATAATTGTGACACAAAACATAATTGTTTATGTTTCTGGATATCGTGTTTTTTTTTTTGTCGAATGGTTTCGAGCAGAGCCAAGTACGGGCATAATTTTCAAAGCAACTCCCTGCAAGACAGAGTATACTTTTAGGTCTTTAAAGCTGTCATGGGCAAAATATGAACGTATAAGATGACCGCATGTATACCTACTCAGAGACATCCAACAGCTACGCGAATTGTATGTCGACGGGCGCCTTTGCTGTCGGTTTTCAACAATTTGTTCATCAAATGAGCTGTGCTTGTTATAAAGACGACGAGAGGACTGCTTAAGAGGATAAATCGCGTCTTTGGTGAAGTATATCTTTGTAAAACAGTATATGGTGTTGAAAACCCGTCACTTGCAGCGGCATAAACGGAGACTTTATTTATCATTCAACCGAAGCTAGTATGATGATATCTATATCACTGAACAGAACGGAACAGATACATGTCCTCAGGGTTTTGTTTCATGTATGGTGTTCGGTTACATAATCGTACACCATGTTCATTTAAACATCTATATATACTCAGAAGTAGAACAGGGATAAAAATACATCTCTCATGAGTGCCGTACATTACATCCATTCCTGTAACAGCTTTCGATAGATCGAATCCCGTCAGTTTATTACCAACCCATACACATATCAACTGTCTTTCGATTTTTCTGCAAATGGTCAAACAATGAGTGCATTTGACCGTGTTACACCATAAGCGGCTCAATAAACGAAAACTATCTATCCAGGTGTTTCTTTTTCTCTTTTTTATCCAACAAAATCCGAACGGTACCCCTCACGGATCGAATAAGACTTTGATGGACACCACAAATGGGCACTTACTAGCACTTTACTAGCGAAAATCATTGGATTAATATGTTTCGTATCTCAAGTGGCAGTTTGTGTCAAACGGCTCCCCATATGAGGCGCAGACAGCGATCAATTTGTTAGATACTTTGCGCAATAATTATGGATAATGATAATCTTGGGAATCGGCTGTCTGGATTTGGTATTGTTGTTCAGATGAAGAAAACTGTCATTTTGTGTTTTTCTTTTCTTTTGCTTTTGATATATTGGATGACAATTTGTGACATTTAATTGCTGTAATTATTGCCATCGAGTTTGTTGTGCTGTCATTATAGTTAGAGGAGAATTTGTTAATTGATTGAATCTAATTTTGTTTAAATGTTGTGTTCGTTTTAGGTAAGTTCGCTTGGAAATGGAGTATGTTGTGAAAGGAGTATATATAAACAAATAGAAAGTGAGTATGTACTTTGGGAAAGTAGGAAATGGCGCACGGCAGAGTAATGGTCGTCAAATAATTTACATGGGAAATTGTACCGGCAATCCGTGAAATTGAAATTAGTGGCAACATAATAAAAATAAATACATAAATAACATGAAATGAAATAAATAAATAGTGACCCTTGGCTCAGCTTTTTTTTACAACCATTCGTTTTGTGTATTTTTTTTTGTGACGAATTGGGATTGTTGAAGATGACAAAATACTTTTAAAGAAGAACAATATTCTCGAATTGTCTTTTTTTATTAAGTCATTAAATATTCTATTCGAAAAGAAAAACAAGTTTTCAGGGAGAAAAAATATCAAAAAAAGGGGGTTTGTTGCTTTATTATTATTACCTAGGTTAGGTTAGGTTGAAGTGGCTGTCGGCTAGCCGACACACTTAGACCATTAATCAGGTCCCTTGTGATACCACATGAATCTATATTTATTCTTCCTACTCGTTGAACCAGTTGGAGCTTCTAATGAAGCGTAGGAGATTTCGAATATCTGTCTTTGTGAGATCGTTCAGATCATTGAAGTAGAACGCTCCCAAGTGGAGTTTTCGTCTTTGTGAGAGAGCTGGACAAGTACAGAGAAGATGAAGAATAGTTTCTTCTTCCTCCTCGTCAAAGCAGCTTCTGCAAAAATCGTTGCATAACACGCCAAGCCTTTTTGCATGCCTGCCGATAAGGCATTGTCCCGTGATGACACCTATTATAGCACTGATATGCTTCCTATCGAGGGAGATCATATGCTTAGAACGTTTCAGATCCAGCTTTGGCCAGATCTGTTTTGTCGCTAGAAATGTTGAGCCGGTTGTCCACCTGAGATTTGTTCTTTCGATAGCATCCAGCTTTATTGTGAGTTTGCAAGTAGCGTTTGGAATACCTATGGAATCCTTGATTGGAAGCAGAGGTATTGTAGTTCCGTGTTTGGCGAGTTCATCAGCCTTGCAGTTACCTGGGATGTCCCTATGCCCCGGCACCCAACAGAGGTGAATATTGAACTGCTCCGCCATCTCTATAAGAGATGAACGACAGTCTTGGGCTGTTATAGAGTTTGTGGAGACCGATTCCAGGCACTTGATAGCAGCTTGACTATCAGAGAAGATACGGATATCTTTAGCAGATATCACGTTTTCCCTTAGCCAAGATAAGACTTCTTTTATCGCCATTATTTCCGCCTGAAAAACGCTACAGTGATCAGGAAGACGGAAGGAGAGACTAAGATTTAGTCTGTCAGAGAAGACACCACCACCAACACCGTCCACTGTTTTGGAACCATCCGTGTAGAAAAGGATCGATTCATCATTCAGGAATGCTTCCTCCTCCCAGAATAATCTAGTAGGAATGCAGACCTGGAAGTTTTTATCAAACCGCAGTTCTGGTGTGGTGTAGTCGATGTTTTCTGGAAGGTTCTTAATGGTGTTCAAGATAGCGGCATGGCCAGTAGTTTTGCTGGTCCATTGTGAAATAGCTTTGAGGCGTACGGCTGCAGAGGCTGCCGCTTGCCTGCTGAAAACGTCAATGGGTGTCAGATGAAACAGGATGTCGAGTGCAGCAGAGGGGGTAGTGCGAAGAGCCCCGCCGATGCACAAGCAAGCCGTTCTTTGGACTTTGCCTAGTTTATCGCGATTAATCGCTTTGTCTAAAGCAGTCCACCAGACAACCACACCGTACGTGAGTATTGGTCTTATGACCGAGATATATAGACAGTGGGTGACACGAGGCTGTAAGCCCCATTTGTTCCCTATAGCTTTTTTGCAAGAGAAAAGTGCCACAGTGGCCTTCTTGACTCTTTCTTGGATGTTAGGCTTCCAGGTTAACTTCCTATCAAAAATAAGGCCTAAGTACTTAGCTTCATTTGAGAATGTTAAACTGGTGCCATTAATAGATGGAGGGTCGATGTGTGGAATCTTGTATTTCCTAGAGAAGAGAACAAGTTCAGTTTTGTGAGGGTTTACACCCAACCCACAACTGTTTGCCCATTTTATTAGCTTGTTAAGAGCGTGTTGTAGGAGTTCTTTTATTGTGTTGAGGTACTTTCCTGAGACGGCAATAGCAACGTCGTCCGCATAGGCCAATCACATTGTAACATCCCGCTTCCAGGCATATCAGCAGTTCATTCACCACCAAGTTCCAGAGAAGTTGAGATAGGACGCCACCTTGTGGAATTCCTCTACTGACCGCTCTTCTGGCCGATGTCTCACCTAGATTTGAGTTGATAATTCGGCTATTAAGCATCAAATTGATCAGCTCGCCAAGTGAGGCATCCACGTTCAGAGCAGCCAGTGCACCAGCGATTGCAGATGAGTCAACGTTGTTGAAAGCGCCTTCTATGTCTAGGAATGCAACCATTGTGTACTCCTTATGGCGAAGGGAGTCTTCTATGGAGCGCGTTAGCGTGTGTAGGGCTGTTTCTACTGATTTGCCCTTAGAATAAGCATGTTGTGCAGTTGACAGAAGTTTTTTGTCAATGCTTTTGCGTAAATGGATTTCAATCAGTCGTTCTAGAGTTTTTAGAAGGAATGATGAAAGACTAATAGGTCTGAGATCTTTCGGATTCACGTGAGAACATTTGCCTGCTTTGGGTATGAAAACCACTTTGACTTCTCTCCATTGCATTGGGATGTATGCCAGATCCAAACAGCCTGTAAGGATTGTCATAAGCGTTGGCAGGATGATATCCGAGGTGTTTTGTAGCTCGGCTGGTATTATGCCGTCTAGTCCCGAGGATTTATATGGTTTGAAGCTATGAAGCGCCCAAAGCACTTTGTCTCTAGTGATCAGACCTTGTAGATTGGTAGATTGCAAGTTTGATCTATTTGGATCTATGTGTGCAATACACTTTGAGCTGCCAGGGAAGTGGGTGTCAAGCAGCAGATTAAGCGATTCTTCGCTAGAAGTCGTCCAAGAGCCATCTGCCTTTTTCAGACAACTTGGCATTATTGGGTTTGTTGAGAGAGGTATGAGAGAGAGATTATTACCTAACTGAGTGTGGAAGTGAGGAGTAATAACGATTCTCGTTATTTTTCGGTACGACCCTGACAATTTCTGTTGGGAAATTATTGTCGAATACTCGTAGACACAGTCACTTTGGTAGGAATGATAGCTATTTCCAACTACACCACTAATTCATCATCAGACTCCTTAAGCGATAGTTTTTCGTTTTGAATAGTCCAAATTCTGACAGCCAATTCTCCATACATTTATATCCACTTGGGAAGGCATTTCTGCTTTCCCCTGTCAGGAAATGAACGAAATGCAAGTTCAGTATTATTACCTAATTTCCACGTAAGAAAGTATACCGTCCACGGACAGAAACTAGTTATTTAACAGAGGAGACCTATAATTTTATGCCGAGCCCAAAACGGCTATTTGGGAAACTCATTAATGACAGTTATAGCCTCGGACATTGAAAAAAAAAAAAAAAAAAAAAACATAAGAACCTTAAGAACATTTTTTTGTTTGGTCCAACCGTGGGACCCCTCCCTTAGTAGTCCAACACACTAACCACTAAGCCACTGCGCAATGCAACAGCAATTGTAACCCGTGAATTAGTTATATGAATCTTAAGAATTCCCCATACAAAATGCTTATCATCAGTTAATAGAACCCATTTTGGTGACAATCATTTTGTCGCCGCCATTTTTCCATATTTAACGTATTAAAAATATATATTATCTAAGATTAGAACCTATTTTCGAAGGAATGCAATTTACCTACCCCTAAAAGTAAGCAGTGGTGTACCTAATTTTAATTCAGAGGCACATATCTGCGAGGTGTTGCCGACGCGGCGGTTGGTTTTAATAATGTTACTATGGAAACGAACATACATTTTGACGTATTAAAATATTAAAAGGAAGGGACAATTTTCGACCACAAGCGAAAGTAGTACATACACATATATGTGCCAACTTTCATGGTGTCCGGTCAAACGGAGTAGAAGATTAATAATCTCATTTATTTTTGCTGTATTTCGTTTTTCAAGCCAACAATAATAGCCAACTTCAGCATAAAATATCCAACTGCGGTCAACTTCAGAGCAACCTACAAAAACTGACATCCGGCATTTTCATTATTATATTATTGTAAATACATTTGTAAACCACGCCATATTGTTCTTTAATAAAAATTACTTTAAAAATTATTTAGTTACTATCTAACCTAACCCGTGCTAGCCTTGCTTCGCCAGAGTTTAACTTCGCACACACACACATAAAATTTCCTCCAATGAACGCTGTGAAGATCCAACTATCAGCTTCAATCGAACATTTTGCTTTTTTGAATTCTATAAAATTTCTAGTTTATTACTTATTGTTCGACTTCATTATAACGCAAAAAGATAAATTTATGTCTTAAAATCTTTGTACATAATTGAACTTTATATTAAAAAATCCTACTTTATTTGGATGAGTTATTCCAAAGCTAGGAGCTAGAAGGCTTTCGAGTGCAACTTTTCTTAGATATCAGCTTAGATTTCCGCTTCCAGACAGCGGATAATGGTAAAACCTATCCTATAATCTAATCTCGACAATTTTCAATGCAACTGTGAAAACCGGAATCAATTTCGTGCAGTACTTTTTTAATCTATTCTGAACAAACACCTTACAGCCGGAATAAAAGATGCAGTCTTATTATAGTAAGGATTTCCGGAAAAAAAAGATCCAGTATTATGGTTTTCCGACAGACCAACGAAAGGTGTCCCTTGGCTAGGAAATGCAATATACTCCCTTTTTCAATATTGTTACCCTTGCTCAAAGTTGTGCACATATTCACCGAACCAGGAAGGACTGACTACATATCACTGAATTTCTTTCCAGTAGATAAAACGCCTTTCGGTCGGGTAAACTTGAAATTTTTCTGTCATAAAGCTGTAGCCCACAATACTTCTCACGCCAGGTCTGTGCCATCAAAAATATCGAATGGCCATTAAACTTGCTTTGATTCTCCAGACAGGCAAATAAGGTACCCGTACATGGCCCACTTAAAAGTCTTCCTTTAATCAATGTGTGCGCATCTTAATCGTCTTTGGGTATATCTCTATCTGAGAAATAAACGCAATTGTACACCTACAATGCAAAGCAAGCATCTTCCATCGTGCGTTTCAGGTAGAAGATGCGTTAGCAAATTCTGCGCGTAGATTACATTCACTTCTACGCAGTTTACAATTAATGACACCTCGCACCAAGGATTACAATCTTTTATCGCACAATCCCCCCTATTTGGAACACATTCTCACCGCCTGCACCCTCAAAAGATGTCTATCACTGCAGGCACAAACCACAAAGACCCATAACCCTCCATCTCAAATGGGGTTACTAGACGCTGAGCCAACATTTTCATACATCTCTCTATCTATGCCACAATCTAAACACAGACGAATTCCTTTTAGGACTACGATATGTGGTTATAGACGCTTAGTAATTCTCTTTTCGAGCAACCGAATTAATTTGCGAAACGCGCCTCTCAATCAACAATCAATTGAAAGGTCCTTTCGCAAATGCCACAGACCGACCACTTTGGCACTCTGTGTCAATAGACGAGCACACAGTCGAACTCAATCAAATCACAGGATGTGCTCTGGCACCGCTATCAATTAGCAAACGAAATTGCTTCAGTGGGGGTATATAGTTTATATCGTTTCACTTATTTTCTCCATCGAGAACCGTTCAATCACTTGCTTTCGTTGATAGACGATTAATACAACAACATTCAAAGGGACAGACGGGACGTACATTTATATATAGATATGCTATTAACATTTTGCAATTTTGCGGGCGCCCACACAAAGGCCATCGGCAAGGCATCAACGGCGCCGTTCAATGGAGTAAAGTGTTGAATTTAGCAATTCGAAGTATCGAAGACTTGATTGCATCAGGGATTCTTCGGTTCGATTGAGGGAATGAAAACAACGACCACCACCGCACACATAACTATCAGCTGTCAAAGGACTTAATGTGCATCTGTTATTTTGTGGCTGGCGAAATTAGGGAGGACAGTGCCCTTTGGAATTTCTTTTTGTAAGGAGAGGAAGTGACAAAGGACGTTGGCATCAAATTTTAACAACTTGCAGTTTGGTAGTAGGCCAGTATACAACCTCTTTGCAGAATATTTATTTTTTTATTTTCTGAGGAGAGAGAGAGCAGTGTATCCCCCTTTTTTTAATGGATGCCATATCTGTTGGGTGATTGCTTTAGGAAGCTTTTACTTTTCTTTGGGCCAATTTTGAGATAGGTACCATGTAATGCCAAAAATTTGCATCCTTTAACCATGTCGCATGTTTTTTTTCTAGAGATGACACTTTAAATGGTCTCTTTTGGTTTCGGTCGCATTGTAAAAAGATACAGACAGTCGTTGATGCTTTTTGAATGAAAAACTGTAGCAAAGTTATGACTGATGAGTCAGATTTCCACTCCAACAGATACCTACGTTTCTATGCAATTTTACGGAACAAACAAGTAGGCTTTAGGCATCCGCAGTAGTCAGTGGGATGTTTTTCTAGGGACACCATACCCAGGTTTGAATTGGAAAAATCTGTGTGGTTTTAACAGCTTTTTTGATGTATAAACATCTAAGCGCGCGTTTTTGGAATCTGGTGGAGTAATTCCACACATTTAACTTGCGGGGACGGAAATGCGTCACTGTGTTTTATCATTGCATACATTTCTTGGAATCTGATGGAGTAATTCCACACATTTAACTTCTGGGGACAGGGAATGCGTCACTGTGTTTTATCATTGCATACATTTTTTGGAAACTGGTGGAGTAATTCCACACATTTAACTTCCGGGGACAGGGAATGCGTCACTGTGTTTCATCACTGCATACATTTTTGGAGTAATTCCACACATTTAACTTGCGGGGACGGAAATGCGTCACTGTGTTTTATCACTGCATACATTTTATCATTGCATACGTTTTTATCATTGCATACATTTATGAGCTGGGGCATATTAATTTCAGCTTTTTATTGATGTGAAATAAAATTTCTCCATTTCGTCCTTGCACCGTTCTCAGAAGAAATTTCAAGAATTCTGCAGGGAGATTATCATCTTTTACCAATGATCATAAGCGGAGACTTCAATATCAATTTTGCAACTCCAGAAGCTCAACCATTTATTGATTTTATGCAAGATAAATTTAATCTTCAAATGAACTCCAACTGGAAATTTTCAACAACACGATATGGAACAACCATCGATGCTCTCTTCCAGCGTAATCTAGATAGATTACAGTCTCGAATGTACCTACATATCTTACTTCAGCCACCACAATCCGATTGTATCTATTCTACCGAAACTAGCACAGAACGAACGAGCTTGCTCAGATCCCTCTGTGAACTACACATTTTTGACAACGACAACGAAGGTCAAGTTCGAAAGGGGCATGTCGAATCCATGTCGGATCGGACAGCTACAACTTCTTGTGTTTTTCTCAGGATAGAAAGTACAAATTAAGTTCACGACTCGGTTGCCCGAAACTTTCTCGTTCATCAAGAGTTTAGTTGATTGTTTTCTTATTAAATAAAATATAGGAATAGTGGAATTAGTTGTTTCTGAAATTAGCGTTTTCGGTGACCCGAACTGAAAATGAGTTACGCAATAATTTTGAAAACATCAATTTTACTCTAAGTAGGCATGCACTTGGGTCGAAATCGTTAGTGCCGTTTTGATGTAATCTAAAGAAATTTTCAAAAATAACATTTTTGTTTAAGGGGTCCATTGAACGAGAATATATAAAAAAAATTCAGTTGACTAACTTAGTAATGGACCATACAATTTTTACAATTGTTTTAACCGTTTTCGAGATATACATTTATATGAAGTCAATTCTCGATAATCCGGCATTTATTTACCGGGATATTTATTTTCAAAAATATATTTATTTATAATACGATTATTTCATTTCATTTTCATTTAATTTATTTTTATTTTGTAATGCCTATACACTTTAAGATATAATATCTTATAAAATAGTGATAAGCTATATTCTGCAGGAAAAAGCTACTGAGGAAGACGAAATAATTCAAAAATATTATGTATTTAAACTAAGTGGTCAATACTTAAAACTAATAATTATAACAATTAAGATAAATTCGAGAATGCAAGATATTTTCTTAATTCATTTTTAAACCTTCTTGTGTTATTAATTCTTCTAATAGTACGCGGTAAAGAGTTCCAAAGACGAATAGAGTAAATAAAAAATTGACGCTCAGAGGTAAGGGAAAAGTAACGCGGGGGAATCAACTGACTAGACCTCATTGAGGAAGGCATGACCAGTTTCTCGTACAGACCGGGAGGTTGTCGTGTTATCAGGATGTTTGATAGAAAGGTTAAAGTGCGGAACTGAAGCAGGCTGTCAAACGTCATGTTGAAAAGACGCTTTGAGTAGTGCGACACGCTGTCGTACCTTCTTAGTCCAAAAACATAGCGAACGGTATTATTGTAAGCGACCTGCAGTTTTCTTTTGCTGACAAAACTGCAATTGGCAAAAACTTCGCACCCGTACAACAATTTTGGTATAACCAGCGTTTTTGCTAGCATGAGACGAGTTTTTAAGGGGGTGTAAGCTTTAGTTGCCCATAATGTTCGAAGAACCGCATAGGTTTTACCGGTCGCAACATTTATGTGGTTATCCCAGGTTAATTTCCGGTTAAAGATCATACCAAGGTTTTTGGCCGTCTCAACAGATTCAATAGGAGAATTGTCTAAAATCACGGAAGGAAAGTATGATAAGTCCAAAGAATTTCTTGAGATGACAAGACATTTAGATTTTGCAGGGTTTAACAAAAGACCATTCCTTTCAGACCAGCGCGCAATATTTTCAAGATCCTCATTAACACAGGCAGCACCATGTTCAATAAAACCGAGATCAGAACTCAAGTACAACTGCACGTCATCGGCATACATCTGAACCTTACTCTGGTTAATGATAGATGGCAGATCATTGACATACATTGAAAATAGCAGTGGGCCCAAAATGGATCCCTGTGGGACAGCATTTGGGATCGAAATGACATCCGATCGAACGTCACCCACTTGAACAATTTGCTTCTACCTGAAAGGTACGAAGCAACTAGTTTGACTGCATCGTGTGAGAAGTTAAATAGCTGACGCAGCTTATCACACAGGTTTGCATGAACCACAGTGTCAAATGCCTTCGAAAAATCTAGCAACACTAAAAAGGTCACCTTGTCTTCATCCATCTTTTGCCGTAAATCTTCGATGACGTTCACTAAGGAGGTTATACAACTATGGCCCTTCCTAAAACCCGATTGTAGTGTTGTCATCAGATTGTTGTGGTCAAGAAATAGGTTCATTTGTTTCTGCAAAATCCTTTCAAACGATTTCGAAAGAAAAGGTATTATTGAAATGGGTCTAAATTCGGTACCCTTTGCATTTTTTGGATTATCCGGTATTCACTATGTAATTTGTGAGCGCTTTCAACAACTTTCTTTAATTTAGTTATATAAATAGAAAAACATAACTGCGAAGTGGGTTTCTTCTTTTACAATATCATTTTCGATTATCCGGGATTTCCGATTTTTTGGTATGAGCTTGGTCTCGAGCACAACCCGGGTAATCGAGAGTTGACTGTATGTCCAATTGTAATGTACGTAATCGATTCTTTAGCGAAAAACTGAGCTTGCGGTTATTTTAACCTCACCTACTTAAGCTAAAATATCATTTTTGGTTGAAATCTTTAGACTTTTAGAGCCGTTTTCGAACAAAGCAAATTGGTATGAAAATTGTAAATGGGAAGTACCATTTACATTGAAGTTACCTTGCAAAAAAAAAAGGTCCCGAAGTGTAGGACCACAAACTCCAAATCCGAAGATTGAACTAAATCCGGGTAACCATAGGCTGTAGGAATCAGGAGCATAAGGACAGACAGACAGATAGTCGGACAGACGAACAAAATTTTGCGAGCCACTTTTTTGAGTTCGAATATCACAGTAATGTCAGAATTGATTAACATCTCGATTTTGAAATTTTGTACGAATACAATACATACATAGTATTTCTACTACTTATTCAAGAAAGTTAAAAATTATCTTGGACGGAAAAACGTTCTATAAAAAGGTTGATTCTTTAATTCTTCGTCGTTTTCTTCTTTTTTCTCCATATATTCTTCTTGAGATCTTCTTCGGAGCCTCGGATTTGTTTGAATTTGCACTCAGAACTGCTTTTTCATTTTGAGTTCATAAAAGGCCTAAGCCAGATCAAGTCGATTAACTTTTGAACCTAATTGATTTGGCACCCTGCACCAGAAATATGCCATCATAATACCATTTTATTACTTTTCGACCCGATTACGGCCTTTTTTTAAAAACCGATTTATATGAAAAACCGCCCAAATGAAAGGTGGACTTCCGCAGTTGAATACCCGCATGTGTTGTTACACCACAAACAATAAGAATTAACAAAAGGCAGAGTTTTTTTATGCTTTCGCCGATTCTAATAAAATGGCACTGAATAAAGTTCCACGTGATTTTCAGTATTTGTGGTTCCATGAGCTTACGTTGTTCATTATGTGATGTTAAACTTTTTACATCAGAAGTTAATTCATGTGATACACTGGTTTTTACTTTATGTTGTCATTTAGCAAAGTTAGTGTGGCATCATTTATTCAGTCTAAAATAAAATCCTTAAAAATGTAACTAGATTTATGACTTTTCTCTAGAACGTGGTTATATTTTGCCCTCAGCGGCCCATAGTACTACAAATCGATCGTTTGGAATGATTTCTGTTATAAAGAATCTAAGTAAATGAATGCATTCGCTTCTAGTGCCAATTTCACTGCCCCTTTCCTTCTAACTTTTGGGTTAGCATTAACTGACATTCATCTGTAAGTAAGGGCATCACTTATGCGGTTCTCTGTACTCCCATTAAAATATTGATTGTAGATCTTGGGGCAATAGTTTTCGCCTCTTTGCAGCAGTCTCCACTTATCTATAACAAAAAAGTGTCTTATTTCTGATGGCATTCGAAATAACATATCATCTCCTTTTGCGAACAAACAACGCACAAAAATTCCTCCGTCTTGTACCATAAGTCACAGTCAGTCAATTACTGGCAACGGATAGTATATGCACTAACTCTATTTACATGGATCGATGCCAAAACGCAGAGAAATCGAGGAGAAACAGTCCCATCCACGAGGCCCCTTGCCCCAATAGAACAGCAAATTGACTAACAACAAACCCAGCCAGGCACACCGCACCGGATGGACAAACATACAATTTTCAATGGCACCCAACAATGGTGTGGATAGTTTCTGCAAAACCACACACACATGCACAGATTGACAGCGTATACTCGCACTCCGGATCCTGGTACTGACTAACCACAGCGGCTGCCTTGACTATGCGAATTATGCTCTCGGCAGAGTATCCATCTCAATGTGTTGTGCATGTGTATAGGTGGGCTTAGCCTTGCAAATGCAATTTTTAAAGTTGCACTTTCCTGTTCCTGTTGGCAATGAACATTGTTTTTGTTGTGGATTGTCCCGTCGCGTATACTAAATGCATGCAACCAGTTTTTTTTTTTTTTACTGCGATGAGGTCGTTGGTATCCTTTTTTATCGGCACGACACTCACTCTCTCTTTTGTGTTTTGGTGTAAGTGTCGTATTGGAATACCGACTGGAGTTAGGAGTATGAGAGAATTTTTTGCAAATATTTTTTTTTTATGAACTAAATTACGATGCAGACGCTGCAGGCAAAACATCGAAAAAGACCCGAGACAGGGTAAGCTGACAGTCTACGAACTATACGAGTGTATGAAAAGAGCAGAAAAAAAAGAAAGAGAAAAAAACAACTTTTGCATTGAACTCCTTGTGCAGGATGCAAAGTGTGAAGTAAAAGTACCTTAAACTTCTTGAAAAGAGTGTCGGTGTAGAATTTCACACGCTGAATGGGATTAGAGTCTAAAGCTGAACAAATGGGTAGTAGAAAGACGAGAAAGGGAAAGTCGATCCATTAGGTGTGAATTGAAGGAAATCACAATGCACAGGAAGAAATTGAGTGGTATAATGGATTTAGCACAGTAATATACGAGGAGCTAATTATCAGGAACAATTGGATTGTGCTTGAATGGGCTTAGCTCGCACGAGTGTCTTTAAAGTTTTCATTTTGTTGTCGGTGGCCAATGATGCTTGATGCGAAGTTAATGAGAAAGAGGTGAGTGGAAGTTTTTTTTTTTTTGTCACCTTTGGTGGTAATTACCAAAGTTGAGTCGAGAAAACGGGGTAAACGACAGTGTATTCTCGTTGAAGACAAAGTCACTAGGGCGTATACGTAATAAAATCAAAATTGCTTTCAGGTGTTCTGTCCCCCAAAGGTGGTTGGTTCTCACCAAAAACTTGTTATTTTTATATCTCAATTTGTATGCATATATTTGTATTACTAGCGACATCGACTTTTTTTTTATAAGAAAAATAAACTTTTGATAGGAGAAGATTCCTCGTTTTTAGCGCAGTTTTGAAATGCCTTTTTAAAGATTACAAATTTGAAAACTTAGGCAAGAAATTTCCCAAAGTGCTGTGCACAGTACCAGTGCTTAAATATTGAGCTTCTTTTATAAACAACCCTTCTTTTTCAATGCGGACGTGGGCAAGTTGTCCAATGACCGATATTTTCGCGTTCAATGAGAAATTTGTTTTCAGTATACGTTGGAAGATAGGGGTTTTCCAATAAGAGGTGTTGTTTTGGTATTCAAAGAAAAATGTCATTTTTTGAGATAAATGATCGGATGTTTATTTCATAACAAAGAGGAAGGTATGCCGTTAATAATGAAAAGCAACATCAGCCAAATGGCCACCATGAGCACGCATACAGGACCATATCCTTTCACAAACACACCTCGTATTGAAAAACCCTTTAGAAGGACTCGTGCCTAAATAGCTTCTACAACTTCTTGAACTAGTGATCTTATATTGGAGATCAAATCGACAACGTTAGGTACCGAGCAAAAATGTTTCTAGAAACGAAGCTTATTTACAGTTTCAGTCTATCAGAAAAGGGAGCTTTCCATTTTACAATAATTGCAATTGCAATAAGTTAAATTTCAGTATGTAGCTTCATAAGTTTTTTGTTGTCGATACATTTAAGTTATATGTAGGCGCAGTGGCTAAGTGATTAGTGTGTTGGACTACTAAGCGTGGGGTCCCAGGTTCGAATCCTGCAAAAACCCATATTCCCACTTAGGGTTTTTTCCACTGCGCCACCTCTCGCGGGTCCCTCCAGACCTGTTGCGCCAAGTATTTATTTATTTATTAAATAAAAAAGAGTCGCAAACAAGCTGTCGCGTCGGTGGGAAAATCTCACTTAAAATACATAGTTGTGAGAAACAGTAGCATTTCACAGGAGCTGCTTTCTTCCGAAAATCTCCGAAAAAAAAACCTGTACCTCGGCGACTGTTTGCATCCTTGTCTGACATGTCATTTTATGCACTCTGAAAAATTGCCATTAAATCTCATTTCGAAAAATCTCTTTTGTGCCTTTAAATATTTGCATCAATCAATCTGTCAGTGCCTCTCGTCGCACCTTCTGTTTGCAATAACACATTTCGCCCCCATCGTCGCCGACCTGACTCAGTCAGTAGGGAAAAGTGATTTTACACCGTTGGGCCGGTCGTGTACTCGTAATGCCATGCGAATCACTTCGCAGTGTTAAGTGCCCATTGTCTGCCGCCTACGGGTATTTTTCAAGTTCAATATTTTATTTCGCTTTTATCGGTTTTTCGTTCTTTCTTTTTTTGCACCATTCAATTCAGCTGGCAGTAATATCAGTTGAACAATTTAATTGCAGCAATATTTACACCACAGACATCAGATCCATTCCAGAGCCACCCTATGCGGAGCTACCACCCATTTGGTGAGTCATATAGTGTGGCTTTTGCGTGGCAGTCAGCACATATCGAATATCATAACCCCAACATCAGCCACTCGTCAAGAGTATAGCAACAGTGTCAGTGTGGCTCGTCGGGTAGGAGGAAGGACATCGAGGTATGTCTGGCCTCTGTGGAAAATCCATACATACGTATGCTGATACATATTGATGAATTGCCTGGCCATAGGGCGACTGTCGTCTCGTTATTATGTTCGCAATCAAGAAATCGCAATATGTTGCATGGAGAGTACATTATTTGTTGCTGCTGATGTTGTTGTTGTTTTTGTTGTTTGGTGGTGCTTTTATTGATACCGGGACTAAAATTGCCACGGTATAATAAAATGTGGTTTCTATACTTCGTACAGTACGCCACTTGATTTCATCTTGATTGGAAACGGAAAAACTGTACACATTTATATGGAGCATGTAACAACAGACGCACACGATAAACACATTGTAACAACGCGCCGTCAGCGCGCAGTCACTCCTTCGTCGAGACCCAGACTGTTGGCCATATCGATGGTGATGATGGAAATACAAACGCGCCAAAAACGGTGTGTAACAACAAACGCGCTGGGGCTCGTAGTACTCCTACGTATATAGTTCTTCCTGGAGGGGTGTTTTTCCATACAAAATTCCTGAATTATTAAGTGATTTCAGTTTCGCTGTTGCAATTGATATCGGCGTGGTTTATGACTGGAATAGAACACTGTGCAGTGTGCACATTGAAAATATGCTACATATCGTTATGTGTTGTGAATGTGGTCAGACTCTTGGAACAATCGCGAAAACCATCGTTATGTCATTATTTAGGAGTTCATTGTACGTGAAGCGAACACCGGGTTGATGCGGCTGCCAATTCCCCATGAAGTAGTATATATACTGGAAGCAATTCATAGACTTATCACTTATCGAATCAGGGTATAATGAAGTAAGTGTGTGAGCTCATTAGCATATGAAAAATATATGCAGTTGAGTTTACTCTAGCGTGTATACCAGATACACCCAATTGTACGAGTTTTTAAAAACGTTAATCGGTTCAAAATATAAAGCATAGAAGCTTCCTGAAGATCTTGGCCCTAGCTTTCTCCATATAATGTCCCTATATCAAAATTATTGTTTACTAGCTATGCTCGCAACTTTGTTGACATAAGGAACCCCATCCAAAAAGCGATCAAGATTATTAGTTACCAATATTTTTAAACCGTGCTAGACTTTGTCCTGTAGCTCAACTTTTGAATGAAGTAGAAAGCTGATTGAAAGTTAAAATATTCGAGCAATTGTTGGCCTTCTCATGAGTTTTTTTTTATGATTGGTTAATAATTAGTTGAGTAAAATCAAAGACAGTACACAGAGCGAAAAATGACTATATAAAATCAATAATATTGCCTTATTGGACTGTTTTACTATGAAATCCGATCAAAACGAGTAAATAATGTGATATGTATTTCTATAGAGAAATATTATAGGTTTAATAAAGAAAATCTTATTAATCTTTTTTAAGAGTTTAACATATCATTTTTACGTGAAGAGTCGTATTAAATATGATAAATAATATGAAAATCTTGTTACTATTTGGCTACAAGAAGTAAATCTTACTAAACAAAAATTTTAAATTAAATCTTCTCAAAACTATAAGGTCTTTAAAATTTTAAAGAGATATCACACTCATTTTTACATTCCATCATATAATAATATGAAAACCTTATTAATATTTGGTTTTGAACAGACGAACTTATTAAAAGAGCGTCTTTAAACGTTAACATTCTTAGGTGAATAAAGTTTTCCTCTTAGAATTAAACGTGTTCTCAGATTTTATAAAAGTGTCGAACGGATTTATTCTCCGATTTCAATGCAAGTGCACTTGGCGAAAAGTAAAAGTAATATTAATTCGTAAAATATAAGTTAAGGTATACCTACTATACATAGATACGTACACAATACGGTTTAGGTAAAAAACATAAAATTGTAAATTGGATGAAGTAACTAATAGATATGAACTGGTAAGTACCAATACATTATGTATTTTAACGCGATCAATGTTAATAAAGATATTATAAATATTTCAAGTCACAGGTTGACATAAATTAGAAATAAAACGACGAAGGAAAAGCTTAACTGTTTGGTGAAAGACGGAATTTAAAATGGTAATCTTTTGTAAAAAATAAATCAAAATATTTAATCATTACATAATTCGATTTGTTCTTATTTCCTAATGACTACATCACGCCTCTGCAGCTGCATTCAATGCTTCCAGAAAGTGATAAGTTTTCCGGATTGTTGCTAAAACGTTTCCACATACTTTTCACTTAGTTTTCGTATTGGTTTAAGATGCCTTCATATCTATATTGAATAAGATGTCTTATTAAAAATATTTGACTTTCATATAGAAAATTCAGAAAGATTTAAATAAGATTTTCTCGATTATTTTAATACTACTTTTTTTTTTGGATGAAACCATAGAGAAATCGTATAACTTTTCTTCTATTTTAGGTGGTGGTATTCGCTCTGTGTAAGGCCAGACAAAATATACATGTTGGTCAAAAACGCCCACTAAAAGTAGGCGTGTCAGTGAACAAACTAGTCTATAGCTACGGTGACCATTTTTTAAATCACATGAAAGAGGACATGCATATTTCTTATCAAAGAAAGAAGGTTTATAGAAGCAAAAAAAGACATTTGGAGGTCAGTTTAGTAAAAAGTAGACAATTTACTGTTTTCTTTCAGTAAAAAATCAGAGAGGCCATAGTAGCGAAAAAGATACCTGGTAAAAATTCAGAGAGGCCATAGTAGGAAAAAAGAGGAAGGTTCCGGAGTTTTCACAACTCTACCGTTTTATTGCACCGTACTAATAAAAATTTTAGTCTCGACTTTAAATTTAGCTCACAACTACAAAATTTTGTATGGAGGATACAGCTGTTTTGAATTACAAAATTTTAAGGCTGAAACTAAAAGTTATATAGGTATGTCCAAATTTCGTGGAGACAGTTGGTGGACAATCGAATCAATCGTAATTCCAAAAGAAAAAATCGCGTTTATGATGAAAGTAAGTTCTACTCTGTAGGATAACCGACGTTTGAAATATTTGCCGCTTCTTACCAGTACATGACTTGTACGGTACCGCCGTTTTTATATTTGACTGTAGAAATCGCCTGATATTTTTGTGATATATTTCATGAGAAGCCGCTGCTTTTCCCATGGAGCGTTTTGAACCTTTTGCGAACTCTGGCTCGATTTCTATTAACTGCTGTCAACCTAAAAACTCGAAAAGAAGCCTCAAAAACATTTCAAACAACATTTTGGCGGGCGTTTTGTACTCCGACCACAGACCTGGTAATAGGTACCAACCGACGGCTGTACCTCGCATCAATTTCTCGTCTGGCAGTTTGGAGTGCAACGATGCCACATATTTATCAACACGGTTGCTTCGGGTTGATTGGGGGTCGTCTTCAAATATTTAATCCCGGGAAGTCTAGTTACCTTCCGGAATATTGTAGGTACTTTCAAGCTCCCAGCCCAAGTCAGTCGGAATATTTATAAAATAATCTGAATTTCTCTTGAGCAAAACTCTTGACACGGTTTCGGCACTGATTTCCGGCACCGAGAAAATTTGTCGATGCTTGTAAGAACATACCTTCTGATGATGGTATGGTTTAGTAGACCAATGAGATCCAAGTTAACATGTTCGAATCAACCTTCGGGCTGTGCATTGTTGCCTGTGGTAAACGGTTATACCTTTGAATTATTCCTCTTTGGCAGATGACTCGTGCTTTCCTGCCGTGTCGCTCCTACCTCTAGATGTTCTAAGATAGAAAGAGACTTCATGACCATATGTGACAACTGACAAATGGCCGCGTCTGGGGTCGCATTACGGTGAGTGAGTGACTGAATTTTGTGGATTCTTAAAGCAAAACAATAACAAATGCAGTCACTTAGCACTCGATCACGGATACACAGATCGTTGACACATACAATAAAGAGCTGACTTGGATTCTGGAAGATTATTCAGCTTTCGGGTTAGTGAATTCGAATCAAATTTATCTACTTCGACCTGTTCTTGAAATGCCTCGTCTCCAAATTCTCAGAAGCGATTGCATCCAAATTGAGAGCAAGTATGTGTTGACCTCTTTCACTCGGTATAAATAAATCAGCTACATTGCCGTTCTTTCCTTGAATAAACTGGATGTCGGTGCTGAACTGAGCGTTGAAATTGGTGGGCTTTGTCGTAGCGAAGAGGAGCGATTTGTGGCCCGTTTTGCTTCTTAATTCACTGCCCCCAATCATAATGATGTAATTGATTTATGCTCAAATAGATCGCCATAAGTTTTACAGTGTCTACCTGCCTTTCAGCGTAAATATTGCTGAATTTAGATGGACGCATCCAAAATCGTATTCGAGTGTCTTGGAGACATAGCTATATGTGTATATAACTTTGAGGTTTAATGAAAAGGGGGAAAACGAGGGACAAGCTTAAAAAGGGGAACAAATCAAAAACGAAAAAATATGAAAATAAATGAAAATTCTACTTGGGGGGGAAAATGATTGCTTTTGGTGATAAAAAAAAGGGGGAATCAGTTTTCAAAGTCGGAGAATGTCCTCCTCCACTGCGTTTTGCCTCTGAGATGAAAGTGCCGACTCTTTGGGCGAAAGCCTTTTTTCACAATTTTCTAACTAGGTCAATTCAGAAGGGACTGAAATTCACTCGAAGACTTTGCATTCAAAACGACCATAAAGATATTTTCAACTGTTTTTATTAACTTCCACTCTTATGCGTCATAAACCAGGACTGGGATCAAGAGAGTCTTACATAGAGTGTCCTTAGTGTTTCTTGACAAGACCTTATTTCACAATTGCCTTCTTTGTCTATATGGAAGGCTTAGGAAAAGTCGATTGCTATAGAACTAAATCTGGACCACTGACCAATGCGTCTCTGGTTTAATCCCTGGAAGGTTTTTTTTTCACCTCCCGCGAACATCGGACAAATATCCGATACCAGGGGTGGGATTCTGTAAAAAACGAAACGAAAAACGTTTTCGCTTTTCAAAAAACGATAGAAATCACGCGAAAGCGAAAGTTTGCTTCATGTAACTCCTTTCTTTTCCTTTTTCTCTTTCGCATGGGTTTAAGAAACAGTGTGACGAAGAAATTAAAGTTAAAGAAGCTGAATGTATCATAATGAGCATAGGACAGCCAACAGCAGACCGATGGTTTGAGTCAATTAGGTCAACATTGTAAATAATTTGAGAATTGACTGTCAGAATTCTAAACTATTCAATCATTTCAAAGGAGTCTGTTGATGAATTAGTGGTGTAGTTCGAGGTAGTTATCATTCCTACCAAAGTGAGTGTCTAAGAGTTGTTGTTAAGAGTTGTTCTCTCGAAAAACAACAATTCACAAACTGAAATTCGACATAATTTCCCAACAGAAATTGTCAGTAACATTTTCTTCCAGTTCTGATGGCCATTTTATCCATTGAGCACACAGAACGTTTTCCAATATATTATCAGTTTCGTGTAGTGTTTTCGACAAAGTACTTTGTG
Organism: Cheilosia urbana; assembly: GCA_946477585.1. NCBI lineage: Eukaryota > Metazoa > Arthropoda > Insecta > Diptera > Syrphidae > Cheilosia > Cheilosia urbana. Next base: position 71,778,237 of record OX297855.1, read on the forward strand.
CGAGAGGAAAAGCAAAATCGTTGCCTTAAAATAGGAAGGACGTATGTGTTTCGTGTTCCTGTACGAAGGCAAATGTTGTCCAGCACATACCTAAAAGCGCTTTTATTCAACCCAAAACGTTGAAGAAAACTAAATAAAAAATTGAGAACATGTAAACTTACACTTCAATACACATCAATAAAGCAAACCTTTCAACGGGCAGCGTAAGAGGATTGGAATAATCCCGGAGATGTTTTCGGATTTTTCTTAGATTTGATCTTCTACATCGCTATCATCGCTATCACTTGCTATTAATAAATAATTCGCCAGCATATTTTGTATCAAATAAATAACACAACCACCAATTTAGCAATCAAAGAAAATGAGAAACGTCAATGAATAAGCTGTCGTTTTTTTTTCTTTTCGCACTGAACGAAAATGTCATTCGTTTTTAGAGTTACATGAAGCAAAATAAACGAAAACGTAAACGAAGTGGCTTTCGTTTTTTTGATTTCCTGCAAACGAAAATTCCTTTCGTTTTTGTAGTTACATGCAACAAAACGTTCGTGCAAACGAAAACGATCGAACGTTTTCATCTTACAGAATCCCACCCCAGTATTATCCTAGGAAAAGCTCCTAAATTCAGCCGTTCAGCACTTCGTTCATTCGAAAAAATAAATAAATAAACATTCTCACAAATACAAACAAATGGCTGAAAAAAAGACAGGCCCAGGGTCTTATACGGATCTTAAGGGCCAAAAATTTTTTTTTTTTTTTTTTTTTCAATTTTTGTTAAAACATTCCAATTTTAACACAGGGCATAGGAAACCTTAAAAGAAAAAACGAAACTGATCCCCAATTTTAAGCGATTCAAGTGCATTCTGAAAGTCTGTTTTTTCGAAAAGCCAGGGCAGTATATCCTAATCCTGGTAAAATGGCAAACAAACGTGAGTAACAATTGGCTGTTTAGTTGACTGTCGCTAGAAAAATGTTTGCCCATTCGAAAATGAAACCTTTTTAAGAACATTTGACCCTCAAGCTGTCGAAAAAAAAAAAAAAAAAAAAAAAAACTGTATTGCTTGAAATGTCCTCCCTCACGCCAATTAAATATCAATTTCTCTCCTAAAATTCGATTGAATAAACCTTCCGTCATCACACCTCATTGTCCAACTCGAATAGCAGCACCGGATGTCTAGGTCTACTTAGAGATCTCATGTGTCTGACTCGCATATATGGGCTGTGATTATGTATGTGGATTGACTCCGAAAATAGAGCACGAAAAATCTTTTTGTCTTCCCGTTTGATTCTTGTGTGTGTTATATGTGTGTGTATGCCACTTTAACTATTCGAATCTAATCCAATTGATGTCTATCCCCATGCGAAGTGTATTGGTCCCGTCTCAGAGGAGACAATAAAACTGAACTGGCATTTCCATAACCCTGTTCCGCAGATCCACACCCAATGTGTGTGTGACATATCACCAAATCCACTATAAATTCGGTTGCTGTCAGATAGAAAATTATCTCATGGATACTTTTCCGGTGGTATGACCATTTGGAAATGGAATTTATATGCTGGTTTTGTCCGGGTGGTGGCTGGTTTCCGATTTGCGTGTGGGCTGATGCTCGTTTCCTTTGTAATGGGTAACATTTCTCTTGCACGACGATAGATAGTTTCTCTGGCATTAAATTTTCCTCGAGTCAGGAGATTTCGAATTGGGTGTCATTAGTTTCGGATTCCGTCTGTAGATGGAGTGCACTTCTTTGTGTTGGCATATGAGAGGGGGTGGATATCATTTTTGCATTGTAAACAAAAAACAAATACGAAGGGATTCATAGTAGCTTTTCGTTTTTCGTGTACTTATCGCTAGCGTAATTTATTTTTAAGGCAAAGGTACGTTTAAATTTTATATATGGAGTTGTGTCAAAACACAAATTCAATAGATTTGCAAATTCCTCTGCCCATCCCCAATGCCCATATGTTTTCTTTCCGCACATTTAGACTGAGGATGATTTGGAAATAATCTCCTACCAAAATATCTGGCTGACAAAGCTCGTCTGGAAATTTATATCACTGGCAGGATTTATACATTAAATCTCGTGAGCATTTGGAATTTTAATCTCGGCCGTGATTCATCGAATTATGAGTGGAAGAAATGATAATAAGAAATAATTGAAACGTGTATATTTTATAGTCAATCAATCAATCAGTTCATCAACCTCGGCATAGCCAACGAACCTCTTCCATCTCCGTCGGTCTGCATAGCTAGATATATATTAACTGAGGTCGCATATCTTCTTTGGATGGCCTAAGGTGTAAAGCAGTCTTTTGGTATTATTTTTGTGTTTTTTTTTTTTTTTTGTGCCAAAGATCCATAGGCTGACGGCAGGTTACGCATTTCTTTTGAAAATAGAGGAAAGATCAAGATCTTCTCGAATTCGACGAGAAGAGTATAGAGGGGCTTGAACTATGCTGTTTGCCTCGAGAATAAAAGCCACGACAAAAATTGTCTTATACCTTTAAATTTTCTTTTTGTTGGTGTCTTCACTATAATTTCACCCTGGGGCTGAATTTGTACTACTTACTAGCTGAGGTTATGTAAAAAAGGGGTATAAGATTAAGGTCTCATCGGCACTAAGCCGATTGGCATATACCTAGTATTTGTGTGAAATTTTGATCGGATTGCAGGTCGTCGCAGAATCTGCAAGTGTTCGTGGTTGTCAGTCTTGACAGGATTCCTACCAGTATACTGAGTTGTTTCCTACCTAGTTTTAGACTTTCCCGAGATCTCTTGTTGTCCAGTTGTGGCCAAAGTGCCGTGGACAATTTATGCCCGTTGGTGTTTGGCAGAATATTATTTTCTTTAATTTTTTTTGGGGGGAGATATTTTTAATTTATTTTTTTATTTAAAATTAATATTTATTTCATGTGTTTTTATTTGAGTACACCTTAATTTTTACTAGCTTGCATTGTCAAGGGCGGGATCCGCCCATTTCTTTGATTTGAACGGAAACTTATTGCAGTTTAAGCTTCACTAATTGTTGAAGGTTCGGTATTAATTTAAGTCCTTTAAGATTCTATATAGAAAAAAAAATACGGATAACAAGTTGACCATCTCGGGTCGCCGCCAAACAAAGTTCTTTAAATCTGTTTAGTAGTGCAGAATGTTTTGTGTTATTGTTTCAGCCGGTAAATTCGTTGAATAGTAATGTTTACCCTCTTCTGATACCTCTTAATATATGCCTTCTTTCAGCCTGAATTCGCCGTTATGAGGGTATCCAGTCAAGTGGAGTTAGAGGCCTAAACTTGCGGAGGTTATATTAGGTTGCGTGAGTAGAAATCTCGTGGATATAGCTGAGACTATGGGCCTTAGCAATAAACATTTTTAGGTTCGACTCTAAATCTTAATAGTTCACGGTGGCTATATTTTTCATACAAATTTTGCAATTGTGAGCTTCCGTAAATTTAAAGTCGAAACTAAGAATGTTTATTTCTAAGGCCCTATATATTTGAGTTAATATTTTAGCCGAGAACTGATTTTGATGTACCTAATGTATACCTTTTTTTGTAGGCGCAGTGGCTTAGTGGTTAGTGTGTTGGACTACTAAGCGAGGGGTCGAACCCGCAAATACCCAAACTCCAACTTAGGTTTTTTTTTTTCCACTGCGCCACCTCTCGCGAACGTCTGGCAAACATCCGAGAGCATAACTGTTTTGAAAGAGTTCCTCAATTAGCCGTTTGGAGTCGGCATAAAATTGTATATCCCTTCCATTCGTTCCAAAAATGAAAAACTCACACAAAACGAATGGTTGTGGGAAGCTAGGCCTAGGGTCCCTCCGGACCTGTTGCGCCAACTATTTATTTATTTATTTTATACCTTTTTTTGGTACGTCGTATATCCCATCTTGCAGTGTTTTACTCACTCTACGCAAATCAGTCAATCAGTTCAATCTCGTCCCGCTGTAACATCTCTCACGGCGATAAGCTGCGTATGAGCTTTCCGATATTCGCTTCGTATTTTTTTGAACTTGCCTGTGATAGGTTCGTATTGGAATTGCAAATAATTGTGCTAGTTTTTTTTTTTTTTTGTGGAATTGAGCACAGTTTTAAAATTTGAGATAAAATTGGACGTTCCTTCTTAGCCAAAAAATAAAAACTCACATGGGAAGTGCCCCGCCCCATTTTTCCAATCTCATATTCCATTTAGTTCTTTGTTTGGCCAATGTACATCAGTCTTTCAAATTTTACAACCTCAAAACTATCATCAGTGTTGAGAAATAGAGTTGGCAATATTTATTTTGTGTTGTATGGGAGGTGCCACGCCCATTTTTTAAATTAATTTTTATTTTACTATGTTTTATTTCCAGGCGCGTATTCAAATGCAGCGTTGTGTCAACATTTCAAGTGATCCGACGGGCAGGTTGAATTTTTATAAATAAGAATAAATAAGGAATTTAAGGAATTTTCAAAAATAGTTTCCATGATATACACGGTAGGTATGTTATGTAATATTAAAAACAAAAGTATCAAATTTGCAGTTGTATAAATGTTGTAGTGAAACATTTGTACTGAGTTTTACAGGTGACTCTATTTGTAAAACTGTAAACTGTTACTCGTATTTTCACGAAACAGAGGCCAGTCATCTAGAACTATTTTGCCGGACATACTGTAACCGTCCTACGTAGTAAGCAAAAACAAAAATCACTCGAGATTTTAATACGGATTTGCCCCAAAACCCTTGTACTCTCATATCCAATCGCTTCTAGCCGTGTTATATGAATAGGTCTTACTTATTTTGGGAATAAATTTACCATCCCTGTCCTGTGTTTTGTAGATAAAATATTTTGTAACAGAAAGTTCTAAAATTGATTTATGACTCTCTCAATGTGAGTTCGTTTCGGATTAGAAGGGTTGGCATAATAACTTTCCCGGACATACTCAACCTTCCCTACACTAACTACCACGAAGGAGCTTCGTGGGTGATCTAAATATTTGATTAGGCTACACGTCCGGCAAAGTTCAATGTGCACATAGACAAATCGGAGAGCACCCCCTTAACCAGAATAATTACATGAAAATCGAACTTTAATATTCGCAACCATATGTCATCCATGGGGGGTTCAATTGGCCAGTATTCCCATAACTTAGTCGTGTTTCTCTAACGGCAGCCGCTGTGAGGTGGGGCACAGAAATGTGATTAAAAAGTCGTTCACTTCCTTTGCTGGAGGGCTGTACAAAATATAGGTGGTACATGTGTTGTAGGAAAGGTACTTGAGGTAGCCTGTCATATCATAAGTGAATGTCTGACAAGTTTTTGGGTTGGCGGCGGCACCGTTCTGTTTCATTCGTTTGTTAAGTGCAGTCACGCAAAGTAAAAGTTTCTTGCGGAATATTTTTTCCCATTTAATGTTGTTTTTTTTTATGAATTTTTCATTAAGTTGTGGAAAATTGAACAAGGGTTGCATGAAATTGAAAATGCAGTATACAAGAGTGAGTTGATACCACAGTGGCAGTCGTATATGTGGAAATATAATTCAACCAATTTGTGCGGGGCAAGTGAGCGGGGGAATTCTGTTGATTTATGTCTGCATATATGAAAATTGGAGGACATGAAGGAAAAACCCTTCATGTGTAAGAATTTTACAATCTATCTGCAGTTGAAGGTACGTTTGGTGTATATCGGTGAATGCTTGCACGAAAGTGCTGGAATTAAAATGCAGGAGTGTGCGAGCCTGCATGTTGGGGAATTATTTTGATTAGATGGGCTATATCTGTCGCGGTAAAAGAAGATATTATGCAAATGGAAGACTTTGTCTTGATGGTGTGTTTATTTAGTTTCGGAATGTATTTTGTGCAACGGAATATGTCAAAAGTGATGGGGTAATGGCTTGAGTAGAAGTTGGTTCTGGGAGAAGTCTGATTACCTTAAAGGAGCGAAATGTGCTTGTGCAATGACAAGAGGTTATTCCTTTACTTAAAAAAAAATAAATTAAAACAAATTTATGGGGTGTATTATTCTTACGCTGAATATTTGATTCTTGAAAACTTCAAAACGAGTTCTTATTATAAAAATGAATAGTCAAAGAAAGAGTTGTTAGCTTGCAATTCTTTCCTTAAAATTTCCAAATTGTACGAACAGTGGGCGGAGCTCTTACCTACTGACAAACGTTATAGCTGATAAGTAAACCGTCGGCAACTAAAATTCCATGTATCCTATCCTTTGTTTTTGGAATAGAAAACTTCTTTTCGGAGTCAGCGACACTAAGTTTCCCTTAAAGTTCTGTCTTCGACCGAGTATAGAGGCATTCAAATCAACGGACTCTGATTAACAACGACTCTTAGCAATAGAAAAGCAAAAGTCCGGTAACCATCAAGTTAAGTTAAGTCAAGCTAAGCCCTTCTTTGGTAGTAGAGGCCATTTATATTCACGAATTGAAAAATCATACAGATGACTGATTTGAAGGTAGTGCAATTTGGTTTTAAAAATGTTCTTAAACAAATCGTCTGTACATCTATACCGTGAAAATTCATAAAGCTTCAGGAGAACGCATCTTAATTATACAAGGTGGCGCAAAAATAACCTTCCAATGTTTTTTGGCTGTGATTTAAAAAAAAAAAAAAGAAAAACTTTGATTCTTCTTGTGGATTATTTTTATTTGGTAGTGTAGCGTAACATTGTTTATTAACGTGTATTTCGCATGTGTTTACTACACAAATGTCAAAACAGAACTGACATTAGGCCAATCGCAAAATTTATAGCATTTTCTGAAAGGAGGATTACATTTGCGCCACCTTGTATAACTTAACATTGAAAATATGCCATACCTAAGCCCAGTTAGCACGGTCCAGTGGCAGGTTCAGTAGAGCGAGATAGGTCTACGATTCGCGATAACCTCGGAATGTATATATAATATATAATATATAAATGTGGAAGTCAACCATTGGTTTTGTGTGAGTTTTTATTTTTGCGAAGAATGGAAGGACCTATTGCTGAGTCCGAAAACAATTAAATCTAATTTAAAATTAACATTTATTTTATTCTAGCTTACTGGCTCTTAGAGAGCGATCTGAACTTAACCATATCCTTAAAATTAATGTCTTTCGGCCTTAAATTTATCTATATTTTTTTTCATTTGTTTTTTTTTTTTTTAAATTTGTTTTGATTTTTATTTTTCAAGAATCTTTAGAAAACTTAAATTCTTAATTATTTATTTATTAAAAACAACTTAAAACTACCTGTACTACTTAACCTAAATTACCTATAATCGGGGTGGTGAGGTGGTTGCCTGTAGGCCGCCAACAGTGATTCATTCGCGCCGCCAAGACTCGAGCGAGGCCATTAACGCCGGACAAGTCTCTAAAGCACTCTTTCACGTTTGCTAGCCCGGTCCCTTTCAAAGACCCCCTAAACTCTAAACCTAAGCCTACTAACTTATATCTAGCTTAAAACTAAGAAGAAATACTACATAAGCAGCGCACCGGCCCGGGAGAGCGTGTCAACCCCCACGTCTTCGTCAAGCCGCCGAATGGCTGTATTAATTGACTTATGCATGAGAGTTATACTCTTGGAGATAGTGCAGCTAAAAAAAAACTATTGATTTGGTTTCGGGTTTTCCTTGGATTGGACCTGAAACCCCTCGCTCAATAGTTCAGCACAGCAACCACACTGAGCCACTGCCACACTTCATAGTATTTTTAAAAATAATAACAAAACAAGCAATAAATACAACAACCGAAGTTTGAGAATCCTCTTAATCACGATCGTTTCCAACCGTTTCAAGTGCATTTTCCATAATTTTGAATATTCCGTCGCTGGCAATATTAAGGAATTGATCCAACTACTTCATCCTAGGTCTACATCTAGCAGATTATAGAACGCTTTTGAAGTGACTCTATAGTTTTGACTGCTCCGCTCTGAGAGTTTGCCACTGAATATCTACCGCTACGAAATTTGTGTGCTTATGGTTATGCTTTATACGAATTGAGGCATTGGAATTGGAATTGAACAACTCACAGAAGTAGGTACATGCAAGAGTTTGTTAGCAGCTTCAATAGGTTGCCCAATCAATGATGTTCGACACTATATTATTTACTTTATATTTTAAATAGAATTACATTTTTATTTTTTATTTAAATTACATTGAGCATTGACCACTGAACGTTTTAAGTTGCAACTCTAAATTTAAGTAGTTCACAGTGGCTATATTTTCCATACAAATTTATCAATTGTAGGCTTCCGTAAATTTTAAGTCGAGACTATAAAATTTATTATTACGGCGCATTGTTTCAATTGATTAACGTGAGTTTGTGCACTAGTGTTCGAGTTGGAAAACTTGTTTTTTTTTTTTAACTAAAAAGTTGAATAACCAGTTGAGCAAATTTGATTTACATGTTGCGCACGTAAAATGGACGACCGGTATCATAATATCCTTTTTGGTAACCTTAAAAGGAGCTTCCGCAGACAAAAATACATTTATAGTCATTCTGTGAACGTAAGAAACGCTGCGAGTAACTTATACTTAAGAATGAGATGCCTAATGTAGAGATTCTGCGTTCTGTTCGTAACTAAATGATCCACTATTGAGCATGACAATCGAGTATGAAATAAATTTGTGTGTTATTTTAAAATGCTGTTGCATAATCGATCGATCCTCCAAAGTTATATTTGCCAGTGCAAATTTTTTGTTCTAATATATTTTGTACTACATATAGGTATATTCATTTACAAAACAAACCTTTAAAAAAATTTTAATGCCAGTTTCATTCAGAAAAGGTTTTGTGTAAAAGTTCCTTAAAAATCGTTCAGGATTTAGTTCATCAAAGTTGCGTAAAGGCTGTGTATTTATTTGCCGTACACTTTACCATTTCCACAAACATAGATACTTACTTTACCATTCGGAAAACCAAACTTACAAGTCCGCGTTTTAAATTCGAAATTCCTACGTTTAAGTCGTAGGCGCAGTCGTTTAGTGGTTATTGTGTTGAACTATTAAACAAGGGGTCAATTCCCGAAAAAAAAAAAAAAAAAAAAAAAAAAAAATCGATCTTAAGGTTTATTTCCACTGCGCCACCTCTTGCGAGCGTCGATAAAAACATGTGTGCTGGTAAGGCCCGTTATCTACTTAGACTTACATTTTTTTGAATCGCCATTTTTACCTTTCTCCATTACGTAGTATCAGAAAAATATTGTTATCTATTCGTCCGTTCGTAAATAGGCAATCAGTACACTTCTTAAGCTATTCATATATTTTCGAAGAGTAAATTGTGTTGCCATGCCCACTTACTTACTTACTTACTTAGGTGGCGCTACAGTCCGGGGTGGACCTGGGCCTCAACCAATACGCCTCTCCAGTTAGCGCGATCTTTGGCTAACTGCCTCCAGTTGCGCACTCCAAGTTGGTTGAGGTCCCCTTCCACTTGCGCGCGCCACCTAAGGCGAGGTCTTCCTCTACTGCGTTGTCCCTCCGGACTAGAATCGAAGACTCTTCGGGCCGGAGCGTTGGTGTCCATTCGCTCTACATGTCCCAGCCATCTTAGACGACTGATGCGTACTTTTCTGACTAGGTCGATGTCGCTGTACAGCTCGTAGAGTTCGCTGTTAAATGTTCTCCTCCAAAGCCCGTCAACGCAAACGGGACCAAAAATCACTCGAAGAATTTTGCTAGGGTCCATGCTTCTGCGCCATATAGCAGGACAGGGATGATGAGAGTCTTATATAGAATCTCCTTAGTGCTTCTTGACAAGGCCTTACTAATCAATTGCCGTCTTAGGCCAAAGAAACAGCGGTTGGCAAGTGTGATTCTTCGTTTGATTTCTGATTGGATGTCGTTATCAGAGTTTATAGCGGAGCCGAGGTAGACAAAGTCCCTAACTACCTCAAAGTTATAGCTGTCTATCGTGACGTTCTGTCCGATTCTTCGATGTTGTGTGTCCCTTCTTGTTGACAGCATATATTTTGTTTTACCCTCATTCACCACTAAACCCATTTTTTCCGCTTCTGTACTAATACTTGCAAACGCACCAGTGACAGCTCGCTGTGTTGTACCAACAATGTCAATGTCGTCAGCGTATGCAAGCAGTTGCACAGACTTATGGAAAATTCTGCCTCTGGTGTTGGCTTGTGAGTTTCGCACAATTTTCTCAAGAATGATGTTGAAGAAGTCACATGACAGCCAGCGCGTAACCTTGTCTAAATCCTTTTTTGACATCAAAGGTCTCGGTGAGATTGTTTCCGACCTTTACGGAGCAGCGAGCGTTCTCCATCGTCATTCTGCACAATCTGACAAGTTTGGCAGTGATGCTAAAACTAGACATGGCTCTGTATAGCTCGTCTCTATAAACGCTGTCATATGCGGCCTTAAAATCGATAAAAAGATGGTGAGTATCGATCTGGTATTCTTGGGTTTTTTCCAGGATCTGCCGTAGTGTGAATATTTGATCGGTCGTGGACTTACCGGGCCTAAAACCGCACTGATAGGGACCTATCAGATCGTTGACGAATGGTTTCAGGCGTTCACACAATACAGCAGACATGATCTTATACGCAGTGTTCAGGAGACTGATGCCTCTGTAGTTGGCGCAGTTTAGAGGGTCTCCTTTCTTGCCCACTTGGCCACTTGGCCTGCTTTTATCATAGTTTCAACGAAATGCGGGCAGCCGTTTAGGCAGACAGAATTTTGCGACTCACTTTTTTGAGTTCGTCTGTATCATCGTAATGTCAGAATTGATGACCATCTCAAGTTTGAAGTTTTGTACGAATACAATCTTTCCCTTACTACATAATGGAGAAACTTACAAATTTAAGGAGTAAAACAAGTTTCACTTAGTGGCCACAAATCACGTGAAATAACAAACAATCCAAGTAAACTTTAAAAGTCTTCTCTGTTTTATAACATTCGGCAAATCTTCCTTCCTTCTCTGATTTTAAACCCACCTCTATTGGACAACCACACGATTGCACAACGCAAATGTAAAAGTGACCTTCATTTACAAAACTCATTCCTTTCTGTAACTAGTAGATGATCATGCATTTCTTCCAAAACTAATGCTTAACGTCTTCATTAAGCTGAGCCTTTGAAGGATTAACCACGGTTTGGAATCAGAAAAACAGAATTTAGATCGCTGTATGACGAACTTTTTTCACAATATGTGCTTCGCAGTCTTTTCTTAAACGCTTATGCGTACTTTAACTCAAGTTAAATCGACGCGACGGTAGGATGAGCAATATTCGCCATTTATCACCAACGAGAAAGGGTTAATCCAAATTGTGAAGCTAACCCAGACTGATGAAATTTAGTGATCTTGTGATAGATTCAGTGTCGGGCTTAAGTTTACAAGATCCAGGATTCACTGCTCTATGACGGGCAAGGTTATTAAAATTAAATCTTATTTTATGTTTAGCCGGTTACCAGTATTTATCACTTCAACTTAAGGTCTCTAAAGTAGAACGTATTTTCCGCAACTTAACTACTCTCTTGTTTGCAACACTGTATGACGGAAAAGTTTAAGTAATACGACAAGAAACTCATAAATAAATTTTCCCAAAACTAGAGACAAAGAGAACGACCCCAGATGAAGCGAATAGCAATAATAATAATAATAAAACTAACCTCAGAGAAGGATGTCTATCTCTCTGAAGATTGTTATTCCGGCGCCAGTCAGTTCGAATGTACTCTGCTCCTCCCTATGTGTTTATACCCATCCGATAGCGGCAACCCCTAAGCCTCCGACAGACAATCCCAAACTCTGTAGAGTTGTAATAAAATGTCAGCATGCTGTGGAAAGTAGTATCGAATGAAATTCTCTATGTATTCGCATGCCGTGCTGATGTATCACGTTCCATGTGTAAAAGTAGTCAAGCGGAGCGACAGTTACTGCCCATCCTATACCATGAATGGCATATCATGTGGATTTTTCGGGGGTAAATAGACCAAACGAAAGAACCCTGTCCCCAGCGCCCCTCCAGCAAAAGACCATCATCAGATGTTTACTGTAATGGAAGCTGTGACATTACATGGACTATATTTACACTTCTCAGCTGTGCATTTAAAAGCAGCTACACATGTGCAGGTGACCGGAGGGTGGCGGTGGTGGCTTTAATTGCCCGAGGAATTAGTATTAATTCGTGTTGTCCCTGATGGTGTGCTTGGGTGTGTGTGTGTTGCACGAAACGACTGCTTTTGTTTTATGGCTTGTCTGCAATTTTATGACGCCCGCCGTAGAGGTGAAGCTATTTTGATGACGGATTTTATGTGTCCGTAAACAATAAATGGATCATAACTGTGAAATAAACATGTTAACACATTTACGTGCATAAAGGTTCTCCAGAGTTGCTATATGATGTCCTCTATCGGATTAAGCGATCAAAGCCGCGGGGTAATTCGTAAGCTTAATGGTACCCGTTTTACGCTCACAAAGTACTTATACGTATGCAATGAAATTAGAAAGTGTTTTGTCAAAATCCAGCCAATGGATTCAATTAAATTAATTGGCGGTTACTGCTTATCGCTGAACGTAAAATGTTTACGACCCACCGTTGGTCTTAGCTTCTGGTTTTAATTTTGTTAAGTGTGACCCCGAAAAGTTCCATGTGGTTAAGCAGTCTTTATACGACAACTATATGAGTTGATGGGCTTGTGGATTGACAGTCGATGTGGGGAGTCTTTTATTGGTCACACTTAAATCAAAGTTAACGAACTTGGATTCCCAATCTGGGATTATGATTTTATGAAAAAAAAAAAAGAAAGTTGTATTCCCTTTATTCGTGTTAACTGCGAAATATTATACAGGTTTTTTTTAAACTGTTTAAACCATTCAGAACATCCAGTTCGATTATAGGGCTGTTAGTCGTTTGATGAATTGTAGAAAGGAGCCGACAGGCCAATAAGTATTCGGATGCTCCTATTGTCGCTGTACGAGTGCGGTAATTGAAACAGTGTCTGAACGAATACCTTCGAAAGGTGAAGATCCTTATGCAGGAAGTTGAAAATATCAACCAGATCCATGTCGAACCTAATTCGGGATGATATTCACATGAAGACCTATCGTCGATCAGAGGTCTGGGTCATCTTTTAGTTACTTAACTGAGAACAAATAGGATGGATAACAGATAAACGCCATTAAACTACTTTGTTTTCAAGAGAGGTTTTCAACAAATTAATTGAATAAATGTGTGCATTGTTATTAAAAGAAGGAAAAAAATGGTTTTAAACACTTGGTTTAAAGTTTCCATCATCCGATCCAGTTTGCGTAATGGTTTTGTTATGAGTCTCTCACCAAGGTGCCTCACATCTCTCCATTTATTCGAAAAACGTTTAAAAACGGGTGCAAAGATTACCAAGAAGATGTGCTAGGGGGTATTGGAAAGGAATATCCTATTCAATGGATAGAGAGATGCGTTTTTCAACAAGACTCTGCTCCGGCGCATAGAGCCAAAACCACAATCGTTTGGCTCAGGGAGTATATTCGTATTCGTGTTTTTACTTCATTAGAGGATTGACCTTTTGGGAAGTCCAGATCTAAATTCCTTAGATTAGCAACCCACTTCTGCCGTTGTGAGCCCTCACAAGTCACAAGCTCTTGTGAGGTTTATTGTGATTCGATAACATTTGCCGAATTCTACGATAATCCTCACAACAAAACTCACACAAAATTCACCACAGCATGGTTAATTTCAAAGTGGCAACAAAATGTCAATGAAAGTCCGAACTCGTACACGAAGTTAGTAAATACAAGGTGGGCCAAAAGAGATCACCCTATTGAAGATGCTCTTATTTTTGCAAATGGCCGCCAATGTCAGATCTGTTTTGACATTTGTGGACTAAACAGATGTAGAATACAAGTGAAAAACCATGGAGCGATACACTCCCCAAGAACGCGGAATAATCGTGTCTATTTTTTTGCGTAACAATTCGTCTGTAGTGTTGGCGCAGCGCGAATTCCGTCGCCGATTCCACGGCCGTCCGACACCGACTGCACAAACACTGCGCCGTTTGGCCACTAACCTTGAAGAGTATGGGACGACACGAGACGTTGCCAAGAGTGGCCGGCCCCGGAGCGCCCGTTGTGCCGTTGCGCTGTTGACGAGGATGACGAGCTGTCGCCGGAAATATCGACCAGACGCCGTGCCTCGCAATTAGCCATCACCCTATCGTCCCTAAGGCGAATTTTGGTCAAAGACTTGCGCATGTTCCCGTACAAAGTCCAGTCCGTGCGTAGGCTGCTGCCTATCGACCGCCAAACGCGTGTAACCTACGTCATTCTCAATTTATTTATTTTTTTTAAATTCATTTTTATTGAAAATTTTTAAATAAACTTACATGCTAGACAAAAACGATTAAATCTAATTTAAAACTAACATTTATCTTATTCTAGCTTACTGGCTCTAAACGAGCGCTCTAAACTTAACATAATCCTTAAAATTATTGCCTTTCGGCCTTAAATCTATCTATGTCTATGATTTGTTTTGTTTTTTATTTTTCAAGAAACTTTAGAAAACTTGAAATCTTTATTATTTGTTTTGCTTAAGACTACTTAAAACTACCTAAGCTACTTAACCTACATTACTTAATCAGGGTGGTGAGCAATCTTATCGATTGGTCACCATCCTGATCCCGTCCATGGTTGCCTGTCAGCCGCCAACAGGGGTTCATCCGCGCCGCCGATACCCGATCGAGGCCATAAACCTCGGTCAAGTCTCGGATGCACGCTTTCATGCTGGCTAGCCCAGCGCCTCCCAAAGACACCCTCTCTAACCCTAATCCTACCAACTTAAATCTAGCTTATAACTAAGGAGGATGCTACGTAAGTAGCGCACCGGCCCGGGAGCGTATCCACCCTCACCTCTTCTTCAAGCCACCAAAATTCGGTGAATTGCTTTACCGTATCGACCCTGTCCCGTTCTGCAATTGCGGTACTAAAACGGAGGAGCTCCTGAGCATTGGCGGCGGACCCGTCGTGGATGAGCCGCTTATCCCTCGCGCAGCGGTGACTGTGGTACAATACCGGCACACCATCCTTTGTCTGGACTAACCCTTTATGTCTACATGAAGAAATGCCTCAGGCGGAATAAAGCCAGACCGAAGCGTACTCTCGTGGTACATTAAATTGGGGTAGTAAGCCCCTGAGATCAGGTTATTATCACTGGCCATCGCCCTAGCAACGTGCCTCCGAATCACCTTAATAAGGAAATTGTCAATCCTATTCAGTCGAGCCCCATTGTATAAGGTCCTGTTGGGATAATATTTTATGTACTGAGACTCAGGAGTTCTAAACAACCCTAGACAGGCCCTGAGGCATTGCCTCTCAAACACCCGAATCTTTTCCATATAGGACGGCGCTATATTGAACCACATGGGGCAGCCATAAGCGATGATAGACCTTAGAGGGGCCACGTAGCAAATGACCTTCACCCTGGAGTCAAGTTGACTGCTGCGAAACAGTCGCCTTGTCAGAGCGTAGGCCCTCTTAGCCCCGGCAAGACAGGCATCTATATGTTTGTCAAAATACAGACACTGGTCGAGCCGGATGCCGAGATACCTGACCACGTTTTTCACCACCAATGGTCGTCCCTGCTGTCCAATAATTGTTAATTTTCACCAGTTGTTTCTGGTGTCCTTAGAGGCCCCAGCCAATGGAGTTCTGAACAGGATTGTTTCCGATTTTTGGAAATTGATTTTCAACTTCCAATCATCGCAATACCTCTTAATTTTCTCGAAGTCACGCTGCAGAAGGATGTTGATGACCTCGATTTTTGGTCCTGACCTGTACGCCACTAAATCGTCTGCGTACGCTATAGCGTGTCTGAGGGAACCCACCAGATCACTTGTGTAAATATTAAACAGGACCGGAGAATTCACTGCTCCCTGTTGTAAGCCGTTTTTAATTTCGAAAACCCTGCTCGAAGTCACGTTGCCAGCTTTGACAACGAACTTCTTTCCCCCGTCATTCTCAATCTCGAGGACGAAGTGAACGATTTTTCGACCAAAATCATAATGAGCGATGAGGCTCATTTCCACCTCAGCGGGTACGTGAACAAGCAAAACTATCGCTTCTGGGGCACCGAAAATCCACGAGTAATGCACGAGGAGCCATTGCACCCGCTCAAAGTTACTGCATGGTGCGCTGTTCACGCTGGAGGAGTCATCGGGCCATTTTTTTTGTTTTCGAGAACGCCGCTGGTCAAACGAAAACAGTGGACGGTGCGCGCTATGGGGCCATGTTAACCGAGTTTTTTCTGCCGCAATTGGACGAATTAGGACTGGAGGCCATGTGGTTCCAACAGGACGGAGCTACGGCACACAATGCGCGAGCCACAACCGATATTCTGAGGGCGGCGTTTCCGGGTCACTACGTGTGATCGCCTGTCAAGCGTTTGGTCACGTGGGCTGTTGCAGCGCACTCTTACGAAAGATACACGAGTGACCACCGTATGATAGATTTTTTGAGACGTCTCCATATCAAAATTTGCCACGAAAAATGGCACGTGTAATCGCAGCTTTACTGTTTATAGTCAAAACTGAAGAACAAGACTTCTCCTTTCTTTCTTATGTTCACAGGTAGGATTCAAAAACTCATAGTTCTGCGCTGGTATTGTTTTGTCAATGCGATTCACAATTCATCTATACAAAGGCGACCGAACATTCTCCGTTCTTTGTAAGAATACTTTTGCCACTTTGTTGCCTTCTTAGGTCTTAGAAACAGCGATTGACAAGAGTAAGATCTTTCCCCCGATGTTATTCTGCAAAGTAATAGCTCAGATAAATGAAGACTTTGAAGTTATATCAAGACTTCGTGATGTTTCGTCGAAGTCACATATGTTGGGATTTTTTCTCGATGACAGTATGTTCTTCATGTGTATTTATAATCAAATATCAAAAAGTTGAATTGTCTTTTCAAACCTACCTCTAATCTGGCATTGCATGTTCCGTAGAATCGCTTCAAGAAGGATGTAAGACAAGTTCCATTATAGCACGCCACCGTGTCGTAAGGGCTCCTCTACATTCGGTGGTGTTCCTACCGACTTTGATGGAACAGAGTGGCTTTGGAAATATGTCACTTTTTGCATTCTATCTTAGTCAATTTAAAAACCTTTGTCTAACTTGGTTTTTAACGTTTTTGATATAGTAAGCCAGTCAAGTTATTGGCAAAAGGCTTTAGACCTTCAACGAAATTTTATTCAGGCGACTTATTTGGCTGTAGTTGGAGCAGTTCAGGATACCATCTTTCTAGTGAATGGTTTCATTGATCAAAATATTGCAGATAAGATGATACAAGTTGGACGTTTACGTCCGTTTCTACTGTTATTTATTTTACCACTTGATGGATCGATGGTCTCCTGGTTTTTTGATCTCAGATCTTATAGACACCTTTTTAAGTAGCTCTGCTTGTGATCTGCAGCATTAATATGCATCGATCGTATCTACCAGCTGGGATTCATAATCCAACTAAGGGATCCTAGGTGAATCCCAGCACTTCTGCTATTCTTTTAGGGTTTTCAAAGACTACTGCCATACATCTTTTGTGGCTGTAGGAAATAAGGCCCCAATGAAATAAGGCCCCAAAAGAGAAAATGAAATAAGGCCCCAAATTTGGGGTGTTATTTCATAATGAAATAACACGCCAAATTCAAATATGTAATAAGGCCCCACTGCGATGAAATGAGGCCCCAAAATGAAAAGAAATAAGGCCCCAAATTTGTGGTTTATTTCATAATGAAATTAAAAATAATGAAAACTACTTTTCATTTAATATTGGATAAACTAGTTAAGATTAAAGGACCTTTTTATATACTCAACCTCGCACCCACCCCGCAATCTAACAGTAAACCCAAGCAGGGGGGTTGCAGGGGGGCAGCATGGCCCCCCATACGCATTCCATATCGGAAGGGTAACAATTAATAATAAAAACATAATTTTGGGGACTTATTTCATTTCTTCTTTTGGGGTCTTATTTCATAATGAAATAAGACCCCAATTTTCATTGAGAAATAAGGCCCCAAAAAAGGAAATAACACCCCAAATTCTATTAAAAATCGTTGTTGTTGTTTCCTGTATAATTTTTTGTGGCCTTGTTTCAATTTTCTTTTGGGGCCTTATTTCATTGGGGCTTTATTTCGCAGAGCCATCTTTTGTGCTTGAAGATGTTTTTTTTTTCGCCCCGCAGCAAAGTCTAATAATTGGTGTCGGTTTCCGGAGGTGTTGTCATGCTTTCTCAAAGTAGAACCACCAGAAGGCCCTGTCTTTATCCTGAGCCTAAGTTTAGCTTTATGTAATACTCTAACTCACTCGTGAACGGTGTTTTTTTAGAGGTTTGTTCCTTGAATAGGTCGCATTTTTTTCCAGCGACAACTAATTTGGCATGTGGCAGCTGATTTGTGTTCAATTGCCTGTAAGCATCATTATTAGCCTCATAATGAGTCGCTCTAAAAACTATTCGAAAATTAGGCTTCTAGACAACCGAGTTGCCTATAGTTGCCGAAATTATATTTAAAAAGCAGGGCCCGTGCAAGGATTTTTTTTGGATCGATCCTTTTTTCCAATCGATTTGAAAATGCGCAGGTTCGTTCCCTTGTTGGTAACTACGTTTGAGTGCCTTAGTAGTTAGTGTGTTGGACTACTAAGCGAGAGGTCCCAGGTTCGATTCCCGGAACAACTCAAATTTCTAATTATTAGTATAACTCTCATGAAAGAGCTTTTCAATTACCCGTTTGGAAAATTTCACATTGTATTCGTCTCGAAAACTAAAAACTCACGAGCTAGGTCTTATGGACTTACGGACCTGTTGAGTAACTATTTTATAATTTTTTGTTTACGTGTGGGTAATCCTTTGAAGAATAAAAAGCTTATTCGTAAATCGTAAGGTCTAAAGTATTTTATCGTCCCTCATCAGGGGTGTGATGGGTTCATATGAAAAACCCATGCTGTTACAACCGCTCTCAAAGTATCCCATTACAGTGTCGTATCGTAATCAACGAAACGAACAAACGAGTTCAGACTTCACAGTAGGTACGAGTATATACAGACTTGGCTCATTTGGCAAAGTTTCTCTCAAGGTAACTTCGCTCTACTTAAAGCTGTTTGTGTTTTTACTTTATACATTTCCTACTTTTGATCGACAGATTTTGCAAAATCATTATTCAGTCTACACATGCAAT
The DNA here is from genome assembly GCA_946477585.1 of Cheilosia urbana. Classification (NCBI taxonomy): domain Eukaryota; kingdom Metazoa; phylum Arthropoda; class Insecta; order Diptera; family Syrphidae; genus Cheilosia; species Cheilosia urbana. Next base: position 71,797,369 of record OX297855.1, read on the forward strand.
GTGTCCTACGCACACTGTGTAGGCATGCATACGACTGTGACACCATACTCGCAGTACGGTTTGTGCCAACTAAAAGCCTGTCATGTTGTTAACCGTAAATAAGGAACAGGATTTGCTTTGTTAATTTCCATATGTCGATTTGGTTGGCACGCAAAATAGTAAACGCACAAAACAGCTTTCCTTCCTGACAATCTTTGCCATAGACTGGCACTAAGCAGATAGCAGACATGACATTACTCCATTTACCAATCAAAAGGTGACTGGCAATCGCTTTCTACCATGACTCTTTGGTAGTTGTTGGACAGTTTTTGGTTGATGTGCGTGTGGGATTTACTTCGTATCTGGTGCGATGGCCGTTAATGGACAGCCGTATGATGTATCTAAGGCGGAAGTAATGCTGAAAGCATTAATCTCTTTCGAAAAGTAAAAAGTCTGAGATTTTATCGAACAATGGTGAACTGTTGCAAAAAAAAAAAAAAACTTGAATCATGCAAACCTATATCGAAAATTGATTATCGTGCTGGTTATGATGGACAGCGCTGATGTTGATGCAAATACTCGTAAATTTTGTAAAGTGCTATAAGTTATTAATGGTTTTCTTTTTTTTATATTTTCAGGACAACAGCAGTCGAAAGGTAAGTTTTGTGCGCTATGGGGCCATGTTAACCGAGTTTTTTCTGCCGCAATTGGACGAATTAGGACTGGAGGCCATGTGGTTCCAACAGGACGGAGCTACGGCACACAATGCGCGAGCCACAACCGATATTCTGAGGGCGGCGTTTCCGGGTCACTACGTGTGATCGCCTGTCAAGCGTTTGGTCACGTGGGCTGTTGCAGCGCACTCTTACGAAAGATACACGAGTGACCACCGTATGATAGATTTTTTGAGACGTCTCCATATCAAAATTTGCCACGAAAAATGGCACGTGTAATCGCAGCTTTACTGTTTATAGTCAAAACTGAAGAACAAGACTTCTCCTTTCTTTCTTATGTTCACAGGTAGGATTCAAAAACTCATAGTTCTGCGCTGGTATTGTTTTGTCAATGCGATTCACAATTCATCTATACAAAGGCGACCGAACATTCTCCGTTCTTTGTAAGAATACTTTTGCCACTTTGTTGCCTTCTTAGGTCTTAGAAACAGCGATTGACAAGAGTAAGATCTTTCCCCCGATGTTATTCTGCAAAGTAATAGCTCAGATAAATGAAGACTTTGAAGTTATATCAAGACTTCGTGATGTTTCGTCGAAGTCACATATGTTGGGATTTTTTCTCGATGACAGTATGTTCTTCATGTGTATTTATAATCAAATATCAAAAAGTTGAATTGTCTTTTCAAACCTACCTCTAATCTGGCATTGCATGTTCCGTAGAATCGCTTCAAGAAGGATGTAAGACAAGTTCCATTATAGCACGCCACCGTGTCGTAAGGGCTCCTCTACATTCGGTGGTGTTCCTACCGACTTTGATGGAACAGAGTGGCTTTGGAAATATGTCACTTTTTGCATTCTATCTTAGTCAATTTAAAAACCTTTGTCTAACTTGGTTTTTAACGTTTTTGATATAGTAAGCCAGTCAAGTTATTGGCAAAAGGCTTTAGACCTTCAACGAAATTTTATTCAGGCGACTTATTTGGCTGTAGTTGGAGCAGTTCAGGATACCATCTTTCTAGTGAATGGTTTCATTGATCAAAATATTGCAGATAAGATGATACAAGTTGGACGTTTACGTCCGTTTCTACTGTTATTTATTTTACCACTTGATGGATCGATGGTCTCCTGGTTTTTTGATCTCAGATCTTATAGACACCTTTTTAAGTAGCTCTGCTTGTGATCTGCAGCATTAATATGCATCGATCGTATCTACCAGCTGGGATTCATAATCCAACTAAGGGATCCTAGGTGAATCCCAGCACTTCTGCTATTCTTTTAGGGTTTTCAAAGACTACTGCCATACATCTTTTGTGGCTGTAGGAAATAAGGCCCCAATGAAATAAGGCCCCAAAAGAGAAAATGAAATAAGGCCCCAAATTTGGGGTGTTATTTCATAATGAAATAACACGCCAAATTCAAATATGTAATAAGGCCCCACTGCGATGAAATGAGGCCCCAAAATGAAAAGAAATAAGGCCCCAAATTTGTGGTTTATTTCATAATGAAATTAAAAATAATGAAAACTACTTTTCATTTAATATTGGATAAACTAGTTAAGATTAAAGGACCTTTTTATATACTCAACCTCGCACCCACCCCGCAATCTAACAGTAAACCCAAGCAGGGGGGTTGCAGGGGGGCAGCATGGCCCCCCATACGCATTCCATATCGGAAGGGTAACAATTAATAATAAAAACATAATTTTGGGGACTTATTTCATTTCTTCTTTTGGGGTCTTATTTCATAATGAAATAAGACCCCAATTTTCATTGAGAAATAAGGCCCCAAAAAAGGAAATAACACCCCAAATTCTATTAAAAATCGTTGTTGTTGTTTCCTGTATAATTTTTTGTGGCCTTGTTTCAATTTTCTTTTGGGGCCTTATTTCATTGGGGCTTTATTTCGCAGAGCCATCTTTTGTGCTTGAAGATGTTTTTTTTTTCGCCCCGCAGCAAAGTCTAATAATTGGTGTCGGTTTCCGGAGGTGTTGTCATGCTTTCTCAAAGTAGAACCACCAGAAGGCCCTGTCTTTATCCTGAGCCTAAGTTTAGCTTTATGTAATACTCTAACTCACTCGTGAACGGTGTTTTTTTAGAGGTTTGTTCCTTGAATAGGTCGCATTTTTTTCCAGCGACAACTAATTTGGCATGTGGCAGCTGATTTGTGTTCAATTGCCTGTAAGCATCATTATTAGCCTCATAATGAGTCGCTCTAAAAACTATTCGAAAATTAGGCTTCTAGACAACCGAGTTGCCTATAGTTGCCGAAATTATATTTAAAAAGCAGGGCCCGTGCAAGGATTTTTTTTGGATCGATCCTTTTTTCCAATCGATTTGAAAATGCGCAGGTTCGTTCCCTTGTTGGTAACTACGTTTGAGTGCCTTAGTAGTTAGTGTGTTGGACTACTAAGCGAGAGGTCCCAGGTTCGATTCCCGGAACAACTCAAATTTCTAATTATTAGTATAACTCTCATGAAAGAGCTTTTCAATTACCCGTTTGGAAAATTTCACATTGTATTCGTCTCGAAAACTAAAAACTCACGAGCTAGGTCTTATGGACTTACGGACCTGTTGAGTAACTATTTTATAATTTTTTGTTTACGTGTGGGTAATCCTTTGAAGAATAAAAAGCTTATTCGTAAATCGTAAGGTCTAAAGTATTTTATCGTCCCTCATCAGGGGTGTGATGGGTTCATATGAAAAACCCATGCTGTTACAACCGCTCTCAAAGTATCCCATTACAGTGTCGTATCGTAATCAACGAAACGAACAAACGAGTTCAGACTTCACAGTAGGTACGAGTATATACAGACTTGGCTCATTTGGCAAAGTTTCTCTCAAGGTAACTTCGCTCTACTTAAAGCTGTTTGTGTTTTTACTTTATACATTTCCTACTTTTGATCGACAGATTTTGCAAAATCATTATTCAGTCTACACATGCAATGTGTCCTACGCACACTGTGTAGGCATGCATACGACTGTGACACCATACTCGCAGTACGGTTTGTGCCAACTAAAAGCCTGTCATGTTGTTAACCGTAAATAAGGAACAGGATTTGCTTTGTTAATTTCCATATGTCGATTTGGTTGGCACGCAAAATAGTAAACGCACAAAACAGCTTTCCTTCCTGACAATCTTTGCCATAGACTGGCACTAAGCAGATAGCAGACATGACATTACTCCATTTACCAATCAAAAGGTGACTGGCAATCGCTTTCTACCATGACTCTTTGGTAGTTGTTGGACAGTTTTTGGTTGATGTGCGTGTGGGATTTACTTCGTATCTGGTGCGATGGCCGTTAATGGACAGCCGTATGATGTATCTAAGGCGGAAGTAATGCTGAAAGCATTAATCTCTTTCGAAAAGTAAAAAGTCTGAGATTTTATCGAACAATGGTGAACTGTTGCAAAAAAAAAAAAAAACTTGAATCATGCAAACCTATATCGAAAATTGATTATCGTGCTGGTTATGATGGACAGCGCTGATGTTGATGCAAATACTCGTAAATTTTGTAAAGTGCTATAAGTTATTAATGGTTTTCTTTTTTTTATATTTTCAGGACAACAGCAGTCGAAAGGTAAGTTTTGTGAAACAATTGTTCCGCTTCGCTTTTATCAGTCATTGAACTTTTTGCGATAGGTAGATACGTCCACCACTGGTATAAGAAACCTCTAAAAAAAAATGTTGAGAAATGTTTTTAATATATATATTAATGTTTATAAGAAACACTGATACTTTTATGAAAACACCTGATTTAAGAAACGAATAATAGGAAAAGTAATATATATGCGGGTTTTTGATGTGTAAACATCTAAGCGCGCGTTGTTGGAATCTGGTGGAGTAGTTCCACACATTTAACTTCCGGGACGGAAATGCGTCACTGTGTTTTATCATTGCATGCATTTTTTGGAATCTGGTGGAGTAATTCCACACATTTAACTTGCGGGGACAGGGAATGCGTCACTGTGTTTTATCATTGCATACATTTTATTATTGCATACGTTTTTATCATTGCATACATTTATGAGCTGGGGCATATTAATTTCAGCTTTTTGTTGATGTGAAATAAAATTGTGTTTTATCATTGCATACGTTTTTATCATTGCATACATTTATGAGCTGGGGCATATTAATTTCAGCTTTTTGTTGATGTGAAATAAAATCTCTCCACTCCGCCCTTGCATCGTACTCAGAAGAAATTTCAAGAATTCTGCAGGGAGATTATCATCTTTTACCAATGATCATAAGCGGAGACTTCAATATCAATTTTGCAACTCCAGAAGCTCAACCATTTACTGATTTTATGCAAGATAAATTTAATCTTCAAATGAACTCCAAACGGAAAATTTCAACAACACGATATGGAACAACCATCGATGCTGTCTTCCAGCGTAATCTAGATAGATTACAGTCTCGAATGTACATATCTTACTTCAGCTACCACAATCCGATTGTATCTATTCTACCGAAACTAGCACAGAACGAACAAATTATTGTTATTTCATAATATAAGAATACGGTTATTACAATTCCCTCTTTTCTCAATGACGTGTATCAAGCCACACACATACCGCACGCACGGTGTTTACACATACACATATTTCGGGACTGTTGGATACAGTCGCTGTAGATGAAGTAGATGAAGGTTCGTTTCTTGATGTGCGTTTTTCTTAAATCAGCCTTTTTAGGGTTCCGTAGCCAAATGGCAAAAATCGGAACCCTATTAGATTCGTCATGTCTGTCTGTCTGTCTGTCTGTCCGTCCGTATGTCACAGCCACTTTTCTCCGAAACTATAAGAGCTATACCTTTGAAACTTGGTAAGTAGATGTATTCTGTGAACCGCATTAAGATTTTACACAAAAATAAAAAAAAAAACAGTAAATTTTGGGGGTCCCCATACATAGAACTGAAACTCAAAAATTTTTTTTTCATCAAACCCATACGTGTGGGGTATCTATGGATAGGTCTTCAAAAATGATATTTAGGTTTCTAATATCATTTTTTTCTAAAGTTAATAGTTTGCGCGAGAGACACTTCCAAAGTGGTAAAATGTTGGTCCCCCCCCCCCCTAACTTCTAAAATAAGCGAACGATAAAACTTAAAAAAATATATGTTATACATTACCATGTAAACTACAAACGATAATTTTTTGAACGAGATCTAGCGAGTAGTTTTTAAAATATCGATCAAAGTTACAACGAACTACAAGAACTTTTATGTTATGTTACTTGCTGTTTCGGAACCCTTCATGAGCGAGTCCGTCTCGCACTTGTCTTACTTTTTTTATATAGAGAAAAGACACGCCCCCTTATTTATAAAAAAATGTGCACAAGTAAGTTAGTTAGCAAACGTCAGATAGCATACAAAAATTGGACATAACTGCTGAGTAACAAGTTGATAACTTTAACACAGTGTTTATTAATACGGGGGACGGTGTTTCCCCATGCTTTTCTTATAAGGAATTAATTCTTGTATGAGTGCTTCTTGGACTGGACTTGGATGGACTGTAATCAAGTATTTTTTTTTTTTTACAAATAAGCTTTCAAGATAAATAAGAAGTTCTTAATAATTTTCTGGTTACATTTAACGCCTGGATTCAAGGTGGTATGATTACACTTAATCCAAGGTGCATAGCTCGGCCCTATTTGTTACTTGGAGCATTTTAGTTAGACTCACTTTTTCTGCTGTTTCTCACAATTATGTACAGTACTCCCCGGATATTAGCACATGCGCAAGCATGGCATAAAATGATAGTACTTTGCTTACAGTCGGGTTTTGCAATTAAATTCCTATTAAGGGGGACCCTTATATTCCATAGGATGGCGTTTGTGAATTGAAAATTTAAAGGGTTTTGCTACATACTAAGGGGGTTGCTTATATCCGGGAAGTACCTACCGTATTGCAATTGCCGATGATTGCTTTAAACACAAGCTAAAACCCCTGCAATTGGGCGCGCAAAAAACAAACTATAATTTTCGTTTCTTTGCTTATGGGTTTATAACAATTGTTTCCCACTCGAGGTGAAACCCTTAAGGAAGGAAAGGAAAATGATTTTTTGTTCGCGCGACTTTCATCGGCAATTGCAATTTAGTAGGTACTCCCAACGAAGTTATTTCCCTGCACCTAAAAATTCAACTTGATTTGGCCAAGCTTGAATTGTTTTTGTATACTCTCAGTTTATTTTGAGACTTCGAAATGTCAACTGAGTATACAGGCTGGACTTTCTTCAATAGATTTGTCGGCTTCCCCTCCATAAACGTCAACTGAAAAAACTTCTCACTTGACCTATCTTGGCCAATAAAAACTCTAATTCATCAAGTCACTCAGCGGGATTTTCTAAACTAGAAAAAACTAACGTTGCCCACATGCCAAAATTCGATCAATATTTTTCACAAAGACATTGATGTCTGTGACACTGAGGCTGCACCCATATGTACAAATCGCTCGATTTAAATGGCAAAGGGACATAAGCCCACAAGGTATTTAAATCCATTATAAGTCCCACTGAAGTGGGATATACAAACATAAAAGTTCAAACTTCCCACTTCAGTGGGACATAATTCTACAATCAAACTTTGAACTTATTTCTCGTAGATTTGGTCTCCGATATGAAGCATGGACACGACGACCTTCTTGGGTCGAGCATTATTTTCCAATCTTGGCCATCGAGTTGGTGGTTGTATTTTGTCTTCGTTCGCCCTAATCGAACAGGAACCACAAAGAAGAATTTTGTCCTGCATCTGGAGAGCAGAGCGTCCATTTATTAAAGGTACAAATATATTTTAAGTAGTAGTCCGCTGACATTCCAGGCAGCGTTACCGACGGCGAAAATGCTAAATTCATTCACTTTGCATGCCCAACGGGAGTTATTCGACTAGTTTTGATAATGGCAAAAGTCGCCAATATTGTAAAAAGCGGCGAAAACAGAGAATTTTTGAAAAGTAGGCGCCGGGGCCCTGATATAATAAAAAAAGTGGCCAAATGGCGAATAATATAGCCCATATCGATAAAGCTGACTGATTGTCTTTTAAGGAGATTCAAATTCCGAATATATTTTAGTATACAGAGCTGTAAGAAGGTCATAATGAGACACGTCGAAAGCTGTGTAAGCCTCTTCAAAAATGAAAAGTATTCATATGCAGAGCTGTTAAAACCTCGCAGTAGATCTGCATAGGTACACAGAGCTGTAAATATATTTTTTAGAGTTTGATATGGCCCATCTTGAAGACTGATATAGCATCTCAATGTCTTGAACCCTAAGTGGCTGGAATATCAACCATATCCATGCGATAGCCTGATTCGGGATGATCTTCACATGAAAGCCTATCGTCGATCAAGGGAACTCCCCTTGAAAAAAGACCTTAAGGGTGTAATCAGTTCAAAAATCTATGGAAAGCTTACATTTGCTGCTGTATAGCGCACTTTGAAACTTTTTTAAAGCCCTCGTAGCTGTTATATCAAGTTCAGGAAACTACGGAGCCCAAACTGATCGCAATTAAACACTGTCCGAGTATAGAAAATAAATGCATCGGTATTTTTAACAAGAGCGGGTGGCCGTGGTGCAGTGATAGAGTGTTCGCTTGTTGAGTGGGAGGTTACGTGTTCAAATCCGAGCCAGTACCACGAAACATTTTTCAGAAATAAAAACTGCGAATAAGTTTCAGTGAATTATAAGCGAACACACAAATATCAACAATTCTCCCCTATCTATTAGGACGCCACTCGTGGAGAATATCCACTGCGCCACAAACTTTTTCCTATCCCTCTTTCTCTTCCTAAAAAAAAAAAAAACTTGAATGCCGCGCTGTGCCCCGCATTATAAGGGTATTCATAACCCCCTGAGCGCGAGAAAAATTATAAAAAAAAAAAAAAAAGCTGTTAAAGCCATATTGCAATTGGCGTACACAGACGACTGGTTGCCGCAACCTGTTTTAAGTAAGCATTTACAGGCTGTCAAAAGTCAAATTCTTGTTGGGCGTTTGCTTAAAAATCGGAAAATAGCTATACAAATCGACAAACCATCATGGCGGTTGAAAATCGGCAAAACAACGATAAATCGACAAGTATGGCTTCGCTGAGAACGGGTAACCGAACTTTGAAGTTACCGATATTATACAAGATTCAAATTTTATCAGCTAGAAATCGGTTTTTTGACTGACATTCAATATCGATTTCTTTGTTAAGCTTACGATGTTACAGGGTGCAGCAAACAAACTTTTCGGTTTGATACCCATGCTCTTAAAACTTATATCTCAGCTCCCTATTGTTCCATTGGTATTGTTCTTTTAAAGAAATTTGTAAAAAAAATATATGGAGCACAGTAAAGTGGAATCTTCAACACGCATTTACAATTTTTTTAAAGTGTGAACAAGTAGTGTAAGTCCACACTGCTTTTAAAATTCACACTTTTAATGTTTTTCAAGTAGAAGTGTATAGAAGATGTATACTTCACCTTTTGGTAGATTTGTTTATGACAATATCCAACCACCGCATTCAGTATCATTCACTTTCAACGAGCAGCGGAAATTACGAGGACGCAATTACACCAAAGTTAAAGTCGCACACCCCAATTTCAAATATGAAATAAGGCAAAAAAAAAATTAAATAAAGTTCCAAATTTGGGGTTTATTTCATAATGAAATTAAAAATAATGAAAACTATTTTTAATTTAATATTGTTGATATGGAATAATGTAATTTAGATTAAAGGAACTTTGTATATAGGTACTCAGCCTCGCACCCACCCCGTAATCTAACAGTAATCCTAAGCAGGGGGGTTGCAGGGGGCAGTATGCCCCCTCATACGAATCCCATATCGGAAGGGTAGCATTGAATAATAAATAATTAATTTTCATTAGGAAATAAGGCCCCAAAAAGGGAAATAACACCCCAAATTATATTAAAAATCGTTGTTGTAGTTTCCTGTATAACTTTTTGGGTCTTTCTTTCATTTTTTTATTTTTTTGTTGTCCTATTTCACTGGGGCCTTATTTCGCAGAGCCGCACACAACACATACCTATCAGTATATACCTACGACCTACCACTTTATCTCAAATGTCACTCGGAACTGTTTTATTGCGACCATTCGACTACTGCTAAGATAGACGATCAATAAAACGAACGTATTATCAGCTAGCAATTTATTGGGCACAATTTGAAAACATGAACACATGAGCATAGAAATAATGAGTCTTTTACTGTTTATTTTATATATAACCGAGACTCCACTGAACACAGAGTTCACTTAGATCCCAATAAAGCCGTTTGCTATTCCATTCATAGAAGGATAATGAAGGTACATCCAAATGGACATACCATCCCACATGGATCTGCTTTTGTACCTCTCTCTTACTCACCGCTCTGTTTGAAATGTGTCCTTATACTCCTTATCCAATGCGAACGAGAACTTCTCAAAATTAATTAAAAGCAAAAGTTGTGCACACCAGGAACGATGAACAAATACCGAAAAGGGTTAAATGGTGAATGCCAGCTCTTTCAGCTTTAAATCCTGAAACACGTTGTCGGTGACACTTTTTACATGAAAATATGTAAATTATTTACCGCATGCATTTATATAAAGTGGAAACAGGAATTTGTTACCGCGTGGTGTCCCTTTTGAACACACTATCAGCTGCCAGAAGCCAGGTCCTTTCTCTCATATCCTTCAGCTGTCAATGGAATTTTCATTCCTTCGGTATTCGGTTAGCCGTTCAGCCGTCTGCCAGCTAGCACAAACCGAATAAATTTACTGAAGTATGGCAACGATGCGTTTGCAAACACACACATCCATATATGCATGCATGTATATTATATATATTTGTAAATAATGCAACATTGTGTTTTCTTTTTCTATAAGCGAACAGTCGCTGCTTTTCATGACTGTGCGATGTTTTTATCCCTTGCAGCGGCGGGGGATGTTCGGTGGTGTATCTTTGATGAGAGGTGGTGGTGCAATATAAACTTTTGCCCCCAAACTCCAACCAACCATATGATAGATTGCTCTTAGTAGTGAAATTTCACTTGCGCTAGACGCAAACATACACAAACATATACTGTGGATAATAATGAACGATAATGGTGGCTGAGTGAATGATTCTTGACGTGTAGGTGTGTTTGGCTGGATTTGTATAGGTGTGTTTATATTCCTGGACCTTTTTTGATCTTTGCCGATGAGAGATACAACGCCGAGAGGGACTTTGTTGAAGGAGCAAGGGAGTACTGGAACTGGTGCTTTACTTTGCCATGTGATGCGATGCGATGAGATTCTCCTTCTGTCTGGTGCGAATTTCTCCCCCATTTGCTTTGTGTTTTTTTTTTTTTTTTGCCCAACGCCACGCCATAGATGTCGTCGTCGTTCTCGGGCTAGGGTTGTTTCTGTTTACTCATGCTGAGACAGAGATAGGTATACTATACACCTACAAACGTACGTTTTGAGTCGGGTGATATTTTGGAGTCAACCTCCCTTGAATTTTGCACTTTGTTGAGTTGACTGATGTATGAATTCGGATTCCCTTTGTTATTCATCGGAAGTCCTGCATATCTGTTCAAGAGCTATTTTTTTTTTTGTGTGACGTCTCCTTCGAAGAAATTCTGTGTTTTTGTTGCGAATCTCCTATCGGAAGCATTTGATTTGAGCAGGTTTGGCTCGTTTGTTTTTGCTCATCGATTTATTCATGTGAAACACAGATACAAAGTCAAGTGGAAATCTGTTTTGGATTTTCTTTAACATATAAATTAAGTTGGTCGTTTAATCAATATCGTTCCAGTGATGTGCTCCTGAAAGGATGACTTGGTAATTATGAGAACTACGAGTGGGGTCGTAAGGTAAGGTGAGGACGTTGATTGAGAGTAGCAAATTGGAAACGACCCCCATTATTCCTTAAGCAGGGAAAACTCTAGACTGTCGCTATTCATATACCTATGTGGTCGATTTAAACAACTCTTTGTCTGACCTATTGTAGGTAACATTTCATGGCAAGGTTGACTTTGAGCCTGTGCGATATCTGTGGATTTTTTCAACACACTGTCGCTGTTCCATGTTCCGGCTAATAGATGTAGTGATGGCTGTTATTGTTTGTCCCTCGTGTTTTAGGATTAAAAGAAAACCAAGGCAGTAGGTATATTATTGTGGAACGCACGAGGGTTTGCTCTACAGAAAACGCTATCAGTGGAGGTGCAAACTCTGTGACATGTTCATTAAAAAAAGTTGGCGCAACAGTTGCATATTCGGCACTCTAGGCCTAAATTCTCACAACCATTCGTTTTGTGTGAGTTTTTCATTTTTGGGACCAATGAAAGGGATCCACAATTTTATGCCTTTCATGACCAGTTAGGTACACCCCTGGACGATTGTCAGACCTTTACCAAAGTTTGCGCAGTGGGAAAAAAACCTTAGGGTGGAATTTTTTCGGGCATCGAACTTGATCCTCGCTTAGTACTCATACACTTGTGGTTAGCCACTGCGCTCACCTCGTGAGTTCCTATATAAATACCTACAATATAAACACCTTCGATGCAGTTCTTCAGCTCTTGAAGTTCTTGATGTCTGACATTTTTCCTTTGTGTACCCTCGAAGGATACTATCTACTTTCATTCGAAGAAGTGCGTTCTTCTGCAGACTGCAGCACAGTCTTTGATGAGTGTCTTATGTGTAGGTATAGTCCCCTCGGTTTAACTTATAAACCATCTTTGCAGACCCAAGAAAAGCAGTTTGTCTATGTCTAGTGTAATTTTATTTTCTTGAGCGAAGTCCTTGTAGGTTAGGTGTGGTTAGGTTTGATCGGCTGCCAGCTATACCAGCCACAGTCCTTGTAAAACGAGAAAGAATCAAACCCAGCAATGCATATTGCGGTTATGAAGGATCGCTGCTGGTTGTTCGTTGATTCCTACAAAACAGAGTTGTTGGCTAAGAAAACAAAATATTCGGGTTGATTTCTCAAACAGGTCCTACCTCGTTGAGGTCTTAATCAAAAATAAAGTGGAAATATAATCCCAATATAAATGCGCAGTTTCCCAATAAAATAGACAGCAATTGCCTACTACATGGATGGTATCTACCCCTGTAGCTAAAGTGTTGGCTGAGCGGGATAAAAGCATATACCACCCCTGCAGGTTATTTCATATTTTAGTTTAGAATGGAAGATTCCAAAGTAAATATTTTTTTAAGATTCTTGTAGAGAGGTACTTTTGAAGTTTGTAGAAGCTTCGCAAAGTTGATACACGGATAGAAGCTTAAGATCAAATCAAGAAAAATAAGCACCGAATCACGAAAAGTTTGTCTCATTTTAGAGCTTAGCTCAGGATTTTCTAATTCACGACTTTTTATTCGCAATTCTGGAAATTGTACAATTTGCAATTTGACACAAAGTTATCAATTTGATATTACTGTGGTTGTGAAATGCAAAAAAGAAAATCATAAGTTACCACTTTCCTGTTGCAATTCCGATTTCATCCCTTACTAAATTGCAACAGGAGTTGATTTACTATTTCAGTAGTTGCAATTTACAAATTCTTTATCGTAAATTGCAACTTATTTTTATCAATTTGCAATTTACGACTTCTCTAGTCAAATTACGTTTTCAATTTACTTGTGCGAAATAATTATAAGATTTTATTGATTCATCATTCAGTGGTGGTAAATTACGAAATATTTTTTGCAATTTGAGATTTTAAAGTGGTGTTTGAGGAATTGACCTATTGAAGTAGGTAGTGAATTGCGCCAAAAATATCGCAAATCACTACAAGTAAATGAAGCTCGAATTAATACTTCTAATCGCAATATTCAAAAAACAAATTTTGATATTTTTCGCCGATTTCAATATGGAATTACAAATTTTTGTATCAATTCAAGACAAAATCGTTGTGATTTGCGAAAAATATGTAATTCGTGATTTGCAACTCAAAATTTTGCAATTGGTGACTATTCAGTTCTTTCCGTGTAGCAAATATTGTTTTATACCAGAAAAACAGTTAGCATCACAGTCGACATTTTCATTATAAAGGATACATAGCAAGCTAAACCTACGGCAACTAGCTGCATGAAACACAATATCAACATCCGGAGATCCCTTGGTGGTAAGATTGAAGAACATGAGCTTCGTCTCACTGCTTACTAATAACCTATGTTGCACAAACCATAGCCTTAATAGATATACATACATCATGGTTGATATCAAAAGCCTTCAGCCTACCTACAAAAGGAAGGCTAAACACTGAGCTTACATAAATTAAGAACAATAAGGGACCAAGGACAGATCCTTGTGGAACGCCTAGACTAATTGTCTCAGAGCCGCCAACAATGTTCCCAATTTTAACTTTTTGCGACGTATTCTTGAGGTAAGACTTAAAACAATCTACAACAAAGCCTCGAAAACCTGCGCTGTACAGTTTACTCAAAAGAATTTCATGATCAACCATGTCAAAGGCTTTGGTTATATCTACAGAGAGACCGGCGCAAGTTCTTTTCGTCAAGGCCCATATAAATATACTGACAAAAATCTAGTAGAACATCTTCGGTGGAAAGGTTTTCTCTAAACCCAAATTGATTCTCGCTAAAAAAGTTATTGTCAGTAAGAAATTTTAAAACTCTACACTTTATCGCTTTCTCAAAAATTTTGGATATAACAGAGAGTAAGGAATTCGGTCAGTAGTTAATTTTGTCTTTTCTATTACCCTTTTTGAAGATAATTTTCTTTAAGAAATATCTTAAATACCTATGATGGGAAAAAAATAGTGTAACAATAATGGCCTTTTCGATTGATAAAAATATTTTTCTATTAAAATAGCAAATCTCGAAGTGCTCTTTCTCTGTTTTCTATATGCTGCAATGAAGAAAAAAGTGCACTTCCAAGTCAATTCTTAACAGGGCAGAAGATTCCGGGATATTTTTAAAGATTTGCCCTGAATTCCAAAAGCAAAAGCTTGTCAAATGTGATGTAACTATATTTGTTCTGTAGTTAAGGACAAATTACCAAAATAATGTAAACTTGAATTGAAATATAAGATTTCGAACCTTTATATTTTGTTTACTGCGTGCGAAAAAATGCTTCAACGAATTTCATTGAAAATAATAATTGTGAATTTGGGGGTAATTCTCTCGCATCATCAATGAAAAATGCTTGTCTTCTTCGTAATGCAACACAAGCACTTTTCGTTAAAAATACATTTCAAGTTACAAAATCGATGGATGCCAAATTTAATGCCATACTTCATTTCAACTACAAGAGACCAGTTTCTTTTACAAATTTTAAAAATTGAAATTAACTTGTTTTACAAAATAAAAAAGAATAAAAGAGTTTAAGAAAACAATTACAAGAAAGAAAAATCGCATACTAAATATATAAGAATCGAATATAATTTTCGGGCGTTGAGCAGAGGAGCAAATTGCAATTCGCCTACTGTTTGTAAAAAGAAGCTTTAAAAAATACTCCGCAATTAAAAAACAACCGCTTTCAACGTTATACATTGAAATCATAATTATTAATACATAGCTGACCCGGCGAACTCCGTTCCGCCCAAATTCATAAATGAAAATAATATTTCCAAGCATGCACAGCGCATGCTACTTTATGTAATTCCGTCAATTCATATTCAATTTATCGATGTATTTTAATAAAACCGCAATGATTGACGTCCCGGCCAACCTTCCGCTTTTGTACTAAAGTGGTTTGCCCACAGGTGAGCACGCCACATACAATTGGACCATGTGGAAAACATGGGTTTATCCTTGCGACTCATTATTTGTCATAGACGCTTAAATGCCAAATCGTTCTGAGTAAGCGGAGTCTGCGATATGACAATATTTGCCTTTTAAACTCAAAATCGTCCGTGCATGACATTTGATTTGAGATTCTTCACAATCATATCAAACGCGATTTGCTACAAAGTTTCGGTGCATTAAGGTTGATCAACAAAATTATAACTGAGGCGACTTTTAATTTCAAATTGTGAAGCGGTAAGTTGGGAACATCAGAATTAACAAATTAAACATTTTAAATAATTTTTCTTGTATTGGAAGTGACACTACCCGTTTTCTATCCATTCTATTTTTTCCAAAGTGCGGTTCTATTATCAGGGTTGAAAACAAATCTGCGATCTTCTAAGTTCATTTTCTCTATCGCCGTTTTAAACATTGTAATGAAAGCGTTGATTGCATTTATAATGATTGCATTTGTCGAATGACGTTTTTTGTCACTCCTGTTTGCCCTCTGTACAGGCTATCGACTTGATCATCCCCCGACAAAATGAAGTGCACTTGCGAATATTGCTGTACGTCCTCATTTACTGGCAAGAAGGCACTCATCCGATGGTAAATTTGGCCTTGAATCTGTTAATCCGAATTTTGCGGCGTAGAATCCCGTGCCATTGTTATAAAATGTGTGTTTGCATGATGTATAAGAGAAAATATTGCCCTGCAAGTTGGCATGAAACCAGTTTTTTTGAATGATTTTTGTTCCCAATGAAGTCATACGAAGTATGTTGTACTGTCAAATGTTCTTTAGAAAATCCTCCGATTCAAATGGCTCCGCAGGTGCTAATTTCACTTTGCCACTCGCACAGCAGTTTTTTAGCGCGTTTTAATGGTGGCACACAATTATAGTCATCGCTTCAATATCAAAAATGGCATCACCGACCAAGTTTTCTGTTCGTTCAACGACGCGCATCTTGCCACTCCGATTTTTCGATAACTATTTTGTCCGCGTTTAAACTTTTTACATTTAATTTTTACCTTATCAACTGTATAAAAGAAATGAAACTGTTGGAGCGATGCACAAAATCAAAAACAAACCATCACTGTTGACCAACGTAAAATACATTAAATTAAATTTATCTCGATTTTATCAATCCGCACATAGTAGGTACGTAGTTTTCTAATTAATTTTTTATATAGAAAAGTCAAAATAAACAGTGCAGAAAATCAAAAAAATCTAAAATGAAAAAATTAAAAAAATAAAGCCTGTCGCAATACTCTATCCCGTAGCTTTCTATTAGTAAAAGAATTTTTGAAATCGGTTCGGTAGTTCCGGACATTACCTCCCACAAACAAACATTACCTCTTTGTATAATAGTGTTATGTGGTGTGATGTGATGTGATATGTGAAAATTGAGTTCTTATGCCTATACACTTTTGTTTGTTTACATAAAATGTGATGACAGAATTGACATATTTCTGACATAATTTCCCTTTGGGAAATTTCTGTCTGAGTGGGTGCGTTTGGTGCACCTGTACAACAAATGTTATCGTCAAAAGCTGATGTATTTCCAGAGGGCAAAAAATATCGTCCCAAAGATGAAAGGCCTGAACTAAGTTCTGCGATAAGCATCTAAATAAGTTAGCCGATACAAATTCGGTGCTGACGGTCTGTAAATAACACTTCTGTAGACTATAAAACGGCAAAGGCAGAAAGATCCACTTAACCATGACGTTGACAGCGATAAGACAGCACATTCCGTAGCTGGCTGAAAGTGTTTTTCATTAAAGGCTGTCATCAACCCCGAAGTAGTAGGCTACACGGTTGGCAAGTGTAGGTACTCTTAGGTGATAAGATTAGATGCTCTGTCTGGCAGACATTGTGACATAGTTGTCTGAATTTATCTTCTTCCAGAGACTGTTAATATAGGTGTTAGGTTCTTGACACCATTTTAAGTCCAAGTGAGCACCGCCTGCGTCACTACTATTTGTGTTTGCAGAATGTAGGGTGGGCGTCGAATGCAATTTTCCCTCTGTACCTTCTTGTTCAAATGTTTTCATCGTGTACTCCCTCAAGGACTGTCTTCATCGATCGCATTTTGTGCGGGTGGTGTTTTGTTCTGCTAACTCCCAAGTTGAATTGTGCATCAGGAGACTTTACACTCAGTGCCGGCTTTAGCCAAACTAGTGCCCTGTGCAAGATTTACAAAACGCGCCCTTTTTCATATTTGCACACATGCATAGGTCTTTTTCACATCACCAAGGAGGTAGACTTTCAATGGTTTTTTTTTTTTATTGGGTCCTCGGAACTACCTGGCCATTGGATAATGTTAGTTGATAACTTGTAATTGAAAATTTTGTTTTTGGAAAATGTTGATCCCGAATTTGCATTGGACCCTTTAAAACTCTTCTCTATAAAACTCATCAGATAAATTTTCCCAATTATTGTTAGAAGAGAACTAAAGATACTTCTTTTCCTGGCCCTAATGTGTTTCCTACCTGTATTATTTAAATTACTTACATTAATTACATTTACCCCATCTGCATGTTCCTCGCTGCGTTTTAAAAATGTTATTAAATTTTTGCTCTGTTTTTTATTATCGGCTTCAACAAGCCTTCGCCTTTTTCTAAATTCTGCCCCCGAGGGTTTTTTTTTTTGTCCATATTGAAAGAAAGAAACAGAATTTAGAATATAAATAACACTACCGCACTGCACCAGACTATATCAAATAGCGACAGTGAGTATATGGTTTATGTAGGGAAATTCTTTTTACAATTTTAGGGGTCAGTAATTAATTTTCAAACAAAAATTCCATTAGTCAAAGCAAAAGAAATTCGTTATTCAAAATCGCCTGCGCAATAACGATTCCACGCGTTCATCCCTCGCAGGTCGCAGCTTTCCATATGTCACAAATCACAATAGACTTTCAATTTTCAAAGGCACTGAAGTGGAAGAGAATACTATATTTTCATTTACGAAAATACGATACGACAAACGACATACGAGCTACTTGTTCTCTTTGTAACTGTAAGAGAAATTTTTGACTCTCTTTCGAAGATGAGAAATCCCATCCTCCACCTCCATATGTGCACTGTGCTACTGTGCAGGATCAAAAACCTGCACGTTCAACACAAACGATTCTGTAGGAATAATTTTTGTTTGTTTGACTTTTTTCATATGTAAATTTTGCGAGGTAATGTGCGAGAAATAAAACTTGCACATACGAGGTGGAAGTGGAACTTTTTTTGTTTTGAGATTTTTGAACCAGATTCTCTTTGAAAATGTAAAGTGGATGTGCAAGAAATTTACGTGCACGAACAGGGTGTAATATTTTCAGATTTGTTAGGTAAGAAATGAACTTGCATATGGCTGTGGGATTTCTTTATTGTGCGATATTTTGAGTTAGATTCTCCTTGAAGTTGCAACTTTGCAAGTGATGTGAGTAAATGTGCAAGAAATACTTCAGCACAGGTGTGATGGATGATGTTATTTTGCGCTTATTTGAACAGTTTTTTTTTTTTAATGAAAATGACAGTATTTCTTCGCGCAAGTTATAATTTGTTATTATTTCCTAGCAATGCGCCCCCAAAACCTGGCGCCCTGTGCATTTGCACACCTTGCACATATGGTTGGGCCGGCCCTGTTTACACTGCACACTACCATGCTTTGTCACACCAAAAATTCGATCCGTTTCCTGCTATATTATTCCTTCGAATTTGTGTGATAACTATTACAAGAACTATCATAACGTTGTCTATCTGAATTCGCTTGTGTAGCTCTCCTCAAGGAGTCTCTTGAAATTTGTCAACAACGTTAGTTGTACACAACGAAAGCGATGTTTCCCAGACACTATCCCTGAACGCTTTCGATGGTTTCTGTCTATGGTTTGGTGCTGTTTATTGTTTTGCCTGTGACACTCGAATCTCATTCAACAAACACTCTAACCACATCACCATGGCCACCTATCCACCATGAGTGTTCTGTTCATGGTAGCAGATTTCATCACCAGATTTTCGTTCTACTGATGTAGTTTATTCAATTCCATCTGCGAGCTGATACATCTTCTTTGTCGCTATCGAGACTATCTGCAATGATTTTTCAACGTTCCAAGTACCTAACCGGAAACCAATGCCATCTGTGCGTCAGATCAAAACAGAAATCTGAGGGAAAAGCGCATCAGCAGCAGCGTTTTGTTGAAGTACCCAATAGTAATTTCCTTGAGCGCTTCAATCGTCCCCTCGTCATCTTCATTTCTATGTCGGATAATGTACTTTAATTATATTGTAATTAACATTCGTATACCTACCAACTTTTTTTTTGTAACTTCGGACGGTATATCAAAGTTGAAGTAGCATTAAAGTAAGCAAAGATTTGTCAATGCTAACGTATAAAATTGTTTATTGCATTAGTGGTATATGTTTCCAAGCTCAGAGCAAAAATACAAAATTCAAGCAAATTTTTTTCTTCTTTTAATTTATTATTCCTTTTTTTTCACTTTAAATTTTAAAATGTATACTGATTGAGAAAAAAAAAAGCTGCAAACATTTCAAAACTTAAAAAAAAAAATCTCGCATCCAGCCAAAAAAAACAGCCGGCTGGATTGTGCAAAATCTTCCAGCTAAATGCGTATCAATACCAGTCAGATTTGGCTGGAAACAGTCTAAATGGCAACCCTGGCTTCTTTTTTTTTTCAAAACTTTATCGATATTAAGTTTTATTTCGTACGAAAAATCGTGTTCATTCCGAAAAAGTATATAGCTTAATTCTACTCGAGGCCTGTTTTCGAAAACGTCTTTCAGACTTTTTCTTGATGCATTACACAAGATATGGGTTCCTCGAAGGTAGGTATACTCTCGCATTAAGTGTAGTGGGGGGCATATTTTCCCAAAGCTCATCAATACTCGAACATTCGGGAAAAATTGCTTGATAACGATTCTTCAAGATTCTTCATTTCATGTCGAATTAATTTTACGTAATAGTAGCTCCCCCCGAAAATTCTATTAGTTCTGGAAGAACTTACAGATATTGTTGATACAGACCAGGAACATACGGAAGTTTCTCAAAAAGTCAAAATACTCGTGGTTCCAAGAGCGGATACATGCGGCTCATATGGTCAATGGATCGGCTGTAGAAATAAGGCCCCAATGAAATAAAGCCCCAAAAGAGAAAATGAAATAAGGCCCCACTGCGATGAAATAAGGCCCCAAAACAAAATGAAATAAGGCCCCAAATTTGGGGTTCATTTTATAATGAAATTAAAAATAATGAAAACTACTTTTTATTTAATATTGTTGATATTGGATAAAGTAATTTAAATTAAAGAAACTTTTTATATACTCAAACTCGCACCCACCCCGTAATCTAACAGTAGACCCAAGCAGGGGGCTTGTAGGGGGGCAGCATGCCCCCCCATACGCATTCCCTATCAGAAGGGTAACAATTAATAATAAAAAAGTAATTTTGGGGACTTATTTCATTTCATTTCATTTCATAATGAAATAAGACCCCAATTTTCATTAGGAAATAAGGCCCCAAAAAAGGAAATAACACCCCAAATTCTATTAAAAATCGTTGTTGTTATTTCCTGTATAATTTTTTGGGTCCTTATTTCATTTTCTTTTTGGGGCCTTATTTCATTGGGCCTTATTTCGCAGAGCCCAATGGATCTTATTTGTCGTTTGAATGTGTCGGGCTTACCAGTTTTGTTTGAATATAATAATATAATATCCTTATAGCACTGGACAATCAGGCGGTGATCAGATGCATGGAACAAACATAACATAACAACATCATTGGCATTGGAATGTGTACTTAAGCTCAATAAGTGTTCATCTAAATATGAAGTAACACTGACTTGGGTACAAGGACACATAGGGATCGAAGGCAACGAAAAGGTGTACTCCCTTGCAAAACAGGGGTCAACTGAAAAGTTGCTGGGACCAGAACCATTCTCTTCAATTGGCAAAGGAAATGTAGAACAGCTGATTCAGAAATGGATGACGGCAGAACACCTGAAAAGGTGGTCAACTGTTGAACAATGTAGACAGGCTAAAATGGCAATTAAGTGGCCGACCTGCTCCACTCAAAGAAGAGTTCTAAGTATGAGTCGAAGAACATTGAAATGGGTGGTGGCTTTGTTAACAGGACATGGTAATTTCGAGTATCACTTAAGGAAGATGGCCCTCAGAGAGGATGATACCTGTAAACTATGCCTGGAGGAACCTGAGACAGCGGCAAATATACTGTGTCAATGTCCGGCGTTGGCTGGCAAAAGAATGAAGATCTTGGGACATCATTGGGTCAAGACCCAGTCGATGAAACAGATCTCCCATAAACAGATGCTAGCGTTAACACTAGGAATTGAGCTCAGGGAAGAACTCTGGAGAAATCCAGAAAGTCTCTCTGGGTAAGGTTTATAGTGGTAGAGAGGAAAGAGACAATGGTGGTCTGATTCGAATATCTCTCGAAATCTATATATAAACCAGTTTTGTTTAAGGTTTGGCAACATCCTAATTAACGAAGTATTCACCCACTACTTCGGATTTGGCAGATAGTACAAGAAGCTTAGATCGATTTTAAGGCCGCCTAAGACAGCATTTACATTAGGGAAAAGTTATATAGAACCATGTTAACTCAGGCTAATCCTACCCTACCTCGGTAAATTTCATTAAAAAAAAAAAATACTCGCAGTCAATATTGCTTTCCTTAAGCTATGTTTGTTGACCCAGTTCCTTTTCAATTAATTTATCACTCCGCCCACCATATTGAATTCTGATTGACAGCGCAGCTAAATCCGTCTTACTTCGGATTAATTTCCCATCCAGTGGAAGATAATTAATTCAATTCACAAAAAAAAAAAAATGGAAATCTAATCAGTCATCACAATAAATTTCCAACTCCGACTTGCCTTCGGAAAAAGCTTATATAATCCATAGAAATAGAATCCTCATCCTCATTCTATAAGCACTAATCCTTTTTGCAAAAAACGAATATTTAAGCAGTGCGACACTGCTTAAATATTCCAACCATAAAACATAATAAAGAGATAATGTTCCAACAGCGAAATCTCCAATTTAGTTATTTGACACAGAAATCCGCTTTAATTAATATCCCTTTTTGCCTAAGAAAACCCCTTTTTAAGTGTACAACAAAGGATTTTTAAGTGGAGGTAATAATTTATTTCCCTCCTGTTAAGCGAATTTCATATACACACAGTCCTTCTATGTAGTTCGAGTTGGCAGGCGCCATGTATTGTATATTTGACAATAGGATACGGGAATGTGGAGTGTGGTATACGAAAAAAAAACAAAAAAAAACCAACCTTACCCTGAAAAGTATACCTACACATACTACATGGAAACCACAACTTAACCCTTCGTTCTGCTGCGTGGTTGCATCTGAATCCAATAAACTAAAAAAGGGGGTGTATGCCGTGCCGACGGTGGAGGGCTGTAGATGGATAACATTGAACTTTTGCCCTAAATACTTACTTTACTTATCTTTTATTGTTTTTTAGCTGGCTAAGTGGCAGCAAAATGCAGGAGCTGGAGATGGATAAGAGTTTCTGCACCCAAGGCACAGGTAACAATAAAAATTTGCCAAGCGTTTCATTTTCGACAAAAGTGGTTTGAACAGGCGGTTCGAGGATTTATCGTGCTATACTGGGTCGGGTGATTGTGGTGTACATATACAAGTTGTTTCGGTTTCAGTCTTTTGTTTGGCTTTCAAAAAAGTGTAAAGTTTGGTTTGAAGGGCGCTTGGAAATGTATTATGAATGGACCGGTGTTTTAGAAAATGATTGCTTTAAACATTTGGGGGTACAGCTTGGAAGTATCTATTATATCCGAGGTTGGGTCAGGTATCGGAATGTCGGTTGGCATGGATTGGATAATGGAATGTTACACTTGTTGGTTTAAGCTCTAAGGCATGCAAATAGGAAGTAAAGTTTGAAAGGTCAACTGTGTCGAAAATACCCATTCGAAAGTCATTTGAATTGGGATGTCTAAAGGTTTGTATACATTTGTCTGGACAAAGGAAGTCTGCTGTCAGAATTGGAAAAGTCTAGAAAGTTATACATTTAGCTTTTGGTAACATTTTTTATTTCTGTTTATAGAGTTGGGTGGTGTGTCTCTTCCCAGGAACCCATAGTACAGATTTAGTGTGCGTCTATTTGATTTGTGGAGAGATTTTTTCGAGTTCTTCTACAGCAAAGACGCATGATTTTCCGTTGTCAAGCAGAACGATACTTTCAATCTGCAACAATTTGGCCACCAAGACTTCCGTCCACCTATGAGTAAATTGAAGAGAGGTGAGGAAATACAACAAGGCTGCTGGGCCGCACGACTTAACTGATGAACTTGTTAACCCATTTTTCTGCCTGATTGGTATAGAGAGTACCAACTCGTTTCCAGGATTTAATCGGAGGAAAGTATGATTGATGTATGAAGTCCCACCATTGTTTGCATTATCCACAAGAGAGGAGACTCTCTTAACTGCGGCAACTTTAGAGGCATCAGCATATAAAATCCTATTGTGGTACTGTGTGATCTCCTTAAACCACTCGTTAACGAAATCGACATACCCATATGTTCACAGATCGAAAATAAAATGTGGGGTATGGAATCGGGCGTATTCTCAACAGAATTAGACATTTTCAAATCTTTTCACCTTCCAAACGCAGCAGTCGTTTTTTAGGCAGCAGTACTGGTAATCGGGGAGGCGTGTAGACTAATCATGGACCCACAAAAAAAAAAATTGGTATCTTCATCGACAGTTAGGTTGCAATGATAGCTCTATATTCAACCTTGTCTTCGTCCAAGCTTGTTGTGGACTGCAGGGAGACACTGGGCCTGGCCTAGGGCATGTCATCGATTTGAAATCGCTCTCGTCATGAAATTGACAGACGTAGCTACTCTCTATAGTAAATTCCTCCTTTTTTCATAGTGGAACAATGTTCCACTTTCTTTGTGCGTGTCCGGCCCTGGGCAAAAACAGACATCGCGCACTAGTAAAGGGTGCCGTGGCATCAGGCCACGCGACATAAGGCCATATTTCGAAAAATTTGTCGCGTGGCCTTATGTCACGGCACCCTAGTAAAAGCATTTTATGTTGACTTCTCGGTACCCATTTTAACAACGTTATCAAATTTTTCAACTCCACAGGCTGGTTTTGAGCTTCTACGACGCACGCCTCTCCCTCCTTATCTAAAAGTCCCATGAGTTGTGGCTCCAAAACTTCGCTTAAGCGCTAATTGTGTAATCCCTTCACAGGTCGAAAGTGACCTACAATTTTATACCGCTCCCGAAAGACTGAATTGAGAAGATTTTCCAGGAAAGTTACACTCTCGGGCGTTTGTCGGACTCTCGCGAGAGGTAGTGCAGTGGAGAATTGTGTTTCTCCGGGGATCGAACGTAAGGCCCATCGCTCAGTAGTCCGGCACACTAATCACTGAAAAATCAGGCTTCGTAATCATAACGTTGGGAATTATCCTTTATTTTTATTTCAAACTTGCTGTTCCTTTTGGAACTTTGTTGTTTAAATATCTAGTCTAAAGTCCCGCTCAGCAAAAGTGTTCTGTTTTAACAGTGCAGAACTTTATCTGCCATTAGTTGCGAGTGGCGTTTTCAATATTCTTGAATTCGAGGTTACGTTGAAATCAAGTGTTGTTACCGCTAATAATATTTTCATACTGGAGCTCGTCGTATGAACCTTCCTTAGGCGTAGACAAACAAAACAAAGAAAAGATAGCTCAAATCGGACAATCCGTTTTCGAGTTATGGGCGATCTTATGCATCTTTGTTTTATACAGGGTGGGCCAGGTACGAGTTTCTTTTTAAAAAATGAAATAAAATGAAGAAAATTATTTTTTTTTTTTTTTTTTTCATGCATTATGATTTTATTAGTAAGAGCAAACATTCCCAATAATTATGGAACACACATCCATGTCTTTAATTTCAGTAAAAAAAAAGTCGGTTAAAATGGCTCTGTAACGCCCACCGTTAACCGAAACGTTGTTTCCAGTCTCATTTTCGAAGAAAAATAGTCCAATAATGCCAACACTCCACAATCCGCACCAAACTGTCACTCTTTGTGGATGCATTGGGTTTTCCGAGCCCCAGATGCGGCAATTTCGTTTGTTTACATAGTCGCGGAGATGAATGAGGCGGGCTCTTCATATTAGCCAAGACTTCTTCTTTTTAAAAAACGCTCCACAACATTCCGTTTCGAAATAAGTTTTCAATATTTCCAAACGTTGTTCAAGCGACTGATTTCGTTCCGCGGAGGTATGATACTGACTTTCTGTCAAAATGTCGAGCGGGAAAAAGCTGTCAGTGTCAAAATACTCTATGATTTAAAAAGAAACCACTAGCACCCTTTATATATAGATAAAATTCCTGTCATTTACTTATCTAAATGGAAAATTTATAAAGCTTCTGAGAAAACAACCTTCCCAATGGTGATGCCGGCACGTAGGTTATTTATAAGTCTACAGACTCTTTTCTCTAAGGTTAAAAGTACGTTTTTCACCATTAGCCTTTATATAGCTGCGCTGACATCCACCTTTTCAGAAATTAAAGTTGTACAGACTTCCTAAGCTTATGTCAACCGAGTTGTAAATAAATAATTTTGTTAATTTTACCGACTTAATGCTGTCGAAAACCTATAAACTATAGTAATTCCTAGATTAGAAAATTTGTTGTTGCCTATTTTTGCCTGGTACCGACCTGCCGTTGAAGTAAAAACGTTTTTTAAACCACTGCTCTATAAATTATATTGCGGTTTTCCCGATGCCACAGTTGTGTCCCCTTCTGTTCTTGGGCAACCTGTTTGTCCTTCGGCAGCATCTGACTTCCTAATTCTTCGACATTCGGTACCATCTCCCACTCTTGCCTTGGATGTCTCTGTAACTGAAGCGGTATAGGTATATCCTTTGTCTTAATCCGTGGATTTTTCATTTTTTAAATCATTAATTCATTCATTAGTTCTCCAAATCGCACTTCGTTCTGCAGAATCTACCTCTCCGAAGCTACATTCACTCGCAAGTGCTTTCTTCGAATGTTAACAAGAAAAAAGTACCTATGCACATAAACAAGAACAAGTCGACATTTCATTTTTGTATCTAGTTTTATGAAGGTAAAAGCCCTAAAAGCAACTGATAAATCCTCAGGGTTCCCAAGAATTTTACTACCTAAATCGTGGTAAGTATCCCTATCCCTGCCGCACATTCAGATTTTATTTCCCTTTAGATAAACCGCCAAATGGCCGCTTAAACATTCAGAAAATCGTTCAACCAAGAAAATGTCCTCAACAAAAATCGTTTTATTTGTAAAACTTATCCATCTCTCAGTGATCATAATATTTTCTGGATTTTCCAAGGCATCCCTGCCGTCTACGTCCTTGAAATTCAACATTTTAACACTCAGGAAAGCTCTTAAATGTATGTGCTTCGCTCTAATATCATCACTCACAGCAGACAGTGGATGTTCTTGTTCTGCGAGTAGATGTCACCCTCATTTTCGAATGTTTGCCTAATGTACTTTGTAGCTACCGCTTCATTGCATGAAGGATGAAAAAAGAAACACACGCCAAGGCAGCACAGAAAAAAAATGAAGAAGAAACGAGTCAAACAGAGAAACCATCACGAAATAACGACAAAGTCATTGAGAGGAACGGAGTTTCATGTATTTGTACAGAAAATATCCTCGTATATCAAGTTGATGGGTATAGTCCTTTTTGCAGCAGTACAACAGCAGCAATCAGGGGTTGATTTTTCAATTTTACCATTAGCCATCCAAGAGGCATGCATATATACAGAGGAACAAGAGAAACGAGACAATCTGTCTGGCTGTCTGTGGCTTTCCTTCATTTCTTGTCGTCTTAAGTTGGTGATATCAACCCTTGTCCTCTTCCCTTCACGTTTATGGAAAAATTAGAACATAATTCAGAAGTACAAAAGAATTTCCCTTTAAATTTGACGCGCAAAGAAAATTGCCCAGGAAAAGAAAGGGAGCTCAAACTAATCTTTGTTTTGTTTCCCTAGTTTTACACCACCACCACCCCATCAGAGAAGGGATGGCGGTTGTGTAAGGGTATCCAACACTGGCTTCTACTGCATGCGTTTGATTTTATGCTATAAGCTTTAATTATTACGTGGATGGTGGATATTGCCGAGGAACAAACGCAGGAAAAAGCTTGCACACGAGAACTCCTTTTTTGTGTTCAATCCAAATAGAAGAATATAAGAAAAAAGGGACGAAAACAAAAAAGGACGATGATGTAGAGAGGCAGCAACAGAAAAAGTGACGTCGGCGCTGTACAACCAATTGCTCTTGGTCGGGGTTGCTTTGAGTTGTGTGTGCCGTGTGTCGACCGTTGGATTTGATTATGTTGCGCCATCTGTTTCAGGACGACCGACCAGCGATGCCAACTGAGGCATAATTATGCCTTTTAGGCATAATTCCGATGCTTGAGGCATTGAGGAATAATTTTTAGGTAAGAGGCATAATTTTTTATGAATTGTTTTTTACCATCAATTCATAGAAATGCAATTCGAATTTGGTAAATCTGGTACGGTCTCTGATCAAAGTGGCATAAGTAATTTTTATTAACAACTGTGCGTCATGCTTATATTCTAATTCTCTACTTCACTTACTCAAGAAACCCAAGCTTTGGATTACAAAGATAAAAAAAAGTTTAATTACCTATCGATCGACCTACATTCTGTTAAAAAATGTTCATCACATTGTAGGTTCGTTTGAAAACATGAAATTTTTATCCTTTTAAGCAAAAAGGCATAATTTTTTTGAAAAAGGCATAATTATTTTCGAATTTAGGCATAAAAACTTCGTTTCGGGTTGGCATCACTGCGACCGACGATGGGGTGGATGGATGACGTGTTTTTGTTCGCTTCATATAGCGTATAGCCTATCCATTAGGTTCGCTGGAATGTTTTTTTTTTCTCTCCTTTTTCGTTGTTATCCGAATTTAGACACTGAAAGGTTTTTTGTTAGCCAAATTTAAGTCGGTTCTTCATAAGGATATTCCATCATTTTATCGTTGGAAATTTGAAGAATGGGCTGGGCGTTAAATTATATGTAAATTCCTTTCTCTGTGAAATTTCCATATGAATGCGTCATGTGGCGAGAGGTGGTGGGCTGTTTTTTTTTTTTTTTTTTTGTCCTCCACAAAGTTCCTTAATTTCCTTTCAGGAAAAAGGACATAATATCGTAATTTACGATGAGGTTTAGTTGGAATTTCAAAGGGGGTTTGCAAAAAAATCCAAATCCCGTGGATTTGGTTAACCGCTTTTTAATTTATTTTTAATAATTTCTCAGGATCGTTAAGGATGCGGCTTAGGGTTGGGGTGTGCTTTGTTTGCCGAATGAATCGCGATTTAGATGGGTATATGTACTTGTTTCTTGTGGGTCATACACGTTTGGGGGAATAGAACCATGTCATTATGCTATTTTGGGGCGGTCAGGTTTTATTTTTTGCATCTCAATTACAGTTGCGGTATTAGCATATTGACAATGGTATTTCATTCAATGGACAGAGGTGTACTTGAGGATCAAGTAACTTTACGGATTCCAGTAAAAGGCAGTAGGTAGGTATAGTACTAAGAAAAGACTTAATGAGGTTGTGAGTTGTGAAGAGTTGGAACAAAGACATACCTACTGCCCGGTGGCTTTGACATATCAGCGTGGGGTATCATTTGTGCCATCAAGATTACGTTATTGGAAAATGGTGAATAATTGAATGCGGCAAGGGTACCCCTTGGCATTTGAACAGTCTGTTCAGGGAAAGCTTATACTAGTTTGTGAGCCCATTTGGGCTTAAGCTGAAGGATCTTAAATTCATCTTGATACAATCAAAACCAAATATTTGTTGGCCAACTCTCTTTCTACATCCGCTTCAGGATCAAGAAGTTCCTATAAATCTGTTAAATATTATGCTTCGAATTTGTTTAATGTCTTCAATGATTCGACCTAATCCAAAGGGGGCACCATATGTTTATGCAGGGATATAGATGTTCAATAGCCAGTTTTGCCTTGTGGACTGTATTTTATACCTGTACGCCTTGATTTTGTGCCGTTTTTTAAAACAAAAATCAATTTCCAATCCATAAATAGGTACCTACAATTAAAATTGATTTGTTCGCAAATCGCCTATTCGCAATTCGCGCTCATGTGAATAGTCCTTAAAAAAGTTTTCAAAATAAATATTTTTGAATTTAAATAGGTATGTAAAGCCGGCCAATACTTGTTAAATATTTTGAGAAAATTCTAAAAACTCTAAGAGTTGAAGTGCTTACACATGGCTTTAGAATGAGAACTACTCCAATTATTATTATTGCCAATATTTCTCGTTTAATAGTAGCGCTGAGCCACCACTTCATCTTGCTCTCTCAAACGGAGAATTTCCCCATATTTGGAAGACCTCGTTCATCACCCCGATACACAAAAAAGGACCAAAAACTGAAGTTACCAATTACCGCCCGATTGCCAAAATCTTGCATGTACCCAAACTTTTTGAAAGTATTTTATACGAAGTCTTAAGTTTTCGGAGCAAGTCCCTTATTTCACCGTACCAACATGGCTTCCTGAAAGGTAGATCGACTACCACAAATCTCTTCGAATTTGTATCCTTTGCCGTCTCAACCTTAGAGAATGGCAACAGGTAACAGTTGTTATAGCGTTCGCTTCAGGTCCGTACTTTCGTCCTCCTTCTTAGTAACATCTGGTGTCCCACAAGGCAGCTATTTAGGTCCCCTTCTCTTCATCTTAACGGTAAATGATCTTGAGAAGGTAATCAAACACTCGTCCCTCTCTCTCTACGCAGATACTAAATTCTTCAAAAGCATCTCTTCACCTCAAGACGCCTGTCTCCTTCAACAAGACCTTGATCTTTTTTCGACCTGGTTCCTCAAAAATTTCTTAGAACTCAACATCCCCAAATGCCAATCCATTACCATATCACGCAAGCGCAACAAGCCCCCGCCCTCCCCGACTTTACCTTCTCCACGGTCAACCAATCTCTCTCGTTCATTCTCTTCGCGATCTTGGCATATTGTATGACAGGGAGTACAATTTTCGTTCGCATATTGATGAAATAATTTGTAAGGCCAATTCATCAATCGGCTTTGTTAAACGATGGTCTTAAGAATTCTCCCACCCTTACGTGACTAGATCTCTCTATATCACTTTAGTTCGTCCCAGCGTTCCCTCCCCTGTCGTTAGGCAAAGTTCTCATTGCGGTAAAAATTGGTACTCAAATGGGTCTGAAGGTAGTACGCAATAATGTACCTGAAGAAAACGGCTTTATGGTATTTTTCAATTAGAATCGAAAATTTGTTTAACAAAATTCACTACTATACATTTTCAAATATTTGTTTTATATGAACACACATTTTTTATTCATTAAAAAAAATATCACAAAGAAAAGCTTATTTTAATTTAACATAAATTATTTCATTCATCCACAAAAAATAAAGGAAAACGTAACCTTTAAGGTTTATTTATATTTAAGAATTAATTAAAAGTTAAGTTTGTATATAAAAATGAACGAAAAAAAAAAACAAAGAAAAATATTCCACAGCTATATCATAATTTTTGAACATTAAAAAATGGAAAAAAAAAACCTTTTTTATAAAAAACATAAAGTAGTGAATTATAAATACATTCATATCACAATTCAATATTCAGCGATTTTGTAGTTAGTGATTAAAGTTTATTTCCTGAAAAGATATAGTCCCATATAATATGTCTAGCCTTCCACACGAATATTGAAGATACTTACAAATAATGCGCATTTGAATGGTAGTTATGTGCTGCTGCAAATTTAATTAAATCCACAGTGGGCTCAAACACATCATTTTTTAGCTAGCTCTTTAGCAAACATTAGATGGTTAACAGTTTCTACTTCCAGCCTATTTCTGACATGACATGTCATTGACATCAATCAAAGTAGGTATGTATGTTCAGTTCAGTCTGAGACTTCACTACCACAGTTGTTCAGGAAAGCAATTCAGAAAAAGAGGCGCATCCTTCGCGACAATTTAAATTGGAACATGTATTTTGTAGTTTAAGTCTGTTGTTACAAAAAATTTTTGGAAAATTTGGAAAATAAGAAATGAGTTATTGATATGCAATTATAAAAAGTAGTACGTGGCGATCCAAAGTAGTATCGTACTCAATTAGAAAAAATGTACTCAAAAACTAAAAAACGCTACAACGCACGGGAGGGAACGCTGGTTCGTCCCCTTCTTGAATACGTTAGTCAAGTGTGGTCTCCCTTTAATTGAGTTCATGCACACATAATTGAGAACGTCCAACGTCGCTTTCTTCGATTTGCCCTCCGAGGTCTGCCTTGGGACGATCCTTTTATCTTGTCACCGTACATAGACCGGCTGAATCTCATTGACCTGAATACTCTTGAGGAACGCAGAGACGCTGCGGACATACTCTTCATTTATCGTCTTCTCTCAAGCTCCCCCGATTGCGCGTCTCTTTACAACTCTATTTTCTTTAACACAAACCCCCGTAATTTACATTGCCCTCGACTCTTTTACCCATCAAACCACCGTACCTCATATGGCTCCAATGAACCGATGTCCCGTATGCTGCGAAAGGTTAATTTCAACCTTTCAATTTTCGATTTCCATCGCAGCTCTGCCAACCTCAAACTTGATCTCCTTCACCACTCTGTTTATCTTTAAGTCTAGGTTTTAAGACTTTTCATGTCTTAGTTTTAAGTATCTTAGTTTTAAGTCGTTACTTTAAGCCTAAATGTTTTAGCTTGTATTAATTATGCGAGAGGGACATCTTTTCATTAAGTATTAAGCCAAATATATGGGGGTATTGCCCCCACTGAAATAAGGGACCTTAAGAATACAAAGGCTGCATTAAAATATAAAACTCAACTTTCAATTTTTTAAACGCAATGTTATTCATTAAAAAACATTCATGTCCCATAAAAAATTCACCGCAATTTCTGTTCACTGCGACTTGAGTTCAGATGTGTGATATTTTCAAATAAACATCGTGTTTATTAAAATATTCCAATAAAACAAACACCTCATTAAAAATTAAAATTCACCCTATTACCATGACCAAATACCATATATGCCGATCTCACCTTTAATCAAACCCCATGTGAACATATTTTTTAACTACCTTTCCACAAAAAAAAAAAAAAAAATCGTTAATACAGTCCAAATTAATTAAACGAACATGCAATAAAATAAATTCAATTATACACAAATCAGCACAATAATTATCGCATAAATATGCAAAAAATTAACTCCATCGATGTGTGTCTTGTTAATTAAAATTTATGGCTCTCTTAATAAATATTAATAAGCTGAATTCTCCAAATAATAACAACTAACAACAGCAATGGCTTCACGTAAACGTAAACATTTAATTTTCAACTTGTTTAAAAACAAGTCTAATGGTCATAAAAAACTTAAACAAAAAATCTCATTACAGTACGGACATAAGCGGTCGTAGCTGTTCCTGTTGTTGAATTAAAAATTCCAAACATGGTTTTCCTCGTACCTATTACCTACCTCCTGCTTTGTTAATTTTGCCGATTTTGGTTTAGATGCTTTTTTCTGTTTAGGTAAAAGTAGAATACGTTTGAAGTTGATTTCGTTCTTGGAAATTATTTTGAATAAATTAAGAGCCTTCTCTGCGCTTTGACAGGAACAAATAAATAAAAGTACAAGATTCGTGTATTTTATTTGCATTTCGATTTTTTTTTGTCATCAAACATGAAAAACGAAACGAAAATCAACATTTGTCGGGAAAAAAAAATATATAAAAAAAGAGAAAGAAAATAATCAATAAACTTGAAATTATAAAGTCAATTGATGGTGTTAAGCTAGAGGCGGTGCATAGTTTTATTCAGGGACGCACTTGGTCGTGTGCTTCAGCAGTTCTGGGAGAGTCCCCTAAAGACAAGCTTAAAAAATTAGTGCTGGATTTGTTTTAGTCATCAGGGCTTTTTTAAGGTAACTTATGCAATCTCTGGTCTTGTGTTTTCATGGAATTTTTGTGCTCGATGGACGAAGCATAAGGATGTTGACTGTTGCAATCTGTCACGGTGAATTCAGTTTGAATGGTTTCCTACGGACTTACTTTTAATGTGAAAGAGGATATTTTTTTTACTTACTACGATAAAAGGATGATTTAAAATTATTTTTTCTATGGAGAAATAAAATCCTCGAATATACAACCTATCGAATTACAGTCCTTAATGGTATGTTGGAAAGAGAACGAAAGACCTGATCATATTTCAAGCAAGTGTTTGACAGGAGGTTACAATAATTTCACAATTTTTAATAGGGATTATTAAGTCGCAGTAGCTTAGTGGTTAGTGTGTTGGACTGCTATGCGGGGGTCCCAGGTTCGAATCCCGCAAAAACCCAATTCCGACTTAGGGTTTTTTTCCGCTGCGCTACCTCTCGCGAACGTCTGACAAACATCCGAGAGTATAAATGTCTTGAAAGAGCTTGTCAATTAGCCGTTTGGAGTCGGCATAAAATTGTAGATCCCTTCCATTCGTTCCAAAATTGAGAAACTCACACAAAACGAATGGTTTTGAGAAGCTAGGCCTAGGGTCTCTCCGGACCTGTTGCGCCAACTATTTATTTTTATTAAGTTACTAAATAAACATGTCGGGTCTCATATCTGGAGCATCGTGCAAACGGATGGTTAGCGAGTCTTCTTATACTTTTATTAAGGAAAAAACCCAAAGGAGTGCACGATAGCCATTGATCTCAGAGCACTCCTGAGATTCATACTCAAATCTATTGCTAGAGGATCAGGTTACAACGGAGCTTTAGGAACCCATTAGATTTACACTAAATCTATGTGGCTCAATTATGAAGAGCGATTTAGTTCTTGTTTTTCAACAGGTTTCACTGAATGGTTCCCGTAACTGGACACAATAGACCCAATTGATGGTCTAAGTGAAGCTGTGGCAATAGCCACAAGATCACCCATTTACCTACCTATCATGGCCATGGAAACTGCATCTATGGAATACCGTCATTACGCAGTGTTGATAGAATGGAACTTAAGCGTACAGCTATATTAGCACCGTTATCATCACTATCCATTTCGAGGTCGAAAGAGCTCACTTAGGACCTTCATTACTCCTTATATTCCGCCACCGAATCAAATCGCCATTCAGGTATACCTATACAAAAGAAATGTCAAACACAATCAGCCGTTTCATCGTGAACTTACGCGTGTCCATAGCATGTCTACCTCATGGCACGGATTCGATGGTACATTTTTAAGGCCGGTTTGGCAATGTAGCATTCACAATAACTTTAGAGGTTCCGCGACTATAAAAAACTTCGAAACCTGAGTTATTTTCTTTCGACTGAAATTACCCGGACAATCCTAAATGGATTATTACCCTAATTCATCAGCTTTGCCACAAGAATCAATACTGTTTTTATTTGAATAGTTAAACAAATCTTAAATCTATAAACATAAAAATTAAATAAGATCAGATTTTTAAACGAAAATTAAATTAAAAAAAAAAAAAAAAATCACATTCGAGACTTTCAGAAATCCGACAGCCGCCGTAATTTTCTTTTAAAATGTTCAAACAATTCAAAAATAAATTGCCGATTAGTCTTAGAACTATAGGCCCAATCACATTCGGGACGACGAAAGTTATTCCCCAAGGGAGGTTTTTATTAGATGGGTTAAAGTCCCTCACTATTGCAGCAGCATCCCTCGCATTTTCCCATCCAGCGAACCCAAAAAAAAAAAAATGAAGTTTTGAGATCACTGTACCGACCCATATCAACGTCCTTAAAAAAGATAAGGTTTGAATATCTTGACGATCCAGCAGCTCCATGGGCTTTTGTCGAAGGTGTCCCATTCTTTCCTTTAGTAAATGTTATTGTTTTTCACAAAACTTATGAAAAAAATTCAATGAAACGTTGTAAATAGCTTAAATATATTATAAACCCAAACAAAAAACAATTAAATATCACTTACCTCGTGTGCAGAGAAAATTGCAAAAAAAAAACTGAACGAATTAAAAACCCGTCAAACAACCACCGCAACTGCTGAAGAAAGGCTGTCATAGTTCGTATACGATCTGAGAGAACAATGTGGCACGAGTTGACATCAAAATTTGTATCCAAAAAATAACCACCTTTCTGTAATAGCGAAAGTCAAAAATGCCCCATCGTCGAAAGTACCCCACCCTACCATATATATGCACAATGACGTCCTTTATGATACACGGAGGTGATTTAATGTCCCTTATATATCTTTATTTTATAGTTCCTGTCCTTTCCTCGCCACTTGAGCTTTGCAGCATTATGGACTGACAAAACCGATTGGAAGACGTTACAGATACCAGAATAACTGCCTCCATTATTTTTGAGCCATGTGTATAGAATGGCATTGGCATGGCATTCCCCCTATTTCTCCCCGCCGACTACCAATCAAAAACGGGAGCATCAATTCCTATTATAAGTTCTAAACCATTATGGGGAGTAGGAGTTGATGTGAAGTAAAATTTCTCCATTTCGTCCTTGCACCGTACCCAGAAGAAATTTCAAGAATTCTGCAGGGAGATTATCATCTTTTACCAATGATATAAGTAAGCGGAGACTTCAATATCAATTTCACATTTTATTTTTGTTTGAAAAGGAGTTAAACGTTCTACCGATATTAAATTTGTATAGGACAGTGGGAAAAAGCTGTTTCGATACCTTGCAGTCCAAGACCCCAATTATTACCAACATTACTGTAGTATCGACAACATCTGTACTATCTATCTATTGTTTGTCGCCAATGTTCACTGTAATGCGCGAAGCGATTTTGCTTCTGGAAAGGTGACGTTTATATCATGGTTTGTAAGTATATACGGTCTTTGTAGGTGGATTGGTTCATGAGTTATAGGGGCGTGGCACCTCCCACAAAAAAACCTAAAAAAAATGCATTCAAAACTTTACATTTCGAAAACCACCGAATCGATTGAATTAAAATTTACAGATAATCTGTGGTATTGGCCCAGGAGTATTCCTGTGATGATTGTTTAAAAGGGGCGTGACACCTCCCATACAAAAAATACATTCAAAATATTACATTTCGAAAACCACCGAACTGATTGAGTTTTTGCAAACGCTACTCTTCGACAGTCAAAGCATTCTACTGATAGACAAGAATATTATCTAGGCAATACGATTCGTGGAAAAACGAGCATTCATTCACTCACAACAGAGCATTACAATTAAAATACATATTTCTGATTCAAATGAATTAAAATTTGATTTTTTTATATATATATTTTGCACTACGAAGTGTGCAGTGGGTCCGCTAGTATGATTATAAAAATGGGTATGATCAATACGTCGAATATGAATAATATATTTGACATATTGCTAGATTAAACGAAAATAAGCGACTGGACTGTGAACAAGCATATAATATTACAAACAACAAATTTAATAACGACCACCAAAGCCTAACAACAGAATTAATTTAATCATAAATGAATCCCTAAGGCATCTAGAAATTGGTTCTTGAATCCATAATAAACTCTATATGATAAGTACATACAATAAAAGAAAATCCAATTAATGCTAATAGGAGAGGGCAATCGATATGACCCTTTATCAAATTACGAAACATAATTGAAAAATAAAATAATATAATTTGCACCTCGTCTCGTAAGATGGCATTTCAATATTCCATCGCAGTCTACGAACGGCTACTCTAGTAAGACGCTTTTGGATTCTCTCTATTCAAATAGAATGCAATTCATAAAATGGATTCCATACTATACTGCAGTACTCAAGATGAGATCGGAAAAATACAAAAAATTAACCGTTAAGTCTTTCGAATTCCGCAATCTAAAACCAAGCATCTGATTACCTTTCGCAGCCAAAGACTATTTGCTTACAAAAGCTCAGATTTACGTCAAAAATTACTCCAAGATTTTTTTTCGATGGAATAATGGATTATCGATTACGTGCGTAAAGTGAATTGGAGAGAGGTTACGATAAAAAGAAAGGCTTTGATATTTGGAGACATTTAGATGAGGGTCATCATATGGAAAGTCGTTCAAGATCCGCTTGTAAAAGAATACAATCGTAAACTGAACGTATAGGTCGGAACACCTTCAATCGTCGGTAAACATAAGACACTGGGAACTCAAAAACAAGTCAGGAATTTCATTACCAAATAAAAGAAAGAGCAGAGGGCCTACACGACTACCTTGAGGTACTCCAGAGGTAACATAAACTGGTGACGACAACGTGAAAACATACTGGTCACGATCAGTTAAGTAGGAATGAATCCACTTTATCAAATTGGGGTGAAGTCCTAAGCCAATTAGTTGGAAAATAACAAAGTCCGCATATATTACATCACATTGAAAACCATTCTCAAAGTAATCCAAGGCAGAATTACAAAAAATTAAGCAATTTGTGGCAGTAGATCTGCCTGCGACGAAGCCATGTTGAAACGGAGAGATACATCTCTTTAAGAGGGGTGTAAGTTTGTCACAAACTATATTCTAAGCACCGCGACTACCTCCTACCATAGATAAAGGGTGTCCGCCAAAGAATTTTCGACTTTGAATTTGAATAAACGGCGAGCGGGGTATCGGAGGAGGGGGGAGGCGTATTCATTACACTTACGCGTCGTGCGGATTTTAGTAGCCATGGATCGTTGGTCGGCGGAGCATCGTGCGTTTGCTGTAGAGGCATATTTTAAAAATAACGATTCTCCCGTGGCTATTCGCAAGACATTTCAATATTCGGCGTATACGGGATTGTCCTAGTACGCAACTTATTGGCAAGTGGGTGCGAAGTTTTCGTGAACAAGGACCTGTAGTGGAACACGGGCCAGGTGTATCGCGAACTGTGAGAACTGACGAAACAATTGAAGCAGTTCGTCGTGATGTTATTGCAAATCCACGTCTTTCACTAAGAAAAAAAATTCCCAAACCTATTCGTCTATGTTGGAAAACTTTTTGGAACCTGAGTTGGAGAACAATGAATGGGTAAATGGATCGACATGG
This sequence comes from Cheilosia urbana, assembly GCA_946477585.1. Lineage (NCBI taxonomy): Eukaryota > Metazoa > Arthropoda > Insecta > Diptera > Syrphidae > Cheilosia > Cheilosia urbana. The sequence goes on from OX297855.1 coordinate 71,835,772, forward strand.
TTTCAACAGGATGGTGCTACACCACACACTTCGCGAGCATCAATGAACATTGTAAGGCGCATTTTCCCCGAAAAAGTCATAAGTCGTTATGGTGATATCCCATGGCCCCCCAGATCGCCAGACTTAACACCTGCGGACTTTTTTTTATGGGGATTTCTTAAATCTAAAGTCTACGTTAACAAACCGCGAAATTTATTGCAACTGAAAAGAAATATTCGCAACGAAATCAGAGGAATTTCGCAAGAAACTTGCAAAAAAGTTTTCACAAATATGGTGTTTCGTTTAAATGAGTGTGTTCGTCTCCGTGGTAAACATTTAACTTCAATTATTTTCAAAACATAAATCCGCATTTGTATGTTTTATTTTAAAATAAAAACGATTATATAAAAACCTGTGAATCTTTTATTATTTAATTTTAAATTCGAAAATTGTTTCGCGAACACCCTTTATTATAGTCTACAGTAGACTATAATATCTATGCTCCTACATATTTCGGTTTTATTTCTAGCCACTTTGTCAAATACCCTTACATCGCAAATAACGCCGACCATGATGGCTTTCATTGGACATGTGTGTTTTATCTAGCCTACTTTTAGAAATTTCGGTCTCCTGGTTGTCATATTTGTCTAAATTCCGAAGCCCTCCAAGAAGATATAGGTAGGTATATGACAAATTTTTGAACATCTCGAATTTGAATTAGAACGAGGATATTTACCTTATTGAAGACGCAATATAAGACACATTTAGAAAAGATCATAAAACTGTGATGTGCTTTTTATCTACGGCCGGGGTATTACTCGTCGGGTCCAGGGTTGCCCTCAAAGACACGCGAACTTTGGAGCGTTATACAATTTTACTTTTATTCTTATCTTTAAAACAATTCAAATTCAGTAATCTTAATCTTAATTATACTTAAACGACCTTAACAACCAGTTTATACGTAATTGCTAACTACGGGGTAGATTGGAACAACTCACAACACACGGTCCACAGAGAAAGGATAGAAGGCTGTGGCAGATTGGAGCGACTCACAATACACGTCCACAATGGAAAGGATTGCTGTGGCAGATTGGAACAACTCACAATACACGGTCCACAGAGGAAAAGGATAGCAGGCTGTGGCAGATTGGAACGACTCACAATACACGGTCCACAGGAGAAGGGATAGAAGGGTGGCGGATTAGACAACTCACAATACACTACACATCCACGATGAAGAGGATAAAAGGTTATGGCAGATTGGAACGACTCACAATACACGTTTCACAGAGGAAAGGATAGAAGTAGGAAGGGATTGGAAAAACTCACAATACCAGCTTCCTATTTTGGACTTAGTCCGCTAACAGAATGTAGCCTTCAAAAATTTAGAGATCGGTGCAAGTCTTTATAGAGAACAGGGTCAGTGCCAGATGTATTGCACCCGGAACTAAGTGTACTGTCCTCCCGAATCACTTTTGCCCGTGGGTACTCATGCTTTTCATAGCGCGGAGTAAGTGTGCCTTGTAAAACCTATGAAAATCTGCCGTGCGCGTTGTTGTTGTTTCGGCTGTCGGTTGTTGGTTTTAGGTTTCCTTTGTGGCGGTTGGTGGTTCGGGGTACCGGTGGATGGTCGTCCATCGTCTAGTGGCGGTGATCCGTTAAACCCTCTTGTTGTAACGGGTCGTTATAAAACACGATTCTGTCACCAATCTTAATATGAAAATTAATTTTTTAACCCAATTAACACTTGCAGATTTTATTTACAACCTAATTCATATTATTGCCAAGTCACACCTCAGACGCTGATCCCAACATAACGTATAACTAATCGCCCTTCATGCATCTTTCGACCTTCTGAAATCGGCCCCTACCTTTTTCAAAACGTCCCTGATGAGATTCATTTCTTCAAAGTGTTAACTTTCTATTCATTTATTAGTTTCTAAATAGAAATTCGTTGAATAACACTAGGCAAAGCTTGGAAACCGCCTCAACTATTAATTTACATTTCCATCTAACGACGCCTGACATCAAACAAATGAAAAGCGCCTCCACATTGACTTCTATCGATAGTCATTGTGAAAGACTAATCGCCAATTTTGTATTTTAATCGTTATTCCTACCATGAATCAGAGGCAATTCATTTAACCTAATGCATAGGAACATAATTGGCGCCATATTGACAGTTTAAGTTTTTAAATCTCCACATTTTACCAAAATTAATGCAGCAGTTTTGGCTTATGAATTTATTAAAATGCTGATTGTATCTTTTGCTTTTGCTTTGACGTAGGTCCAACTTCATAAATTGTTAACCCAAACAGGTTGAGTATTATTTTTTTCTTTATTGTTGTATGTTAATAAATATCTGGTATCTGTAGGTCAGCCTGACAGAGGGAAAAAGTTAAATTTTACCTTATTTTATGAGAGATACTCGCATTATCTGTGATGGGTGAATCCAAAAATAAATTACTAAAATTTGAACCGCATTTTTATCGTAACGTAAAAATCAAAATAATACAAAAACTGTAGGTATATATAGACAACTTTACCAAAGATATTTTAAGCAGGGCAAATGGGTTTATAAGTGGGGTTGGGAAAGATATTGCTTTGCTTACATAATAGTGTAGACCCTTCTCACTTTCGTGTTCTTTCTTCTTCTTCTTTTCTATCGAAAAAGCAATTTCCTATATTTCTCATCATCATCGAGGACTCAACCCCAATTGTAATTTGCAATTTCGTTCATATCCATGATTTTTGGAATTTAGCTGGCAAAACATCCCCTCGGAGGAAGCGCAATTTGGAAAATCGATTGAATTAAGGTTTTTTGATGAAAAATTAAGTTCATGTGCGAGATGGAATGAAAATTGGAAATAAGATATGGAAACTGTATTAACACAAACAGATTGAATTTTTTCGTAGTTCAGCTTCACTTCGATTTGCGAGACATGACATGAGTCTTGGAACATATCTCGTCAAAATGATTCCAATGGAATGTAGTTTGTTGTGTTTTACATTTTTATGACTTTCAAGGACCCAAAAAGTCAGACATGTTAAAGGGAAAATAACTGCAGGAAAAGAAATAGACTTCTAAATATAGTTAACCTGATTTTAGTAAGTTTGCATTTGTTATATTTTTTTGAATAGGAATACAAATCACCCGTCTTGATTCGCTCAACTCTACTTGGCTGTGTCCAGCGTTGTGCTGCAGTACTCAATTGGGTAATTTGTCTCAAATATTTTAGCTACGGCTCCATGATCCGAGCCAAAGACAAATGGCTCACATTTGTCTAAAAACGTAAACATAATTTTCTTAAAAAGGAAAATGTTGAAAAATAAAAAAACCGTATCAGAAAATGAGAATTTACTTGACTGAACGCAGTCACAAAACAATAGGTGGTGAGACTATCCAAGTGAACGCACCCATAATTTTTTTCTGACAGAATTTTTGCTGTGACCGCCTAAACGTAAGAAAAAAAAAAGGCACTCCGGGAGTGCCGACAGAAGTGATAACTTGAACAATTACGTGTGTAGTTTTCGAATCGTCAGAAAATATATTATTGTGTAGGAAGTACTTTTAAATAAAGTGTTTTTTTTATTCATTATTATAAACTACTACTACTACAAAAATTATGTTACATTTTTCATTTTCATTTAATGCGGTATTTTACATCAAAAATAATACATATTATTTTACATACAAAATTGCAATCTATTGTTTAAAATGTATAAATTTACAGATACATGAAATATTAAATTTAAAAATTAATGGGTATTCTTTGCAATGAATACCAATGACACTTATGAAATTTCATCAACAACTTCAAACTCTTCCATCATCATCATCATTATTATTATTATATTTGAAAACGGACACTATAGGTTTATGGTAGGTAACTAAAATAGGAAACAAACAATTTTGATTCGAATCTATTTAAATATCTTGTAAAGATGGCATCAATTGTAGTTTTATGTCTAGTCGTGCTAAGATTGCGATCATTGCTCATCGTTAAATCAAATTTGCTATTTAAAAATTCAATTAATGGTAGATTTTTATCATCTGCAAAGTTGATGTTGAAATCCCCACTCAAAATGATTGGAATATCATCAAATCTCTTCCCAACTTTATCTCGAAGTAATGCAGAATTATCTTTAGCATATATAAGTAAATTTCATCGATGCTGTCTTCCAGCGTAATCTAGATACATTACAGTCTCGAATGTACATATCTTACTTCAGCTACCACAATCCGATTGTATCTACTTGTATTCTACCGAAACTAGCACAGAACGAATAAATTAATAATAATTATACTGAAGCTTAATTGAATATGAATTTCTTTCCGAAAAATACAAATTTTACTTTTAAAAGAAAAAGAACGAGAAAAGACAACAATATTTTTCTGTCTTGCCGCATCGCCATTGATAATGCTCTAGATCTCGTGGTACGGCATTAATTGTAGTTTTATATTCATTATTTTACACAAAAATTACTAATCATATTTTACAGTATACACTAAGGCGACATGAATATTACAATTATTTATATAGTAGGTATACCTACTCTTAGGGTGGCAAGTTTACCACAGTTTTCTATTTCTTGTTTCGGTAATTATAACACAAGCTACTGTGCCGTAAACGTGCAAAAACCCAAAATCGTGGATATAATATGTCGGAATTAAGCCTGGTAAAATTAAGTTATGAATTCCCCATACAAAACAGGTAATTGAAATAATTTTGGTGACAATCAATTTGTCGCTACCATAAATTACCATAGTAACGTATTCAAATAAAAATCATCGTAGATTAAGCTATAAATTACCTACCCCTAAAAGTAAGCAATAGTACAAAAGTTTACAACTAAAAGTATGCAATCGGTGTCGGTGTCGGTGTCGGAGTCGGTGTCGGTGTCGGTGTCGGTGTCGGAGTCGGTGTCGGTGTCGGTGTCGGTGTCGGTGTCGGTGTCGGTGTCGGTGTCGGTGTCGGTGTCGGTATCGGAGTCGGTGTCGGTGTCGGTGTCGGAGTCGGTGTCGGTGTCGGTGTCGGTGTCGGTGTCGGTGTCGGTGTCGGTGTCGCGAGTTTGCTAGTTTTTGCCCATCCAAATAGTGCCCAACGCGCCTAAAGAAGTATGCAATCGGTGTCGGTGTCGGTGTCGCGAGTTTGCTAGTTTTTGCCCATCCAAATAGTGCCCAACGCGCCTAAAGAAGTATGCAATCGGTGTCGGTGTCGGTGTCGGTGTCGCGAGTTTGCTAGTTTTTGCCCATCCAAATAGTGCCCAACGCGCCTAAAGAAGTTATCACTTCAAAAATCATGTTCATACAGTACCAACTTTTTCGGTTGCATTTATGTATGGCTAAAACGGAGGTCTAACAGAAAATGGCTCAACTCCAAAATTTCTTCGGAAAAACGCCGTCTGTGTCATCCATCGGTCGATAACCCTAAAGTGCACTCTTCGATAAGTTTGAATGCTTAGCAAAAGTCGGTTGCTACCTAACCCAGATTGTTATATCTTAGCAAGGTCATATACCGTCAGGAAAATCAGAGTACAAAAACTTTGCGATTTTCGCTGACACTTCAAACGCACGACGACTTCCCCAAAAATGACCTTTATTTCTCTTCCACACTCAAACAACCTCCGTTGCCTTCTATTGTTTACTTCGATAATCTGGTTCTATCGTACAATCTTCAAAAAATCTGACCTTCTTGCGCTATTCCCGTACCCAGCCTCAAAATTGTACCCCCTAATAATAATAAATCGATTTAATTAAAAAAAAAAAAAAAACTGGTCAACATGTTCGCCGCTGCGTGGTTGCCTTGTAAAATGTTTGTCGATACAATTTCGTCGATAACATGCGCTTGAGCCTATCATTGACAACTCTTCTTTAGTACCTATTTAGATTGCCCCCTTAAATCATCCCTTTTCTTACATTCTCCATTTCATAGAAAACGGCTTTACAAATTATCCCTCTTTTAAACAGACGATAGGTCAGCTGGACTTGCTATACTAGTAAACAATGGTGATACGCCGAACTAAGTTGCCTATCAATTGCCATCCAGAACGGCGAACCTAAAGTCCACATGGAAATTGCCTTCTAAATGGTAAATAAATCTTCTTTATGGCTCTATTTGAATAATAAAAAAAATAAAAAACGTCCTCAAGATCTAGTCGCCCACAGGTCGAAAAACGAAACGAAAACGTACCTATCTTCATAATCAGAGCAGTTGCCTACTGAACTACTTAACCCGAGGCCCATAAATCACACAAAACTAAAAGCTGTCACAGAGTCGCTCGTAAAACTTGCAATAAATGAAACTCGAATATTTAATCGTCACCAACCGCCTCTTAATCACAATCAAAGGCAATTGAAACTTTTATATGAACAAAGAGCGTCATAGAAATTTTATTTATTCCCCTACATTCTTTCGTTAACGCCTGCGAGAAGTATTTTTAGCTCCTTCATTTTTTACCAATTAATTTATTTACTTATCTTAAATATAAATAGGCGAAGGGGAATAGTTAAGAACCACTTCACTGCCTTAAACAGAACATATTCGATTCGCTTGATTTTTTATTTTATTTTATTAATGCTGTGTGTATGTTTGTTTTCAATTATATTGTATAGGTATAAGCCATTTTACTATAATGGTCGAATTTCTACCACTGGGCGAATTCTAGTTTAATTTAATCGCTGTACTTTGACAAAAAATTCGTTATATATATTTTAACATTTAACTACAAAATTCAATGACCAACTCAATTAATTCGTGTCGCGTAATTTCCCTCAAAAGTAATATTTACATGCTAAATTTAAGTGCAATCCACAATAGACCTATGGCTCTCTGTAGCATAATTCCCCGAGTGTCTTATCGCTTTCAACGCAAATGGACAATTTGTGTAATTTCTTAATGCGACAGTCACCATCTATGTGTAGGTATTTCCAAACAGTGGGTAGAGTACACCGCACACCCCAACGGCATTAATCAAAGGCAAATGAATAATAACCATAAAACACGGTTGACAATTTCACCATCGAGTAAATAGTTTATGCGAGGACATTAAGAGTGCATAATTAAAAATCGATAAAACTTTTTGTGTGCCATCCCCATACAAGTGGTATGAGAGGGGAAAATAAATAATTTTTATGTGTGGTTTATGTGTCAAGCTCAATAATTATCATAATTTGTTGCTGGTTGCTGTTATATGTACGTAAGAAAAAGGGGGAAGAGAACTTCCTAAAAAGGGCAGGTATACTTGCTTGTGAAATCGATATCGGGAATTCGGTTTAGTTTGAGTTCTGCAATCTAAAACGAAATTGTATTTACTTAGTGACAAATTCAGTTAACAACAAATATATATACATCGATTTTCAGTCAAGAGAGCTCCAAGAACGGGTAGAACTTACTTTCAATGGTCCAGGGTGTACCTATTTGAAACACGCGTTTACAGATTTATGAATACTAGTCTCGCTTGTGGTGGAAAATCGATCCCATCTTTTAGATATATGTAATATTTTATTACTAAAAAAGTATAAGTTTCTTTTTCTTTTTTTTTATAATCTACCTATATATAAATTAAAATTGAGCCTTAAAATTGTGTTCGTTTGTCGCCGATTCACGCTTTTACGCATTTACCGATTTTAACAAAACTTTCACACGTCTTTGGTATTGGTCTCTATAAGGTTTTTGTGAAGTTTGGTTGAAATGTGCGTGTCGTGCGTGCGTGAAAAGCACATGAATTTCAATAAATTTCGGGCTTTTTCACACGTTAATATTGCGTATACAGCTCAGGACTATTTTGGATACGATAGGTGCCGCTGCTATCGATCCCCTAAATTTCCCAACCGATTTTAATGAAACTTTGTGTCTGTGTATGGTTGGTTACAGTTTGAAAGATAGGACTATTTTAGACCCGATATGTGGCGCTGTTGTCCATCTCCTAAACTCAAACGCTTTCAATGAAATTTTGTGGATCTGCATTGAGTATGGTGAACAGAAAAAAAGGGAAAAATGACCACGCTTCGTGGGATAAACAAAAAGAGAGCGCCTATAACACTGGAATAATAATAGTAATAAACTAAGTACTAAAAACTTTTTGAATTTTTTTAAATGTTGTGGCTTTCACGTGCTCCACGAAATAAGACCCCAGGATATAAAACCTCAAAAGTAAAAATGGAATAAGGGCCCAAAATTGGTATAAATTTTCATAATGAAATTATACCCCAATTTTTAAATAGAAACTGGGTCAATAAAATGAAATAAAGCCCCAAAAATAAATTAAACAAATAAATCACTCGATCTGTTCAACTATTCTGTTAGTCGCTTACGATAACCTAAAATGTAAGCCGCACGTTGAAAACCATTAGCAAATTAAAAAAAATTTGTTCAGCTGTCCTGTTTCACAATTTTTGTGAGCTATGCGTTATTTTTCAAAGAAATATGAAATTCTTAATTCTTTGGGGCTTTATTTCCCGATGAGATTTAATTTCATTATGAAACTAGGCCCCATATGAAAATATGAAATAAGGCCCAAAAAGTGAATGTGATGGCCGACGCCCAAGAAAGGGAGCATTAGCAAACTTCAATAGGCTCTGAATCATTCTTTGGAACTCACAAAACTGCAGAGAAAAAAAGGATAAACCTGCAACAACACCCAGCATCGTGCATCAAGAGCGGCATCTCGGGTTTTCAGCTTTTCAACGTCATCTACTTTTGATAGTATGCGCAGTGTCTTTGCGGTGGACTAGTAAGCTAAGTCATAAATTCAATTCTCGAAAAACCCAATTTCCATCAAGGTTTTTTTTCAACTGCGCAACCTCACTGAAAAACAAAAAAACACTCGAGAGTATAACGGTCATGAAAGAGCGTCTCAACCAGAGACTATACTGAGATCCGCAACTCGCAATCCTCTTGCCGCTGGCCCCATAAATTTGTTTTCAAATCGTCGCTACAATGCAGAACTAGTCTAAGTCCAAAATTTCGAAATTTAAGAGTTTTACATAAGAAATAAACTAAAATAAAAATGCTTCTTCAAAAATCTAGTGCCGTTAAAATAGAGCTCAAATAAATAATGTACCTATATGTCTTTCACGCCAAGGTGTTTCATAAAATTGTTTAGGAGTAAATACATTTTCAAATTTAAAAAACGCTCTACTGAATTTTTTGTTAAGGACTTCGTCTAATTCTGCATTGTAGCGACGAAATTTGCCATTTGGTTTTCCTATAAGTGTTATGTCAATTAAGAATCCGTGTGACATGCAAACACATACAAAAAGTGAAGATAAGTACTGCCCACCGCAGCTTACCGTGGGGAAATGTGATGAGTTCGGGAATACAACATTTTCACATTACTGAATGCCATTGGGTAGATATTCAGTGGAAATCCAGTATAACGAATGATATAATGTTTGATGTCATTCACTATATCGAGCGCGTTCGTTATATCGATCGACTTTTCATTAAAAAATATGTTTGTTTTATTTATGGAATAGATGATGGGTCCCGCCATTTAAACACTTTCAGGGTTTTCTAACCACCTTTTATGTTCGTTCCTTATATCGGATAGTAAATCGTGGGCACCATTCCCTATCACGGTTAAAAATATGAGGGTGTTTTTTAATACCGCGTCATTATTACAGGTGTAATATTTTCAATTTATTACATTATTTTTTTTAAAATTTTTGTATTAAAGTTAATTATTTCTTACATTAAAATGCTCATTTTAATAAGGCTTCTCTAAATTTTAATCTTGAAATATTAAAATCTAGTATTTTAGTTCTACAATTTAACCCCGAGAATATTAAAGTTATATTTCAGACAGGATTTTGTTTTAATTAAATTATATTTGACTTAAAATAAAACGTTCTGTCGATTATATTTTAATATGCGCTTTTTACAATGCTTTCCGTTTCAATAAATTTGTATTTGGTTATAATTAGGGTTGCCAGTTCGAAATCAGTACATATCTGGACATTATGTTGAAATTCCGGGACTCGTCTGGACATTTCAAATTTCGACTATTTTATTTTTGTTTATTAATCAAAAAAGGGAAATAATTTGTTTTATTAATGTGCAAATAAGCGCATTTATTTCAATAAAAAAACAAAAAAGAATTACAAAAACAAACAAAGATTTCAATCACATTTCTCTTCATATTCATATAATGTTATAGTCAAACAACGAAGTTCAGTCGCTCCTAGGGTCTAAAAATACATCAGCCAAAGGCCGAAATAAAACCCAATTTCGACCTTTGACGGACGTATTTTTAATCAAACCTAGCGCCCGAGTTTGGGCCTTTGACAACAACATAATATCTATCTATATCTATACATATTTATATAATTCAAATAAAAAAAAATATTTTAAATTTTAAAAGCAATTGTTGTTGTCAATTATTTTAATTATTTTCCAAGCAAATTGTTGTTGTCAACAGTTTTGAACTTTTTTTTTTTTTTTTTAAATGTAGGTATACCCAAAAAGTTTGTTCTAATAAATTATGTTTACTATGTTACATTAAGTAACTTTTTGAAATGAAGTAGATAGGTATGTACTTTGATTATACAAAGATGATATCGCCGATGATATTTTGCATCGAATTCGCACTGTGACATCGGATAATGAACTGGAGATGTCAGATGAAATGCGCAACAAAGCTTTGATATTGATCGAGGATATGTGTCTGCTCATGAGTGGCAATTTGTTGTGTAAAGTGGGGATACCACAGCCAAATCATTCAATGCAAGATGCATTTAATCGAGAATTGGAGCGAGAAATGGACTTCGATCGAATCGCATTGAGTCAAGCTGTTCGAACAAATGTGCCAATGTTAGAAAGTGATTGCAATTTCGTTGAGTGGATGAGTTCAGTCAAATTCTTACATTTTTAAATTGAAAGTATTTCACAGTGATTGCATTTTTTTATTTTGTAATTTTATGAAATTGGAAATACATACACTTTTTTCAATAAATCATGGAATTTGAAAAATAAGTTTCGCCGGGACTTTTGACTGGACAATTCATTTTTCACCGGGACTCTGGACACCGCTTAGAATATCTGGACAATCCCGGCGAGTCCCGGTCGTCTGGCAACCTTAGTTATAATACAAGATCTGGGTTGAAGTGATGATATGCTGAATAATATTAAAATTAAATATCTTATACCTTTAAACGAGCAATTCTTGGATGTATGTATATAAATTTATATATATCTATATTTCTGTGATCTCCGAAACGGCTCTAACGATTTCGCTGAAATTTGGTATATGGGAGTTTTCGGGGGTAAGCAATTGATCTAGATTAGCCTTATGTTTGGGAAAACGCGTGTTTTCGAGTTTTTATGCGTTTTGAGTTTATTTTTCTGACTTTACTGCCTTTTACTCGCCATTACACAAACAATTCTTAATCAATGCAAACAAAACAAAATACTTAGGAGAGCCAACACTTTTACAGTTATTTCAAGCCATCAAACAGCTTTCTATGTCCTAGAACCTGAACTACAACCTAAAATCTAACATGAAAAAAAAATAAATTAATTTTTTCAAATCGAACATTATCAGCAGCCACGGATCTTGATCGTTGTTCTGCTTTGAGGTGGTTGGGTGGCGCACATCACACAAGCACGTTCATATAAAAAAAAAAAACTGCGTAATGTTTTCTCCAAATTAAGTGAAACGAAAGAGAAGTATGCGACGTGAATGTGTATGTAATCAACAGCGACAATGTGTTTCTGAGGAAATGCGCAGATGACTGATGACGTGCGCTGATGGACGTATGGTGGTGTATATAGAAATCGAGTTCAAGGTTTTTGTTTTAATGGTTGTTATAGTACCTACGTTGATACCTACAGTAAAGAATTGAAGAATTCAATTCTGTAAGCTGTTTAGCATGTCGTACTCCCAGAAGACTTTTCCGTCTTGCTGAAAGACTGCTCGCATTCAACCTATTCCAAAGAAAGGGAAGAAATGTCTGCCACAAAACTATCGTCCAATAGCGTTACTTTCACTGCTCTCTAAAGTAATGGAAAAGGCAATAAATGTCGAAATAATCAAATATCTAGAAGGCCATCGATTAATAAGCGACAGGCAATACGGATTTCGGAGCCGTCGTTCCACTGGTGACCTGTTAAGCTACGTAACGCACTTATGGACACAATCAATTAAACAACACGGCGAATCCAGAGCCGTAGCCTTGGACATATCAAAGGCATTTGACCGAGTCTGGCATAGAGCCCTATTAGGCAAGTTAGCGTCTTACGGATTACCACAACAACTCTGCGGATAAATGCAAAATTTTCTTCTGGAAAGATCGATCCAAGTTGTTGTAGATGGTGTATCATCCAATTCGTTTGCTATAAATGCAGGAGTGCCCCAAGGATCTATTCTTTCTCCAACTCTGTTTCTTCTCCACATCAACGATTTGCTTGGATCAACAAATAATAATATTTACAGCTTTGCAGATGACAGCACTCTTATATCCTCCATCTCGAACAATGGGCCTGTGAATACGGCTACATCGCACAGTCAGAGATGTGAACAAATTAATTCTCTAAATGATGATCTGGACAAAATCTTGAAGTGGGGAAGGGACAATTTGGTTGTATTTAATGCAAACAAGACACAGCTCACAACATTTTCCAGAAAAAATACATCAACAGTTCCTCAGATCCAAATGGATGACCTTCCAATCCATCAAAAGGACTCAATGCACCTTCTAGGAGTCACAGTCAATTCAGGAATCACATGGCAGAACCACATATCCTATATCGCAAAGTCGGCGTCCGCAAAGTTGAGCTACCTATTTAGAGCAAAGAGGTACTTTAGCCCCAAGCAACTTCTCCTTCTCTACAAAGCACAGGTTAGACCAGGCTTGGAATATTGTTCCCATATATGGAGCTCGGCCCCAAAACATTCACTTAACCTGCTTGATAGCATACAGAGACGAGCAGTTCGACTCATTGGAGACCCTACACTCACATCGAATCTACAACCGTTGGTGCACAGAAGACAAGTAGCTGACCTATGCTTGTTCTATAGGTACTTCCATGGTAGATGTTCTGAGGAACTAAAGACATTATCCCCCGAAATGCAACTTTTGGACACCCAACAAGACAGGCTGCTAATGCTCATGACCATACAGTACACTTGACAACCGCGAGGACATCAACTTTCAAAAACTCCTTCTGTTACAGGACAAGCCAACTTTGGAACTCGCTTCCTGGGGATATATTTCCAGAAGACTACAATTTGCAGCAATTTAAGTGCAGAACAAACATACATCTGCAGGCATCTCGGGGCGCTGTTGAAGCGTTATAGGTTCGCCTTTCCCGGGAGAAGTATATAAAAAAAAAAAAAAAAAAAAATATGTAGGTGAATTATGTTGTTTGATTTATTTATTGTTGGTGTAGATACAAACGTCCGTTAAGGCTTTTGTTTTAGTGGTTGTTTTGATATTATCTACGTTGTACCTACAGTAAGGAAGTGAAACTTTAGTACCTACGCTGTTGAATTTAATTTTCTTAAATTGGTGTTTTAGGTGAATAGATTGGTTTGATTTATTGTTTCACATTGACAATGTTCACCGCTTTTATTGGAAATTACACAGTCTCACGTCGCGTACGAAGTTGCGAGCACAGCTAGTTCTGAAATAAAGTGAGTCAAACGGACTGAATTGCCAATATTTGTAGACCAATCTATGTCCAAGATTTGAAATCAAAAACAACTAAGACATCACCAACAAATCATAGCGAAGGTGCACGTCACCACGCAAAATTTGCCTCTAATTAATATATCTACCAACAGATGGGAGAAACTTGCAGTTCCCCATCCGTGGTTCAACTGAAACATTACTTCCCTATTTGATCGTCGCAATTCGCGGACATAGTTTGGTTTTCAAAACCACAATAAATATTTTCTCTTCAAAGACGTTGCAAGCCTATAAGCAACCACTAACTAATAATGGTAGGTGGTCCTGGTGCACCATTACAACCGTCTCAGCTAGCATTAAAATATGCCTACTGACGACTTTAAAGCGCAAAGTTGACAATCAACAATGTCGCCTGTCACATCCGTGGCAGCGCATTTGTTCCGGTGGAGATTTCAAAACTAATTTTCGCAGCTAGAGACCGTCCCGCACACAACTTCTGAACTTTTATTATCTGCAATCCAGTGAGCATATTCATTGCGGCCATAAAATGCAAAAACTTATCTCAACGAGCTGCTCAGATGATTCCGGTGTCCATCTTATGAAACCTGTATCTCTCCCAACATCTTGTCGCTGTAACTTTATACTCGAATCCACGGACAAGGGTGCGCTGTTTATGGTATTTGCTTAGGCCGAACGCCGAACACGTGTTGAAAGATGCTCACTCCACCCGATGAAGCTATTCGCTTCAAAAAGATACTATACGGTATACGCTTATGATTTTATGGGATGATTATCTACTGGTAAATATCAATCGATCATCAGCTACGCCCGAAAGAATCATCTCCCGGCATAGCATGGATGTGATCAAAGGAATCCATCGGATGAATTTGTGTTCAATGGGAGGCGCTGCATTAGACAGATGCAGACGTCTCTATTTAGACGATATGTTTGCATTTGCGAAACGAGGAACGATTCCCTATGCTGGCGACTAGAAGTGCGACCTGTCCAATCAACAGGTTCCACTACTTGCGGATTATTTATTGATTTGGAATTCCTCGAAAAAAAAATTGGTTTCTATTTGCCGAAGATGGCGAGTTCATAAATTACAAGACCCGCCGACACGTCAATTTAATCTCGTGCAGGTATATTTGAGGTAAGAAAAAAAAAAACGAAACCACATTCTTCGGTGTTCGTGCGTTGTGTAGCGTTTGGTGGAAATTTATTTGCACCACATTTGCCTTGTGTCAACTTTTCAGTTCACACTTTGGCGCGGGAATGGTAATTTCGCATTTCAATTTCCACACTTGAATTTATGGGGAGCACATAAATTCTCGAACAACTTCCCTCCTTCGGCTCGTCGCGCACGAATGTTTGGAAAATATTTTTGCCCTGCCATATGATTTGTTCATCTTTGGCCAATGTAATGGAATTTTTTGTTGGTTTTGTGGTGTTACCTGATGGAAAGTGATTGGAGGGCAATGTTGGATACTTTTATGTTATTGGGGAAAATTACAAGGTTGGAGTTGTGGACTGTATTGCTTCCGCAGGCACTCGGAGCATCAGGTGTCAGCATTAAATTGTTGCTTTGAAAAGCACACACTGTGATGATGTACTCGTACATTTGAGAATCAATTTTTTAATAGTACTGCTCTGTCGCTGAGGTTACTGGACGTTTGGTGAAGTAAGACTTTTTGCAGAGCCTTCACTAACTCTAAGATTGAGTACAAATGTCCTATAAGCTAAAATCAATAACGAGGTCGCAGATTCAAGAAGATGGTCTTTGACAATTCGAAGGCAGGCCTCAGTCGTGAGGGTGTGACGAAAATTTGTCCCCACTGTGGAATAACCGACGTCAACGATTATCGTGCATTAGCGTCAGCGTCTCTGAGACTGATAGTAAGCTACTCGGCCCTAGCGAGGTATCCGTCGGAACGGAAAATTCTCCGCAACGCACACTCTTTCGGAGGCTCAAATTCCATTCGAGGTGTCCGATTTCGGAAGAGAAATAAACTATTGCGATGGCGCACCGCACCGCATTCCAAATCGTAAACAAATTCTGCAACCAATTTCTGTCGGAGGATATCGGAAACTAGCTGTCAAAAATTTAACAAAAAAATGCACTTCATCGCACTTTAACGTAATTCGCCGATATGCGTTACAAAATGTCGGAACAAATCTCCGAACAGTTGTTCCGAAGAATACCTCGCAGCAAAAATCTTCCGAATCGTATAAAATCGGAGAATTTTCCGTTCCGACGGATACCTCGCTAGGGCCGACTATTTCTAGGTACTCATACTTGAAGAGAATTGCCAAAAAAAATCTATAATCAAAAAGGCTATAGTATAGACAGTTGAATCAACTTTGGTCCTTCGAGCCGGATAGGTGCTCACATTTACTTAGATATTGAACCATGGTCACGCAGCTATACTAGGGAACGTCGAAGAAATGCGACCGAAACATGGTCTGTTCTTATTCTCATTAGAGAACAGACACCGCTACGGGAGCAGGTATCTAGTTTAAAAAATACAGTGCACGACTGAGTCGCACGAAATATTCTCGTTTTACAAAAGTTTGGTTTAGTCAATTGGTAAGTACCTATGTGAAAAGTTAAGAAGCAACCGTATCTACTTGCTATACAATCGTAGGGACCATTTTCGAGATATGTCCAATTTAGCGAAAAACTGAGGATGCCGTCTTTTACTACATAATCGAGAAAGTTACAAAGCAAAAGTATTCGCCAAAGCGGTACTCAAAGTCCCACATAATTGGGTTTTTCAAAATCAAGCCGGAATATAGGTTATCATCATAAGGACCAATCAGTGCTGCTATACCACAAGGCAGTGTAAACTAGGTTCTCTGTTGTATATTCTATTCACCACCACAAACCAGATAAAGTCGTATCCCATAGGTCATTAAACCCGACAATCCATATAGGAAGACACACCTTGTACAATAAATTGCTAGAGTGAAACTCAAACGTCTCGAACTTGATAGCCGTTTACAAAATAAAATCCCCTTTTCTACTTTTTGATCGCTTCTCCGCACCGTGAAAACAATCTCAAAAGACGATACGCTTATTAAGAAATAAAAGCCAAACGCAAATCCGAAATTAAATACCAATAGCTTGCCCATTCTCGAATGCAAATTCAAATCGAAATCCCCATCAACTAACCGGAACTTTCGAATAGTCGGTAAGCCCGCGCTATGTCCCATCTTCGATAGCTTTTCTAATTTATTAGACTAATACCCGTTAAATTACCTGCCCTCTACCTCTTTTGAATTATGAGAAAGTAACAAAATATGTATATAGACAACTGTGCATAAATAAATAAATTATAACCAAGGCATGTAAGCACTTCGCACCTCATCGCTGGTATTTAGCATAAGATGGTAATAAATATAACAAGAAGTTGACTTGAAAAATCATAACATCGTGTATTTTAGGGCAACACAATCGGGATGACGGATATGATGCTGAATTATGGCGTAAAATAAGAAAATAAATCGAGGCAAACCACCACATTGTGGCCCGAAAATGATGCCTTCATTTAAGATGCACCATGAGAAGCGAACAGAGTCTCGTAATAGGGGCCAGGACCGATTTTACGAGCACATTAATATTAGAAACGACATGTTAAGATGATTAACATCCATAAACACAAAGAACTTAAGTGTCATAAAACTTTCCGTCGCTGGCGATGTGTCTGGAGATGTAATAGCGCAATGGCCATTTAGATAAGAAGCACATCAACAGTGGATGAGGCGCCCAGTGGTTGGCTTTCGTTGGGCTTGTTGAAGAAAAATAAGTTTCAAGTACAGGATGTTAAAAAATACTAATAGCACTCTGATTAAATTTCAATATCGAACACGTGATTAGACAGCCAGACAAATGACATTGAGATTGACGGTCGGGAGATGTTAGAGAGGAGGTACTTAAAAGCACCACGAATCAGTTTCTGCTATAGGGTTGTAAAGCGCTTCAATCGGGTTAGATTACTATAGGAGCTTCTGCAGATTTTTATTAATACTGTCAGAAACAATAGGTAAGCACCCTCATTGGCCCCAAGATTGAGGAAAATAAAATGAATAAATATAGTTGGGCCTATATTTTCATAGAAGTCTCCAGAACTAAGCTATTTTATGCTTCATAAAGGGTGATCTAGTGGTTTATTTATAAATCATGGGTTATTTTTACACTGACAGCTGTTTTCCTCTCGAAATCTTGACAGAAAGTCAGTATCATACCTCCGCGGAACTAGCGCTTTCCGCTAGATCAACGTTGGGAAACATTGCGCCCATCGCGCCTGCTGTTAACTACGTTAACAAACAAAATTGACGCATCTGGGGCTCGGAAAATCCGCACGTTATTGTCGAGAAGTCAATGCTGGCTGGGAACAATATTTCTGTCAACGGTGCGGGCGTTACAGAGCCATGTTAACCGAATTTTTTTTACTGAAATTGAAGACATGGATTAGACGACCTCTGGATTCCATGCCAAAATCGATCTTTTGCGCACCAAATTCCTAAATCGTATTATCAGACGTCTTGGAGCTGCAATTTGACCCCTTGAAGAAACAAAGATAAATGCTCAAGCGTATTCCTTGACGTCTCACAAGCCTTTGATAAGGTGTGGCATGACAGCTTAAAATTTAAATTACGACAAGTTCTTCCCGTACGCCTATATGATATTTAAGAATCATATCTCGGGAATAGACTCTTCCGTGTCAGACATGGAAACGAATACTCTGAGCTTAAGGAAATTTCGGCCGGCGTGCCGCAAGGAAGTGTCCTTGGGCCCCTTCTCTATCTGTTATATACTCGCGATATACCAAGAGAAGATGGCACTACTCTCGCTACGTTCGCCGACGACACCGCTATCCTAGCAGTAGGTAATACAATTGAAGAAACGACTGCAAAACTTCAAATCGCACTGAATAAGGTAAATGAATGGACGAGGGACTGGCGGATCGCCCTCAACGAAACTAAATCTGTTCACGTGAATTTCACGTATAAGAAGACTAATGACTTGCCAATTTTTCTAAACTTGGCCCGAATACCCTTTGCAAACGAGGCCAAATACCTGGGAATGACACTCGACGCAAAGCTGAAATAGAACTCGCACGTGAAAATGAAACGTAAAGAACTCGATATCAAATATAGAAAAATGTACTGGCAACTCGGAAAACATTCCCAGCTTATCAATTCCGACATTAGACTTGACATCGACTCCGTGAAAGCCACAGAAAATAAGACCCCAAAGTAAAAATGAAATAAGGCGCCAAAATGCCACATAAAAATAATTGTCTAAATTTGTTCATGGTTCAATTTCACTTTATGGGGCCTTATTTCATATTTTGAATTGAGGCCTAATCCCAAAATGAAATAATGAAATAATTAACACGTTCGCGGACAAGACGGCATATACCGTCCAATTTTGTCATTTTTGCTGGGACAAAGCGGCATATGCCTTCCAACTTTGTTGTACTCTATAACGCAAAGCGGGAACTGCCGTCAAGTCTTTCATTGAATTATACGTAATGAAACCTACTGTCCCAGTAGAAAACAAAGCTTTTTGTGGAACGTCCCAGCACTTGAGGAGTACATCTTAAGTTATTTTAGGCGAATAACAAAATAGCTGAACAAATCGAGCGATTTATTTAAATTGTAAGCCTCACGTTGGAAACCATCAGCGAGTAACAGAACAGCTGAACATATCTGTCGAATTTAAACGAGGCTTAGGGTAAAGTCGGGAAATATGGCACCCATTTTTTTGTTGTCGTTACAACTAAAAAAATAAATAATATTTTAAATTAAAACATAAATTTTTTCATTTGTCTTGTTATCTAATGCGATGCAGACACTTTTGAGGTTTTTGTTTGCTAGTAGGATGTGGTAACATCTAACATCAGAACGACAGTTTTTAGGGTTCCGTAGCCAAATGGCAAAAATCGGAACCCTATTAGATTCGTCATGTCTGTCTGTCTGTCTGTCTGTCCGTCCGTATGTCACAGCCACTTTTCTCCGAAACTATAAGAGCTATACCGTTGAAACTTGGTAAGTAGATGTATTCTGTGAACCGCATTAAGATTTTACACAAAAATAAAAAAAAAAACAGTAAATTTTGGGGGTCCCCATACATAGAACTGAAACTCAAAAATTTTTTTTTCATCAAACCCATACGTGTGGGGTATCTATGGATAGGTCTTCAAAAATGATATTAAGGTTTCTTATATCATTTTTTTCTAAAGTTAATAGTTTGCGCGAGAGACACTTCCAAAGTGGTAAAATGTTGGTCCCCCCCCCCCCTAACTTCCATAATAAGAGAACGATAAAACTAAAAAAAATATATGATGTACATTACCATGTAAACTTCAAACGATAATTTTTTGAACGAGATCTAGCGAGTAGTTTTTTTTTATACGTCATAAATCGTAAACCTCAAAATTTACCTTTAATACAACCAACTCAAAAAAAAAAAAAAAAAAACATTTAATTTCATAAACATATACCTTATACATAAACCCTGAACCATTATTTCCTAATAATAAATGATATAAAAATATGCTATTATTAAAACATCGATCAAAGTTACAACGAACTACAAGAACTTTAAAGTTATGTTACTTGATGTTTCGGAACCCTTCATGAGCGAGTCCGACTCGCACTTGTCTTACTTTTTTTTATTAACTCCATTCGCTTATTGGACTTGTTGAAAGTATTAAAAGCGTGAACTCACCTTTAGAGTGCACAGATCGCCACTAGATGTCGGCTAAGTTGGGCTTATTTTGAACTCGGGGAAACAGAGCTAACTCTAAGTCAATATGACGTTTAGCGATTTCGAATTCGCCTCTTGTCTTTGTATTTCGTAGCCATCCGTCACCGAGTTCAGAAGCAGCCCAACGAAGTTGACGAAAAGTAAGTAAAATAAAAATCATTTGCCAATTTAATTTGTATTAGGCAGTTTTGGACTAAACTCAAGTCATTTATGTGGAGTTCCCCGACTGATTTTGTTTTTAGTTATTCTTTTTTTTTTTACTAACTTTAATTAAGTGCATGGAGATGTATGTAAAGGGTGGTTAAGTTTTAAGGGCCGATGTTGATTTTGAATAAAACACAAATTATTTGGGAAATTATTGTCATTTCTTTTTATTATGATAATATTGGTATGGTCCAGTAAGGTTTGGAACAAAATATCGGCCAAAGGGCCGCCGCGACATCGGCGGCACACCTCCATCCGATGGTCCAAATTTTCGATGACGCTGAGGCATAATTGAGGTTCTATGCCGTTAATGTGCCGAATTATCTCATCCTTTAGCTCTTGAATTGCTGCTGGCTTATCGACGTACACCTTTTCTTTCAAATAACCCTAAAGAAAGAAGTCCAACGGTGTCAAATCACATGATCTTGGCGGCCAATTGACATTATTATTGACGAATCCACTGAGGTGAAAATGTGCCTCATCACTGAAGATGATTTTCTTCGAAAATTGATCATCCTTTGTTGCCATTTCTTCCCCATTTTCATAATAAGCCTGAATAACTTTAACGCGTTGCTCGATTGTGTATCTTTTGATGGTTCAAATTGAGTTAGTCTGAAATTAAGAAATGTTAAATAAAATGCAGAAAAAAACTTGACGTTTAGGTGTCGATCACATTCAACATCGGCCCACCCTTTATATATATATATTTTTTTTTTGTTTTTTTGCTTTATCTATAGTACAATTTGTTCCTTTTTAGGGTTCCGTAGCCAAATGGCAAAAATCGGAACCCTATTAGATTCGTCATGTCTGTCTGTCTGTCTGTCCGTCCGTATGTCACAGCCACTTTTCTCCGAAACTATAAGAGCTATACCGTTGAAACTTGGTAAGTAGATGTATTCTGTGAACCGCATTAAGATTTTACACAAAAATAAAAAAAAACGGTAAATTTTGGGGGTCCCCATACATAGAACTGAAACTCAAAAAAAAATTTTTCATCAAACCCATACGTGTGGGGTATCTATGGATAGGTCTTCAAAAATGATATTTAGGTTTCTAATATCATTTTTTTCTAAAGTTAATAGTTTGCGCGAGAGACACTTCCAAAGTGGTAAAATGTTGGTCCCCCCCCCCCTAACTTCTAAAATAAGCGAATGATAAAACTTAAAAAAATATATGATATACATTACCATGTAAACTACAAACGATAATTTTTTGAACGAGATCTAGCGAGTAGTTTTTAAAATATCGATCAAAGTTACAACGAACTACAAGAACTTTTATGTTATGTTGGTACTTGCTGTTTCGGAACCCTTCATGAGCGAGTCCGACTCGCACTTGTCTTACTTTTTTTATCTCTAAACAATTCTTGTAGTAGCTTGTATAATTAATTGAATTTATCGTTATTAAGCTTTCACTATATTATAAGATAATTTTATGTCTTCATGTGTAAGCATTCAATTAAAATAAATGATGTGAAATGAAATTTGTATGTTCAACTATTAACTACTTAGCAAAAGGAGTCCTTCCTTTAGTAAATTCCAATCAATTGAGCTAATTCATTATTATTAAAATTATTTTTCCACTGTCGGTGAAAGTCTAAGCCATTTGGAAACATCTTCAACATCAGCCGAAGCACCCCACAGCGACTCATTTTGCAACAGAGAAATCTCCTAATTACCTCCGTGGAAATGTCCAAGTGAGCGCTCAGCGTTTCAATTCGAATTCTATTGAAAAAATTTATATAACATCACAAGTTTTCAATAAATCCGATTCTTTATTATCATCAAACTAATTGTACGCCTGGCCTGCCGTACGCTGCTGCGTGTGTGCGTCTTTCAAAGAAAAACAAATAAACGAATGCGTTATTTTTACAATTTCCTTCCGCAATCCAATGATCTCATCATCCCCATCGAACCCGGCGTTCACAGTTAGTGCTCAACTTTGGCTGGGTATCCACAGCATCATGTCGATGATGATGAAATTTAAATGTTTCCCCCCGATTCTGCCTTTCACAATTATTCAGTGTTTTTGTTTTATTTTCCAAAATAAGTTCTTTATGGGTAGCCTGTGTGTTACCCTTACCCCAGGGATAATCGAATGGCTGCTGTGCTACACTGATATACTTATGGGGCTCTCCGTTGGATTGTGCTCTGCTGTTGTACAATGTACACGTAGACTTCTCAAAGCGGTGTAAAGTATGTTTCTAAAATTGGATGCAACATTGACTGCATCATTTAGATACCACGCAGGCAGGCAGTCTCTCCATCGCTCGAGGCGGTGGCGCTGTCAATTGTTCAGCAGAAAATAAAAAAAAAAACAATCCATATTTACATGTTTTCAGATGGATACACTTGAAAATCACACGACTATAGGTAGGCATGTGGAATCACTTGCATTTGGAAAATGACGTTTCCAACTAGATGCGGCAATGACAGCACCACGGTTCGACAGTTCCAATGAAAAAATGTGGAATAATATCATTCGGCACGTGCACATGCATATTTATGAGTGATTTTGACTGCACTATTAACCAATTTTAAATTTGAATGCTAAATGAGTGATGCGACATGTTTTTGGGACAGTTCCTGCAGTGCGGAGTTTAATAAATGGCCTGCTGCGGGTTACATGTGTCAAAGTGGTATGGCGCGTACATTTCTGCTGCTAGCTGGAGACCAAATTCAAGTTGATGCTGATGGATTGTGATCGGTGTCAAACGAAGCAATAAATGTGCGATTTGAAATGCAATTGCTTTGGTATAGTAATTTGGTGTGTCATTGTGAGTGCGTAGCATAAAACACTTTCTGTCATCTAGCAGAATTCAATTGCAATTTGTGTGGGAAATGCGTTGCAACATGATTGCACTGCTGATTGATGGTGAGTAGATTAGAGACAACATTTTCTCGTCGCCTTGTTTAAAAATAAAAACAAGGCATAATTGTGTGTGATTTGTATGTATTAAATTTATTTTTATTATTATAATTAATTCCTTATTCTGTTTCATAAAAAAATACTTAAAAATGTTGTTATTACTTAATTTTCTACTTACATACAATAGAAACAAGTGAGTGACATTTTTTCGGTGATTATAGCGTTAAATGCCATTTAAAAAAATAATAATAAAAACATAAAAAAAAAAAATTAAACACATAATAAAGATGTCAAGTTTTTTAAAGTTTCTTGGAAATTAAAAAACAAAACAAACTAAATATAGATAAATTTAAGGCCGAAAGGCAATAATTGTAAGGATATTGTTAAGTTTAGAGTGCTCGCTAAGAGCCAGTAAGCTAAAATAAGTTAAATGTTAGTTTTAAATTAGATATGAACTCTAGATCACAATAAACAGTGAATAGAAAATTTTCTTAAATTAGGTACCTAATAGTTTTTTTTTAAAATGGCATTTTACATTTTACATTTTAAATTCATTTTTATTGATCTTTAAATAAACTTACGTGCTAGACAAAACCGAGTTTTATTTAAAGATCAATAAATAAAAAAAAATTAATTTAAAATGTAAAATGTAAAATTCCATTTGAAAAAAAAAAATTAATTTAAGAAAATTTTCTAGTCACTGTTTATTGTGATCTAGAGTTCATATTGAGTTGCCAGGAACAAACAGGCAAACTTTAAACCTTTATTGTAAAGGGTGACCAGATAGGAATACTACTTTTTCCATTTGTTTTTCGGCAGCTGTCAAAATTGTGACATACAGCTGTAAAATGTTCAATATAATGTTTGCCATTTCATCATGTATATTTTCACGCTTCCCGAACATTCGGAAATTATTTTAAAATATATCGAAATTCCGGTTCTGTTGTAAATATGCATAGCCTGAATTTGGTCGTTAGGTCGGCTGTGATTATATGGCTTCAGTTCAGTGTCCAGGCATTTCGTCGCACCGTTGAAAAGTTTGGGCGTGAATACCATTTTTTGGACCTTAAGCCACCAACCATCAAAAAGGGATTGGAGATTTTGGCTGGTATGTTGGTAATGTAAATACACTTCATACCGAGTGAACCCCGTATATATCTAATCCGCAACCTCCTGCAACCCAGCCAAGAGCGGCGTTAAACTGGTTTGACAATCTCGTTAAACGATGTGTGGCAATCTTTCACCGTCTTTTAATATGACGGTGAAGTTGGTAGCTACATGGCTATCGATATAAATACCCAACGATATTGTTCTGTAATACCCAACTTACCCCCAACCAATCATAGGTTTGTTAAAATAAAATGACTAAGGTCTGAAAGGCGCTATAATAATTGTCAAGTTGAGCGGTTGGTGTTCAGTTGGCAAATCACGTAAGACGATGGTGGTTTTTTTAAATTTTGATGATCGCAGTGAGTTGTTTTCAAGCTTCTTTTTAAGGTTCCGTACCCAAAGGGAAGAAATCTTATTAGTTTCGCTTTTGTCCGTCTGTCCGAACGAACTAGACCAATTTTGTACTTAGGTCTATCTCAGAACATTATTTGACGTAGAAGGCTGAAATTTGCAACAACATCCGGTCGTATAACCTCTAGTTAAACGACAAATGGTAGCGATACATCGACTTGTTTTAGAGTAAGTAATTATTAATTTAGTGAAAAAAAATGATATTATCTATCTTCTATATATATAAAAATAACTTGATAAATGTGTGTGTGACAGCCTACCGACTGCCACACACATCCGATTTTGATTTAGTTTTTTTTGTTGGTTAATAGACCATGCAGAGAAGGTTTATATATTAGTATGATACATTTTTGAAAGAAGGCGCAACCGCCATTCCAATAAATTCATTTTTGTACACTTCGAAAAAAAAGAAACTGGATAGAAATCGAGTAGTGACACTTCAAATACAAAAAAAAATATTTTAAATCTTAAAAGCAATTGTTGTTGTCAATTATTTTAATTATTTTCCAACCAAATTGTTGTTGTCAGCAATTTTGAAAGTTTTTTTTAAATACCTATAGTTACCTAAAAAGTTTGTTCTAATAAATTATGTTTACTATGTAAAATTAAATAACTTTTTGAAATGAAGTAGATACTTTGATTATACAAAGATTATATGGCCGACTATATTTTGCATCGAATTCGTACCTACTGTGATATCGGATAATGAACTGGAGATGTCGGATGGAATGCGCAAAAAAGCTTTGATATTGATCGAGGATATGTGTCTGCTCATGAGTGGCAATTTGTTGGGCAAATTGGGGATGCCACAGCCAAATCGTTCAATGCAAAACGCATTTAATCCAGAATTGGGCGAATCGCATTGAGTCAAGCTGTTCGAACAAATGTGCCAATGTTGAATCAAGAATAAAAGACAGTGTACGATGAAAATTGAAAATTGCGGAACTGGAAATACATTCATGATTTCACTGATGTTGGCTACAATTCGTTCGAGATCTGAGATCGCTTTGGCCCTAGCCTCTTCTGGGATACCGGCTACTTCGTTAGAAGGCGGTCGAACAGCTCATTCTGCATTGAAATTGCCATTGAATCTGCAAGTGCATGAAGAACCTACATGCAACATTTCAAAGAACACTGCGATGGCGAAAGTAGGTACTGCAGCTATTTAAGATTATCATATGGGACGAATGCACAATGGCTTACAAACGCGCATTGGAGGCTCTGAATCGTTCACGTAATGATAAGCGACCTTTCGGTGGAGCAATGATCTTGCTATCAGGCGATTTTCGTCAAACGCTGCCTGTCATTTCGAGATCAACTCCGGCAGATGAATTGAATGCTTGCCTGAAGGCGTCTGCTTTATGGCGATACGTCAAGAAATTGCATTTGACAACAAACATGCGAGTTTCTTTACAAAATTACCAGTCCGCTGCAGAGTTGGCCAGGCAAGTTTTTATGATGGGCAATGGTGTGATTCGAGCTGACTAAATCGTAGGCCTGATTGAGTTTCCACAACTTATTGCAACTTTACAACGAGACCGGAAGAACTAATCATGAGTGTTTTCTCGAATATCGCTCTGAACATGATTGGCTGAGTGTAAGAGTGATTTTGGCTGCGAAAAACAAGAACGTCGATCATTTGAATTTCGCCATTCAAAACCAAATCGCTGGTGAGTTGCATTCAATTCAACAAATCAGTCGACTCCGTGATGGATGAAAACGAAGCCACCAACTATCCCACTTTGTTGCGCAATCTAAATGAACCAAAACTTTGTAACGGTACGCGTTTGATTGTGAAGAATTTAATATCAAATATTATTCAAGCAACGATTTTTATTGGAAAATTCAAAGGCGAAGATATTCTTATTCCGCGGATTCCACTTATTCAGAACGATTTGCCGTTCGTGTTTAAGCGTCTTCAATTTCCCGTACTTCTCGCTTATTATAATAAGTCGCAAGGACAATCGCTGGATGTGTGTGGTATAAATCTTGAATTTCACGTGTCGGCAAAGCTCTCGCTTTGTACGTGTACACACCCGATAATAGAAATAGAACAAAAAATGCTGTGTACCATAAAGCATTTCAGTGAAAAAGCGGTAGGTTGGCCGACAAGTATTTGATTTTATTTATTTATTTAATTTTAATATACCTTTTGAATAACAAATTTGAATTGACCGAATTACATGAAGCAGAATGAAGCGAAAGCTCGGAATTATTAATTTTATTACCTACATTAAAGAATTTGGGAGGAACGAAGTTCGCCGGGTCAGCTAGTTCGTACTAAAAATTGCTTATTTCTTGATTTACAAAAAAATAGATGTAAATACTTTTTTGTAGATTATCCTCGTAGCTGTATATATGCCGAAGAATGTTTTCCCGAAAAGTTAATATTTTAAAAGATATTTACAAAAAAAAAACAGTTAATAGCTATATAAAGTACGCCTCTTTTAATCCTTTTGCATTCGTTTTTGGTGTGTTCTCTTAATCGATTCCAATTGGAACTCTACTCATGTTCATTCACACACCCATATCACACTCCATCCAGAGTCCACTCCCCGTCCACAGGTCCACACTAGTGTTTGTGCATTGTGCTCTCGGTCATCTCCATTCTCCAATTCTCTTTCCATTGTAATTCATTCTCATGTACACATATATAGGTATTAGACATATCTTTGTGCACAAACGTGGCTCTCGGTCATTTCATTCATTAGAGTACAGCGTGTTCTCTGCTCTTACGCTTCCATTCATGTAGTTTACCTCATCATCAAAAAAAAATCGCAATTTCCAAACTCTAAAGAAGTACGGAACCTTAGGTGCGCGAGTGACACTCACACTTGGCCGTTTTTTTTTTTTTTTTTTTTATTATTATCTTAAGTTTTCAATACCTATATACGCGTATGTGGAGATTCAATTATATGAAGCTCTCAAACTGGTAGTTCTTCTACTTATTAGTTGCTTGCTTTGGAGGTCTATCGTTTGACTATAGTCGTCTGAAAAGTTACGTGAGGTCTTTTTTAAAGGCTCCAGCACCGACTCAATCTTATGTTTTTGACCTAACAGTGAAAATTGACAGGGGTTTAAGTATTTAGAACTTGAATTAAAGTTAACGTCGATAAGCAGCCGATCTGTGATTTTGAGAAGATGTCGTCGTATCATGAGTACACAAGCATGACAAATATTTTGTCGAAAGTCCCTCAGTTGCAGTACTAATTTGGACTGGTAGCTAATTGTTTGTCGACTTTGCGAGGGTTTGAGGCATGGCTTGGATTGCCGCTTTAGGAGAACGTCTCAGTGTGCACCCCGAATGCTGAGAAATCCTGCTCGGTTGGCTTTTCCCAGGTGTTTATTCTTGGGGTTTCTCTTCAGAGGTTGTACGACCATAAGAATTCGACTGCCTTCTTGCAAAAGTACAGGGAAACTAGCTTCTTGACTCCTTCGCCTTTCAGTGCAGGTGGTAATCCAAGTAACTGGCGATAAAACAGGACACCCTTATTTGGTATTTTCTTCTGAAAAGGACAAGCTCAGTCTTGGTCCGTTTCATGCTAAATCAGACCCATATCTCTTCCCATTTGACAAATTTGTTCAAGAACGTCGACAAGAGTCTGTTGCTGGAGCTATAGTTGTTACCCGATGAAGAAATAGCAACATCGTTCCATCTCCAGGAGTTTATTGAAAAAGATTTCGAAGTAGATGAATTGCGCCCCAGAAGAGCAGTGCTTATGAGGTACATCCAAATGATGTATTAATACTTCTGGTGCTGAGGATATGTTTCACTATGCAGCAGATGGACTCACTTATGTTAGTCCCGCATAGGGCGCATTGACAATCGAATTATGGTTTTCACTTTTGTTAAATGCTTCTTTTAAATTCAAAAAAACCACTAGGGCGAATTCCTTAATAAAGAGTGAATCCTTTCATTGAGCGACACTTCAAAAGCCATTTTTTTACACTTTGGTACCTTTTATCCACCGTGATTTAAATTGAGAGATTATTCCTAGATCTACATTTAATACCTTAGAAACTCACACAACTGTCAGAAATAGCAGCAATCACCACTTACAGCAAGTTTATATCTCTCGACATTTTTTTACCAAGTTCATTAACCAACCAATGCTGGTAGGTATCACCTTCATTTATATTTAGCACAATTAATGCCTTTCCCTGTTTGAACTTCGGTCATTATTAATCCACTTGTCCATCTTTTATTTTATTTCATTTTTTCTGGAAACAGAAAGCCAACTACCAACTTCACTTACTTTCCAAAAGAAATATAAAAAAAAGTAAAACAATTTCCAACTTAATTAATTAACATTCTCCTTTTCCTTGTTTCTTACACAGATAATCAACAAGCACGTTCGGATAACATCTCATAAGCCGGTGAGTGTGAAAATTAAGATTTATAAACAAAAAACAACAACAGACAGCTAAAAAAAAACAAACAAAAAAGAAATGAAAACAATTCCATTCACTGCACGCGCCAACACCTGCCATTGCAATCCGCATCTGAATTCCGGATATGTTATGCGGAATGGTTGCGCCGTCATTCATTAACGCTTATTGCAACCGCTCGCACATGTATCCCTACACCAGTTAAAAAAAAGCATGTATCTATCTATATGTGGGCCGGCGGCCGTAATCTTGCAAAAATGAAGTGCAATCTGTTTGCTCATTAAAGGAATGAACGTAGTGCTCCGTCGCACGGGCAAATATTTCGCGAATCGTTCGTATACATGTAAAAAAAAAACCCTTGAAACATTAAATCCTTGGCTTTACACAGGCTGTTGTGCCTGTATGTGCTGGTTTCGTAAGGGTTTCGTTGTTTATTCGTTATCCTTTTTGTGCATTTTCTGTTTTCTTTGCCGAAGTGGTTAACTTTCAGTTCTCCATCTTCGTGTTGTGTTATCCATAGGGCCGTGACACGACATGCACGACAGCAGTGTGGCCAAACACGGTGGGGCGGCTGGCACGAAGATCCGAACCAAATGCACACTGAACTGAACACTGCTGGTGTGTGCACTTAAAGTGCATCCATTTAATCTCAGACACCTCTTTCAATAAGAAAAAAAAAATATTATTATGGCAGTACAATAGCTGCAGCAACAACAAAGGAAGCGGTGGGTGATACAAGACGAAAAACCCCAAAAGGGATTAGGCTGCTTGGCCTCTGAGATATGATACAATGAAACGCGAAATGAACGAGCAGTGAAAGAAGTGTAACACGAGTAGTGGCAAAACAGAGTCTGCGGCGGCACATAGATGTCTTCCCGAAACCTATAATGAAGCTCACGTTTTTGTGGGACTGGATTAGATATTTTCTTTTTGGAGCAGAGATGTTATCCATGAACATGACGACGTCGACCAGTTTCTATGCCTTTAGAAACTAAAGACACTGAAGGAGCTCGTTTCACCAGCGGGTCTTTGAAGATTATGAATGTAGTCTTCCCTATTTGAAATCGTTAAGATTGCTTTTCAGTCGGAACTTGTTGCTGTCTTTTTGTGTGCCCTATTTTAAAGGAAGCTATAAGTTGTGTATACGGAAGTCAAATTTGGCTAAAACCTGTAGGCTGTAGGATTTACAATTAAAATGAAACACACTAGCTGGGCAAATGAGCCAACGTTTTTGTAATAAAAAGGGAATTTCATGGTGGTGTGGATACCACGGGAGCGTCTCAGGCACCCTATCCTTTGTTTAGCACTTTTTCGAGCACTTAATGCATTGCTAACAAAAGGATAATGACTTTTGAAAGCTGCAATCGGTGGTGATCTGTCCGCATCGTCCAACAAATCGTCCAGTGGCGTCAAACTACACGATAGTGAAACCTAGGCCAGAGGTCCAATTCAGGAGATTACTGTTGCGTCAGCTTGACATTTGCTTACAAAGCAAATTGCACATTTAAAACGCTCTTTATGAAAACCAAAAGTCCGACTGAATAGGAAAATCAACACAATTTTGTTTACGAGATCGATTGCAAATTGATTGGCGATACTGTTGTCGTCAAACACCTCTTTTCAAAACTGGGACGCAACTGATGTATTTTTTGCCAGTATATGGCATTTCACATCATCCTCTTGAAATCAAATTTCCTGCAGACCACATTTACTAATTTAGTTAATGGTTGATCAGGGTTATATGCACCATTGAAGTTGACTTTTCTGTTTTTACTATATTTAAAGAAATGCGGCCTACAGATGGTGCTATTCCATAAGTCGCACCATAAGGAGCATTTTCTGGTAATACCTTTAACTGATTTATCAATTTTTGAGCTGAGAGACGAACGACAGTCTTGGGCTGTTATAGAATTCGTGGAAACCGATTCCAGGCACTTGATAGCAGAGAAGATACGGATATCTTTAGCAGATATATCGTTTTACCTTAGCCAAGATAAGACTTCTTTTATCGCCATTATTTCCGCCTGAAAAACGCTACAGTGATCAGGAAGACGGAAGGAGAGACTAAGATTTAGTCTGTCAGAGAAGACACCACCACCAACACCGTCCACAGTTTTGGAACCATCTGTGCAGAAATGGATCGATTCATCATTCAGGAATGCTTCCTCCTCCCAGAATAATCTAGTAGGAATGGAGACCTGGAAGTTTTTATCAAATTGTAGTTCTGGTGTGGTGTAGTCGATGTTTTCTGGAAGGTTCCTAATGTTGTTAAGGATAGCGGCATGGCCAGTTGTTTTGCTTGTCCATTGTGAAATAGCTTTGGGGCGTACGGCTGCAGAAGCTGCCGTTTGCCTGCTGAAGATGTCAATGGGTGTCAGATGAAACAGGATGTCATGGAGGGGGTGCTGCGAAGAGCTCCGCCGATGCACAAGCAAGCTGTTCTTTGGACTTTGCTTAGTTTATCGCGATGAATCGATTTGTCCAAAGCTGACAACCATCAGACAACCACACCGTACGTGAGTATTGGTCTTATGACCGAGACATATAGCCAGTGGGTGATACGAGGTTGTAAGCCCCATTTGTACCCTATAGCCTTTTTGCAAGAGAAAAGTGCCACAGTGGCCTTCTCAACTCTTTCTTGGATGTTTGGCTTCCAGCAACAATAAGGCCTAAGTATTTAGCTTCATTTGAGAAAGTCAAGCTAGTGCCATTTATAGATGGAGGTTCAATGTGTGGAATCTTGTATTTCCTATAGAAGAGGACAAGTTCAGTTTTGTAAGGGCTTACGCCCAACCCACAACTGTTTGCCCATTTTATTAGCTTTTAAGAGCGTGTTGTAGAAGTTCTTTTTTTAAGTGTTAAGGTACCTTCCTGAGACGGCAATAGCAACGTCGTCCGCATAAGCAATCACATTGTAACCTTCCGCCTCCAGGAAGTGATCTTACCGAAACTTAATTTCATATCCCTCTATAAAGCCTGTGTATATGCCTCGCAAAGGACGTGCAGAAGTTATATTGGAAACAATTACTACGAAATCTGTCTACTTTTGTTAACAAGTACTATAGAAGCTCTATCGAAGCGGTTGCCTACAGAAATTACAAATTTGAAACTTACCGAAGTCAAACTGTTACTTGGGTAGGATTGACCGGAAAATAATTTAAAGTTTGGGTGCAAAGTACAAAGAACCGACCCAAATAGCATTCGAATATACATTTTAGGCCTGGTGATGTTCTGGTGTCAATTCGTGATCCCATTTAGGAACTATGTTTCGAAACAACAAAGTAACAAATCCTTTTTTGTTTCCTTTTTGACAAAAATCCTATATACCATCTTTGAACACACACAATTTCAGCCCAAAATGTCAAGTATTGTGCCTAAGAAGACACATTTACTTGACGCAGTTACGTCGCTGTTACACAAATCGGGACAGATATAAATGGGAAATGTTACCTAGCATGTGTATAAAATGTTACTTACTTGAACTTCTGGTAACACAACCGTCTTAACTACGTTGCTCATGACACATGAAAGTCGCAAAATGGTCCTTGGTAATGGAAGTACCGAAACGTCATTAAAGGTTAGGTAGGCATTTCTGTAATTTTTTAATCAGTTTGTTTGTTGTCTCTTTTCTTTTCGTTTGTCTTTTTTTGGTAGCCAAGGCAGCTTCGTGCGCATAGTAAACTTGATTTGTTCTCACTAAAAGCACCTGCCACCGTATGGCGGGGAACTGTTCGGTGGTAACTTTTACTAGACGCAATTTTGTCACAGTTGACAATTATCGGGCTAAGTCGGAAGGTAGATATACTGTCGTAGATTACGTGTAAAATTTACTTTTGATCATGAACAAGTTAATTGTGACCTAAAAATTGTTTTCAAAACAAAGAGTTGTCCGGTCCATCTCTGCTGAAGTTGGGCACTTGTTTTGACAGGACTTGTCAAAGCCTATAAGCTATACCTACTTATGAAAATCATTGGTCGAATTACCGCATTTATGGATTTTACATTACAAATTCAGTTACGAAGTACTCGATCACAACCCCAGCACGACTTACACTCTCACAGTACCACCGGAATTCGTTTGACTGTACCTCTTCGCTTCGGAAGGCCTCCTTTGAAGATCTAACAAAGGACAAACTATATTCTATTTTGCGTCCCTCGCCATCAACAACGCCGCACCACAACTAGGTAATTAGTACAAAAGTACGTGATTATACACCCTCCCCTCAAAGAAGACGAAACCCCTTCAAAGGAAACGAACGTCCTTTCATTTATTCTGCAGAAAATTCTCTGTTAAAAAACACTGCACAAGCGTCACCTCCTCAAATCTCATTTCACTGATGGCCAAAGCATCTTTTGGATCAAAAATTTATAAGAAACAACCGCAAGTTCCCAGGAAATCTATGCAAACACTTCTGCTGTAAGATCCTTTGGTGACATCCTCCTAACAACATAAAAGTATCCTCGCCAAGCACTTGTTTTGCTATAAAAATCACACCCAAGGTGTAAAGACATCATCTCAAACGGCAAAGTAACACCATCACCCACCGTCCTCGTCGTCGTCGTCGGCGTCGTGTCGGTTGGACGTCATATCCCTAACTATGTGCCAAAGAGGTTCATTGCATACATAAATGTTGTGCAATGAAAAATTCAACCAAACGAGCCACTTACTACATATTAATTCGCACCTGTTCTCCTCGACGTTCTGGCTGCTCATCCTCAATGATGTGCTGGTTGAGGCCCCGCCACAAAAATCTTGACTGTGTCGCACTTAAATTACTCCTTATTCCTTAACCCAGCAGCAGTCACAAGCACAAGATATAGGCACTTATAAGCCTCAACGTGTACACAGAGAGTGTATATTGTATACCCACCGTCATAACCGTGGTGTAATAGCGCCGCAGTAGACGACGCCGGCCGGGACCATCTTCGTTACTTTGTGTGGACCACATGGAAGCGAAAGCCATGAAAAGAGTTCAACGAAGAAGATAAAAATCGATAACCAAGTGTGGTATAGGTACCTTCCATCACGCGCACGAGGGGGGTTGACTTAGTTTAACGCGAAAAAAAACAAGGCGGGTTGGCACGGACGTTTTTCCTCATTTTAAAGTCTGTTGTTTCGTATTTGCCTTTATTACGCTAAAAGTCAATTCAGTACAGACGCGTTACGGTTCTGGTGTGTAGCTTGCGAGCGAGATAATAATTCTTCATAAAAGCGTCGACAAAATGAGCACTCGACTTTGCAGTTACGGGTTGCGCTATAAATTACTAGATTGACTTCGGGATTCAATTGGAAAGCATGCGTTACATAAAGTGCTGTGTTTATTGTTCGCTCCGCTCGCAGTTAGTGACGGATGCGGCGAGTGTCGGACTGAGGTGGCTTACAAAACGTATTTGAATGTTAAAAAAAAGTTTAACCTAAGCACCTAGGTAATGAAAAAATACTGTTTAAGGAATAAAGTTTAATGCGTAATGGAGTAAAGTATCTCTTCGAGAGTTGGATGTTTAATTACAGGCTTAAATGAGCTTTTTAAGGTCTCTTTTTAGGGACTCGTATTTCATCAGGCCGACGGAGTTTTAATGACTCGCACCGTAAGCGACGTCGAGTTTCAAATAAAATACAATAGCCGTTAAAAAATATAACGACAATTTATGCGGATGATTTTCTTTTAGTCGTTATAAGCAGGCTTTTTTGCTTATAGGTTATAGGTAATGGGGTAGAAGAAGCCGTTTGGAATCGGCATAAAATTGTAGATCCGTTTCATTCGTTCCAAAAATTAAAAACTCACACAAAGCGAATGGTTGTGAGAAGCTAGGCCTATATAGGGTCCCTACGGACCTGTTGCGCCAAGTATTTAATTTATTTTTTATTTAATGGGGTGGAAGGCTTGGGGTCGTTAATGGGATTACGTTCATCTTGTACAGGAGGACTTTGGAGTTGGACTTTAAGCGGGGCAGCAGAACCAACTGAATACTATTTTTATGTAGAAAGCAGTATATGAAATATGATAAACAAATTTTAAATTGGGGTCTAGGATGCCTGTAGCCTGTATACCAAAAAGTACACCTCAACCACTCATCCCGTCGAGGTGTGCCGCAACTCTATTAGGAACTGAAGGCTTGGATGGCTGTAGTCTGTAAACAAAAAGTGCACATACTACACTGAAAAAAAAAGGTACACCATAGTAGTGAAAAAGTTCATCAATGTGATGAAAAAATCAACAATTTTAGTCCAGTGAACTTTTTCATTAGTATGATGAAACCGATTTCGTCAATATGATGTTGTTCATCATTCATCAACTTTGTTCATCAATATTATGAAAAATTCATCAATATGATGAATCCAAATTCCCCTTTAATTTCATAATGTGATGAATGTATTCATCATATTGACAAATTTGTTCATCAATATGATGCACACTTTCTGTGCTGTCAAATTTCTTTTCATGTAGTTGTAAGATTATTCACACAAATTAAAACAGGAAATAAAAATACTGACACCAATATAAATCGTAAAGATATAGCCTTCCCACTTTCATGGGGATGCTAAATTACTTAAACGAGCATAATGTCATGAAAATGGTAATGATAATATTATGTGAATTTAACTATTGAATTTCTTCGCATCCGAAAGGAAAATATTCAAACGAATATCAGTTTTACCACGAAAGTCAATAAAGTG
Organism: Cheilosia urbana; assembly: GCA_946477585.1. Lineage (NCBI taxonomy): Eukaryota > Metazoa > Arthropoda > Insecta > Diptera > Syrphidae > Cheilosia > Cheilosia urbana. The sequence continues at coordinate 71,871,817 of OX297855.1, forward strand.
TAGTGGCAAAAACTCACGCGCTCAAGAAATATTGAAGATTTATAAAAATAAATTTTATTTCTGAGTTACTTTTATCACTCCTGGGACAATTTTTTTTTTTGTTTTCATAATGGATCCCAATGAGAATCAGAGAACGGCCATTTGCCCGCCATATGCATAGAGTCACAGGGTGCATGTGCATACATTTGTGTTTGAAATGTGTCTTTCCGTTTTTTGTTATTTAGTTATAATTTTATTGATCCATTCTGTTGAATTTTATAATGTTGAGGCGTGAGAGAACAATGTACGAGAAAAGTTTGGTTAAATAACAATATTGCATTGAGTTTGAAAATATTTTTAAAAAGTAAATATTTATTTACATTTATGTGTGTAATGAAATCACAACGTTATAATTATATAGCGAGCTCTTTTTTTACCAAAGGAAAATCGTTGTAGAAAATTCATGATAATTGTAGTTTTATTTTAATGACATATTTATTTCACGTCAAAAATCGACCCTACTGCTAAGTTTCCACCGGAGAATAACTGCGAGATTTAGAAAAATTTCCGTAAATCCCGCATAAATCTCGGAATTTATCATACGAAAGTAATCTCATAAAAAGGGAGATTAGAAATAAAACAAACACACTTTTCACAGCTCGATATGTCAAAAGTGAAAAAATAAATAAATAAAAGACATCAAAAACGGAAAAATCTCTCTCTCTCTCTCTCTTTCTCTCTCTCTCGTGAAATGTCATTTTCTCTCAAATGGACAGAGACAGAGTATACGTTAAGTTAATCTTCTTTTATTTGGTGGAAACACTTCGGGATTAATTCTAAACCTCTTGTACTTAATCTTGGTATTTGTGTTCGGTGGAAACATAGCTTAACCTACCTTTTAGAAGTAGGTATTCTAAAACACGTACAACAACATTTTTCGATATTTACGTTTTACTTTTTACAAATGAAAAAGCTATATCAAGATATCGGAAAAATAAGCCCCTTTGAAAATTAGATAGTCTTACTCATGATTTAGCTTTTAAAACGTCGCTATGAACATTTAGAGCAAACAATTGATGCCGAAAAACGTTCGTTTACATAGTAAGATCATTGAAACGAAATCACTTGGTCAACACCTCCCAGATAAATATCTATGCAACTGAATTAAAGTTATACATTAATTGCATAGGTACCTTTAATTAAGGCTAGGTAAATTGCATTCTTTTTAGGGTAAATGAGGCGCTCCATCGAAGATATAGGTTCTAATTATATAAGTTTCATTATACTGATAACATAATAAATACTTAAAATATATTAATGTATTAAAGCTATTTATGCAAAATTTATAACATTTTATATAATGTGAGTAATCGAAGTTAGAATGTAGCTTTTTTATATTTCCACCATTCTTACACTAACATTGAATTTTTCATACTTCATTAATTGTTTTAAATTGTATATACTGCAGTTTATTTAGCAAACCAGTCGCCCGTAGTAAAAGAAAAAAAAAAAAAAGTTTGTTCATCGGCAAGCAATTGTCAATACATTGTATAAAATGCAAATGGATACTTTTGGGGGAATATAATTAAAAGATAAACAAATAGTTATGTGATGAAATTTCTAAATCACATATATCGAATCTTTTAAGATATTCATCGTTCATCGTAAAACCATTCACAATTTTCTTCCATGCCACCCTGTGTAGATACTTTACGCTTGATGAGCAATGACATATAATTATCTACGCATATATACATTAAAAGACTCATCACGCGTGTGTGAGTACAAAAGCTGTACCAACATCGCGTGTGTACACCTACAGCAAACATCATATTAACAATCTGTGCATCACATTGAAGAAACCGATGAAAAAAGTTAATCAATATGAGGATTCCATTCATCAATATGATGAATATAACGGTGAATTTAATTTTTTTCATCAATATAACGAATTAGTTCATCTATATTATGAAGGTTTACATCAATGTTCTCCTTAATAAAAATTAATGTCTGTTTTTTGACGAACGCTGTCATCAATATAATAAAAGCCGTCATCAAAACGATGAACGTCGTTATCAATATGATAAAAATTCAAAACTTGGTAATCGTACTTGAATATGATGATTCCATTCATCAATAAGACGAATAAATCATCAACTGGATGAACAAATGACTAAATTCATCAAAATAAGTGGTTTCGTCATATTGATGAAATGTTTTGATGAAATAATGAACGTAGTTCATAAAAACATACGCTAAATTCTCTTCAGAATCCTGTTGAAACAATTGATGAATTCATTTTCATCATATTGAAAAACTGTTCATCAATTGTCAAAAAGTTTTCATGAATTTGTTCATCATATTTATGAAAATTACGTCATATCAATGAATATCATGTTGATGAACGCCATTCATCAATACGACGCCGACTTTTTTTTTCAGTGTAGTCCTACTATCGAGGTGTTCCCCCAACTCGATCGTACCTTTCCAGCGCCCTTCAAGTCTATCAGTAATCAGCAAAGTTGAATGTTATTGATAATTTTCTCTGCTCTATTTCTGACACTCAGCTCTGATCCAATACAGTTTAAAAGATGATTTTTGGCACGTAGATACATCTTTAGCCCTGTTTTGCTCACAGGTTTAATTATGAGGTGCAAGTTGTGCTTAAATAAAGGCACAAGGCCCATTATACTCGTGGAATTTTGTTCTTCTGTGTTCAAAATTATACCACTATTGGGCTCCTTTTTGGTAGTCCTGTTTAAACTATTTAACTTCCCGTTTTTTCTATTTTTCAAGCCAGTCCAAGAAATAATTGAACTTAACTCTGGCTGTTTTTTTTCGATCTCTAATCATATGCTGTGGCTTTAAAATATAGGAACTTAGGAATACTCAAATACTATTAAAAAATTCTACCTTGAGACGGTCCTGAGGCTGCCTTACTGAAGGTTTTGTCTAGAAAATCGTCCAAGCTGTGAATATTGATCCAATCCAACTATGCCCTCACTTTTTTTTCCAACACCCATAACTTGTCAAGCATACCCATGTCTTGGATGTCATTCCCAAATCGAGGCTAATGTAGCCAACAAAGAGTTGCCATAGCTCTTTAGGACGCGGTTGTTAACTAAATTAATTTGGGTCGGGTATGAACACCGTACACCAATGTCATGATACCCGCTAAGCTTGCTATGTTTGTTTACAACAACCTTTTTTCAGCTGCGTTACCTAGTCGTTACGGTATAAGCACTGCCATACGGCTATGATAGCTCTTTTCTGTACAGTTCTGCTTAGGCTAAAAGGCTGTTTTGGCTCGTAGAATAAGTAACAAATGAGTGGTTTTAGGTATAACAACTGACATGCGGCTATGACCGCTCTGTGTTGGTCTAAGCAATTCTCTACCTTCGTTTCTACTGCTATTAGTATCGAAGACATCGCGCTCTTCAGACGCGTTATTAATTTCGCCAGGTAAGAGCTCAATTTTTTTAAAACTGTTCTAATATTTTTGTATGCATGTAAATGTATCAAGAGTGAAAAAAAGACACTGATTCTTTTTCAATTTTAATTTTAAATACAACAGATAAGGACGAATATATGCAGCTATGAATCGGGTTTCAAGAGACAGCTGCCAAACAGCGAGCTTTCAAATTTCTTAGGAAGTCAGGCTAAGTATAATAAGGGGCTTCCCATTTGGGTTGTCAGAACCTCTCAATAAGGTGTAAACAGTTCTGTAAGTAGCTATACTACAAATCTTAAAAGAGGCTGTGACAGCCTTTCAGAAGGTTCAAGAGGGTTTAACAGCTCTGTATAAGGGTGCCATAAATCTGTGTAGAGTCTGTGACAGTCTTTTATGAGGTTCTGATAGCTCTGTATATGGGTACCATAAATCTGTTGAGAAGCTGTGGTAGCCTCCACTGCCTTCGCATTAGCTCTGGAAAGAGGTATTAGCAGCTCTGTATGCGGGTCTGATAGCAAACTTGGATGTCCTCAAATATATTTTGATGGTTACTGCAGCTCTGTTAATGTACTGTACCCATATAACTGAAGGCATCACACCTTTCTTTTGGTTGTAGCAGCAACAAATTTAGCAGTTGATGTGCCTATGCCTACACAAACAGAGGTGGCGCATTTAGTAGGGCTATAGTAGCTCTGTAGTTTTGTGAGTGTACATGGACCTATATACCCTCAAGCTACGATTACACATGCCACTTTCCATTTTGACATGCCGCCGTCGCCATTATGACGTAAACATTTGTCCTAAATTTGTCAGTTCTCACGGAGTGTGCTCACCTGTCAAACGGGCTGTCGCAGCGCACTCTCATGAAAGACACGAGTGACCACCAAATGGTCTACTAGAACAACCCAGTAGCTTGTTATATTTTAACAGAGAGGTTGTTAGATTTTAACAAACGGTTTTGAAAGCTCATTTTCCCTCGAAACTATGTTCCTGTGCGAATCCTATCTGTCACGGTACTTCACAACGTAAGTTGTATAAGTGTACCGAGACTTTCATCCGTTTTATCGGAGAATGAGTCCTTCAGAATGGTAATGTATGTATATCCGGATATCCGGATACTTTGTCCTCGACTGAGCTACTTTTTTTTACTCCTTCAGCTAATTCGCCTTCAGTATATATATCAACATTAAGACGTCTAATCAACATTAACAAGTGTGTTTGCGCCCCGTTATATTTTATCAGGACTTTACGTAATCGTATGTTCCGCAGTGATTGAGCGTCAGTTGTTATCTCAAATGGTTTTCAATTGCAAACAGACTTTGGACTCCTGATGTACATTAGTTATTCAAACACGATTGCTCCTTTCATCGAACTCATTAGGAAAGTCCAAAGATTAGAGGAAACCATCCACGAAAAGCATCCAAACAATATTATTCAAATATACTCGAATTTATTTTGCTTTTTGATATTTTTGCGCACAACATGCGAAGAGCCCAACAACTTCAACCTCAGATGCGGGTGTGTTTCTGTAAAGATTTCTTTAAATAAATCACAGCCGCCAGATCAAAGTAATTTGGTGATTTAGAAAAATACCGACAAAAATATGTGAGAACTTGTAGATTTAATCACAGCATGGTATGGTGCGCCTCGGACTGGTCTGACCGCAACAAGTTCTGCGCACTAGACTTTCGCCATATGAACGTGACTTGATGTTGAAGTTTTTTTTTTTTTTTTTTTTTTTTGAATTTACGTATTCCAGGTGGATAGCTAACGATCGTGGATTTTTATTCCGCGCATAGTTTGGGTGTCGACACCGATTGACTTGTAAATGGTAAATGTTTTCGGATTTGGTAAATTGCTGATTGGGGACACTGACTGTTGGCCGGCAGTACAGGTGTTGGTTATGAGTAATATTTGCATAATGGGGTGTTTTTCGTTATTGGAAATAGTTGCAAATATGAGCGGTTGGGCGACATTCTGAATTCAAATGGTTGGTTGGTATTTATGTCTATAATATGATCGCAGTTTAATTTAATGCAACAATAAAGCGATAGAGTATGTGACGAGTTTGTTTATGGAGATCGTTCTGGATTGTCGTGGTTTGGTTGCATTCGTTTGTTTTGTAGGAGAAGGTCGGGTTCAGCAAACGTTTGATAAAAATCTGTTTGTGACTCTAGCGACAATTATGTGGCAGCTGGGTTTTGTTTAATGGCAGTGTTTAGTAGGTCGGCGATTTTAGGAATTGACACACGTTTAGCAATGAGAGAGCTGGTATAGTAAGATAAAATTTCCAAACAAGCCAAAAGCGTAAGTTCTGTTACTGTTTTTTTTTTTTTTTTTGCCTTTGGAATCAACGTGTCTTAATTTCACTCTCTAAATGCGGCGCCTCTGTTTTTGTACGTGTAAGTCGTACATTAAGTGTTAATTTTTTGGCTCCTATGAAAGGTGTCGTGCCTTCATATATATAATTTACCTAGCATAGCTAGGTAAAGCATATTAGACAGAGCGCCGGAAACCAAAAAAATATATATTCGAAGAGATTCCTTCCATTAGTTCCAAAAACTCACACAAATCGAATGGTTGTGAAGCTCGTGTTAGAACCTCATTGAGAGGTTGAGAACCCCAATAAAACGCTGACATAACTTCGTAAAAGTTTTCTAATACTTCATAGAAATGTTAAAAATATATGGGGGTGTTTTTTAATACCTCCGCAGTATTACTAGTCTATGCAACACAATAAAAATTGGTTTTCAATATTTCCAATTTATTAAACTTTTTCAGTAATATTTTCATATTTAAGTTAAATAATTGTTACATTAAAACGTTCATTTTAATATGAATTTTATGAACTTTCTTCCATAAATACCAACTTCAATACATTTGTGTTTGGTTTTAATACAGGATCTGAGCTAAAGAGATTTAAATATATTGGTATTACCTTTTAACCCAAATATATTATTTTGTCGCTTGGTTAAGAATTTACAGTTAGTTTGAGCGTCCTACTCAATGGAGAAGATGATTTGGATAAAGTTTGTTTAAAAGACAATATTTTTTAAATATAAACAAGTGAAAGTCATAGGTTAGGTTAGAAAGTTACTTTAATTTCAAAATTTTCTTGTAAGAGGTTATTAAATCTTTTTTTAGTTGTGAAACGCAGAGATATTCCTTTCCTAGTGGATTTGCTTTTGAAGAAAAGGGTCTAGAGATTCCACTTCATTGCCTCAGAAATACAGCTATGACATTATTACATACCAAAAAGCAAGTAATTACTTGAATAATGAATAAGATAATTCAGGCATCCATGCGTTCTCCTTGATTGAAAAATATACCTATTAAAGGGAGCACAGCGGCACTCTATACTCTATAGGATTATTTTCCAAGGGGATAAAAGACCACGGGAATTTGCCTACGCCTGACAATTTTCTAAATGTATTGTAATATTGAAAACCAATACAAATTAGTATTAAAATAAAATATTTTTGGTGTTAAAATATATCCCATAGATATTTAAATCAAACCTTAAGAAGTATTAAAATATAATAAGATTGTATTATATTTTAATATTCCATGGGTTTATAAATAAAAGCAAAAGAAGTATTATTGTATATTGAATTTGAGGTGAAAGTATTACATTCTAATCAGCAGTTTAAATAATTCAAATACAAATGCATTAACTTTTGTAATTTTTCAATAAGAGTAAGGGTTTAATTTAAATACGCTTACATTGAAAACCATCTCCATCTATATTAAAATTTAATATTTAAAACATATTTAGTAATAGCAGACATTTTTTAAAATTAATAAATCTTTTATTAGTTGTTGAATTTGAATATATGCAAAATATTAAATTTATATACTTTTTCGGCGTGGACTTATATACAACCCCAAAAATATTACATTTAACGCCAGGATTTTTAACTTTGTATGTACCCATATTTTCAATTTTAAGAATTATGATGAAGAATGATGTTCAAGTGCCACAGCGGTACGAATTGCCGCAAGTAAAGCCATTCTGACCAAAGAAACTGGTCGCGTTAAAATTGCAAAGTATCTAACTTTGGGAGCTAACGGATTTATGTTAAAAATGCTTTGGCCTACAGACAAGGTTCTTTTTAATGGCTTCCCAAATCTACGTTTCCTGAATTTTTTACAAATATTCGAGAGCATAAGTGTCCTAAGACTATTTTACCCGTTTGGATACGCATAGAATTGTAGATCTCTTCCATTCGTTTCGAAAATATGGCTCAAACAAACGGAGAAATTTTCGTTATAGCCTTGCCAATAATTTTTTTAGTTTTGACTCTAAATTTTAGTAGTTCACAGTGGCCATAATTTCCATAAAAATTTTAGAGTCGAGAATTTGTTATAAGTACGGCGCATTGTTTCTGTGTGAATATTGACAGTTTGTCGAAAGCAAAATGTAAAAGTAGGAACACATAGTGACATAGTTATTTTTAACGTTTAATATGACAAATCAGCTTTATTCAGAATGAGGATTTGCTTCGGTTTGGCTTACCACTTTGAAAGAAATAGGAAAGTTAATTTTGATGACGCTTACCTTCCGATATTGCTCTTTTTATTTCGGCAATGATTGCTTTTACCATAACCTTGAATAGCATAGAGAGTATAAAGCTCTTGGCAAACGTTTACTTCCTTTTTTTTTTCGAAAAAGTACGACACAGTTTCACAGACTCCATAATACAAGCCAAAGTTCTGAGGACGGATTCACTCATGAAACCGGGTTGTCCAGACATCCCGAGGCTGTTTCCAATTTATGACCCAGCAGGTTATTACATTGTTCTGAGCGTCAAGAACATGTACCTTTCGCGACGGCGACTTACAAGCTTAGGTTTAATCTCAGCTGCAAGATTCCGTTTGGCTATCAATTATAAAAGTAATATCTGCTTGAGGTAATGCCATTTTCCAGTTGTTGTCACTGCCAGAACCTTAACCTGGAACAAATGCTGTAGTCAGGAAGTCTGATTGAGGTAATGGACAGTCCAAGTATTTCAGATCAACATGAAGCTCTTATTTCATCACAATAAAATCACGCAAACTTCACACTAAGCTCATTCAGAAATGGTTGCACATGAACAACTGCCAATAGTATGGCCTTATTATTATGGATTATTGTGTTTTTAGCCTCTTTTTTTTTCAAATCTTCCCAACCGTTTTTTTAGCATGATTTCATGCTGTAGCAGGAAAAATTAGCAGTATTTTGGTTTAGCCAAGTTATGAATTAACATAATAAAATAAAATCAAAGACGAACCTTAGTGTGAAGAAGCCATTACAATTCTCATTTGACAGTGAACACAGCCATTCAACGAGATCGTTATAAAACTGCATTTACACCATCACGCACTGGGCAGAGAGATCCGTTTGCCCGCATTCAATGCTAATAAAGGCGTAAGAATGAGATCACAAATCAGGCGCCTAAGGTGTTATGGATGTTCTACCCACAATTATAGATACGTAAAACGGAAATAAACACTAGCTCCGGCGACCAACATTTCTGCAATCACTTGCAAACATTTCTATTTCCGATTAAAAACATGTGAAATGAGACTGATAATTATTTTCAGTACATTAAACCAACAATTCATCAATCATTTAAACGAAATAAATAAAAAAAATTGGTGCGACTGTATCCAACAGTCCCGAAATATGTGTATGTGTAAACACCGTGCGTGCGGTATGTATGTGGCTTGATACACATCATTGAGAAAAGAGGGAATTGTAATAACCGTATTTTTGATATATTATGAAATAACAATAATTTATTCGTTCTGTGCTAGTTTCGGTAGAATATATACAATCGGATTGTGGTAGCTGAAGTAAGATATGTACATTCGAGACTGTAATCTTTCTAGATTACGCTGGAAGACAGCATCGATGGTTGTTCCATATCGTGTTGTTGAAATTTTCCGGTTGGAGTTCATTTGAAGATTAAATTTATCTTGCATAAAATCAATAAATGGTTGAGCTTCTGGAGTTGCAAAATTGATATTGAAGTCTCCGCTTATGATCATTGGTAAAAGATGATAATCTCCCTGCAGAATTCTTGAAATTTCTTCTGAGTACGGTGCAAGGACGAAATGGATAAATTTTATTTCACATCAACAAAAAGCTAAAATTAATATGACCCAGCTCATAAATGTATGCAATGATAAAAACGTATGCAATGATAAAATGTATGCAATGATAAAACACAGTGACGCATTTCCGTCCCCGTAAGTTAAATGTATGGAATTACTCCACCAGATTCCAACAACGCGCGCTTAGATGTTTACAAATCAATAATTCTTCATTCTTTCACTTCCGGAAGACATTTTGTCTTTTAGGAACGCGGAATTTCGTTAACCATCGCTATAAAAATATCTACATGCGGAGCTTTGCTATAATTCCTAACACGTAAACAAGATGGCCGACAAAAATACGTGTCACTTTTTTTTCATGTTAGGTAGGTAATATTGTTCCTTTCAGTCAGACGGCTATTTAGTATTTAGCATCCCTTTAATTTTCCGTGTTAGGAATGTGTGATCATGTAAATGCAGAATAATACTGCTGTTGAAAGAGTTTTGGGCTTCATTAATTTGGTGAAAGATCAAGGTAGAAATTGAATGAAAATATACATGCTTAACAGTATTCGTCTAACGAGAGATAATCTGTCAAAAGTGTCCTGTCACAGTTTTACCATTCCTGACAAAATCATAAAATAAGTCGGATTAAAAAACCTTATTATCCACATGAAGGAGATAAAGATATGTGCGATGTTTTTGAGGAGGCTTTAAACGTAGCCAAACAATATTAATTTATTTTAAAATTAATTATTTTTATTTTTATTTAACGAACAAAGACTGAACTTAATTGAATTAAAATATTTTTTTATGTAAGATATAGTAAGCTACACGAAGTGATTTTAATTTCATGATATTTTTGTGAAATATATTTTATAATACCCCCACAGGTCCAGCTCTTCCTTCTCCCAAAGAATGCACTAAGCTGCTGACAGTTTTGACACAATATCCACTAAATCCATTTATTAAGCGAACTAAGTGGGTATAAAACGCCACAATAAACAACTCAAAATCAAAGCAAGACAACCATGTGCCTACTCACTCGACTATACGTCAAATGTCGCTTGATTGATCTAATAACACGTACAAAAGAAAATACGTTCGGCCCCCACCTTGGCAAATGTAGATATTTTTATCTCATGCGAATAAAAAACAGCACAAATAACTAACGGAGAAGAGCCAAATCTAAACACGCGCACAATCAAAAATGAAATCTCAAGAGCGGCGCCTGTTCGGAATTCTGACCCCCGACAAATCTACATACAAACCATCGTCTGCTGTTGATAGTGGAACGGAGGTGGTGTTGCAAAAAAAAAAAAAAAAAAAACAGGGAGCGGTATACAAACCAAACAATAAAAAGCATAAAATTCGGGAAGAAAATAACATAAAAAGCGCGTCCCATGAGTTATTGTAAGCGGCTCCCCGGACAAAATCCGACCTCATAAATTGTTGCCCTCGAAATTAACTTGATGAGGGAATGGGCGTGGCCGGCCCCAGCATGTGTGTGGCTTGGGGAGCTCGAAACCCAGAAAGATGATTAATGTTTGCTTAATTTATTAATTTACATTTCGGGGCGAATTGTTGTTTTCATAGGTGGTTTCGGTTTGTTTGCCACCGGATTTAGCATGCCATTACCCTTGGTGTATGTTTGCTCCTCTGCGCGACTGTATTCCTGGTGGAATGCAGTGCGAACTGCGAAGAACAAAAGCAGAACAACTACAATACTACACAGTGTACCAGGCGAGCGGATGTTGTAGTCGCAAGGGTATAGCTCGCAAATTACTCGCTTGTAATTATAAGCAGGAATTTAGTCATTCGGAGGAGATATAATTTCGCACTTTTGCTGTTGGTCTTGTTTGGCAGCGGCACTGGCGCGCGTTGTGCCAGATAAAACGGTGTAGTATGCAATTAAAGTTTAATTAGATAAGGTAGGAGATTGGTTTTCTGTTTGCACTTGTGATGGGGATGTGATTTATATCTTGGCATCCTTTTTTAGTGAGGAAAATACTTGCTTAAACAATTCATAACCATGGAGATAACGAGAAAGTTTACGCGCAAAGTTTTTAATTGGAGAAGGTGAAATTAGATTTGCTGGCGAATGACGTTAACTGTGCCAGTGCAGCTTCTCAGGGTAACCTTTTGAATGAGGGAAAATGCCTTTCATCGTCGACTCAGTGGAGATTGCAACCACTTTTTTCTTCAGCTAAGAGTTCTAAGCTTAAATATATAGTCTTGGGCTGTTAATTTGCAGCAGGTTCTGTTCTGTTATTTGATCTGTAGTCAGTTTGTGTGGTAAATCCAGCGTCACGATAAGTGCATGGTCTTAAACGTCTTAAAGATGACAAAGTTCGACAGTTGGAAATACACAACTATCTGGAATGGTTCACACAGACCCCAGAGCTTGGTGCTAGTACTTTATTTATGCATATTTTTTTTTTTTAGTGTTTGCTTACCAGAAAGCACCAACCTATAACCTATTAACTTGTATGCATTTGCTAGGCGCCTTATTTTTAACACCGGTCGAAAATGCACCTCTTCGCAAATCGTCAAAATAATAGTTTCAGCACTTTGTGTGTTAATTTTGTTTGCCCTAGAGGGCACCGATGATCAAGACGTTCGTTGAGGGGGTTTTGACATCATGTCTCTTTATTCTCCTATGGCTTGAAGTTATCTTCGACTTCGAAACTTTGAATGTTTCATTGACTAGCCGTTTATCAGCAATGATAAGCTCGGCGTTGTTTTTTTTTTTTCGCTCGTTGATGACATGAACGGTCTCCCTGGGGGCGCGTTGCCAATATTTCGTTCCAAGGCACTACTAGTCATTTCCTATTTTTGTAGTGTCAGTAGCTCTGAGTTGGACTTTCACAATGAATAAAAACAGGCCGTCTGTCTTCGTGGTTGTATACTTGTGGAGCTATTAAAAGAAGCTTCCGAGTCTCGTTAAAATTTGGAAACTATTAAAGAAGACCTTGTTACCGTATATTTCTCTTCTCTATGGTCTGTAGCACTTCATATGTCCAGTGACCGTTTTTTTTTCTTTTACCAGTTCTACTGATATGTTTATTAGCTATCTTTGTCTTCCTTAATGCATATAGACACTGATCATTTAGCTTTCAGTCCAAAAGGCAGCCATTTTTATTCCCATTTTTCGACACAGTTTTCTCTGAGGCTGTCCAGTGTACCAATTGAGTTTATCCTTCTTCAAAAGTTAAAGCTTGTAATCGTACTTGCTTCGCACATCCAGGTTTACTTTTTAACTTTCTCGAATAAGTGCGTAATAAAGGAAAGATATTGTATTCGTACAAAATTTCGAACTCGAGATGTTAATCAATTCTGACATTACGATCATAGAGGAATTCATGTAAGTGGGTGGCAAAATTCTGTCCGTCTTTCTGTCTGTCCGTATGTCCCGAGGCGTACAGACTGCCCGGATATCTTTCGAACTTCGGACTTGGAGTATGGGAGCTTACAGTTCGTGGCCTTTTCTTGCATGGTAACCTCAATATTAATGGTAGGTACTTCCCATATAATACGATTTTAACCAAAATTGATATTTGAGCTTAAGTAGGTGAGGTTAACATGACTACATATTCAGTTTTTCACAAAAAAATTGAATAACGTTAGGAGGTATGTACCTTAAAATTTGGACATACTAACATTTTTTTTTTTTTTTTTTCGAAAACAATCCATACGAAGTAAAAATTCATTCCTAAGGTAATATGGACATTTAAAACTAAAAATAAGCGAAATCAATTATCCCCTATATCGTACATTGACTTTTGTAAAAAAAAAAAGTTTTTTTTTTTGTAAATTGGTTTTCTTTAGTTTACATAAAAACGGAACTAACGATTTTGACCAAAATACATATGTACTTAGAGTAAAACTGAGGTTTTTAAAATTATTGCGTCCTTAGTTTTTAATTCTAATGACCGGAAACGCTAATTTTAAAAACTGCCCATACATATCTCGAAAACGCCATTTAGGAAAAAACATAAAAAAATCAAGTAACATTTAAGCAATGTTTAGTATATTTTGCGAACTGAAAAATTCCAATGTTTGTTTCTATTGTGGCTAGGTTTTTCCATATCTACTTTAAAAAAAAAAATAAGAAAACAACCAATCAAACTTTTGATGAACGAGAAAGTTTCGTTCGACGCAGTCGTGCACTTTATTTTAGTTGCAGTTATTCGACATTATACCCAGCCAGAAAAAGCTTTGTATAATTTTAGGTCTGCGGTTATACAGAATTTTTCCCAAAGATTCTTGCAATAAATTTGTGCCGGCAACGAGGTAGCTTCACTCATACACGGAAAGAAGTTTAAGATCAAATCAAGTAAAATAAGCGCCGAATCACGAAAAGTTTGTCTCATATTAGAGCTCAGGATTTATTAATTCACGACTTTTTATTCGCAATTCTAGAAATTGTACAAAGTGAAGATATTGATCCTCAAAAGTCGTGAATCAACACTTCTCAGTGTCAATAATGCGATCGGGCATGAAATACATATTGCCATAACTGATCGCAATTTGACACAAATAGTTATCAATTTGATATTACTGTGGTTGTGAAATGCAAAAAAAAAATCGTAAATTACCACTTTCCTGTTGCAACTACAATTTTATCCCTTAGTAAATTGCAAAAGGGGTTGATTGCGCCAAAAATGTCGCAAATCACTACAAATAATAATGAAGCTCGAACTAATACTTCTAATCGTAATATTTTTGATATATTTTTCGCCGTTTTCAATGTCGAATCACGAATTTTTGTACTAATTCAGGACACAATCGTTGTGATTTGCGAAAAATATATAATTCGTGATTTGCAACTCAAAATGTTGCAATTGGTGACTATGCAGTTCTTTCCATGTAGCTATGCGTTCGACCATCAAGACCCTTTAAAGGTTAACGGACGCTTAATACGAAAAGACTGGTGTAAACATGGCTGTAGAATTGTCACTATACGACCTAAAAGCCGATCCAGCTGTACATAACAATAATAAAAAATTTTAGTCTCGACTTTAAATTTATGCAAGTTCACAATTGCGAAATTTGTATGGAAAATATAAGCACTGTGAACTACTATTTAGAGTCGAAACTAATAGTGGTTATTGGTAAGGCCCATCCATAGTGTAAAGGTACTTAAGTTAGACATAAAAGAAGGGAGATACATAAAAATAATGGAGAAAGTTAAAAAAAACTTAAAGTAGACATTTAGTTTGAATTTTCTTACGTTTTATTTGCTTAAAGCCATAAAGGGACAAACTTTGTATTCAAAGGAGGAATCGCATGCATTCCGTTGCTTTGCGCTAAATATTTCACCACAAGTTTGCAATTTCTGCTACCCTGCTACCCTCAAGCTTGGGACTGAGCAACTAGAATTATAAATAAAAAATGGGTAAAGTAAAAGACTTTAAAGCGAAGGTATTGGTATCCCAGCGCCTTTGTAACGACAAAAAATCAGCTTAAAGGTCGATCTGACAGTGCACTTACAGCCTGTGCAGTGTATTCGAATAACTATTCGAACGAATATGTTCTAGAAACACTTAATTGTCCTACGACTGTAAAATTCAAACAATGTTGCCGTACTTCTCCCGCACTACAAAATTGAAAAACTCTGGACCGGGACCCCCTTCTGAGAATAACAGCACACCGTCATAAAATTAGCATATTTCTTCCGATCCGTCTGATGCATTTCCCATCGATATAGTAATAATTATTTAATGGCGTCAGTATCCCCATTCCATAAAACTATTTATAGTGTCATCAATGCAATTTTATTATCCCTCCGGTTGCGTATCCATAAAAAGAATGGTATAGGTAGGTACTACAAACGCATCGCGTTCGGTCGACCGACTGCCAAGTGACGCCTCTATTCACCATCACCAACTGAGGACTTTTATTACCCCCCCATATACGAAATGCATCGGCGCGCACCCAAACCAACCCCGTGCAGCACACTTTCCTGCTCAGTCCGGTCTCCGGTCCCGGTGCCGCACGCTACTACATACAAGATTTTTATTGCGACGAGCTTGGGCCTCATAAACTCATAGTTAATAAACGGTGTACTGCTCGTACACGGTACACTATATTTATTCAACAATTTTGTTGCTTTATTTGAGGCAATACAAAAGTTGGGCACCCGCCATTGTATATATGGCATGGGAGTCCATTGATATGAGTAAATTGATTAATTTGTTTAGCCATTAATGCGCGCGCTGTGCTGTGCTGCGTCTGTCTGGCAGATTGAAGTTTTTAATTTACCGGAAAATTAATTTCGTGTTGACCTAACCTCATAAATTGTTTGTTGCATTAAAGCCGGTGAGAGAGATGAAATCAACGCGGCGACACCACATACCGGTAGGAATGGTGTTTGCAGCAAGTGCACTTTACGATGTGTTAATGATGATGTGTGATTGATTTGTAAGTAAATATCTAGATAAACACGAATGGCAATCGAAATGCTTTGCAAACAAAGTGTGAATGGTTGTGCGCTGTCATTGAAATGTTTGCCAATTTATTTAGAATTAGGTAGGTTTAATTGGTATTGCACTTGAGGTTGATGATAAGAGTGGTGTGAATGTTTTAAAAATTGAAATTTGAAACATATTGGACGGAGTTGATGTTGAGCGGTCAAATAAATGGTCACTTGACGAATTCAAAGAGGCTGTATTTGAGTTTAGAAGTATAGTCTAGTCCCGGGACGGTGCTATATAATTTCGCATAAGTGGAAAGCAATTTACTTATCACTCCATGAACCATGTACTACTTTAATGGTTAAGGCCTATGCACAGCCGACATTGCCAGTGGAAGAATTCCCTACAGACCATGGGTAGGTAAAACAAACTTGTGGTACTTGGGTACAAACTTGGACTTTCTGTTCAAACACAGTTTTTGACGAAAATAAAATTATTCTTTCTGGCACAGGTCCTTCTTAAGATTGAACATACTAGAGTTTTTTTTTGCCATTAATAAATGCAAGCTTTGCCATTAAGTTCCCCTCGCTCTTCATTCAACTTTGTAAAAATGTATTGGTCGTATCGAACTTAAGATTCGGCTTCAGTTTGTTTCTTAGATTGGCTACGATGATGACGAACTGAAAAAAGTGGGTCGCAAAATTCTGTCCGTTCTTCCACAGGCCTACAGCCTAAACTGCTGCCCCGATTTCGTTCAAGCTTCAGATTTGGAGTTTGTGGGCTTACAGTTCGGGCCGTTTTTTTTTTTTTTTTTTTTTTTGCAAGGTAACCTCAATATTGATGGTACTTCCCATATCAAATTTTCGTAACAGTTTAATTTGTTCGAATTCGGGTCAAACGATTTCAACCAAAATTGATGTTTGAGCTTAAGTCGGTGAAGTTAATATGACTGCATACTCAGTTTTTCGCTAACAAATCGAATGACAGTACTTTTGAATTTTGAAATCTCGAAAACGGTCTATACGATTGTAAACAAAAATCCATTTCTAAGGTAGTAGACGCAGGCGGTTAGTGGTTAGTGTGTTGGGCTACTAAAGGCTCGTCCCTGGTTCGAATCCCGCAAAAACACAAATTCCAACTTATGGTTGTTTTTCCACTGCGCCAGCTCTCGCGAACGTCTGACAAACATCCGAGTGTATAACTTTCTTTGAGAGCTTCTCAATTAGCCGTTGGGAATCGGCACAAAATTAGAGATCCTATCCATTCATTCCAAAAATGAAAAACTCACACAAACGAATGGTTGTGAGAAGATAATCCTAGGGTCCCTACGGACCTGTTGCGCCAACTACTTACTTACTTACTTGGAGCTTAGACAACCAAAAACTCCCACTTCATTTGCACTCCACTCACGTCTATCAGCATATTCAAATCCCTGAATTTTTACATAATACATCAATGTGAAGATGACAGTCTATGGCGAACCTTACTTCCAATTCCAATCATAGACACCTAAAACCAGCAGATCAAAAAACAGAAACTCCTACTACGTGTGTCGTTAGGTTAGGTTAGGTTTATGGGTGGATACGGCAGAATGATCCCTGCAAAACCCCACTTAGGTTCATGTGTACCCATTGGGATGCCCTTGTTGGGGGGTTAGCCGATGTTGTTGGCGATGGTATTTGCTCCCTCTCGGTTACTCGACCTTGTCCAGCCATTCAGATGTATTTATGAACCTGTAAAGATTAGATAATTTAACATCTGAAAGTTCTTGTATGTCATGGTTGTGGTATCTTCCAAGTGTTCTGTTCCTCAAGTGACAGAGGAAGTGAGGTGTGTCCTCGTGTGCCTCCTCGTCTTCGCGTCCCCTGCATATATCGTCATTCTTGAGTTTTAAATTCATTGTATATGGTTTCTAAGGAAGTTGTGACCTCTTAGGGCACCTACCAGTTTATGTAGCGCCGTTCTATCAAACCGCATAAGCTTGCTAGTCCGACTTGCATTATATTCCGGCCGTAGCTTCCGTGAAATTTCGCAGGTAGTACCTAAATTCTTTCCACCTGCTATTGGCTTTCATGCGAATCTTGTTTTCCACTCTCTGTCTGAGATTACGGAGGAGTGGTGGATTGATCGATTTAATCGCCCGATCTTGATCCATAGCAGATCCATTTCTTGCCAGTTCATCAGCCATCTCATATCTCATTGCCGGTTTTGTCCCTTTGTCCAGGGACCTAGCAGAGACGCGTGGTGTGCTGCGAGCAGAGAACCTTAAGCTCTTCACGGCAGCGGTACGTGTGTCGTACAAAAAAGCGACAATTGTCTATTACCGAGAACTTATTCCAATAATAAAAAGCTTATTTTATTCTTATATTTTACGAACCGTTTCTTTTATCCAGCATCGCTTCTTAGATTTTTAAAAATAAATAAGAAACCATGAAACCAAACTTCTGATGAACGAGAAAGTTTCTATCGATCCAGTCGTACAGTTTTTTTTTTTTTCTTCTTTTTTTTTTCTCGCACTGATTATATTGATACATATAACAAAACTGTAGGCATTTTCTTTGTTACCTAATGGCGTGAAAACTACTGCACAGATTTCGATGAAACTTTTTTGGAAATGTTCCTTAAGATTCTGAGAAACACATAGGCTATTCGTTTCATTGCCATGCCTATTTTTGGAGCGTTTTTGACGAAAATGTGTTTTTTGTGCGTGGTGTTTTCTCCAAATTAAGTTAAACGAAAGAGAAGTATGCGACGTGAATGTGTATGTTGTCAACAGCGACAATATGTTTCTGAGGAAATGCGCAGATGCCTGATGACGTGCGCTGATGGACGTATGGTGGTGTATATAGAAATTGAGTGCAAGGTTTTTGTTTTAATGGTTGTTTTAGTACCTACGTTGATACCTACAGTCAGGAAGTGTAACTTTAGTACTTACGCTGTTGAATTTAATTTTCTTACATTGGTGTTTTAGGTAAATAGATTTGTTGGATTTATTTTTTATTGTTTCACATTGACAATGTTCACCGCTTTGTTTTAGCTAGACTGTTGATTTTAAGAAATATGCCTTTAAGAAAACGGTAAAATCTCTTTTATTGGAAATAACACAGTCTCACGCCGCGTACGAAGTTGCGGGCACAGCTAGTATGAAATAAGGCACAAATGAAAGGCGATTTTCCATTATTGGGTTCCCGCATCACCTTGCAAAATGTTTTCCCTCGAAAACTATAAAATGTCGACCTCTGAGTATAAGGGAAGGTTAACACTCAACAATGCTAAAGTGCATTCAAAGAGCTAAAATTACTGGATGACCTCATTGTTCCCTTAAAAAATGCACACTCATGGGTCGTTTATCTTCTTCTACGCTGCACCTTATATCCTGCGCCTTGTTGGGTGCACTTTCAAACCCATTCCTTGATTTGTTTCTGTTTCGTGTGACAACCGATGTTTGCCTATATACGATAAGAGACAGTTGCATGTTAATTAAAAATTAAATACAAATTCAAAAGTTAAACTAAAGTACCTACATGATGGCAACTTCAGATTTATTAAGGCATAGCAAATCATTCACTTTGTATCGCACACATTGATCCCCTTCCACATCAGATGAACTGTATACCTACACCCAGATCACCTGATTACTTCTCGTTTTCAATGAAGGTGGCATTTCTATTCCCCCTCTTTTAATTAAGCTCTGATTCAGTGCACTGTACACTTCTCTCCGCCTCAGTTCTCAGGGAATGAAAGTTGAATTTAAATTAACCAGCCAAGTTTATTAACTCTCTCCGTGTTTTTAGTCGCAATCTCATTATCTGTGATTTTATTTTTGCCCACATCCAAAGGATGTGCGCCGACAAAGCTACAATAGCACATAATACACAAACACATCCAAGGAGCAGGGATACGAATCTGGCGGAGTCGTTTTGCAGCACGGGCCTCTCTAAAGGGAATAAAAGTACAGTCATTGCTCCGCCATCTGTGAGTGGAGTAAATAAACGACGTTTGTCGTTTCGCTGTGGTATTGGTGATGCAGTGGCGGCGGTACATATACACAGACGCACAGTTGTGTCCTGGTCGTTGTCGTCATCGTCATCGTCGTCTGTTAACACTTTTCGCTCCGTGGTTGTCCCAACAGACGACAGCAACACCACAAAGTTTCCTCCTCCTACAAGAATGTTTCAGCCTGCTATATATAATACGAGCCAGAGTCACATCGCTTTGTACGTCGTTTCCTCTTTCGCAAGTCACAACCGCCAGACTGGCCTCCCCGACACTTCTGGGACACAACAGTCGTGCGCGCTATTATTGCAGACGAGATGCGGGGAATCAAGGGAAATTTTTAATGAGAGCACATAAATTCAATTCTGCAATATTCAGCCTTTTAACGGCATCACCGTGCGGATGGATTTAGATGGGTGAGATGGGTGTGTGTATAGGGTATACCGTATACCCCAACCCCAGCAGTGCAACGTATGCTAGACTTGGTTTCATTTCCTTTTCTAAAGCTCTTTTACGTTGCTTTGATATGGTACGATATGGGTGGATTGGGTTAGGCAATGGCTGTTCGGAGGAGAACAATTTCCGCAAAAGAGGTCTAGTAACGGACGGCAGTAGGAGTTGTTTTGGTAGGCAATAGAGGACTTAACTTCGTCGTATGGAGGGTTAAACATAGCAGCCACTTAATCCGGAGGGAGGCGACAAGTGGACAGGATTTTCTTTTGTATCAATATGACTGCAGGATGGTAGGCTTTGCAGAGATTTTAACACGAAAATTTTGTTACGGCTACTTAGGGAAGCGACGCATCTACTAGGACAGGAAAGTAGTTGTCCTTTTTTTTTATAATTCCGTTTTTATGAACTTGTAATTGTCAATCGTGGAGAAGGTTTTTTTTTTCGCTAAATGGAACTAAGCCACCCGAGTCATCAAGGGAGGGCAGACGATTCCAGGAGATAGTGTGGGATTTCTAAAGAATTATAAAAGAATGCTGCAGGTAAAGTTGACAGCTTTTGATGGAAATTAAAACGCTACAGTACTTATACGAACTGGATTCCTTGACCAGGACCAACAGCGATTAAAGGTTGTCGAAAGCAAATTATTTTCAGTTCACAAGTTGAGCAGCTCCCTTAAAACTGCGATTGATGCCCTTGAATTGTGGGCCTCCATCCTAGGTATGGAACTAGATTTTCAGATTAGATTTGATTAAAAAGATTTTATTTCAAATTAAATGTAAATTGTTTACAAATTGTGACCTTGAAATTACCTTTAATAATCCTTTAACGATGTGTCAGAGCTATTTTGCAGTAATGAACTAATGGCGATACTTTCAGTTCATTTAATTTTGCAATACATTGAGCATCAGACAAGAAATCGCTGCCGAAGATGGATCTTCTTGTCTCTTTCAAAAGACGACATTTCCGCACGCTTGCAGAAGTCCAGACGCTGAACCCAATTTTCTACGGTTTTCAAGCATAAATCGGCCGATACTGCTGCAATTTCACGTTCGATATTCGTACGAAGTTCATCAATCGGCGCTGGCTTGTTGGCATAGACCATAGACTTGACGTAGCCCCACAGGAAATAGTCTAACGGCGTCAAATCGCACGACCGAGGCGGCCAAGCGACTGGACCATTTCCTGAGATAACACGTTCTCCAAACTTGGTTTCCAATAAATTGATTGTGACATTCGCTGTGTGGCTTGCGGCGCCGTCCTGTTGGAACCACATGTCCTCCCAAGTCCATATCATCCAATTAGGGCCAAAAATATTCGGTTATCATTGAACGGTAGCGATTCCCATTCACAGTAACGTGCCGGTCTTGATCATCACGGAAGAAGTACGGCCCAATGACGCCGCCGCCCCATAAACCACACCAAACCGTAATTTTTTCGGGATGCAATGATGACTCATGGAGTACGTGTGGATTGCTGCCTATCCAATACCGCATATTTTGTTTATTGACGAAGCCATTCAGCCAGAAATGAGCCTCATCGCTGAAGATGATTTTTCGATGAAAATCCGAATCATTTTAAAGTTGTTGCTCAGCCCAATTCGCGAACATACAACGCTTCTGGTGGTCAAGCGGCTTCAGTTCTTGCGTCAATTTAATCTTGTAAGGATGTACGCCAAGATCTTTTCGCAAAATTCGCCACAACGACGTCACAGAGATGCCCAACTCTTGAGAACGACGTGTGAGCCTCAGCGGCAGCAATATTCTCGACACTACGTGCCTGTTGAAAAACCCTTTAGTTTTTATGCTGCACATCATGACGTAGTCTACCGTAGATATAGATAGTCCTGTGCAGTGAATCCGATGCCCGCTAACAAAATTATCTGTCTATATTGTTTACCGACAGCTTTAATTAAATTGTAAAGAATAGTTTTTCCAGTGCATGTAGTTCCCGCTATTAAGATTCAGTTCAGTTCCACAGCTGCGCTCTTTTTCCACCCACTCCGCATACCAGCCAGTCCTTCTTCGTACTGCTTCAAGAGAGGCTTTTTCTCGAAGTCGATTATTATCCATATTTATAGCTTTTAAGATGTAGTCCACCTGTAATCTTATTGTTGTTATGAAAAATGGAGAAAGACTTGTTTCAAAGCATTATTAAAATAGGTAGGGGTGCTTAAACGAAGGCGAAATAATCTTTTAATATAATATCTTAGCAACTTAGCGTAGAACAAAATACTTTCTGCAACTGCTTTAAAAACTTGGTATTTAATGCTGGTGCGGAATATTTTTGTTGGCAAAATATTTCTTCCATGTTGCACTTATTGCACCTTTAGCCAGTTTCCTTTAAATGTCTCTCCATATCTAAGTTCTTGGTGAAATATACGCCCAGATATCTGTATTCCTTCACAACCTCCACGATTTTTGAATATTAGTAGTTTTGACTTATCTAGGTTCACTACCAGGTTCCAGATATTGTAATACCGGTATAGACGGTTAATCATTAGTTTCAGGGACTTAGGTGTAGGGCTGAGCGGAACATCCTTGCCTCACTCCCGATTTGGTTTCAAACCATTGCGACACTTCATCGCCATTTCATACCTCTATTTGTATATCCCTGTACTGTACTTGTACAGGCTTCGTAAAGGTTTACTGAACTTACTCGACATTCCCATACAACTCAGCTTGTAGATTAAAGCATCCCGGTCTATGGAATCAAACGCCGCCTTGAAATCAATAAACAAAAATTTGTTGTTCTCCGAGGTAGGTGAAAATCTTCTAGAAGACACTATGCCGACAGTCGGCGCGTGCTCATAGTAGTGTGAGATTTGTACTCACTTAAACCACCACCCACAAATTTATTTTGTACTGCAACTAAGTTATTACTTATCAAACAATTTTTTTCACGAAGTTATATATATACAGGCAGCATTCCGGCGAAAGTTCCTGCTTGTTCCGCAATTTTAACGCGGTTGATAATTATCGGGCTAAGTCCGAAGGTTTAGTTCGTTGTAGACGCCGCAATAAATTTGTTTCATCGATAATTTTACGGACCGAGCTATTAATATGTTCTAAGAATCGATTTCTATGCTTTCGAGCGCATATTTTCGTATCGTCCTTGACGGTGGGAATTCCGAGGTCGTTATGGAGATCTTCATTTTTAATGTTTTTGATATTGAAGTAATGTTTTTATTTTGAAAAGTTTGTAAAATGTTTAAATTTGTTTCGCTGGTACAGCCCTATAACTCCATACCATATCACCATACGGGCTTTATCACTTGCTTATATACTAAAAGCTTGTTCTCGAGGGTAACCTTGGAATATTTTGCTAGTAACCAAAAAAGTTCTCTATATTTGATTTTAGGTTCTTCGCATTTTTCAGGAATTCAGGCATGAAATTCCAGGATAATTAAATGGCATCCTTTTTTATTGGGAATATCAAAGCTTTTTTTAAATTGCTGAGGGATTACCCTATCATCCAGAATGGTAATAAAAACAATGCAAAGCTTATTTATTAATTATTATTATTATTATTAGGTATGGAACTAAATGTCCCTTATCAACTATGTCAATTCAAAAAAGGCAAATTTTTAGTCTCACAAATTGGAGGTCTCACTTCTGCCTCAATATGTTATAAGCTGATCTGATGGACCGAGGGATCTGCCTTGTCACTCGACTGGTGGCATCAGTGATGTCAACTTAAGCGTGGTACGGACCTCTTCTGAAACGAAATTTTCCGGTGGTCTCCAACTGGACAGCGAAACGTCTGCGAAAAGGCAGCGGAAAATAATTTGTGTAGATTTCCATCAGCTGATACACAAGTAGCAGTGTATCAAGCACTGGCTATTTATTTCCAATTTGGCTCCTTAAAATTGTCATTTCGGATTTATCGTAATTTACGCTATTCACTTTATTTAAAGTTTTGTGATTTTTAGGATCCTTAGGAATTTATAATAATAAGCGAGGGATCTCAGGTTCGAATCCCGCAAAAACCCAAATTCCAACTTATGGTTTTTTTGCCACTGCGCTACCTCTCTTCGCTCTCGCGAACGTCTGACAAACATCCGAAGGTATAAATGTCTTGAAAGAGCTTCTCAATTAGCCGTTTGGAGTCGGCATAAAATTGTAGATCCCATCCATTCGTTCCAAAAATGAAGAACTCACACAAATGGTTGTGAAAAGCTAGGCCTAGGGTCCCTCCGGACCTGTTGCGCCAACTATTTATTTATTTTTTATAATTCTATTGTTAACGTACTTTTGATGTGCAAACATCTAAGCGCGCGTTATTGGAATCTGGTGGAGTAATTCCACATATTTAACTTCCGGGGACAGGGAATGCGTCACTGTGTTTTATCATTGCATACATTTATGAGCTGGGGCATATTAATTTCACCTTTTTGTTGATGTGAAATAAAATTTCTCCATTTCGTCCTTGCACTGTACTCAGAAGAAATTTCAAGAATTCTGCAGGGAGATTATCATCTTTTACCAATGATCATAAGCGGAGACTTCAATATCAATTTTGCAACTCCAGAAGCTCAACCATTTATTGATTTTATGCAAGATAAATTTAATCTTCAAATGAACTCCAACCGGAAAATTTCAACAACACGATATGAAACAACCATCGATGCTGTCTTCCAGCGTAATCTAGATAGATTACAGTCTCGAATGTACATATCTTACTTCAGCTACCACAATCCGATTGTATCTATTCTACCGAAACTAGCACAGAACGAATAAATTATTGTTATTTCATAATATATCAAAAATACGGTTATTACAATTCCCTCTTTTCTCAATGACGTGTATCAAGCCACACACATACCGCACGCACGGTGTTTACACATACACATATTTCGGGACTGTTGGATACAGTCGCAGCAATTTTTTTTTTTTTTTCGTATAACTAAAACTTATGTTACCTATGTCTTTTTCGATTATTGGGCATTTCAGATTTTGATCTCAGATTTCAGATTTCTGCTGCCAAATCGAACATTAAATCCGAATTTAGTTTCTTTTTTGAGTTGGCCTCAAAAAACATATTTAATACCTGCACTGGAAATCCATTGCAATTGATTTTCACACATTTATGGCAACCCATTTCGAAGTAGTTTAATATAAAAACTCGTCTATATTTGCGTTTTTTTTTTTTTTTTTGATTTAATATTACCAAAAAATATGCAGTTTTAAATTTCATATTTGAGTTTGCATATTTTCGGCTTCAAAATTTCTCAATTTGGCTCCACCCTCTTATGAAAGCTGGCAACACTGCAGCACAAATGCCAAATTTCCGCAAGCTATTAATGTCCCGGACAATAAACAAAAAGAGAGTGGATAATTGTACCAATCAACCTACTACTACAACTACCCACTTTTCCGGCATAATTTCGCAGCAGCTGCGTACTGCAAAACGAAAAGGAGAGCGGAATTTTTCGTTCATGATTTCGTTGTGTCACTTTTGTGTGGGATATTTCGTTTAGGAAAAGGTCCGTACTACGCTTTATATTATTTACTATAATAATTCCTATGCTTGAGGCATTGAGGAATAATTTTTAGAAAAACATCATCATTTTTTATGAATTTTTTTTTTTTTTTACAACCAAATCATACAAATATCTACATTTTTAATTTGGTAAATCTGGTACATTCATTGATCAAAGTCGCATCACTAATTTTTATTTACAACTGTGCGTCGTGTCTCATATTCCAACTATCTACTTGACTTACTGCCAAAGCAAAACCTTGGATTAAAGAGATCAAAAAAGTTATACGATAATTAGATACCTATTGATCGACCAAGATTCTGTTAACAAATTTTAGTCACCTTGTAGGTTCGTTGCAGTTCCTTTGTAAAATATCCAATTTGTATCCTTTTTACCTAAAAGGTCAAATTTTTAGTTTTAGAAAAGGCGTGTTTTTTTTCGAGTTTACTCATAAAAACTTCTATCCGGGTTGGCATCATTGGGTCGCATGCATAATTGTTTTTCAGTTGACTTTTACTAAGTGAACAGCTCATGTATGGGACTGATTTATAGCCAAACTGAAGTTCCCGGCCGATATAGCTCTTGCGTTTAGGGTACATCTATAGTTCAGGCCAATCTTAAAATATCTCTGCCCTTGATGAGTGGCTGACTACCTGACATTGTCTATATTTTTGTGTATCTTTCTCTTGTTGTTGGTTTGCTGGTGAAAACAGATCTATGACATGATTGTTGTCACTCAACAAAATTGAAAAAACCCTCTGATCAGACAGAAAAGTACTCAAAACTCATCCCCTTGCTCTGTTCACACGACAGTCCGATTATCAGTAGGCTGATTTTCAGTAGACTGCATCATTGTCTTTCTCACAGGACTATGAGAAAACACCCAATACCAACTCACCTTTGACAGATCGTTTACGAAAAATCATTTTTTTGCTAAATTTAACGCCAATTCACACCACAATCGCAAAGTCCCGTGTATGACAACTCTTGCACACTCTCACTTTCAATACAAAGAGCTTCGCCGAACACAAGTCTTCTGTTTTATCCCCCCATTTCAGTGAATGTTTTGGCGGCTACTATTCTTTCGCCCTTTTGAATCCATCTGACATTTTCAATTGCCAATATACCCAACAGTCAACAGAGAAGAGAGTCTTAAGGGGACCGGGTCGCTACCTTCAAAGCGATTTCGACTTTCTCGTAAAGACACCTAAATTGCAAACATCACCCGGGGATTCCGGATAAATCGTTTCACATCAATCATCTTTAAGTGCAGCCAAACCATCGACAACGACAACGCTGAAGGTATCGTCATCGTCGTCGTAGTCATCGTTAACGCTTCGACTTGAATACAACATCTCTTGGCCTCAAGGCGAAATACGAAATACGACAGTGGAAACTGATTTCCATATCAATCCTTTGACACATGCTCGCACACACATATAGTCACACACTTCGGTCATATGATGGTGATGTGTATGTCTGCCTGCGATGTCGATTAAAATTTGTTCATAGTCGTTCTTGTTGTCGGAACGGCTGCTCTTCAACTCCCGAGTCCCGAGCCCCGATATTGCTTCCAACTGGGAAGCCGATTCAATTGATAGATACATTCTGTGTTGTGTGTGTTGTGTATCCCTGCGGTGTGAAAATGACAGATAAAAAATAAATAAATAAACGAGTATGTGTCAAGAGGAAAACAGGGAAAAACACAAAATTGGAAGGATATACACCTCCGCACAATTCGCTTAAATTAATTTTATTGGCAAAAGTGTGGGTACTTCGCTAGCAGCCGCCTGTTCCACCTCTCGTATATGCCTGGTACATGCGTATATAAACAACAAGAGTGACAACAAACAAACAAATCCCGGAAAAGGTAAAAAAGGATGAAATCCTGGCGATGACACTGGCTTCGTGTTGTACAGCACAGCACACTGGATGGAGGGGGATAAACCGAAAGACATTTCGAATTTGCGCAACTTCACGCATGGAATGGTAATTGTTTTTCCTGCGCCTTAGTTTCATTTCGCACTGATAACAGGAGACGGGAAACAATTTCAATTTGAAGAGGACACGATATTCGGAGGCGTCCTTTGGCTTACGTGACATGAATTTCGATTGTTTCTGGGATGTCGTCTCCGCAATACACGTACAAACCGCCCACCCACCCGCTGGCACACAAACATTTTTCGATGTTTGAAAAGGAGATTTGTATTTAAACAGGGATTTTCCGACACTTGGCGTTGGCCCATGGCCCCCGCAAATGAACTCACGCAACTCTCGAAATGAGAGGTATTTTTAAAATTCAGCCCTTAACATCTGGAGAATGTTTCTCCCGAATGGGCACACACGGAGGGATTCCTGTGCAAATAATTCAATCATCGCATCCATTTCGTGTCAATGGTAATAAACAAGTCACCCAAGATGTAGGGTGTAGAACGCAACGCAGCACCGCATCATGCACAGGCACCGGCACACAGTGTGTGTTCTCCAGGAATAGGGACCATAAATTGCTGTTACCCCACCGCAATCCGAGAGAAGAAACACGACTCCCAGTAGTGTGAGAAGGAACAAGGGCATGGCACTTGGGTCTGGTGTGTAGCGGTAGGTCTGTGGGAATCCACACAGCTGAGTGGCAAATTGAAAATAAATTATTTCATTCGAATGTGGCGTCCTGCGGAGTGACAAGAATAGGTACATTGCATCCATCAGTTTTGGAATTGCTTACAAATGGTGACGATGTTGATGGTGGAGAGTATGGGACATTTAACAAGAGATGTCACTTGGACGTCATCAAAAATTTATTTTTCATTAGTACAAGATCATTTTGGGCGCGGTGCTAGACAGTTGGAAGGGTTTGGGGTATGGCCAACATGGTGCAACGAAATGACTGACATTACTCACGCTCCGTTTTCATGTGTACCATTGAGGAGCAGCTGGAGATGCAATGCCTGCAGGACATGTAGGTATGTAGCATGTAGGTGCAATTGTTATGCCTCGTCGTAATATAGAGACATTGCTGGCGTCAGTGGTGAAGCAAGTTTTGCACTTAGTGCAAGCAAAGCTCGTTTGCATGTGATCGATGAATGATGTAAGAGGAAATGCTCGTAACCGTCTGTTAGTGGCTTTTTTATATTCTCTGAATTAAGAGCCTTTCTTAGAATAATTATTCACAGTGCACAGTGGAAAAAACCCTAAAACGTGATTTTTGTAGTAAAGTTCCTTGGGTTTTAGAGTCACAAGTAACCTATGGAACTTATTATCTAGCTATTCATAGGCATTTACAAATCCAAGCCACAATTACGGACTCGTCGGAAAGTTCCTTCATGTCTGCGGACGAGTTTTTTCTAAGGCTAGGACTTCCTCTTCCACATTTTAAATAAAAATAATTTCTAAAATATTTTTTTTAGGTAAAGTGAAACAATTAATCAAAAATTATACACTAATAAAATCAAATAAACAAAAACAAATCTATCTTTCCAAGAAAAACTTAAATCACCCATTTTAGAGTGGTAATTTATTTATATTGAATAGATATCTAAATTTCCGGAAAAATAATAAAATGCGTTTATAATTTACTTACTTTCTTTAAACACAAACTCTTTCTTGAAAAAAAAAAAAAGAAGCCGAAGTCAACTTACAAACAAAAAACGAATAACAAACAACTTTAAAATTTGTTTCCAATTTCATTCGTTTACTGGAAGTGAAAGCGGGAATTATTTTTAAAGAAAAACAGATAAATTGTCCGGAAAATGGGTAATGAAATAGGGAGATAGATAACTTTCCAGTGGAAAGGCGGCTGATTACAAACTTTTTTCCACAAAAATTTAAAAGTTCACGCACATTTGCTCATTTCTTTTGTAGTAGGGGAGACCGGGGTTGGTTGTAAAATTTGTTAGAACATTTGCTGCGGGCTTTTATCAGAGGCAGATTATCCAAATGAAAACTGGTCACTTGAAAGATTGATGCTTTGGCTATAAACTGCTTTTAGAATATTAGCAGATCTCCACTTCGAACTTGTAAAAATGTGGTGTTTTGTAAAATTGCATAGCTGTTACATTCAACTCCGTATCTGGGGTTGGTTTTAACACTATCAGGGATAAAAAGTAACAACAATCAGTTTTTTTTTATGTGTAAACATCTAAGCGCGCGTTGTTGGAATCTGGTGGAGTAATTCCACATATTTAACTTGCGGGGACGGAAATGTGTCACTGTGTTTTATCATTGCATACATTTATGAGCTAGGACATATTAATTTCAGCTTTTTGTTGATGTGAAATAAAGCATGTTTTTGTTATTTCATAATATATCAAGAATACGGTTATTACAATTCCCTCTTTTCTCAATGACGTGTATCAAGCCACACACATACCGCACGCACGGTGTTTACACATATTTCGGGACTGTTGGATACAGTCGCACCAATTTTTTTTTTTATGCTTTTTATTTAATAAATAAAAACAATTCATTTAGATACAGTAATTAGCCTTGTATGCAACGTCGATGGCTGAATCACTTTCGGTGCCAGCTTTCCTTTTCTTCAAATAAAAAAAAGTTACTTACCCGGTGATTTTTGCAGCTACAGTTACAAAGTCTTCCAACGACGGTCAAACGAAAATTAATTTGCATGTTGGGGCTGCTATGGTCAACGCAAAGTTTTTTTCTCTTTCCGACATTTGCGTATATCTTTATCACGATACCTTTTTTTTGTGGCTGTTCCAACCTGCCCCTTCCTCCCCTATATGTGAGTTCATGAATTGGACTTTAATGCAAGAATTCGGTATTCTCTAATGTGCATTTCACTATTTTTTTCGATTTAATCAAAGGCTCCACAAAAACCAAACAAATTGAATACGAAACACAAAACAATTAAACAGCGCGATGCCCATTAAAGCAATATGAATGGAGGCCGGCCATTAGCAACATATTTGTTTGTACCTCACACATATTCACAGACGGGGGTTGAAATTACAAAAACCACAATGTAAACAAATGGGTTTCGGCGGGAGTGACGTACGAAATATATCCATCTCTTTTAATCATTCATCTCTGGTTAAAGGTAGAAACACAAAATTCTTTTTGTGCAAGATTTTTTAAGAATGTTTTTTTTTTAATCAAAAGTTGAATTAAAAGAAAAAAAAAAGATGCCAGTTTATAAGAACAGACTGGAATTTCGATTTATCTGTGGGTACTAGAGTTCGCCAGTGGTAGAAATTCTACCATTTTAGTAACCTGCCTTCTACACAAAATATTGGAAAATAATTTACACACACCATTAGAACTCTGCACAATTTTCCCAAGAAAAAAAAAAAATCAAGCGAATATGTGTTGTGTTTAAGGCAAGCAAAGTGGTTTTCCTCAGCCTAGTTATTATAGATACCTTCATAAAAGTTTCCCAGAGTTTTGGAGGAAATTCTCATTTCTGTTTTCAACCTATTATCTGCATTTCTGAGCCTTCTTTCCATTTATCCATGGGGAAACGAGTGGCAAAAGGTTTCAGAAAGTATAGATAGGAGTTTTGTAGTCAGTGCAAGATGTCTATCCAGCTTCTAGTCTGGCTTAGCCTAAAAAAACTGTCTACAGCAGAAACCCATACCCCTTAGGAGTATAAGGTTTACTATATTGTCTGTAGCTCCACTGTGGGTTTGGTTATCAGCAGCCTTTGAAACTTTGTCATAGAATAAATTGCCACTTCTTACAACCGGCGAGTAAATTCCTTAACGTTGGAATTCTAGTTTAGTTTCCCTTTTGCAGGACAACGCCGAAATACTTTGCTGAACTCTATGAGTGTGCCACTTTTGTTAAAGCGAGGACTGAATCGTCTTTTGCTGTCAATTATAGCTCTTTTCACTATACAAGCAAAAGTTCATACGAATTATTAGGTATTCAAAGTTTAATAGTATTAGGGGAGAGCGGAGCTAGAAGTAGCATATTCAAAAACGTACAAAACGGATCGCTGTCTGTTCAGAGGATCTTTATTTAATGGAAAAGTACCTATAGGCATTGCTGAAGAACTTTTGGCTTAGAAGGACTACAAACCAGAGGAAAGTTATACTGGGATCTCGAACTGTCCGCCTTTTATGTTATTTTTTTATGAAACCTACTCTCCTTCTACTACTTTACTGGGGTAAGGTGAATTGGATTCCGCAAAAATGTTTGTTCACATGATAAGATTTTGTTTTTAATTAACCTTTGTCAATTATAGCCCTTTTCACTACAAGCCACAGTTCAAACGAATTATTAGGTATCTAAAATTTAATAGAACTATGGGAGAGCGGAGCTAGAAGTAACATATTCAAATAATGCTGTTTTGATGTAGAAACAGAAAAATAAAGTTACATCCCATCCAATTTTACGGAACTAACACAATACAGCTCCAACTTACCATCAATATAAAACGTAACTAGTAGATACAACGTTTGCTTTTGAGAAGACCAACATTTTTCTCTTCCATGCGACCCTTCATTTTTGGGCGAACCCTTACATTTTTTTATTTAACCCCTATTACTATTAATCCCGCCTTCCCCTATACGCTTTACATAAAACTGCATACCGTTTTTTTCTCAAAATACTGCGTAATGTAACTTAAGATATTCATGCGTTGATTTCTTTGAATACCTTAAAAAAAAAACCGGAACTGCTTCGTCAAATCGCTTCAAAGGAGATACAGAAATGGAAAACGAAGACGATTCAGTTGATGGAAATGAATTGCTCGGTCTTAAATTTGCTATCTTTGTAAATTTGCATTGAATAAAATGCATACTGTGCAAAATATTGTAGGTAACCGATTTACTACCTGTACCTATAAAAAGGACATTTTTTTAAGTAAAATAAATTAAGTAGATAACATGGTTGAAGCAAATTATTATTCTCAAAATTTGTAGGTTTATTAAAAGCAATCGACTTGGTCTTTCAAAATGAATACATCTCAAGATTATAATCTAACTCCAGCTTTGTGAGAAATGAGAATTGAGAAAGTACCTACATATCTCTTATCGTAGAGGGATGGTCTTTAGGGGACAAAGAGGAGTTTAGAAGTGACAAGAGGCTTTACTAAACTGACCTCCAAATGTCCTCTTTTACTTAAAACATCAGAGAGGACAAGAAGCGAAAAAGAGGACTATCCTCTCAAGAAGAGGACGAATGGACAACGTACTTATACCATATATGCTCAAGAACATAGCGTTAAAACCTTGAGAACAGAAATATTATCTTAATACAAATAAAACTATGAAAATATTAACATAATAAAACAAAAAGTAAAAAAATAGTAATACGTATGAAATTCTTTTATAAATTTTTATTTTGTAAAGCCTATTGAAATCAAAAGCTAAGGGTATCCTCTGTTTAAACGTTCTAGGATAGAAATAATGGATTTCTACTGAACTCTGGCAATAGCAAATCCTATTCAATCTTAGTAGCTTCATTACCCACTTTAGGTATACGACTAATGTGTTTCTATTAGACCTTACTTACATATTCAATATTACCATTATGGCTGTCCGAAGTAGATGACGTTGATAGCAGTACATATCGAATAATTTACAGCTACTATTCGTCCGCCTAAGGGAGGACATCTCAATAATGTTATTGTCTCCCAAAATGCAAGTACAAAAGGGGGGACAGAAAGTGTATCTTCCTTTTGACTTCGGTACTTTATTCTTTTTTAACTTTTGGTGTTTGCGAAGTGAATAAGTAGGTACGCACAAAAATCGCGTATTTAAAATCAACCAACTTTCGGTTGAAAACTACTAAGTAACACGGGTAAAATAGCTCCTACAGAGATAGCGGATCAGAAAATAACCAAGTGAACTTTTTTATGAAAACTCGGCTAAAAATAACCGATTTATAAATTCTAATTTCTATTTTTTTTCTGTCGTAAAAGCAGTTGATATTAATCTATTAACTTTTTTTATTACAACTGATCAAAAGTGTGTTTTTAACAGTTTGCATTTAGCCTTTTTATCTCGGTAGTTTATAACAATGAATACAGTTTGTTTTTCAACCGAGACTTATCTAACTTTAGCCCATTTTTTTAACCGAGCAGGAATCGCACTCGTTTAGGTCCAATTTTTGAGCGTACATCTTTTCAACGAATTTATTGACTAAAATATTTCCAACGCTTTATATATTTTTAGTTTTAAAAACCCGAATCTCAAAACTTAGACCATTTTTATGTACATTAAAGTGTTTGTCCCCCCCATTGTCAAAACTGTCCCCCTAAAAATGTTGTAAGTCCCCCTTTTCTCGTTTTCCAATCTGGTAACTAGGTACCCCCCACTGTAACCCATCCCTCTTCCATTTAAATACATCCCATGAAAACGTCCTCCTCTGTAGGTAAAACCCAATTAAGCAGCCAGCCTTAATTCTATAAACACCTATTAATATAATTTTCATCATCCATTTCGAAATATTTACAAATTTTAAATGCACATTTTCACTTACCCACATCGCACCAGTAAAGTTGTCAATAAGCGTCAATTATTCAAATTCCTGATTACAGTATTTTCAATATTCAATTAATTAATTCCATTAAACTATCCACACTGCGGACACTCGCTTTCGCAACTCGCAGGCGGTCTCTCGGTTCCAATCAAAGAATTGCGGGTACCGCAGCGCTCCATGCACTGCTAATTGATGTTATGCCTCAATTCGATATTCCGGTGTATAGAGGTGCACGCTGAATGCAAATCTGAATAAAAAAAAAATAAAAACCTCCCGAACACCATTTAAATGAGTTAAGTGGTTTTCATAATTACCACGCGTCAAGCGCGTTAGTGTGCATACGCAGTAAACGCCATACTAACTGAGGGAATTCACTTTTCTGGTCACGATGGCGACGGCGGCGTCAGTTGTGGCGTCTATTGCAACACTTCCTCTCTCTTTGCAAGTGTACCTTCATATAAGTAACACATGTGCTAGACAATCACAAGAAGATGCTAATTTTCACCTTCTTATGGGGAAAATTTCAAAACCAACTGAAGAACAAGAAAGAGGTATCTTTCTATGCCCGTAATCATTCTTTTGCTAATAAGTGATTATGCATGGCCACTTAATCTGGTCAGCCGACGAATGAATGTGGCTACTTTAAGACGAGAACATCAACAACAGGAGGAGGAGGAGTTGTGAATGCCACAAGGTTACGTGTGCCTCCGCGTCTCCTGTACACTCGGTCCTGCTGCAGGTGTATTCCCCAATCACATGTGTACATGTTCCAGCAATTATCCGAGATAACCGAGAAGGGAGAGGAGAGAGAGAGAGACAAAGCGAGGCGGAGGTTATAACCTACGAAAAATGGCATTTAACATGAGCTGTGGTAGATATCACGCCTTAGGCATCCATTCAAATCGACTTGGCATCGTCAGCAGCAGGAGCACTGGTAGGCACCATCATCATCATCGTCGTCGTCGTTGTTGTCGTGGTCGTTCGTTTCGTCATAGGATATTTAAACAGAGTTTATCGCCGGTTGCTCAAAAGAGTCAGACAAAAAGTCAAGACTGTAGCAACACGGTAAAGGCATAGCTTCTCTGATAGGGTATACCATCATTGTTTATATCAGTTGGTCACTGAGAAGATTTAGATACTAGAAATATATTGTGCAAAAAGGGAGGCTGGTATTTCAATTTCGTATAACAATACTTTAGAGAAGCTAAGGGGTTTTGCGGACATCCTTTTTTACAGATAAAGTTAGACGTTTGAATTTTGACAGCGTCCAAAAGTTTATTTAAAACTTAAATTGAATAAATCAGTTTACCTCGAATATTTGTGCACAGTGTAAAGCGCAAAATTAAGTCTCATACAAAGCCTCGTCTACCTAACCTAAGATCAGCAACTTTTGTGATTTTCACCATGTTTTTTTGTTTTCTATGTATTTGGTATGGTTGGGCAACGATTTGAATCACATGCTGATACTCTCCTCCACTTGACCAAGAATCTGGCATTGACCAACGCAGAGAAAATATCGCCGGCGAGTTAATCGGAAGAAAATCTCAGTCGCCGCCGATATCATCTAAGAATCAAGGTTGAACTTGTATCTAGTGAAATGGTTGACATCGGCCTCGGCAAATGTTGACGAAAGAATCACCGGACATTCGCCAAAATCCTCGCATAGAAGCAAAAGGCGAACACCTGGAGGAAGATTTTTGATTTGTCAAACGATAAGCAACTTTAAAAACCAATGTGGGGTACATTCGTCACATAATTTTTAATTCTTTTTTTCCTCAAATTTGTTCCCATATTAAAGTTCTTTATTTTGTAATAATGCCCACTTGTTAAAGGAATCTTTGGGTTCAAACAAATGCAACGATCTTCTTATGTCTTTCCAAATTTTTTTAACCAAAAGTTTCTGTCAAGTTTGGCAAAATGCGTGTGACACCAAGTGGGCACTTACTTACTTAGGTACTTACTTAAGGGTGGACCAGGGCCTCAACCAATACGCCTCTCCAGTTAGCGCGATCTTTGGCTAACTGCCTCCAGTTGCGCACTTCAAGTTGGTTGAGGTCCCCTTCCACTTGCGCGCGCCACCTAAGGCGAGGTCTTTATCTACTGCGTTGTCCCTCCGGGTTGGAATCGAAGACTTTCCGGGCCGGAGCGTTGGTCTCCATTCGCTCTACATGTCCTAACCATTTTAGACGACTAATGCGTACTTTTCTGACCAGGTCGATGTCGCTGTACAGCTCGTAGAGTTCGCTGTTAAATCTTGTCCTCCAAATCCCGTCAACGCAAACGGGACCAAAAATCACTCGAAGAGCTGCGAGCGTTCTCCATCGTCATTCTGCACAATCTGACAAGTTTGGCAGGGATGTCAAAACTAGACATGGCTCTGTATAGCTCGTCTCTATAAATGCTGTCATATGCGGCCTTAAAATCGATAAATATATGGTGAGTATCGATCTGGACTTCTTGGGTTTTCTCCAGGACCTGCCGTAGTGTGAATATTTTATCGGTCGTGGACTTACCGGGCCTAAAATCGCACTGATAGGGACCTATCAGATCGTTGACGAAAGGTTTCAGGCGTTCACACAGCACAGCAGACATGATCTTATACGCAGTGTTCAGGAGACTGATGCCTCTATAGTTGGCGCAGTTTAGAGAGTCTCCTGTCTTGTGGATCGGGCAAACGATGCTGAGGTTCCATTCATCAGGCATACTTTCGTCTGACCAAATCTTGGAGACGAGTTGGTGTATCCTCTCTACCAGGTCATCTCCCGCTGCCTTAAACAGCTCGGCAGTTAAGGGGTCCAGCAGCCTTGTTGGATTTAAGCTTAGATATTGCTATCCTCACTTCATTTTGGTCAGGTGGACGGAAGTCTTGGCTTTCATCATCCAGGTTGAATGGTTCGTTCTGCCTGACAGCGGAATTTGTATCGTCTTCGCCGTTTAGCAGTCTGCAGCAATGGTTTTTCCATGTCCTCAGCACCGACTGTGACTCTACTACAAGGTTTCCTTGTTCGTCTCTACAGGTCTCCGTTCGGGTCTTGTTGGCAAGACACGTTCGTTTTACCTTTTGGTAAAACTTCCGAACATTGTTCCTGGAGTAACACCTCTCTATATCCTCGATCGCGCGCTTCTCATGCTCTCTCTTTTTTCTCCGGAGAAGCCGATGTTCTTCCCTCCTTTGGCTCGTAGAGCTGACGAGCTGCTCTCGTCCAAGTGGGCACTATTGTATGTCTATTTGCAAGCATAGAATATAATGACGTTCGCGGAAACATTATTTAGGAGAACCCGAACCCATTCGCCCAATTTTTTGTTGGTCGGCGAAGAAGTTGCAAAATGACACTTTATATTCTGGAGCGTAACGTTGTCAGTATCATTCTTCGGTCTATGCAGAGAGGATCCAAACTAGAGAGCCAACTGAGAGCAGAAACGGTACATTTGCCTACAAGCTTCCTATGACCTTGTCCTGCACAGGAATATTCTTAGTATTCGTGTATGTACAAATCAAAGGAGCGCCATTGCTGCCGCACGCACACTTAGTATATTCCTGTGCAGAGACTTTATGTCAATCGGGCGGCCATTATTGGTGGAATTTTAAGTGGGGGCGACTGTGTTCGTCATTCTTGGTGCCGATTAGTTACACAGCGTTCACATCGCACTTCAATTTAAACATTTTTAAAGTTTATGAAATTGTTGGAAAATCGAATTTCGGAAATAACATACCTAATATAATTTCATCACAATGTCAAATACCTTTTAATGATCATTTGTCAATATCAGAAATCCATCTCATGTTATTAATCAGAGAAAAATGAACTAACACGGTTTTCTTGCACTTTTGCCTTTTTTTTTGTTGATTTTAATCTCTTAACTTCAATATTTAAATACAATGTAGGGGAACAAATTTGTATGCCATGGGAAAAACATATTTCAGTTTCAGAATATTTTACAATCTGTAATTGATGCTTAAAATGCATACATACACAATATAAATATGTGCAAGCATGAATTTGTTAAATTCAAAAAAAATTAATTAATTATTTTTGTTCCGTTTATAGGTACTATTGCTCTCAAATTTAGCTTAAATTTTTTTCAGAGTCTGGATAAATTTGCGAATCTTCATTTCTGAGCGAAATTCACACCTACGAACACTAACACCAAACATTTGTCATTTGTCAAACTGAAAGTGTGTTATTTTCCTTTTTACAGACGACAAGTCTGTGAAAAATAGAGAACAATTTACATTTGGTCAGTGCAAAGGGTAGTAACATAAATTTAATAGATTTTTGTAAACAAAAACTACGATTTAAAAACAGCTGACTTTTAAAACACGCACCACAATAAATGCAAAGAAAGAAAAATCTTGTTTTATGTTCCATTGGGTACAACAAATCTGAAGTCTGAGAGCAAATTCTGAAAATTCCAATGGAAAATGACATTGGTAATTCAAAATAAACTCTATATTCCAAAAAAAAAAAATTTGCAATAATGAACTACCATAAATTTAATATTGAGACTGAAATTTGTTAAAAGTAATGCGCTATATCTACAAAAAACGAAATAGAACATGGGAATACCTACAATAAACAAAATTATTTGAATTCTCACGATTGAATACGCCAAATCTGAAATCGGAAATTATATCGCAAAATCCAATTAGATACCACATATTAGGCGTGTTTTTTTAAGCTTCGATCTCAGCAAACCAAAGTAAAGTAGGATTTTCAGCACGCAGTTCCAACAACTACCTATTCGTTTGGGCTTCTTCAGATTCGCTCTTAGATTTCAGATTTCGTGTGGCTAATCGAACATAAAAACGTCCTTTGCTCTTTTTTGTGATAATATTCTTGGGATTCGAATATGTGTAGCCTTCAACATTTTCAAAGCGTTTTTCATTGACTGCTTGAATTTTAAATTAAAACATTCGAAATTTGAGTCCCGACTGATTTTTAAATATTTATACATAAATAATTTACAAAAATATATTCACCCGATGCAATGCTTTAGAACAAATTTACGAAAACCTAAACGCCCTCCATCAGTTGTCAAACTCAAGCGCACTTGTGTTGGTAAATCTGAGAAAATTAGATACATATATGCTCTGAGAGTGCCCAATCGAATACCACATAAAGTTTACTTTTGCCCTAGTGGAACCTTGGGCTTAACTTGCATGTTGTTAACCTATTTATGGAACAACCCCCAAGGTTCAGCTGCATGAATTCTGCTGTCAAATATGTAATTCATATAAACAAAATTAAAAAGATCTGAAATGTGAATGGATTAACATTTTTTGGAACCGAATATGGATAGAGAACAAGTGAAGCTATATAAAAAACCATACTCAACATTTATTCGTGCTACATTTATTGTTATAAATGCATTTACAAATTATTTTTAAATGAAAAAGTACCACCGGGCGGCCATAAATTACACGTATTCACCGACAGGAAAAATAAGAGCGCGCGAGAGAGGGCTGTCATTCAAAATTTGCGGGAAAAATCGGGTAGGTGCACGGGAGTTGGCTCTCTAGTTTGGATACTCTCTGGGTCTATGATACGTCGGAGGGAGCCTAGTACAGACAACATGCGTCTACGATCTACGTCGATTTTATACAGAAAAATAAATTCCGCTGCGCATACTCTTCCTTCACGGATAAGCCAATTCGGCCCTGAATCCAGGAACTATCCATTTCGTTTGATTTAAATTTAAACTTCTACAACCTCAACGGTTTTAGTTGCTATTACATTTTCCGTACTAGAATAATTTGTCGATGCCACTTGAGAGTGGATTGAATAGTACCTACCCCTTTTCCTGGCAATACTACATCACAAACAGCATCATAATGAACACGCCGTTTAACACGAAATCTGCGCTTATCCATTGTAGTGTGTAATGCTTTTGAAATCAGCACGCGTTCCCTTCATAACTATTCGCCTTTGTTTCCAGCTAATGTACCGTTCATGTTTGATTTCATATCCCACATTCGACTTAATAAAATAACAGACTCTATAGGGTACAGCGCACTTCGAACAACCACACTTGCAGCACGCATATAACCAATGGTTCGTCGATTAAAAACAAGGATGCTTATCGAAAGACCTCCAGCCGGTCCACCAACAGTTCAATGAAATATTCACCTACAGAGGAGTTAAGTTGCACGTTTTCCTGCTCTGTGTCTGCTGCTTTCAACCAGAATTGATGATGTTGCCCTTTACTTTGAGAGAACCTGTTCCGTCCTAAAAAAAAAAAAAAAAAAAAAAAAAAAAAAAACAATTAAAAATAAAACAACAACTTCAGACAGTGCACAGTTGCTCGCAGATTTCCGCTCCACACGTATGCGCTGCGCGCAATGTGTCTTGTTGCCTATAAGAACCCTGTAGCCTGTAGTGTCTGGCGTTACCAAACCAAACACACTAAAAAAAAAAGAAGGTATCCCGGCTCCATTTAAAATTTCCCTCGGTAAACATTCAACGCTAATAGGGACAACGGCCCTCGTTCACTTGGTGTCTGTATAGTTTCTCCCCGCCTCCATTCCCACTGAATGGGAGCTTGAAAAATTTACGATGACATTTGTTTATTTGTCTCCGTGTTTTAAACGGTGTGGCGTGTAATTCCTTAAGAAGGATGATGTCTAAACTTGTTCCTATATCGACTCGGATAATAAATATACAAATAGATAATAAAATCATAATAACAATAATTAACATGAAGGCTTCAATGGTCGTGGGTCGTGGGTCGTGGTAGACGCATTTTGTTTGTATTGAAGAGCCATTTCGTGCGAGCTCTGGAATGTTGTCAAAAGTATCTACATCATAAAGACGATCGTTTTGTGTGTTTGTTTTCCGATTTAGTGCGGAGGAGAATTTCGTGGAAAATATTTCCAAAAGGATGCCAACGAGAGATGGGTGCACGAAAATATTTGAATTTCAAATGACTATGAGTGTATGCATTTGGAATTCTCCTCTCATGACACCAGGATACAAATTCGAAATGTAAACACATGATTTACAATCGAACAGACTATGTATTGAAAAACTTAATAAATCAATTATTCACATCGGTGAGTGTGCATAATGTTAAGTGGACGCTATCGCATATCATTTGTAATAACTAATGGCAAACATTGAGCCCCTAATACCTTGATCTGTCTATTGCAACTAATCGGAATCCCACGTAACTGCATAATTAGATAGATAGATTTATCTCACTACGGCGAGAGCTCTTCAAATAGCAAATTGA
Source organism: Cheilosia urbana (assembly GCA_946477585.1). Classification (NCBI taxonomy): domain Eukaryota; kingdom Metazoa; phylum Arthropoda; class Insecta; order Diptera; family Syrphidae; genus Cheilosia; species Cheilosia urbana. The sequence continues at coordinate 71,913,335 of OX297855.1, forward strand.
AATATGATCACGTCAAATAAGCGTTCGGGTTTGTTAGCTGTCAACGATTTCAATGACTGCATCTATCGAGTTGTCAGATAAAAGTGCTGCTGTCGTTCAGTTGCAATGCAAAAGGTTTGCCAACGGATTTTCCACTTGGTATGACTTTTTTTTATACCTATTGAATAAAAAAAATGTAAAATAAAACTGTTTCTCAAGGGGGCACAGAGTGTGAAATCTCAGACTTGTTCGGAAAAATGAACTCACTCAAAGTGATACCAGATATGAGGGTTTGTTGCAAATTACCCCGTCGTTGGAATAATTTTGAACAAAAGAAATTAAAAAAAAAAACATTTGGAATAATTTTGAACAATAGAAATAAAAAGAAAAGAAACATTAGGAATAATTTTAAACAAAAGAAATTCATTGGATTTCAGAACCATACCACTGTGCAGTGTGCAATAGAATTGCAATAAATTGAATTGTTGCCGAGGGATGGTGCTGCTTTTCAGATTGCGATCTGGAAACCAGATTTTGGAGCCAGTGGTGCAAACATCAAGTGCCATACCTCTTAGCTATGATCCACGGGAATATATGTTCAGCCCTTAAAAACGTGAGCATGCATATAGAAACTCTCCAAAATGATTTTGGATCACCAACCATCGCCAATGTATGTGGTGCGGAGTGGGAGGCATTATGCATTAGAACTTTCCCACAACAAAAACGAAATTAAAACCAATAAAAGACCCGAACACACGGTGGTATTTTATTAACTGACGAAGTTGGAAACAAACGCAATAGATACTCGTATTATCAAGTTAATCAACAAAGTTATATTCAGCCTTTCGAAAATGCAATCATCGTAAGTACCAATCACGGACATTCGGTTCCAATGATTGGATTGGATTCCTACTAAGGACCATTAAGAAGGAGCCTATAGTTTGAGTTTGTATACCTATGATTAAAATCCTATTAACCAATACCCAATCACCACGTATAAGACAGTGGCCAGTGAATGCCTCCATTCCGAGAGTTCGGGGGTAACAAGAAAAAAAAAAAAAGTCCAGCGGAGAGAGACTTTTCTAAAGCCCTATAGAACTCGAATCGCCGCCATCAAGGTACCTACCTAAAAACTCCTCAGAAAACAAATAGGAGGAGCTGGGGCTAGGGTCTTATGATTTATTTATTTATGATTGATCTCCAATATCTGTGAGTACACAATTTGTGCGTTCCAGTTGATATCCCTAATCTGACATATATAATACAAAACTAACGATTTTATAAATTAAATCGTAAAAAAACAGCCCAATTTCAAATATGAAATAAAGCCCCACTGCGATGAAATAAGGCCCAAAAAAAATTAAATAATTATAATAATGATGAAATAATATTTCGTAATGAAATTAAAAATAATGAAAACTACTTTTAATTTAATGTTGTTGATATTGGTTAAACTAATTAGGTTTAAGGAACTTTGTATATAGATACTCAACCTAGCACCCACTTCCTAATCTAACAGTAAACCCAAGCTGGGGGTTGCAGGGGGAACCATGCCCCCCATACGTATTCCATGTCGGAAGGGTAACAATTAATAATAAAGAATTAATTTTGGGGACCTATTTCCAGTGGCGTAGCAAGTGGGGGGGGGGGGGGGGCACAGGCCCCTGGCGGCACTTTGCCAGGGGCGGCAATTTGGAGCAGTTCATTTTTTTTAAATAAATAATTTATATAAATTTATTAATATCATTTTAAAAAATTGTTTAGTCGAATTTTTTGAGAAAAACTAAGTAGGGGATCTTATGTAAAACTCCTACATTATCTTTAATATGCATTTTGATTAAAATCGTTAGAGATTTTTTTGTAAGATTACGCAGAAAAAACTGTACCAAATTTTGCAATGTTGTTTGAATAATACTATTGCCTAACTATTTAGCTGAAAACTGATAACTTATAAGTTATTGTTCGGGATGTAAGCATTACTTGGTTTTTAGAGTCTTATCGAATTTAAAATTGGGGTTTTCGAGATATAATAAAATAGTATGCGCAACAGGTCGGAGGAACCCTAGGCCTAGCTTCTTACAACCATTCATTTTGTGTGAGTTTTTTTCATTTTTAGAAAGAATGGAAGGGATCTAAAATTTTATGACGACTCCAAACGGCTAATAGAGAAGCTCTTTCAAGACAGTAATACTCTCGGATGTTTGTCAGACGTTCGCGAGAGGTGGCCCAGTGGAAAAAACGCTAAGTTGGAATTTTGGATTTTTGCGGGATTCAAACATCGACCCCTCGCTTAGTAGTCCAACACACTAATTACTAAGCAACTGCGCCTACACTTTCGAGATATAAGCAGTTTTTAAAATTAGCGTTTTCGATGATTCGAATTTAGAATTAAGGCCACAATAATTTTGAAGACATCAATTTTACTGTAACTACTCATTCTGATCAAAACCGTTTTCGCATTTTCTTAGAATACTAAAGAAAACGAAATTAAAAAAAAAAACTCTTTTCAAAAATCCATTGTACGAGAATGGGTATGATACGTCTCGCTTGAATTGTTGGGAAAATTGACGTTTCGTCAGGGTTCCGAAATGATCAATCTGGGAAATAGTAAAACGTCGAAACGATATTTCGTTGAAAAATTACTTCACAACATCAGCAAATTGCCAAATGATTTTTGCGAAATGATCAAAAATCATTTCAAAAAAATACGTAAGATAAAAACGCTAATTAGTAATCGCGCAATGATTGAAACATTTAAGGAATAAAAAACCGAATTTAAAATTCAGGATTGCAAAATAAAGGAAATATTTAACGACTAAAGGCAAACAAAGAAAAACCGAATGAATTTTGCAAAATAATGGTAACCCTGCGATAATATAGACAAAAACTGAGCCCTCTATTCAGGTAGAAATGACCATACTAACATAGAAATTAATTTTTGTTTTCGAGATATTTCGAAAGAAATAGAAAGAAATTTTACCAAGTTTACAAAGGTATTTTTTTTAATGTGTGAAAAAATTATGGGGGGGGCATAAATTGGGTCTGCCCCGGGCGGCTCCAACCCACGCTACGCCACTGCCTATTTCATTTCTTATTTTGTGGTCTTATTTCATAATGAAATGAATAATGAAATAAGACCCCAATTTTTATTAGGAAATAAGGCCCCAAAAAAGGAAATAGCACCCCAAATTCTATTAAAAATCGTTGTGGTTGTTTCCTGTATAATTTTTTGGGGACTTATTTCATTTTTTGTTTGGGGCCTTATTTCATTGGGACCTTATTTCGCAGAGCCCTCAAGTTCCCTTCGGAGCGCACTAGCATTCCCAAAGAACAGTGGTGCCAAGAGGTTCAATAGAGCTTAAAAAGTTTTTGTGTGTTATATAGTTTTTATATAAAAGTTTTTACCTATGTCGTATAGGCGCCAAAAATATTCTATCTTTCAAGTTCTTGCAACAAGTTGCAAGCAACCATTCATTTTTACAACCACGAAATCGCGTTGAAAAGAAATAGGTTGAGTGCTTTAGGCGGCGTAGTGACGGCGACAGGACAATTTCCACCGTAATAAAAAATAAATAAACGAAAATTAAAAAAAAAAAAAAAATATTGTTATCCAGCTGTTAAGAAAAATAACTAAAAAATTAAAAATAATTTGTCTTCGAGTCTCCCAAGTTTTCAAAAAGAATTGTCTTGCATTTTACATCAAGAGAGAAAAAAAGGTTATTGAGTATTTTTACTCAGTTAAAAACAATAAACACGATTTTATTAAAAACGTATTTTTAACTTTTTAGTAAAAGCTAGTTTTAAAATGAAAAAACGTTCGTATATTTCTTTCGTGTGTTTTATACTTGTCGAAGTCCAATGCGGGAATGTCCGTTTAAACTTGGTTAAAAATATATCCGCCCTATCTGTCGAGGGGGGCCGTCTTCCTAAGGGAGATGTCTGCAATAGGAGATTCAATTTATGATGTAGTCAGATGTCAGACCCACAGAACCTATTTTGCATTTTCGAAATGATTTCGCAATGTTGTCAGTTCGGGACGATTTCATGTACGCTTTGTTAATGACAGATACTGCAATTTCTATATATGTTGTGATTATTAAATCGATTAAAAGACGCTACTTCTATATAAATCTTTATTATAATTAGATTCAACCTTAAAAACTACGTGAAATAATTGAGAGCTCTCGGGAAGAAAATGGAGATTCAAGCGGGAAGTCAATCAGGTTGTGGCCAGAACCAAACAGGTTCTTTTGACAGACTCTTTGATTCGCCGCGACAGTGGTGCCAGATCACAACCCTATAGATAGGATTTTTCTTTTCCGTGTGTAGCCGACTATTTTAAACTCACTCAGTTCTAGAAATTATACTTTTTTTAGAGAGTTAATCGAGCTATGATTGAAGATACCAGCACAAGTGACTCTTAATGCGCTAAGGTGGTAGATGGATTTAATTCACCCTATCACCATCAGCGTGACCGTTGTGCGACTTAAGTCGCGATTTGGCCCTTTTTTAAAAGCCTTCCACAATTTTTTTTTTTTTTTTTGCAATTTTGGGCCTTTTTTAGTTGAAGAAGGCGCTTTAAAATTGTTACAATTGTTGTTTCCAAATAAAAGGCTTTAAAGTGTAGCGCAGTTGACTATACTATCACAACACCAATTTTTGTTAAATATCGTTCAAAAATACTAAATGTGCAGAAATGACCTTTTGTATCATTGGCCCTTTTTCTTGCGACTTTTCTGCACAATTCTGCAGTGGTCACGCTTTCACCGTATGCGACTTTCCGCCAGCTATTGCTGGGAGTCTCTTAATCTGTTTCAACCCTCCGATCCGATGTTACTAATCAGCCTTGAGCAGTTTTTAACAATTTTTTAAATTGTTGTGGAATTTCCAGCGTAGATTCAATATTCAATAATTACTCCAAGGAACCTACTTGTACTTATCGTTTCCCGAATTTTCCTACTTGCGTCATAACAAAAACGTCTTCTATTCTATGATCGGCAAGCAGCCAACCTTCGCCTGTCATCTATGTACAGTTGTAGGCCCGACACCTTCTATGTCATTTTTGCCGAAGCGATTTACATGCTTCAAAGCCGATAACTGAGGCTGGTCTTTGAATCGATAGGCGCAGAATTTACTCATAACAAGATTTTTTTTTTTCTCTCTGCCCCACCTCTCCCGAACGTTTATCAACCATCCGAGTGTATAAAAGTCGTAAAAGAGCTTCTCAAGTGTCCGTTTGGACTAGGGGAAAAAATTGTAAATCGCTTCCATTCGTCCCAAAAATGAAAAACTGGAACAAAACTAATGGTTGTGAGAAGCTAGGCTGGACGGTAGAGGGACCTGTTGCGCCAACTTCTTTTCTGTATAATAAGGTTCCACAGCAAGGAACATTGGTCCACCGAGGCTTGTGACCAGTTTGGCGAAAGCCCCGGTTACTTACTGGTGAGGCCTTCCAGATCATAGTTGTCAAAGACGTGCAACCAAATTTTAGCTTGTTGTACCGGGCAAACATTTGTGTCATCATGACCCCCTCAGGGTATAATCCTTCCTTCGGTAGACCGGTAGAGGAATCATTTGCATCGAACAAGACAAAACTCTCGAGCAACTCTAAATTGGCGATATATAATAAGACAGAATAAAACGAACTGGTCCTACCAAAGATTATGTGCGGTGAGTCTTTTTCTTTTCACTGGTTTTTGCTCTCTAATTTTTTCTGGCAATTAATCGCACTCACACACCAAATCCTGGTGGTTCAGATCCTTCCTTCCTTCCTTGAATCTAACCTTCCGTGACCCTAGAACAGACAAAAACCCACTTCAGGGATGTGTGAGCTGGGTCCCTACTCTATACATATATTTGTCTCCAAAAGTGAAATTCTTCAAAAGCGAACGTTTTGTACTCTCTATTTCGAAAGAAATGAATGAAATTTACAACTCTGGGACTTTTTTCCGAAAGCGTAATAAATATCGTTTAGTATTATTTTTGTACTTCGGAAGTGTTACAGAGTACCTACTTAAAATCGGTACGGAAAACAGTTTCGAAAAGGATTGACTTTCGGTATGAAACAGAGAATAGGGTTCCTGGTTTTCATCATATGCCACCATCTCGCTTTCAACACCCTGACTAGTCCTGAAAAAAGATTCACTTACCTCAGCTGCAAATATATTGGACTACCTCTCGTATTCGAATTAATCCGCCGTACGTCCTTTCCACTCCCTTCCGCATTGTGACAAATGAGTCTACTATCAAACTAATCAAACTACATAACTCAACCGTTCTTAGCAGCATAAACCCGTGATATTCTTAGTAACCCTCTTAATCTTTAAATTAACACCACCTACCCTCTACTGTTGTTTTCCATCTCAAAATTAACTTCTGCCTTATGCAACCCTTAAACCCACACATAATCTGTTAATCTCGTAAACCAAAAATTGCACACCTGGTAATAACGTTTAATTTATTTTCAGCTCCACTGCGGACTTTTACCCAAAACCATCCTAGAGGGACAACATACTCCTTAAGGTAGGTACAGACCAACAATATGCGCAAAGCCATTTATACCTCCTAAAGAAAGGCAAAACCCATTTAGGATCACCCTTAATCCGTTTTTAATTGTTCCTCCCAGACACCGAAGCAGCTCTAAATCACCGCCAAGATTAACACGAAACACACGAAAACTTGTGGTACACAATTCTCTGCCGGGTGGGAAACGCATTTTTCATTTTGAAAATTTCATCTGTCCAAATTTAAAACGCACAGCACTTTTCAAGATATTTCCCAAAACCCATATCCGCAAACGGTTGGACATTGTTTCTCAGTCCGCATTATGCATTTCGGTTGTGTGTGCATCCAAATATTTGTCTATCTCCGCTTGGGGAGATGGGGATAAAATGCGATCCGTACGTGCCACTTGATTATTTACGATATTTATATACGGGATACTCGTATATGGGAATGTACGAGGATTGTTGGAATTGGGATTTTCGATTTTACGAATGCATGGCAACAAACTATTTGCTTACGTGTTCAAGTGGCGCACCACGAACGATGTGGGTGCCAATGCCAAAGAAAAAGGCTTGAACGGCACTCATCGTACATAATCTTTGGTGAATTTTCAAATCGAAATTTCAACTCTATTGTGGTGCATCCAGTTTCGGTTTTTTCATTAACCCCTAGAGGAGTCGACATTTCGGACATAACTTGCCGGTGGATCATGGATTTTTCACAATTTTTGTCACGTATTTAAAATAATTTTAAAATAATAATCCAGACATAATTCTAGTGAAAATCGAAAACAACGCGACGAAGAGCTGTTTCGGGACTTGTTATAATGGGCGTCCAAGGCAAGAGGTGGCAGGGGAAATATTTTTAGAGCGAGAGTTCGATTAAAGTGTTTTTTTTTTTTTTTTGTCCTATACGTTCTCTGTGGCAGAGCACTTGAGTGGAATTTTGATAATGTTTTTCAATGTACTGAATATAATGGATGGACATGACTCCTTAAAGGGAACGCGATTTTCATTTATGATTTAAATAGATTGGGGTGTATATTTTGAATAACATTTTTAACAGAGGCGCGGGTGGCCGTAGTGGAGTGGGTGCGTGTTTGAATGACAAGTGACAGCGACAGACTTCGAAAGCGTTTTCATAACTGATAACCATTGAGTAGAATATTTTTTTAACAATTATAATGTTCGATGGTCTCTGTACCGCAGAGCATTGAAAGATAGTGGACAAACGCCAGCTCTCACTTGTCCATGTTTTGTATCTCGTAGGGTATTACATTATTATTATTCAGCCGAAAGCCCTGGTAGCTAGTGCTGCAATATTATTTTCTATTTTATATTAGGCAATACTAGCTGTTTCCGCCTGGCTTTGGCCGTGCTAAGAAAAATTGTTTCCGAAGAAGAAAATCTACTAAATAATTAAATTCATGTAATATTGTTGAGAAAATACAATCTCACTGTATATTACGATTAAAATTACAAAAAAAAATTCCCGGACAAAATGTATTTAAAATGTATTTTTACAAATTTTCTGATTTCCTTTTAAATTTTTCCAATTTTCTCGCCTTATGAACCTTCTTTAGACGTAGACAAACACAATAAAGAAAAGATAGCTCAAATCGGACGATCCGTTCCCGAGTTATGGTCGGTCTTACGGATGCAACTTTGTTTTATATATATAATACTAGCGTGCCCGGCGAACTTCGTCCCGCCCAAAATTTTGACTAAAATAATTTTCACTCCCACCTGAAATTAATTTTATTGATCCCAACTATAGCTTTTGACAAATACGTTCTCACTGTATACTATGCGACCAAAATTAAAAAAAAAAAAACTCTCCGTAGAAAATGTATGGAAAATCAATTTTCACAAACTTTCCAATTTCCCGTTCAAATTTTCCAATTTTTGCCGTATGAACCTTCCTTAGGCATAGACAAACACAGCAAAGAAGATTAACGTGTCGGCCAACCTTCCGCTTTTTGACTAAAATGGTTTACAGTACAAGACGTACAAATTCGGTCTCAATAAGCGGATTCCGTGGAATGAGAATGTTTGTCTTTGAATTTTTTCCTCAAAACCGTCGCTTGCATGACATTTGATTTGCGGTCCTTCACCACCAAATCAAACGCATTCTGTTACAAAGTCTCGGTGCATTGAGGTTGCGCAACAAAATTATAAATGAGCCGACTTTCAGTTGTATAGATGTAAGTCCGGAACATCCAAAGAATTCAAAAATTCAACTTATCCCCATAAAGTTTTGTTTTCACGACAAAAAGTAGCATACGTCCTTCCTTGGGCCCATGCGAATTTAAACCAAAAATCATAAAAATTGAAGGATTGGTTCCCGAGTTATGAGTGCGCACATACGGACGTCAGTCTTTTTTATATGTAGCTGTAACCATCCGCCTTTGCTCATACCTTTCGTATTAAGTCCTGCTCACATTTCGCAAAGTCTTTATTTGGACAATGTCCATTAATAATTATAATGCTTCCACAACCCGTTCTCCTATCCCGCTTATGTTTTGCAAAGTACATACCATCTATAGGGTCCGAAACTATAGTATATTTCAATCTTGAAGCAACCATACCTACCCATCCACAAATTACAATCTACAATCGGTAGAGCTATTTCGGAGATCGGCAACAGCGCCACCTATCGGGTCCAAAATGTTATCTTTTAAGACTGCCTAAGCCTGAAATACACCAATACGAACAAAACAAAAGAAGAATCATAAAATTAGGCCCAGTAAGAACATTTTCCTTGGTTATGTTATTTGTGCCGGAAATCGAATGAAAATTGATTAAAAACTAATTTGGAGTTTTCATCGAACAATTGTACAGCTAAATGAAATATGAATTACTGAAATGTCAAATTCAAAAAAAGTATAGACAACCAACGCCAACTATATTATTACAATTAAATTTAATGTTATTGATACAATATTGATATGCAGGGAAATCTAACTTTTCGTAAATATCTCCCAGCGCCACCTACCGGGTCCAAATTTTGGCAAACGGTTTCTATTTTGTTAAGTGTTATATGGTGTAAATTTGAGCCAATTCGGTCCATAAATAAGAATTTTCAAAAAGCGACCCCAGCTCCCCCTATAGGGTCTAAAATAAACATAAACCATCCGGAGCACCACAAAAAGATATGATGTGAATATAAGGTGGATAGCTTCAGTGGTTCAGCCGTTATCGTTGGTCATACATACGCACGAACGTTTTTATATATTAAGAAGATATATATATGTATAGGTATAGAGTGTAGTTTATTACTTATTAATAAAGTATATTATTATTATTATTATTAGGTATTTATTTATTTGTTTATTTATTTAATTGCAGGCTAGCATTTTAAAATACAATCAAACAATACAAAACCAATGAAGCTTTAGTTTTAGAACAATTTTTAATGGTTGGGGAACACGGGAGAATTTACATACCAAAAACGGACAGGGGACATTCGGAAAAAAGTACGGAGTTTAATAAAAACGTTGCTTTTTCTCAAGTTTACATACTTTTATAAAGTTCTTATTGTAGCCTTCTTGTATGTGGATTTGAACAGGCATTACATCAAACCTGCTTATCCAACCCAAACCGTAGCATTACGCCCAACTCAATCAGAAAATGTACGGATTTGACGTTTTATGAAGAAAAAAAAAACAATGACATCTAATCTCTTTCATTAAATTCGCACATTTTCTGATTGAGTTCGTCTAAATGCTAAATAAGACCGCCAAATCCATTTTAGCCGCTTCCGCTTATTTAACTAACAGACGCACCAATGACTGCTCAGTGCTCAGAGATCTGAAAATACTGCAAATATCGCGGGCCTACAGTAGCCTCACAGATTTTTGAAAGACTGTGCCTCCGATATTGGCTTGTGGTTTTCGCACAATTATTTCAAGTATGACCTTCTCTTAATCTTTTTTGACATCAAACGTTTCGGTAAGGTTGTTATACGGACTTTAATGCGGCACCAAACTTCCTCCTCCGTCATCCTATACAGACGGACAAATCTTACAAGTATATGCCAAAACTAGACATATGGTGGTGTAAAGCTTGTCTCTGTTAATGCTGTCATGGGCGGCTTTCAAATCGATGAACAGAGGATGCTTATCGATTTGGAATTTTTGTTTTTGTTGAAGGATCGGTTGAAGTGTGAATATTTGATCGGCTGTGAACTTTCCTGGTGTAAGACCGCACTGATAGTGGTTGCTTTCAAAAGTTTTTAACCAATCACACAATATGGGTGATAGGATCTTGTGAAGGCATGATGTAAACGAGGCTGATAGCCCTGGAACTCTTTACTTTTCGCAGCTTAATGGGCCCCTTTTAGCGCAAATCAGATCAGAGGATACTGAGATTCCATTGATCATACATACTCTCCCTAGAATAAGCCTTGGTGCATGCTCTCAACTCGAAGTCATCTTTGGCTGCTCTAAGAAATATACCGGCGGGTCCTACGGTAATCTAAGCAGCTTTCTTGGTCTTTAGCTTGGATATTGCTTTCCTTACTTCAGTTATCATGTGGACGGAAGTGGTGTCTATTGTCGACTATATTGAATGGTACATTCTTCGGGATTGTTGTCTTCGACGCCGTTACAGACTCTTATCACCGACTGTGACATACGATTTTCTTCGTCATCTCTACAGGTTCTTGTATGGACATTGCTACACTGGAACCTTCATTGTGCTAAAAATTCCTTTCTTTGTTCCTAGGGTAGCATATGTTTCAATTTCTTCCCGTGCTCTTTCTTTTTCTTCTGAGAAGCCGATTTTTCTCGTCTCTTCTGGTTGAGTTATCAGGCTACTCTGAGTCCCACTCCGCTTTAAACGCCTTTTGATTAGCAGGGTTTGCTAGTTGATATTTTTCATCAAACCAGGGATTTCGTGGTGGTTATCGAGTGAGACCAAGCCAAGTCGCGGGTCTGTTTATATACTTTCCTATGTTTATTCATTTTTAAAAAAGTCCTTAAGGCTAGGTAACCACCTAAAAGACTTCAAGATTATTATTCTGATATGAAACTACATTTATACGAGTACCTGCTACCTCCTTATTCTCTAAATGTGTTCTTTTCAAATGGCCCTTGTGCCCGGAATACCCTCTTCGGACTAAGCTCAACCGCTTGGAAACATTCTATTTGTATCTTAATTTCCCAACCAATCAATTTTACTTCCATTTATCCACTTAATTCATTTTTCTTAATAAAACTTCTCATCAATCTTATCTCCCAAATGACATCGAGTTGTGTTCTATACACATCTCTCCCGATCCCCCATACATTATAATTAATGAAAGGCACATACACGGTCTCTAGTCCCAGACACGTGGCCATGACCTTCTCCCACCACTAAAGAAGCCTCCCATTGGAATTGGCCAACTATCGCAAGTTTCCTGGGCGTATTTTCTTTTCCTTTTTTAATTAGACTTTCTGTCGAGCCATACATGTATGCGTTCAAAGCTGCTAAAAAGCACAAACAAACCCAATTAATACCAGCGATTGTCTAGAAAAATTAAAGACATGCCAACGTATGTGTATATGTGTTGCATAAGACACTGCACCACGCGACGAGGATGATAATTTAAGGGGCGATGTGGCATCTTCCATGTTAGACTTTAATGTAATTAATTACAAAAGTACTGAGCAGTGCGAGTATCTGCGCCTCTCCGGAGGGTATGAAATAAGGCAAAACAATTAAAATTCCACATGATTCCTGATGTAACAAATAAGGATTCGCAAATTCGCATGCGACATCCCCACCAATGCAACACAGGAATTAAACAAATTACATATTGTACACATGTCATGCTGCATACTCCGTGTGCATACTTAAACGCTCCGTTGCATTGCAATGGGTGCAAGGGCCCTAGCAAAAAAAGGGGCCGGGCGCGGGAGGGTTCGGTGTTTGTCGGAAGAGAGCGGAAAGTGAATGCGTATATGTGTTTCCATGCAGGAGTGCATTTTGGAATGAAAATATTGCGAAATATCATTGAAAATCGCGCAAGGAATGCTCCAAGAGGCGCATATGTAATTATCTGCTGTGCGTACCTACAAAGTACGAGTACGGAGTGTATGAATGTAGGTATACAGTGTACCGTAGAGCCAACGCAGTCATTCAACAGAACGTCTATCTGTTAGGAACTTGGATAATGTATCTGAGGAAGCAGTGCATACAAATAACTTGTATGACTGAAGAGGTTGTACATATATTTTGCTGTGTGGGTCTTTTCTTTTTGTCAAAGGAAAAGTCAGTCAGGGAGAGATTTTCGTCGTTGTTGTTGGTTGTGGGAGTTGTTTTTCTTTTCAAACCAGACAATCACGTTTCCAGGGAGTAGTGCAAACTGTGCCTGTCATATTTGTGGAATGGAATCTTTTACCCAAATGGAATCTGTTTTCATGGAATAATGCTGTAAATTGAATTGTATAACTACTCTTATTCAATTGAAAGGGACGACTGAACTCATCTAATTTCCAAGCACAAACGAAGTGGGATTTTCGATTGTTTAGGCACCAGCTGTTGTAATTATTTTAAGGTGCATATTTAAAATAATTGAGAAAAAGGTGGAAGTAGGTACTATTTGCTAAAAATAAGTTTTGCGTTGCTGTTATTGCATTTCTAATGGCTGTTGCAATTTGAATTTTAAAGTGCGGTATTGAGTTTTAAAAATATATATGAACAGAGATCGGCTTTTGGGTACCTAGTCATTTTTGAGAAATAATTAAAAAACGGATTTTTTCTAATGTTTTGAGAAGAAATAAGTACGGGATCTTATTTAGAACTAGCTGACCCGGCGAACTCCGTTCCGCCAATTCAAATTCTTTATTCAAGAGTTATCTATATATATAAAAATGGATCTTGGTTTGTTCGGATGCTTAAAACTCGAAAACGACTGGACCAAATTGGATACTTCCTTCTGCGGATTTGTTCGTAATTGCTCCGCGAAGGTTTAGGAAAAAAGAAAAATTGAAAAAATTAAGAAAATTAAAAAATTAAAGCTTGTATGGGGAAATACACTTTGAAAAAAAAAATAACTGGATAGAAATCAAGAAGTGACACTTAAAAAAAAAAATATTTTGAATTTTAAAAGCAATTGTTGTTGTCAATTATTTTAATTATTTTGCAAGCAAATTGTTGTTGTCCACAAAGTTGAAGTTTTTTTTTTTAATATACATAAAAAGTTTGTTCTAATAAATTATGTTTACTATGTTACATTAAGTAACTTTTTGAAATGAAGTAGATAGGTACTTTGATTATACAAAGATGATATTATGGCCGACGATATTTTGCATCGATTTCGCACTGTGACATAGGATAATGAACTGGAGATGTCAGATGAAATGCGCAACAAAGCTTTGATTTGACGCATTTAATCAAGAATTGGAGCGAGAAATGGACTTCGAACGAATCGCATTGAGTCAAGCTGTTCGAACAAATGTGCCAATGTTGAATCTATATTTATATAAAAATGAATCCCTATTTCCCTTGGTCGCGGCATGACGCGTGAACGGCTGGACCGATTTCGCTAAATTTTTTTTGTTGTGTTTGTTATTGTCAGGAGAAAAATCTTATGAAAGAAAAAATTAAGAAAATTGCGCGGAAAATTAGAAAATTTAAGAATACTTAACCACCATATTAAATTATATCTAATGTAACCATAGCGCTTTTACAATTCAAACATTTTTGATGTAACCTTATGGCGTTGACATAACATTGACAGAATGCGTGCTGCAAATATCGTCAACGAGGATGTAAACAAAATAAATGTCGTTTAAAACAGATGCTTCGATCGGAGTTATTATATTGATAAAATACATATAAAATAATTAATTTATTATTTTTAACAAAAACTGAATTTCTTAGTGCACATCGTCGGAAAATCCTCAACATGTGGCGTTGTAGGCGTATGTCGTTATTCAGGTCAATTAAATTTTCTTTAATAATAATCTTCTTAATTCATACCTATAATTCTTTCGGGATGAAACTCGATGATGATGATATAACTCGATAACCACTGGGTAAATTTTTATGATTCTTCTTTTGTTTTGTTCGTATTGTTGTATTTCAGGTTAAAGCAAACTTAAAAGATAGGATTTTTGACCAGTTATATGGCGTTGTAATCGATCTCCGAAACCACTCACCCGATTTCAATAAAATTTTATAGATTTATATTCTTCGTTCCCGCTTGAAGGATAGGATACTTTTGAACCTGATAGGTGGCGCTGTTGCCGATCGCCGAAACAGCGCTACCAAGTTGATTGAAATTTTGTAGGGAAAATTCAAAGGCAAACATTCTTATTCCGCAGATTTCGCTTATTAAGAACGATTTACCATTCGTGCGACTTCAATTTCCCGTGCGCCTCGCTTTCGCTATGACAAATAATTTATTGCAAGGATAATCGATGGATGTTTGTCAATTTAGTGAAAAAGTGGAAGGTTGGACGACACGTCAAAATCATTGCGGTTTGATTGAAAAAAATCAACATTGCTATTCATCATTTATTTCTATTGCATTTAATATAACTTTTGAATAAAGAATTTTAATTGGTCGAATTACATAAATTAGCAAGTGCTTGGTGCATGCTCGGAATTTATTAACAAAATTGGGCGAAACGAAGTTTGCCGGATCAGCTAGTATTAAATACAATAGAAATAACTGAAGTATAGTGGTTTGCCCACTGGTGAGCACGCCACATACAATTGGACCATGTGAAAATCATGGGAACTCAAGATTGATGCTACAAATATCCAGCGATTATCCTTGCGACTGATTATTTGTCATAGACGCTTAAATGCCAAATCGGTCTGAGTAAGCGGAGTCCGCGATATGACAATGTTTGCCTTTTAAACTCAAAATCGTCCTTGCATGACATTTGATTTGAGATTCTTCACAATCATATCAAACGCGATTTGATACAAAGTTTCGGTGCATTAAGGTTGCTGAACAAAATGATAACTGAGCCGACTTTTAATTTCAAATTGTGAAGCGGTAAGTTGGAAACATCCGAATTAAAAAATTGAAAATTTTAAATAATTTTTCTTGTATTGGAAGTGACACTACCCGTTTTCTATCCATTCTATTTTTTCCAAAGTGCCGTTCTATTATCAGGGTTGAAAACAAATCTGCGATCTTCTAAGTTCATTTTCTCTATCGCTGTTTTAAACATTGTAATGAAAGCGTTGATTGCATTTATAATGATTGCAATTGTCGAATGACGTTTTTTGTCACTCCTGTTTGCCCTCTGTACAGGCTATCGACTTGATCATCCCCCGACAAAATGAAGTACACCTGCGAATATTGCTGTACGTCCTCATTTACTGGCAAGAAGGCACCCATCCGATGATAAATTTAGCCTTGAATATGTTAATCCGAATTTTGCGACGTAGAATCCCGTGTCGTTGTTAGAAAATGTGTGTTTGCATGATGTAAAGGGTTATTCAATAAGAGGTGTTATTGTGAAAGGATATGGTCCTGTATGTGTGCTCGTGGTGACCATTTGGCTGATGTTGTTTTTCATTATTACCGGCATACCTTCCTCTTTATTATGAAATAAACATCCGATCATTAATCTCAATGGCATTTTTCTTTGAATACCAAAATAACAAAATAACACCTCTTATTGGAATTCCCTTGCATCACCGACATAGTTTTCTGTTCGTTCTACTGAAATGCCAGTCGTTCGAATGTCAGCAACGACGCGCATCTTGCCACTCCGATTTGAATTTGTTCCCATCCCAGCAGCAGTAGGATTTGACGCAGTTCTCATTACTTGCACTCTCAATTTTCTTGACTGTTGACCTGGTCTTATGCCATGCGATCTCTAACTTTTCGCTTTCTTCTGTAGTTTGGCTTCGTTGATATTTGTTGTTGACTTACTTGCCTTGTTCGGCGGCCAATATTTGTGCGCATACGTCTTGGCATTTTTAAAAAATAACTGAAATTTGCTTTTCAATAACTATTTTGTCCGCGTTTAAACTTTTTACATTTAATTTTTAACTTATCAACTGTGTAAAAGAAATAAAACTGTTGGAGCGATGCACAAAATCAAAAACAAACCATCACTGTTGACCAACGTATAATACATTAATTTCATCTCGATTTTATCAATCCACTTTTTGAAAAAAAAAAAATCCGTACATAGTTGGTACCTACGTAGATTTCTAATTAATTTTTGATATAGAAAAGTCAAAATAAATAGCGCAGAAAATCAAAAAAATCTTAAATGGATAAATTAAAAAATAAAGTATTCTATCGCAATACTCTATCCCGTAGCTTCCTATTAGTAAAAGAATTTTTGAAATCGGTTCGGTAGTTCCGGAGATTACCTCCCACAAACAAACATTGCCTCTTTGTATTATAAAATAGTGTGAGTGTGATGTGATGTGATATTGATATTATCTTTGGTATGCATTTTGATCAAATGCGTTAGAGCGGTTTTTGTAAAATTTGGCAGACAAAACAGTACCAAATATTGGAATGTTCGGTTTGAAAAATGCTTTTGGTTAACTATTTAGCTGAAAACCGAGTATAAATTATAGTTCGGGATGTAAGCATTGTTTAGTTTTTAAAGTTTTGTCAGTTTCTAAAATAAGCGTTTTCGGTGATTCGAAATGAAAATTTAATGCGCAATAATTTTGAGAATATCAATATTACTCTATGTTTGTATTTTGGTCAAAATCGGTATTGCCGTCTTCAGGTACCTAAACTAAAGATTTTTTTTTTTTTTCAAATATCCATTTAACGATAATACAGAGGGAAACCCAGTTTGCCGTTAAGTTAGATATTTCCGTGGAAACAGCGCTACATGAAGTAACGAAAACAATCGAGAAATCCCTAGGAAACAAGGAATTTACGTTGGCGGCCTTTCTGGACATAGAAGGTGCATTCAACAACCTGAATACAAGAACCATTATATCCTCACTTGAGGAATCAGGTTCATCACAGTTTCTGACAAACTGGGTTAAGACTATGCTTAACAGCAGAGTTATTAATAGCAGCCTAGGGGACTGTGCGATTAAGAAAAGTACTAATCGTGGAACACCACAAGGGGGAGTCCTATCTCCTCTATTGTGGAACATCTCGATTAACAAAATACTTACATCCCTTGTCAACAGAGGTATCAAGATAGTCGCCTACGCGGATGATATAGTAGTACTAATAACAGGAAAATACCTTTCCACCATTAGAGATATTATGGAATCTGCGTTATCAGAACTATCCAAATGGAGGAACACAACGGTCTTGCGGTTAATCCGGAAAAGATCGAACTCATTCTGTTCACCAAGAGATATAAGGTACCAAAATGGGACCCACCGAAGCTTAAAGGTGTCCGATTTAATCTTTCGACCGAGGCCAAGTACCTGGGCGTGATATTCACCTCCAAACTTAACTGGAAACGGAATACTGAAGAAAGAATGAAGAAAGGACTTAATGCCTTTTATGCATGCAGGAAAACCTTTGGGAAAAACTGGGGCTTGCAACCGAACATTGTGCACTGGATGTACACCGCGATTGTGAGACCCATTCTTACCTACGGCTCAGTTGTTTGATGGGAGGCGGTTAAAACCAAATCCCATCTTAAGAACTTGAACAAGGTGCAGAGAATTGCTTGCTTGGGAATAACAGGCGCAATTAAATCCACACCACAATTAGGTCTGGAAACACTATTGAACCTGCAACCCATTGAGCTATTCACTAAGAACGTGGCAGCCAAAGCCGCTCTCAGATTAAGAGAGAACAAGACTTGGAAGCCTGGTTACTGCGGACACTCAAGCATACTTGAAATCTTCGATCGGAAGGGACTCATGTCACTCACTGATTACGAGAAACCCAGATATGACTTCGAGAAAAATTTTAGAATCACTATACCCAAAAGGCAGGACTGGAAATCACCCAGTACCATCATTAAAGGTATAGCCGTCTATACGGATGGTTCAAAAACAGAAAATGGAACAGGAGCCGGCATATTCTCAGAAAGGCTTGCTATTAGCCAGTCGTTCCGACTGACCGATCACTGCAGTGTCTTCCAAGCTGAGATATATGCGGTTAAAAAAGCAGCACAGACTATCCTATCGATGGGACTACCAGCAATGGAAATAACTATCTGTGTGGACATTCAAGCAGCACTTAAAGCTATCGGCTCCAATCTTATCAATGCGAAATGTTTCACAGATTGCCTCGTGGCGCTCAGGGCTATACGTCATCACTCAATTCTACTCTGCTGGGTTCCGGGACACGTTGGGGTGGAAGGGAACGAAAAGGCGGACGAATTGGCCAGATACGGCTCTGATATGGACCCTCAACTTGCGGATGGAGAGGTGCTACCGCCTTTCAACACTGCTAAGACTTTTATTGAAGACGTCACCACACAACTAGCTAAGGAACAATGGAGCAACACCACCGGTTGCGTCATAACCCGAAGTCTGTGGCCTGTGGTTGACACCAAAAGATCAAAGCTCCTAATCTCCCTTAATAGAAGCCAAATCCGGATACTCGTCGGGGTTTTAACCGGACACTGCATCATAGGAAACATGGCTAAAAGGCTGGAACTTTTTGCAAATGACTTCTGCAGAAGCTGTAGAGACGAGGAGGAAATAGAGTCCGTGGAACACCTTTTATGCCGCTGCCCAGCTTTACAAAAACGCCGCTCATCCTGTATGGGAACTAGGTTCTTCGAAAGTTCGGACGACTTGGCAAGGGTACCTCTATCAGACATAAAACTATTCCTCAACAGAACGAAGTGGTTTTGTTAGCCACATGTCCTTGCATGTACAAACAGGGTACTCACAATGGGCCTTCATGGCTTCTGGGTGAAATTTGCATCGGTTGCAAAACTGCCCTCCCAACCTAACCTAACCTAACCTAGATATGACCATATTACCCTAGAAATTAATTTTTGTTACAATCGTATGGACCAGTTTCGAGATAGGTAGATATGTCCAAATTTCCAAAGTATCGTTATTCGAATTTTTAGCCGAAAACTGAGTATGCAGTCATGGTAATGTCACCCACTTAAGCTTAAATATCCATTTGTGTTGAAAGCGTCAGACCCGTTTTCGAACAAATCAAACTGGTGCGAAAAGCCCACAGACTTCAAATCCGAAGTTTGAACGAAATCCGGGAAGCCGTTTAGGCTGTAGGCCGGTTTAAGAACGAGCAGAATTTCGCGACCCACTTTTTTTTTACTACGTTACGAGAAAGTTAAAAGGAGTATCTCCTGCAGATGAAAATGTTCTTTCAGACGTTTTTCCATGTTTTTTTTTTTTTGTTTGTATTAATTGGTGTGCAACAAAATTTTGCAAAAGGCAAAGCCGGGCGGCTACAGAAAGTCAATTAATAGGTAATCTCGAAGGGCGGGCATAACTTGTTGAACCCAGTTGCCAAGTGCTTTAAGAGTCTTAGTGGTAGAGCTCATCTCTGGTTGGAATGCAAATTTTTACAGCCGAGTCTTTTAATCAGCTTCCATAAAGTCTTGTCAAACCAGCACAACATAATAATGCTAAAGCATTCACCCAACCATATTCAATAATTTAAATTAATTAAATGATTTAGATTTAGTCTAAATCATCATTCACCCAACAACAAGAAGACTCTCTATGAAATGTTCAATGATTACAGTAAAGTGAAGAAAATTCCGATCTTAAGTAGATGATTGGGAGCTAAAGTTGAAATTTAGTAAGCCTCTCTCGGGTAAGTAAAAATCTATCAAATCTCTGCACTAGGAGGATATATTTTTCCCTCAAGGAATGGTTTCCTATATTGCGACTTGCGGTCAGTTTGAAATCAATGTCGCTCTTCCTTGCTTTTATATTTTAAGGCACATTTCTATCACAATAAGCCACACCGCATGCTTGTCCATAAATGTTAAAACTCTTTGATTCCTTCAGTGCTACACTCAACTCTCTCGAACACACAACCAAACTGATGAAAGCCAACAATCAACACAACGATTAAGTTTGTTCGCCAACAAAACCGACCTCTTGGCTCAAACCCCAATTGGGCGTAAACATGCCCGTGTTGATGTTCGGAGCAAGGGAACATTTTCGCTTGCTCCGAACCACATTTCAAAGAACCCACTGAATAATAACTACACCACAAAACAGAAGAAGACGAATAAGATCCTTCAACAAATTGAATTATAAAATGGAGTATCTCTGGACGAAAACTTTTCTCAACAAAAAAATAAGAAGAAACTCTCGAATTCTACCACCATACCCCTCTCGCGCCATATTCCATTCAAAGTTACGCATTTGAGTTTACTCAAGTGGATTGAAAGTTTTCATCCCTAATGAGAGAATGAGGTTCCTCCTTGCTCGCCTTCTGCACTACCGATTGTAAAGCTCCCAGCTTCTGCTCGGCATATAAGTGTTTTGATGGAGAGCAAAGAGAAAGTTGCATCTACAAATCGAAACTCGTAAACTTTCTACTAAAAATGGAAAAGTAAAATAAAAGTATTCATCCTCCATCACCATCCACCATCTTTCCGTTTGAACCATTGACGGGCGGCGGCAGTGACGTCTACACCGATGTTGGTATTGTTTCTTGAGCAGTACTTTGGCTTCCGGTGCATTTGGCAGGAAACAACAAAGTTTAAAATAACGTTAAGCCATAGCAGTGGCAGCCTCGCTGCGGTCCTCTTTTTGCAGAATAAAGTAGAGTTGTGTGTATAACGATTAGACGAACCTTACTACGACCTAAAAATTGCCCCTAAAAAACAATCACCCTGGGATCAAAGGGAGAAATTGAAAAGTTTTTCCACTTGGCCGCCTTTAAAGCTCAAGTTGACTGCAGCCAGACTTTACCTCGAGATCATTTCATCAACCCTCTCTGGTAGCCGACCGAACTTCTGCAAGTGCACAGTTCGAAATCTATAGAAATGAAACTGGGAAAATGTACTATACTATGCTTAGATAAGGACGCTGCAGTAGCTCTCCGCACTCAGGCACAGTTTTGCCGACGCGCAATTCAATTGAGCGGGGGTAATAAATTAAAATTTTAATATTTTCGGGTTATCGCAGAGGTTATCGGCTTGATGGTGTTTGCGACTAAAAACTGCCTTTTCACGCCTTTTATGGGGTCCACTGGTGGACCGTTGCACTGCGTGTACGGTGGTGGTCTGCTTCACGGTTTTAATTAATTTTCAAGACATTACAATGTGATAAATTAAATCGAGTTGGTAGAAGAAAAAATTATTTCACTTACTCTATCGGAAGTAGTTTCAGTTCAGTCTGTGGGGATGAGGAGTTACAGATGAGAGATTCACTCAGTGAGTCATTTGCTGCAATCTTTTTTATTTGAAATATTACAGTTTTATTAAAGTGAATCTGTTCTCATTATCTGGACTGGACGTTATCAGTGGTCGCTAATTTATTAGATCGTTGGGGTAAAAATATATAAATGACATCATGGAAAGAGTCACATTGGCGGTGCTTGTTCGCAATAAGTTGACGCAGAATGTTTGTCATCGGCTTCTTTACTTTGAACAATTAAACATTGAAAAACATTGCAAACATTATGATAAAGCAATGAAGCCGAATTCGTGCTAAATGTTGGGTCAGGTTGTGACGAGGTATTGGAAAAATACTCACCCCGTTCACTCGGAGACCAAAAAGCTGTATATTGTCAATCTTCTGGTAAGAGTATACCTGGGAAAAATGGAACAAACCATCGTGTTAGCCATTAGCCGGCTTTTGAAGAGTTGGTGCTCCTTATGAGGTGTGGAAGGCTCGTTATCTGAAAGACTCACTCGGTTGCAGTATAGGAATGTCCGCCTCACTGATGATAATTTTCGATCCTATTCTTGCCAAAGCATTCGTCTTTTCGTTTCCTTCCATACTGATATGTTCGGAAACCCCTCAAAGTTTGACTGAATTATGACTTATGGTAATAAGTGCGTTTTGGATTTAAATGACTTGCGGGCTGATTGACTGTCAACTAGACTGAAA
The DNA here is from genome assembly GCA_946477585.1 of Cheilosia urbana. Taxonomy (NCBI): domain Eukaryota; kingdom Metazoa; phylum Arthropoda; class Insecta; order Diptera; family Syrphidae; genus Cheilosia; species Cheilosia urbana. The sequence goes on from OX297855.1 coordinate 71,935,768, forward strand.
ACCCGAAAGTCGGATGATTGTGTTTGCAATCCTATTTTCTTTTAAGGCTGCCTTGCAGTCATAGTTAGCTTTGATACCCCTCTTTGTCCTTTGTTCAAAATTCATTTTCCAAAAAAACTTGGGAGCACAGTAAAAAATGTTCGTAAACGAATGCGATTTTTGCTCGGTTAAAAAAATGTATTAAAACTAACTAAGCCTCTGTTAAACAAAATTAGTTTTCATTGTTTAAAACCACCGATATAAAAAGTTTAAATGCATACATAAAAAAAAAGTTCCTATAACCAAGTTCCTAAATTAACAATCAACCAGTTGGTTAAATGCTACAGAGTTGGGCTTGCGATTTCCGAGACGGCCGAGAAACTTTGGAGGGAAAATTTATAAATCGGTTATTTTTACCGAGTCTCCCTTAACAAGTTGATTCGGTTACTTTGTGATCCACTAACCTTGTAGGAGCTATATATGAACAGTATTACTTTGTTGTTTTTAACCCAAAGTTTATTTTAAATAAGCGATTTTTCTGCGCGAATCTTGAATGATAGAAGAGTTGTTGTGGTTCCGCATCTATCTTTCAAAGAACAGGTATGTTTCTCATAAACATAAATGTAAGCGTAAGAGTAGAGAATACGCTATAATGAAATGACCGAGAGCATGTTTGTGCACAACATCGGAATGAGGAAATTTCCAAAAAATTCTGAACCTTGATCTTCAATACATGTAACTTACTTACTTACTTAGGTGGCGCTACAGTCCGGGGTGGACCTGGGCCTCAACCAATACGCCTCTCCAGTTAGCGCGATCTTTGGCTAACTGCCTCCAGTTGCGCACTCCAAGTTGGTTGAGGTCCCCTTCCACTTGCGCGCGCCACCTAAGGCGAGGTCTTCCTCTACTGCGTTGTCCCTCCGGGTTAGAATCGAAGACTCTTCGGGCCGGAGCGTTGGTGTCCATTCGCTCTACATGTCCCAGCCATCTTAGACGACTGATGCGTACTTTTCTGACTAGGTCGATGTCGCTGTACAGCTCGTAGAGTTCGCTGTTAAATCTTCTCCTCCAAAGCCCGTCAACGCAAACGGGACCAAAAATCACTCGAAGAATTTTGCGTTCGAAGCGACCAAGAAGATCCTCATCCGTTTTTGCTAGGGTCCATGCTTCTGCGCCATAGAGCAGGACAGGGATGATGAGAGTCTTATATAGAATCTCCTTAGTGCTTCTTGACAAGGCCTTACTAATCAATTGCCGTCTTAGGCCAAAGAAACAGCGGTTGGCAAGTGTGATTCTTCGTTTGATTTCTGATGTGATGTCGTTATCAGAGTTTATAGCGGAGCCGAGGTAGACAAAGTCCCTAACTACCTCAAAGTTATAGCTGTCTATCGTGACGTTCTGCCCGATTCGTCGATGTCGTGTGTCCCTTCTTGTTGACAGCATATATTTTGTTTTACCCTCATTCACCACTAAACCCATTTTTGCCGCTTCTGTACTAATACTTGCAAACGCACCAGTGACAGCTCGCTGTGTTGTACCAACAATGTCAATGTCGTCAGCGTATGCAAGCAGTTGCACAGACTTATAGAAAATTGTGCCTCTGGTGTTGGCTTGTGAGTTTCGCACAATCTTCTCAAGAATGATGTTGAAGAAGTCACATGACAGCGCATCACCTTGTCTAAATCCTTTTTGACATCAAAGGTCTCGGTGAGATTGTTTCCGACCTTTACGGAGCAGCGAGCGTTCTCCATCGTCATTCTGCACAATCTGACAAGTTTGGCAGGGATGCCAAAACTAGACATGGCTCTGTATAGCTCGTCTCTATAAACGCTGTCATATGCGGCCTTAAAATCGATAAAAAGATGGTGAGTATCGATCTGGTATTCTTGGGTTTTTTCCAGGATCTGCCGTAGTGTGAATATTTGATCGGTCGTGGACTTACCGGGCCTAAAACCGCACTGATAGGGACCTATCAGATCGTTGACGAATGGTTTCAGGCGTTCACACAATACAGCAGAAATGATCTTATACGCAGTGTTCAGGAGACTGATGCCTCTGTAGTTGGCGCAGTTTAGAGGGTCTCCTTTCTTGTGGATCGGGCAAACAATGCTGAGGTTCCATTCATCAGGCATACTTTCCTCTAACCAAATCTTGGAGATGAGTTGGTGTATGCACTCTACCAAGTCATCTCCGGCTGCCTTGAAGAGCTCGGCAGGTAAGCCGTCTGGACCAGCAGCCTTGTTGGATTTAAGCTTAGATATTGCTATCCTCACTTCATTTTGGTCAGGTGGACGGAAATCTTGGCTGTCATCGTCCAGGTTGAATGGATCGTTCTGCCTAACAGCGGAATTTGTGTCGTCTTCGCCGTTTAGCAGTCTGCAGAAATGGTTTTTCCATGTCCTCAGCACCGACTGTGACTCTACTACAAGGTTTCCTTGCTCGTCTCTACAGGTCTCCGTTCGGGTCTTGTTGCCATGACACGTTCTTTTTACCTTTTGGTAAAACTTCCGAACATTGTTCCTGGAGTAACACCTCTCTATATCCTCGATCGCGCGCTTCTCATGCTCTCTCTTTTTTCTCCGGAGAAGCCGATGTTCTTCCCTCCTTTTTTGCTCGTAGAGCTGACGAGCTGCTCTCGTCCTTCTATGCAGCGACGCTTCGTAGGCACTTTGTTTTGCTGCATGTGCTTGCCGGCACTCTTCGTCAAACCAGGGGTTTCGGGGGGGTGGGCTGGTGAAACCGAGCACATCAGTTGCGGCGTTTTTGATGGCTTCTTGGCATCGGCGCCACTGGTCTTCGGCACTTGATGCTGGCAGCATAGGACTTCTCGAGAGGTTGAGGGATACGCGATCGGCAAAGGTTCTGGCGGTTTGTTGCGTTTGTAGTCGTCCAACGTTAAATCTCCTCACAGTATTTTCTCGTTGTTGTGGCGTCTTGGATATCCGCATCCGTACCTTGGCTACAACAAGGTAGTGGTCCGAGTCTATGTTGGCCGCTCGGAAAGTTCGGACATCTAGAATACTGGAGGAGTGCCTTGCGTCGATCGCAACGTGATCAATTTGGTTGACGGTTTGATGATCAGGTGACCGCCATGTTCCTTTGTGTATATTGAGGTGAGGAAACCGTGAACTAGCTATGGTAACATTACGTCCCGCAGCAAAATCAATCAGCCTAAGTCCGTTTCCAGACGTGGTGTCGTGTAGGCTGTGTTTTCCGATTGTGCTACCAAAGATGTCCTCCTTTCCTATTTTGGCGTTAAAATCACCCAAGACGATTTTAACGTCATGCTTAGGACATTGCTCATATGTTTTGTCGAGGAGCTCGTAGAAACACTCTTTGGTAGCATCGTCTTTATCTTCTGTGGGGGCGTGAGCGCATATCAGGCTGATGTTGGCGAATTTAGCCTTGATGCGGATAGTTGTAAGGCGTTCACTAACGTGTCGAAAGCTCAAGACTTCTTGCATAAGTCTGCCGCTTACAACAAATCCGCATCCAAATAGACGCTGCTTTTGTTCTCTGTAGCAGTCACCGTAGTAAATGTCACAGTTTTTCATCCTCCTTTTGCCCGGCCCATCCCACCGCACTTCCTGGATGGCGGTGATACCTGCTTTGTAGCAGTCTAGGGCCTCCGCTAGTTGTTCGGCTGCACGCGGTCTGTTCAGAGTTCGAACATTCCACGTGCAGATCCGAACGTCATTGTCCTTTTTTCGTTTTGCAGGGTCGTCAACAGTGAATCCGTCCTTATCCGAGGCTTTTGGTTGCTTCGCAACAGTGTTTTTTTTCCGTGGTAGGGTAGTTAACCCCACGCACAACCCCCAACCTGGAGGACCAGGCCCTTTCTGTAACTCCTTGGGCAAAAGGAGCCGGAATATTCCGGAGTCAGTAACCCGCTGCGGGGATGTGAGAGCTGCCGTTGACCCATTAAGGGCTCTTCCGCCACCATCTCTGTTTCAACACCCTGACTAGTGCTGAAAAATCCTCAATGACCTCAGCTCCAAATACGTCGAAGTAGCTCATTGAGGTATCTGCCATGTTGACTGTTGACGCCACCGTTGATTCAACCATGTGAATTCATCCGCCGTACGTCCTCTTTCTGAGGGGCTCATGTAAGACCTCTGAGACTCGATCAGGCAGTCATTCCGACAGAGCATTATAGTGTCGCTATTTTCTTCGTGTTCAACACTCGCGCTTATAAGTTTAGCAAGTCATGCCCGGAAGGACAAGACCAGTACCCGGTGGCTACCACGCGGAGGTAAAATAAGCACAATTGATGTGTATGAACAGTTACAACGACTGGGCATCACCAAGTTGACGCCAATCAGTGCCTACCCTATTCATACAGCACCCAACCGTTGAACTTACACAGCCCTAAAGCAACGTTGCTTAATGTCGAAAAATCTAAATAAGCAGAATACGGTGAGTTTGTCCAAAGAGCTGATGTAAATCGCCTTTTATTTAAATTTCTAAATTTTCTGTGACCAAAAAATAATCATAATAATGTTATAAACTGAGATTTTAATTCTAAAAGTTTATTTTGTATGTTTTTCTTTCCCAGTACTACAAATTTTACTTTTAATAATTTGATTTTTTTTTTCCACAAAAAACTGTCGAGAGTATTTAAATGGAAATTTGAGAACATTGGAAGTGAAAAAAATAAAAATAAAAATGACTTCACTTCGTTGGAAAAGTGAAGAGTGCTAGCAACACCACTACAGCAACACCAGCTATTGCTGTGGTTGTCCTCCACCAGGCGTTGGATAGCTAGCTGCAGTTGGACGTCACAACTATTTATGTTAATAGTAGATAGTACCTTAGAGACCATTCTGACAACAGAGAATATATAGGAGCGATAAACCGTAGACAGGGTTCCCTCCGGAAATTTTAGGAAAATTGTCCAAAAAGGTGTCCCTGGCAATTAGAAAGGGCCCCATATAAAGCTAAAGAAAAAGGACAGTATCGAAGCAGTAACTCATTTTATTTTCGCTTGTGGTCGAAAATCGACCCCACCTTTTATAATTATGTAATATCTCACTCAGAAAAACGACGAGCTAAAATCAAGAATATCAGTGATATTTTAAGCCTATTCGTTGACGCAAGTCTGCTAAACTCGAAAAATCTTAACCCAAGTACAAAAATCGAATTTTAAGCTAATTTTTAATTAACTTAACATTCTTACTTCAATACTATTTCGCTATTATTTTTAGAATGTGGTTCTTAGATTATGCCTAAAACAAGTTTATTTTAAGAATACAAAAGCTACGTTTTGGACCATTGTTAACTTAAATTAACCACGAAAACGCCGGGAATGAGAATGAATTCACCTTAAAATGAGTAGAAAATTCTTTAAACAAAAGCAAAAATCTAAATTTGAGATTGTTTTTAGTAAGCTTAAGCGGCTTGTGTCAATACTAATTCGCGATTATTTTAAGAATGTTTTGTGTGAGTTTTTCATTTTTGGAACGAATGGAAGGGATCTATAATTTTATGCCGACTCCAAACGGCTAATTGAGAAGCCCTTTCAAGGCATTTATATCTCGGATGTTTGTCAGACGTTCGCGAGAGGTAGCGCAGTGGAAAAAAGCCTAAGTTGGAATTTGGGTTTTTGCGGGATTCGAACCTGGGACCCCTCGCTTAGTAGTCCAACGCACTAACCACTAAGCTACTGCGACTACGAACGAATATCATGATCGTTTAGATCTTAATTGGTAGGTATGTACTTTTCCGTCATGCAAGTTTAAGATTGTTTCGGCTTGATTAGAGAGTATTTATTCTTATTCGATCCTGCATTTGTGTGCAAAAATAATTCAGATAATATGATTCCGATTTTAAAATTTTATATGCTTGATTTAATAACAAAAAGCTTGAGTTCAGAATTTTTATCTTGCTCTAAGATTCATTCGATTTATTTTGAGATTGACCACGTAAGAATGTAGAAAACTTAAAATAAGCCTAATCGGACTAGAATTTAGCTTGCGATATTTTTCTGAGTGATACTACCTACTAAAAAATGTTCCACAATTTTCAATATTTATACTGTTTTTTTTTTTTTATAAACGAAAAAGGGATTTCCAGTTACCGAAAAAGTATGCCCCTTTAGAAATAAGTTTTACTTATGATTTACATTTTAATATGTACGCCGCTACGGAAATTTAGAGCAAAACTTTTATGTGGTTGTCAACATCTGGCATATAATTATGACCCTGAAGTAAAATTACACAGTTTTCTTTTAGGGGTAGGTAAATTATATTCCTTCGAAAATAGGCTCGAATCTAAGATATTTGACTACGTAATTACGTTTACTGATGAGCATTTTGAATGAGGAATTGTTAACTCAATTTTACCAGCCTTAATGGCGAGGTGTACCCACAATTTTTTGTCTGTGCACAGTACCTTTCGAATGATATAAGTTTCATTCTACTCATTTAATAATTAATACTAAAAAAGTGTACGGAAAGTGTACCTACGTATTAATATAATGATATGATTTTAATTCATTTAAAAAAAAAAAAACATAAATTTGAAATTGAAATCCGAAAAAGCTGATTTAAATCGGAGCTGGGAGCCAACACTCTTCTTCAACCTCTATGAACAGTAGTGATCGCCCAAACTGAATGCACAGCGAATAGTTGCGGTAAAAAACAACTTATTTCGGATCAAACTAGTAACTAGCCAAACAACAGTGTGAAATCTGCAAACATTCTCTGAACAAGTATACACCCCCGATAGAGTATAGTAAATCAGACCTTTCTATTGAATCTACTCAGCCTTCATTCAAAAGTCTTTATGCAATTAGTTTTAGAAATCCATTCCAAAGGAATACAAATGTAGGTCCACTGAACTAACAACACTCCCCAACCACATATACACGCCACGGTAAATCTTTCAGGATTTCCACCCTCCTGTGCGTCCTTATGGAAAAGAGCAAATCCAAGCCGAACAAATGATCAGAAATCACAAACGCATTATATGTCTGCTCATATGGAGCTTCTGGCTAACGATTCCCATTCCCTAGACTGTGAGAGGTTAACTGGCAAGAGCCAACGTCATCCTCAGATGTACTGCAATTTTTCTCCTTTTGGTATACTCAGACTCACTGAGGTTGAGTTTCTCGTTTTTTTTTTTTCGTTTGTTGATTCTGCAGCATCTGCACTGCACGACTACGCCTGGCTATCATGGTTCATGGAGGATACTTAAAACCAATCGAAGTTCATAACGACCTATAGAGGGAGACCGTTGTCGAACCGGTGGTATGGGGACGAAAAATATTGTTAATTGAAAATAGTTTCCACGTCGTTTCCAACAGAAATTATTATTAATCATCGTGAAACGAAGAATCGCATACTTGCTGCTGCACTCTCGAGATGGATGCGGTTCTCTGGTAATTTATCTGGCTGCAATTGGTGGCATTATGTGGTTTTACTTCGCAGATATATGAACAGGGCAGGGAGATGTTCATTTATTTTATTTCAAGTTGTTTGTAGCACTCTTTCGATTGAACAAATTGCATATTGCATTGGAAATTAATGTAAATTGATTTATGACGAAACGATATTCGACGGACAGTGTGTGAGATACATCATGCCATCAGTGAACAGTGACGGCCGGCGAAGCAACGATGGTGGTCTCATTTGCAGGACTACTATACACAAGGTATGCAAAAGCAACTGATGAATCTGTTGGTGTGTGTGTGCTCGAAATTTGCTAGATAATGTAATTAGATTTGACTTTCTATTGAAGCATTGAATCGATTGAATGCGAACCTAGTAATGGTGCTCGCTACTTCGATCGCAGCGTGGAATTTTGGCTTAGGCACCTAAATAATGTCAGGGATAAAATCAGGTAGGTAATTTAAATCAAAATTGGATATCCGGCCTTACTAATAATCAAACACATTAGTTGGCTGCCAGTTCCGCTGATCTGTCAAATATCATATGCAAATCAGTGATGCCCTATCGTTCGTTCGGGCACAATTTTCGGTACTCTTTATAGTACGCTTTCTTCTGATTTCTTATACTTCGTGATTGATTGATGAGTGCATTTGTGTCGTAATAAGATCGCTTTCAAATTATTCAATAAACGGAACACAGTTTAAAAAAAATAAATAAATAGTTGGCGCCACAGGTCCGGAGGGTAGTGTTCCTTAAACATCGATAGTTTTACATTTCGGTAGTATCGATAGTTTCGGAATAAAACTATCGATACTATCGATATGCTATTTATATTTATATATATATTTAAAAACAAACATATTTTATTCGAAAACCGAAGCAGCTGTAGACAAGAAATGTTTTAAAACGACTCGCATATGTATTTTATTATGGTTTAAGTTAAGATAAGACTGACCAGATTAGCTGTCAAATGACCAAAATGTCAGGATTATCAAATTTGTGTATTAGATTTTATGACCAAAGTTACCAATATGGTCATTTAAGACATTATTTTATTTGTTACCAAAAGTTGTAGTAGGGTTGCACAAAAAAAAAAAAAAAAGAGAACGAAATGAACGCCGATGACAGCAAAATAATTCTTGTTCCGTCAAAAATGTCTGCAATGCCATAACGAAATTTCAATAAAGTGCATATGGGCATATAGAACTTTATGCTGGCATTCTTGCTTATTGTCCGATTACACTATATGCTATTTGCGCATTTTTATCTGTCAATATCAGCCTGGTCATGTGTGGCATTTAGGTCATTAGAGCATATGAGATAGCCCAAGCCCAAGCGAGGTATGCCTCGGAACGAACAATTAACCGCAGCACATATTCTTTCGGAGGCAAAAATTCCATTCGAGGAACCTAGCTGTCAAAAATTTAACAATAAAATGCACTTCAACGTAATTCGCCAATATGCATTACAAAATGTCGGAACAATTCTCCGAACAGTTGTTTCAAACAAAACCTCGCGCAAAAATCCTCCGAATCGTACCCATAAGATCGGAGCATTTTCCGTTCCGACAGATACTTTGCTAGGGCCGATGGTATGACCATTTTTTGACAGGAGAACTTTTAGAAATTGGCATTTTATGACCACTTGGCATACAGTCTAATCTTAACTTTACTTAAAGGCGCCTATCTTTTACGTAGAAATTACTTACGGAAGTACTTTTGACGTATGAATATAAGTACTTTACTTGAGTGTAAAGGCGCTACATTTTTTTATAAGTAAGAAATAGATGGGTGCTTCACGTACTCTTATGTACATCAGGTATATAACTGAGTTTTTGCCCAATCGCCTATCCTTTGTCAGTGGAAACGAAGTAAATACTTCTTTTACGTACATGTTTCACCGGTTTTATATTTTATCTACGTTTGCGTTGAATATCTGCTCTCATATGCGTTTCGATAGTTTTTTTGAACCATCGATAGTATCGATAGTAAAAAAAAAAACTATCGATACTATCGATAGACTATCGATGTTTAAGGAACACTACCGGAGGGACCCTAGGCCTAGCTTCTCACAACCGTTCGTTTTGTGTGAGTTTTTCATTTTTGGAACGAATGGAAGGGATCTACAGTTTTATGCCGACGCCAAACGGCTAATTGACAAGCTCTTTCAAGACATTTATACTCTCGGATGTTTGTCAGACGTTCGCGAGAGGTAGCGCAGTGGAAAAAAACCATAAGTTGGAATTTGGGTTTTTGCGGGATTCGAACCTGAGATCCCTCGCTTAGTAGTCCAACACACTAACGATAAAGCCACTGCGACTACTGGCACACAGATTGGCTCCATGAAATTATGCCCCATTGAAAAATGGCCCAAAAAAAAAGAATGAAAAAAGGCTCCACAATATTATGTAGTAAACAGCCACAACGTTTGATAGTCTGATTGGGGGTCATTTTTCATTGATAATGTGGGATAAAATTACATTTCTGTTTGTGAAGTAATACTTCAATGTAATATTATTGTGGTCTTTTTTAAAAATGAAGGAAATAAATAACTTGCCATAGAAGAAATATCATCCCAAAGTAATGAAAAATGGCCCAAAATTCAATGTAAAGAGCCCAAATTAAAACAAGTATTCAATAAAAAGAAACAAATTGTTTGTTAATTATTATTTATTATTTTAAATAAAAGTTTCAGTTGTATTTTAAACGCTTTGCCTGCAATACGAACACTTATAGATTTGGCTGTTATCCACCGCTACTTCCTCGGCAATTAATTTTAAGTCGCAAAATTTTTGAAATCCTGAAGTGAATCTTAATTTTCTAAAGCTTAAAGTCAGCTCAGGTTTTCAAATTACTTTTAATTTTAACTTTAGAAAATTTGAGAAAATAAAAGTGAAAAATTCGCGCGAATTCTCAAATTTTCTAAAGTTAAAATTAAAAGTTATTTAAATACCTGGGCTGAGTCTTAATTTTATATTATGTTAAATTTTCTAAATCTTTTTTTTTTTTTAACACGTTATGATCACAGCACTTTCGTCACTAAACTGGTCGATTTCTACTCACGAATTCAATTCTCAGCAAGTTATTTTTTTTTTTCTTAGAAACGAGTGCCGCCGTTTTTACAACTGTATACTTCGCGTTTCTTCTAGTAGAATTTTGTTTTGATACCAAAATAAGAAAATGAAAAATGTCCCCAAAAAGATGCAAGAACAACCCAAAACAATGAAAATACTCCCCAATTTCGTTAACATTTTTGTTGTTGCTTCTCATGCATTATTTTGGGGCAATTTTTCATTTTGTATGCTCAAAATTCGGGTCCACCCTGCATTCATTTGGGGCAATATTGTTTAAATGGAATGGGGTAATTTTGCATTATGAAATATTACCTCATTTTTTAAGGCCTTTTTTCATTTTTATTTGGATCATTTTTCATTGGGGTATGATTTTATGTACTACACAGTATATTAAAATGCTTTTATGCAAATCAAACCTTATTCGTGGTCTAAAGATCACAATTAATTAATAGCAAGTGAATATTTTTGCAAATAAAAATAATGGCCTGCTCATTTCATAAATATCACATATGAAGCCATAAGCGTTTTAGGAACCTATCGCTTCGGTTTTTGAATTTCAATTTGCAAGGAGACAGTGCTTGCCAAAGTATAAAGAAGTGTAAAAATAAATACATTTTGATCTTTTAAAAATTGTATAGATTATAAAGGGTTTTTCAATAAGAGGTGTTATTGTGAAAGGATATGGTCCTGTATGCGTGCTTGTGGCCGTTGTTAACCTTCCTCTTTATTATGAAATAAACATCCGATAATTTATCCCAAAAAATGGCATTTTTCTTTGAATACCAAAATAACACCTCTTATTGGAAAACCCTTTACAAAACAAAGTGGCAAAAAGTGTATAATTCCCTCTGTGTCGCCCGTATTTTCAGCCAATTTAGTTGATTTTTTTAAATGTCGTAAATTACGGTGATAGGTGATAGGCAAAAAAAAAACAATTGAATTCTATTAGTGCCGGGCGAAGCCTGCGGGGTTCAGCTAGTAGATTATATTACTTAATTCTGGAAACTAAAAACGAAACGAAGTAAATACTTCTTTTACGTACATGTTTCACCGGTTTTATATTTTATCTACGTTTGCGTTGAATATCTGCTCTCATATGCGTTTCGATAGTTTTTTTGAACCATCGATAGTATCGATAGTAAAAAAAAAAACTATCGATACTATCGATAGACTATCGATGTTTAAGGAACACTACCGGAGGGACCCTAGGCCTAGCTTCTCACAACCGTTCGTTTTGTGTGAGTTTTTCATTTTTGGAACGAATGGAAGGGATCTACAGTTTTATGCCGACGCCAAACGGCTAATTGACAAGCTCTTTCAAGACATTTATACTCTCGGATGTTTGTCAGACGTTCGCGAGAGGTAGCGCAGTGGAAAAAAACCATAAGTTGGAATTTGGGTTTTTGCGGGATTCGAACCTGAGATCCCTCGCTTAGTAGTCCAACACACTAACGATAAAGCCACTGCGACTACTGGCACACAGATTGGCTCCATGAAATTATGCCCCATTGAAAAATGGCCCAAAAAAAAAGAATGAAAAAAGGCTCCACAATATTATGTAGTAAACAGCCACAACGTTTGATAGTCTGATTGGGGGTCATTTTTCATTGATAATGTGGGATAAAATTACATTTCTGTTTGTGAAGTAATACTTCAATGTAATATTATTGTGGTCTTTTTTAAAAATGAAGGAAATAAATAACTTGCCATAGAAGAAATATCATCCCAAAGTAATGAAAAATGGCCCAAAATTCAATGTAAAGAGCCCAAATTAAAACAAGTATTCAATAAAAAGAAACAAATTGTTTGTTAATTATTATTTATTATTTTAAATAAAAGTTTCAGTTGTATTTTAAACGCTTTGCCTGCAATACGAACACTTATAGATTTGGCTGTTATCCACCGCTACTTCCTCGGCAATTAATTTTAAGTCGCAAAATTTTTGAAATCCTGAAGTGAATCTTAATTTTCTAAAGCTTAAAGTCAGCTCAGGTTTTCAAATTACTTTTAATTTTAACTTTAGAAAATTTGAGAAAATAAAAGTGAAAAATTCGCGCGAATTCTCAAATTTTCTAAAGTTAAAATTAAAAGTTATTTAAATACCTGGGCTGAGTCTTAATTTTATATTATGTTAAATTTTCTAAATCTTTTTTTTTTTTTAACACGTTATGATCACAGCACTTTCGTCACTAAACTGGTCGATTTCTACTCACGAATTCAATTCTCAGCAAGTTATTTTTTTTTTCTTAGAAACGAGTGCCGCCGTTTTTACAACTGTATACTTCGCGTTTCTTCTAGTAGAATTTTGTTTTGATACCAAAATAAGAAAATGAAAAATGTCCCCAAAAAGATGCAAGAACAACCCAAAACAATGAAAATACTCCCCAATTTCGTTAACATTTTTGTTGTTGCTTCTCATGCATTATTTTGGGGCAATTTTTCATTTTGTATGCTCAAAATTCGGGTCCACCCTGCATTCATTTGGGGCAATATTGTTTAAATGGAATGGGGTAATTTTGCATTATGAAATATTACCTCATTTTTTAAGGCCTTTTTTCATTTTTATTTGGATCATTTTTCATTGGGGTATGATTTTATGTACTACACAGTATATTAAAATGCTTTTATGCAAATCAAACCTTATTCGTGGTCTAAAGATCACAATTAATTAATAGCAAGTGAATATTTTTGCAAATAAAAATAATGGCCTGCTCATTTCATAAATATCACATATGAAGCCATAAGCGTTTTAGGAACCTATCGCTTCGGTTTTTGAATTTCAATTTGCAAGGAGACAGTGCTTGCCAAAGTATAAAGAAGTGTAAAAATAAATACATTTTGATCTTTTAAAAATTGTATAGATTATAAAGGGTTTTTCAATAAGAGGTGTTATTGTGAAAGGATATGGTCCTGTATGCGTGCTTGTGGCCGTTGTTAACCTTCCTCTTTATTATGAAATAAACATCCGATAATTTATCCCAAAAAATGGCATTTTTCTTTGAATACCAAAATAACACCTCTTATTGGAAAACCCTTTACAAAACAAAGTGGCAAAAAGTGTATAATTCCCTCTGTGTCGCCCGTATTTTCAGCCAATTTAGTTGATTTTTTTAAATGTCGTAAATTACGGTGATAGGTGATAGGCAAAAAAAAAACAATTGAATTCTATTAGTGCCGGGCGAAGCCTGCGGGGTTCAGCTAGTAGATTATATTACTTAATTCTGGAAACTTAAAAACTGACAATAATAAGACAATAAGTTCTCTCAGAAAAATGTAAAGCGCCACGCCCATTTTTATAAACGTAAGCTGTCATGTTTCCCCCTCCATGAATTCACACGTAAGTACTACCTGTTATTCCTCCAGATGTTGCTAAATTTGTTGATTGACTTGTATTTAGCTAAGTGCTGACAATTCTATTTTTATATTTATATTTTCCGTGAAGTCAACCCTTTCACACCAATCATTGTTTCATCAGTGATCCACATTCTCGGTAAACAAACTCCTTTTTCAAATAGTTTAATAGGGCTTTGGTTGCAGTCAAATATCTATCTGAGTGGCCTGAGAATTGTTGAAAAAAGATATGAGCCGTCCAAAATTAAGTAAGCAGATATTTTATTCTGTTTGCGACGACTGTCAAGAAAGTCTTAGAAATATCCTAAACTTATATAAATATATTTTTTTTTAGTAAGAATCCATTCGTTGCTTGCAAACTATTTAAAAATGAAAGCCAATCAAAGAGCGGTTAAACAAGATAAAACAGTGAAAACACAGAAATATATGCTTCAAGTGTTTAGAAATAATACAAAAATGCAATGAAATTTAATGCAGTGATTTTGAACACCTTCAAAATGACATTAAGGGAGGATTTATTTAGCTAATTCCCGAGATCAATGTTGCCGAAATTACTCTCATAGGAGTATTGTTGGTACTCCTTTCAGCCTCTCCGTACTCCCGTACTCCTCCTTTCACATTCGTACTCCTATTTTGTTAAATAACTGAAATATCTTACACTTGCAGGAGAGTGTAATGTCAACCTTATTAAATTTAGTTCACTTAAAATTTAATGCAAATTTGGCAGCACTTTTATCTGCCAAACTGTCAACAAAAAGAAGAGAATTTCCCTCTTTCTAGTTTGTTATTGCTTTTGATTTTCGTTGGCTTCATGCAATTTTTAGTTGTCAGTCGGTATTTATTTTATTGTTACCTGAGATTGTGGTTCGGTGGTTCTGTTTTTTATGTTGTAACTCCTTGAATTTATACGTAACGTTCAATAAAATGAAAAGTTTTGTTAAATTAATTCTTGAAATATTATTATTCCTATTAGAATAAATCAAAGTCAACTTGTTTTAAAGATATTTATGTGGTATTCAATTGGGCTTCTTCAGATTCACTGTCAGATTTCAGATTTCGTCTGTCTAATCGAACACAAAAACGTCACTTGCTCTTTTTTGTGTTGATATTCGTGCGATTCGAATATGTGTAGCCTTCGATATTTTTCAAAGCGTTTTCCATTCACTAGGTAGCTAAATTTTATATTAAAACATTGGAAATCTGTGTCCCGATTGATTTCTAAATATTTATACATTCATAAATTAAAAAATATATTTTCCGGAATAGGTAAACAAACTCATCACCTAGTTGTTAAACTCAAAATTTTAATTGATAAATCTGAGAAAAAATCTAGATTCGCAAAAGTGCTCTGAAATCTGAAAAAGATTGTTTTTTTTTTACCAAACAAACATAAGAAGTGCTCTGACAGTGCTCATTAAACGCATTAGTGGTTGGGGTTGGATTTCTTGGAGACGGTAAAGGCAAAAGAAGCCGTAAATGTGTCTTGTGTTGGAGGCTCTAAAACAAATGAGTCTGCTGCTGTTCCTATAAATTTGGCAAAATCACCTTTTGCAAGAGCCAATGATAGCCAACTCTTTTTATTAGATTTGATATTTTATTTATTTATGTTTTCTGTAAGATAATTTTTTTAAATAAAGTAAAAAAAAAATGTGCCCACATTTATTGTCTGTACTACTATTTTTTCCAAACACTCCGTTTTTTTGGCCGCGGTACTACCTTATAACCGGCAACACTGTCCGAAATAAATATGACTTTCTCACCATGTACATTTAACCCTACCGTTAGCGATATTCTGGTATTTTGTCTTTTCTTGTGCTAAAAACAACCGCATTTTGTTGCGAGTTCGGAGATTGTAGGTCCCTTTCATTCGTCCCATAAAATTAAAACCTCAAACAAAATGAGTGGTTGTGAGAAGCTAAGCCTAGGGTGCTTTAAAGACCTGTTGTGCCAACTATTTATTTTTTTATTCTGAGTAGATTCTCTGGGTGATAGTGCGTGATACTAATAATCATAGTTTGTTTCCAACACGCTAGATTTTACGGACTCACATTAGCGAAATTCTCCGTAAAAAATCACCCATTGTGACCTACGAAATATTTAGAAGGCTAAAAATGATTACTAGCAAGGCCCATCGACTTTATTACATTTTAAGCAGCTGCTACTGTAAGTACATACCGTATTGCAGTATCCACAATTTTTTTTTCGAACACCTTTTCCAAAAGAGACGTCTAAGCAACAATCTACACTCGCAACGTATAATCACTTTATTTACATTTCTGATGGACATTAGTGGCGTGTCGTTGAACGCTCCATATTTCAATCTTCCTACTGTGCGCGGAGCAACCATAACATCTGTCTTTGCCTTTCTCTTTTCTATCATCGCCCAGTTGATTGTTTGATTGTTTACTCAATTCCAATACGAGCGAGAAAGAACAACTACAAATAGATACAATGCGTGTATTCACATTCTGAACTTATCTCGCATATACGTGCTGCTGTTGGTGCTACCTTTTCCCATCATAATCTCTGTGATATTGATTAGAAGATCCTCTACGTTTTCCTGATCCAGCCAATGTTTTGGTTTCTCCTAACCAAAACAAATGATTACCAGCAAGGGATCTCACACGTTGTTGTGTCGCCTGCAGGCACAATGGATTCCTCGAAACCTGATACTCTGAGCTGTGTGGCTGGCGGGTATCTTCAATTCGAGTGACGTTGTAATTTGTTACCAAACAAGGATTTTTTTTTTTTGTATGTATTTCATTTTGTGTGTCCTCGTATTAATTTTGTTTGGACAATGTCACAAAAGATTCAACTGGAGAGATGCATATGTGATGCTGCGCTGGAGATCGTTCATTTGTGATAAAATACTTGTCCCGTAGTCACCGGTTCAGGTCCAATTGCGTCTCCGATTGCATCCTTTTTTGTTTTTGTTTCTTTTTTTGCCTGTATCGTGCTACAGTTCGTGATAATCATAGATATGAGATCCAATGCAAGGAATCGATTATCTTGGAAATTCATCTCGTTCTCCAAGACCCGGGGAGTTATGTAGTAAGTCAGCGCATTAACTGCAGCTAAGCAGTTCTTGGGAAATGTTCGTGACAAATTTTATAAATATTATTTTTCAACAACCCACTACGATAAGGAGAATTATGGACAGCGATTATGGCCCAAGAGGAGTTTTTTTTTTTCAAATGCACTTTGATTTATTTATGAAGTTTTTTTTCCCAACTGTTGCATGGAGCCGTGTAATTCATTTTAGTTGAAGGAGATCCAATTGGATGATATGGCAGTTTCGTATCTACAAGTGTTATTTATGTTTGTTTATGTCGTCTGTTGAATATAGCGTGCATATAAGTTGCAAGCAGAAGTTGTCGTTTGGGTGAGCAGCTTCTGCCGCATAGACAGTTGCGATTAGATTGATATTTAGTGATATGAGGAAATGTACAATTCGATAAGCGTATACGAGGGTACCGAGCTGACTGTTGAATTATGGCGTTAAGATTACGCGTTATGGTAAGTGCGGTTGTGTCGCACATAGATTGGTTCATTGTTTCGTGAAATAGTTGTTGCGTGTTGAACATACTCGTACACCTATCATCGATGTTGTCTCTGATTCAATATTGTCATGGTTGATTCTCCGAAGATATGGCATTTTCTGTCGCCTTGGAACTTCCTATTGCCTATATAATTCAATCATTCGTTTTATTATCCGCCAAGGAGTTGTGCAATAGGGGTTTATCCGTCAGTAAAATCTTGTTTGGGCAGTCATTCGTTTTTTTTAATGTAATAGACGCCATTTTTCACTTTGGAAACTGCATCGTTGTGGTTGACGCTCTACGTGACTTCTAAATGTATGTAAGGCTTAGGACTGGCAAGGGAAATTAGACAGAAAACATTCATTGAGATAACAAACCGGCTAAAGACACTTTTTGAATCGGCTTTTGAGTTAGAGCAAATTAAGTGGATATATGGAAAAAGGCGCCACATTTGCTATTTTTTGGTGGAAGAAGAAGACCACAGAAATTGCCCAATATCTGTAGTCAAGAGAAGCTAATCAAACGGAGTTACCATCTTGAATAGAGTCGTCTTATGTTCAAAAACGAAACTTGGACTACTCATTTTTAGTTGCATATTCACTTATCCTTATTTAGGCCAAAAGACCGCAGTACATAAAAAACCCTTTCACATAATATCCTTAGTAAGGCTCTGCTTCAACGTGCCCACTCTTAGAGGTTTCTCAATTTATATGGACCAGTTGGTTGAACCCTAACTTCTCAGAACTATTCAATTTTTACGTGTTTCTATTTTCTGCGGACGAACGAGTTATCTATGCAATTTTATGAAGAGTCCGAAAGTCGGAATTGAAAAGATCTATCGTGGCAAATATACTCTCGGATGTTTGTCAGGCGTTTGCAAGAGTGGTGAGTTGAAAAATAATGTTATTTGTGTTTTTCCTAGTATCGAATCGGTAATCGCTTAGCGAACAGTGCGGTTAACCAAACTAACACCTGAGCCGCACTGTCCCCACGATATAACCATGCTAATCTGTATACAAATTCCTAATCGATGTGCAACCGCTGATTCAAATTGGTTATTCTTAAAACAGACAACCTCACTTGAAGTTTCGTTTAAATGAACATAAACTTGTTTGCACTTAGCCCCTTGTGCTCTCTTGGTTCTGTATGCAAAAAAAAATGAGAATGGAGGAGAAGATTCAACCGCGAGCTCTATGAGCTGTATTTCGATGTGGGTTTAGTCTGAAAAGCAAAAATACGTCGACAACATTGGCGCCACCAAATAGCAAGCGAATGAGCAATAACGCTCCAGCTAGGAGGATCTTTACATCAAGGAAGACCAAACCTCCGTTTCAAAGACCAAGCCATAGAGCTTGAACTGGATGGCAGATGATGGAAGGCTGCAGGATCTCAGGACCAAAATATTCACGGATCGAGAATAAGTCTGGTGCCCTTAATTGATATCAGTGACCGCGCCATAGATAGATGACTCACTTCTCCGGTTGTAGAGTGTAGGTACTGTTGGTCTGAACTTAAATGCCTAAATAACTGCTGCTATTGTAAAGTGTTATTAAAAAAAATGATAGCCCGGTGTCACATGTCACTATAGGACGAAAGTACTTCATCTTGTGCGACAGGGTTTTTTTTTTACATGGTACTTCTGTAAAATTAAGAAGCTTGTAACCGCAGGCTCCTTTCAATTATTTTTCATTTAGGACTACAAGCTGCCAATGTCTCAAGGTCTAGTTAATAGAACTATCAGAGTTGAGCTAGTTCCCTAGTTCGGAAAAGATTCCAACCTTGCATCGGCATGAGCAAAAACAACCTCCGTATCCTAACGGGGCACTGTAGACTCAAGAAACTGGGTATATCTGAAGAAGGTCTCTGCAGTTTCTCTGCAAAGTCCATTGAAATCCCAGAACACTTGCTGGGATCATGTGGGGCACTGACCCACAAAAGATTGAAATACTTGGGCAAGTACCAACTATCTGGTGAGAAAATACTGTCACTGGAGCCAGCTGTCATCATTCGATTCTCAAAGGAAACTGAACTAGAGAGAGTGCTATAGGACGGATTTCTTCCGCCAAGGACAAAGAAGAGTACAAGAACCTCTAAAATGATTCCGAAAGGAATTATATTGTGATGTAAACTCTTATGAGGGATTATACTTCTCTGATGCGTAAGCAGGGGGTACAATAGACCAACAGGTCGCAGTACAACAAACCCTTTCACATAATAATAATGAGCTGGTTCCCGATCTTCCCATTTCTTGCTTTTTTTTTATCACTTTCCTAGGTAAAGGTGAATCTAGATTTTTGTAAGTTATAGTGGTCAAAAGAAAGCGAGGCCTAAAGTTTACTTCCCCTCGTATCCAAATGAATTTTGGATACATGTGATATCCCCCGGTTGACAAGTATATATGGTTATACATAGGTGAAGTACATTGGTTGTCAGTCTTGTAGAGCGCTTAAATGTCGCATTTTAATAAGTAATTTAGTTGAGATCCTCAGATTATTATAACTATGTGAAAGGGTTTGTTGTACTGCGACCTGTTGGTCTATTGAACCCCCTGCTAACTCCTCAGAGAGGTATAATCCCTCATAAGAGTTTCCCTCACAATATAATTCCTTTCGGAATCATTTAAGAGGTTCTTGTACTCTTCTTTTTCCTTGGCGGAAGAAATCCGTCCTATAGCACTCTCTCCAGTCCAGTTTCCTTTAAGAATCTAAGGATGAGAGCTGGCTCCAGTGACAATATTTCCTATCAGATAGTTGGTGCTTGCCCAAGTATTTCAATCTTTTGTGTGTCAGTGCCCCACATGATCCCAGCAAGTGTTCTGGGATTTCAATGGACTCATCGCAGAATCTGCAGAAACCTTCTTCAGATACACCCAGTTTCCTGAGGTGTTCCTTGAGTCTACATTTCTACAGTGATCCTCAGAAAATCCGCCATGATTGTACCCACCTACGTATATGTATAAGTCGGCGACTTCTAAGAGACAGTGGCTATAGATTTGACAATAGTTTGTGATGACTACTCGCCGGTGTCAAGTAGCTTACGAAAATGACTTCTAAAAAATGCTGCAGGTAGGTACTTACCCCTAAGTGAGAGCCATTGGCAAGAGTGGTTCATCTCTAAATCTCTGCTCCCATTTCCCTTTGCGTGGTAATTGTGGAGCCCAGGTATAGGAAAAGTCTTGCACTACTTCGAAGATTTATCTGCGTCCACTGAGATTTTTACTCACTAAAACCAACTCCCACAAATTTCTTTTTTACTGCAACTAAGTTATGACTTATCAAGCAATTTTTGTATCATGAAGTTATACACGTGTGGCAGGCAATATTCCGACGAAAGTTCCTGCTCGTTCCGCAATTTTAACACGGTTGATAATAATCGCGCTAAGTCCGAAGGTTTAGTTCGTTGTAGATGCCGCAATAAATTTGCTTCATCGAGAATTTCACGGACCGAGTTATTAATGTGTCCTAATAATCGATTTCTATGCTTTCGAGGGCATCTTTTCTTTTCATCCCTAACAGTGGGAGTTCCGAGGTCTCTATGGAGATCTTTACTTAATTAGATTTGATTCAAACATCTTTGGGATATATTTTATTTTAATACTCATTTTTATTGGTTTTAAATGTTACACCACATTTATAGCCAATTGTCAGACGTAGGAAAAGTCCCGTGGTCACTTACGTGCTGTGTGCTTTGAAAATAGTTTTTCAGGGTGCCGCCGTGCTCCCTTTATAAGGATTTTTCTAGACTTATAAATGAGGGAATTCTCATGTATGCCTGAAATATCTTGTTAGTTATTTAGTCAGTTACTTTTTTTTTTTTGGATGTAATAGCTATATTTCTGAGGCAATGAACTGGAATCTTTAGAGCCTAGACCGCCCTGATCTTCAATAGCAAATCCACTAAAAAAAAAGCTAATAAACGTATCAAACCTCTTACAAGAACTATTTGAGCTGAAAAATACTTGTAAGAAGAATATAATCCTTGGATTTCAATGTAACACCGATTTCCGCATGGCATACTTCTTTGAATTTTTTAAACAATTTTCTTTTAAGAAACACGGTAGTCAAATCATCCAATAAGTAGGTACTCCATTGAGTAGGACGCCTTGTCTATCCCTAAACTCTTAGGCAAACGACTAAATAATAAATTTGGGCTCAAAAGTAAAATTTAATGGAATCACTTTGGTCCAGATCCTGTATTAAAACCAAACCAAAGTAGATGCCTTTAATAAGTTCGTATTAAAATGTAATCAAAGCTGATGGTATATTTCAGCTCATCAACAACTTGTTGTAATAAGTTCTTGAATGAAATAATAATTTAATATACCCCGGGTTAGATTGTAAAATAAAAATATTGAAGTTCAATCTTTCGAGATTAGAGTTCAGAAAACTTGGTTTAAAATGAAAAATGTATTCCATTTAAAAATAAAAATATTACAGAAAAAGTTTAATTAAATGGAAATATTAAAAACCATTTTTTCTTGTATTGCATAGGCCTATAATACTGCAGGGATATTAAAAAAAAAACACCCCCACATTTCTAACCGTGCACATATAAATACAAACTCCCGGCATGCGACATATGGGTATAGCAACACCTTCTTCTGAACTGATACTCAAATATCCCCGTCATTGTCACCTGACTGACTTCACGAGGTAAACGACTGCGAAAAAGGTTTTAAGAAAATTGATACATCACTATATACCTACCCAACTGTTAAGCAATATCACTCAACGCCACAGGTATCAGGATCCTTGAATATTAAAACGCACACTCCGTGCAACCAGCAACCACCCATTTAGCATGGCCGTTTGGTTTATTGCTTTCACAATAAAATGTCAAAGACTCACTACCCACCCAGGCCCACATTCTTCGTCCTCCCCCATGTGGTGATTTCAAGAAACCCAATACAATACCGATCTTTACCCAGAGCGAGTCACAGACAACTCTCATTGGAAACTGCCCTCTGATTTATGGCCACGCAGTGACAATCTTTATTCCCTCGCTCATTTTGTTCGTTCAATATTCATTACCTCTGGAGCTGTGTCCGACGGAAGAGACGACCATATCTTACCTCACATCGGTCGCTGCAATCCAAGATGAGGAGGACTCTTTGCACGGCCAGTTTGTGTTGTGATTGTTTCCTTTTGTTTCGTCTCACGCCAGTTTTTGTGAAAAGATTGAGTGCCTCAGAAGTCAAACCGGGCGAGGTGGCTGCCAGGTAGTCAATTGGACAACTACCTACAGGATTCTGTGCTTCGCTTAAAGAAGAGCCAACGAGAAACGAGCACATGCGATGAGGTGCACCGGACATTCTTCGGAAGTTTTCTGTTATTTGCACACTCTCAGATGAAACGGAGATGATGATGCTGGGTGTGAGTGTTTGGTTTCCTTTGCAAGGAGTTTGCTTATTCATAGCGAACGAATGACTGAAGGTGGTATATAAATAAATTTTCCTTTGAATGAGCATGGAATGGGGAGGAAAATTATTACAAAAATATTATAGACTGTATTTTGAGGACGTGAGCGTTTAAATTGTAATGTTTTTCACAAATGCAATGCTTAATGAGGGACATTTTGAGTCGTCGTCCCGAGACAAGTTGGTGCAGAGTTGCAATTACTTTCGAGCGCTGAATGTGACACATAAACGAGAAGTTAGTCTAGGATCCGTTTTTATGGAGACTCTAGTCGAATCGTAAATGATTGATGTTGGGTGGGAGTCCTACGCGTACAAATTATACCCAAGGGACTGGTATTTAGTGGATGGCAAAGTTATGGCTGCGTTCGAGTCGTAAAGTGTTCCTCGTAATTGATTCAAACAATGCTCCTGACTGACGTTCGCCGAGGGCTATAAAATTATCACTAAAAGTACTTGCATACTTTCGGATGGTCCTTGGCTACTTTTGGGCTTCGAACTACTGGCGGATTTCTGCAGGGAAAGTAACGTATTTTCGTTACCGTGGTGTAAAACGTTCGGTGAATGGAATTATTTTAATTTGTCTTAGGGCATTAAAAGCAAAAGTTTTAGCCCTAGGAAGATGATTCAGAAATACTATAGCTTCGACTAGGAACGACCCTGATATCGAATATGGTTTTTGCACATGATAAGCCTGTAGCTTACGAATATACCCTCACTGACAATTTCTTTAGGTAACAAATTATTAGCTTAAGGCTATATGAACAAGAACATTTACAAAGTCTTCTTGCAAGTGCCTGCTAAATTCAACATTTTTAAGATTCCGTACCCAAAGGGAAAAAACGGAACCTTATTATTTTCTCTACGATGTCTGTCCGACCCAATAGAACAATTTTGTTCCTACGCCTATCTCAGAAACTAATTGACGTAGAAGGCTGAAATTTCAACACAACATCCGGTGTAAGCTCCAGTTACACGCGGCAAATACCAATGGTAGCGATACATCGACTTGTTATAGAGTAATTATTAATTTGGTAAAAAAAAAAAATATTTCATTCGTACAAAAAATTGCTTATTTCTTGATTTACAAAAAATTAATATATACTTTTTTGTAGATTAGCTATATATGTGCCGAAGAATGTTTTGCCGAAAAGTTAATATTTAAAAAGATATTTACAAAAAAAAAACAGTCAGTCACTATAAAAAGTAAGCCTTCTTTTAATTATTTTTCATTCGTTATTGGTGTGTTCTCTTATTCGATTCCAATTGGAACTCTACGCATGTTCATTCACACACCGATACCACACTCCATCCAGATTCCAGACTTCACAGTTCACCTTCAAAGTCCAACCCCCGTCCACCATTCTCCAATTCTTGAGTGACACTCGCACTTGGCCGGTTTTTATTCAATTGTCAACTTAACTGCCATAAGCTAAAATTACGCTTACTAAACTTAATTTTTTGTCAATTATTTTATATATAGTATATATATAGTATATATTGCTTACAAATAGTTCTAGCTATTTTGTACGAAAGATTTATTTCATTTTGTGACATACATTTCGATCGTTTCAATTTTTTTATTTATTTTTTATTGTTAGACTTAATTTTTTTTCGAAATAAGAAACTAATTTCGTTTTCTTTTACTTACAGGTAAGCCCCATTTTAGTAAAGACACTCTACAAGGAAATTTGGTTCGTATACCTCGTATGCCGACAATTAAGAAATGTGGTCAACCTTTGAAGTGCAAGATTTTCAATCGTCGTCTATAATCTTTAATAATTGAAATTTATCTATAACAATTTTACTGTAAAATTTCATGACATTTGTTCAAAATTTGTCAATTCTCTCAGTGGCTATAGTATCAAAAAGTATATGTGAATCATGAAGGCCGATTAGTGCATACTCAATATCCACTCAGTTGTAAAAAATTATGATGAAAACTGAAAGCAGAAAGTTCAGCTTATACATCTGAACGACATATACCTTACGAAAATGTGGTTGTAAAATGTACATAGGTGTAAATTTCTAGTATCTGAAAGTGACCACATTTGACATAAATTGACATAAATCAATCTGTCCAGTCAATATCTATTGACCACTCTTATGGTCTGTACTGTAGGCGCAGTCGCTTAGTGGTTAGTGTGTGCTGCGTTGTACTACTAATTCGAGGTTCGAATCCCGCAAAAACCCAAATTCCAACTCAGGGTTTTTTTTTTCACTGTGCCACCTCTCGCGAACGTCTGACAAACATCTGAGAGTATAAATGTCTTGAAGGAGCTTCTCAATTAGCCGTTTGGAGTCGGCATAAAATTGTAGATCCCTTCCATTCGTTCCAAAAATGAAAAACTCGCACAAAACGAATGGATGTGAGAAGCTAGGGCGAAGGTCCCTCCGCACCTTTTGCGCCAACTATTTTTTTTTTTTACTCTTATGGTCTGTGCCTAATTAGTCTGATGAGGGAACCAAAGCATGTTCTAAAATTTACTCTGGAATCTGGTAGTTGTCTCCTGTGTATCAATTGAGGGTTTTCATTGCCAGAATAGCGGACATAAGCTTTATTAATAAAACCATCCAAGTTGAAATCTGTTCATAATTTTTTTACAAAAAAAACAAAGGTGGACGTCTACCCTGACACTCCAATTTCACCTGCATTAACTGCTCTATATAATTGATTGTTATCGACAACCCTCTACGACTGTCAAATGCCAAATGGAACTGACAAATGTCACCCAAATCGAAATGTCGGCCAATCATAATCATAGGTGCAAATCACGTATGACGATGTCACGTATGATCACGTATTTTGATGTTCAAAATAAGTTACGTCTACGAGTATTTTCTGGGTCATGCGTCACTGAATTTTGTGGATTTCACAAGCAATTTTACTCGACCACGGATGCGGTAATTCAACCCCTGTTTGAAGCTTTCAGACTCGCAATTTTGGCACGAGTTTTGTAGGTTTATAGATTCGATGACAGTCGTTTAAAAAGGTACGCTTCTTAAATTCTAAGTGAAAAACTGGGTAGACCAATATTTGTCAAATTTCATAACTACATCAACAAAAATCGTTAAAGCCGATTTTGCCGAAAATTGTTATACATATTTAACATAAGTGTCTCTCCATAGCGAATATTAAAAAGAAATTTCAAGGTTTCTTTTATCGAGTATGAAAATACTCCAAAGATCCGTGAAAAGTTCAGATCTTTTGATCGACTTTAAAGCCTCAATATGACATCAGCAGATTTCCCTAAACAATAATCGTCTGGACGATATCGTTTTTGAAACTTTGGTAATCATATTGAGTTACATTCTTTCCAAATTTTTTTGACAATCGTCAACTTTCAACAAATTTGTGAATAATGACTGGGTTAAGTTCTCATACTCAAACTTTTGTACTTAGTTTCTAGTTTTGGAGGTCTATCGCTTAGACCTGGTCGTTCGCTGACTGTAATAGTGTCATGTGATATTCAGTCTCGTTTACCTTGACAATGGAGTAGCCGATTTATAAGCGAACTCTACAAGCTGTTGAGCAACATCATCCAGGTCAGAGTATCTGGGAATGAATGTTCAAGCAAGACAGGGGCATACGATTATTTTTTTAACCAAGTAAAATATGTCGTGTACTAATGCCTTTTATGGGCTTATTAGTCGTTACTTTTCAAATTCGGAAAATAAAATTAATATTCCATCGTTTTCCACCCTCTGGATGTTTTGCAAGTTAACTCTCACGATCTGATGAACAAACAGAAATGCAGAAGATCGCATTTGGAAGCACTCACAAATTGAAGGCGATTCTAACTAATTTGGGGGCTGAGCCGTAGCCAGTTAGCCAAAGACAAAGATTGATACAATAGATCTTTCATATCGCAGTGTCAGCCAATTGGACACGGGACTTTTTCTTTATAATTTTTATAGCCAAAAACTGAGCTGAATGGTGACGTAATTGGTTGATGCTCTTGATTTCTACAAACGACAGAGGTCGTGTTACATTACGTGGACACATTTTTATAAGAGTTAGGAGTTAAGCACGGAAAATCGTCTTAAGACGCCCTGAGGCAATAACTTTCCACCTTACTATGCCGTCACTTGTTGTAAATTTATTGAGAAATCAACTTAATCACATCTTTCCTAAAACACCTCACAGTTCACAGCATTCCTCGCGTATAAAGGGCACTTGCGTACTAAAATGAATTCCATGATCAATCCCGATGCTAAACACAATTTACCCTCTTCTCCAATATCCTGTGGAGTTAATTTATCTCCAACGCTTGTTTCGTTGTCCGAATTACCCCACCAATCCCCTTGTCATCGGCCTCCAAACCATGTGTACAAGGCGACTGTATGCTAGGCTCACTGGATAATAACTTTCGGTGTCACACGTCTGCAGGGATATGATTCCTTGTCGTACACGCATTTTGCATTCCACCACGTAACGCATATAACCATTGCCCATGCCCATGCCCGTCTACCGTGTCCCGTGTCCCGTGTGTCGTTGGGAGCCAAAATTGTCGTGAAATTCTGTAGTTAGCACATTTTCAATCGTTTGATGGATTTCAGGCACACCATACCATACTGACTACACTGCAAAACAAAAATGTGTGTCTGAACATGGAAGAAGATTTATTCAGCCAGACGACGGAAGTGGTTCTTCGCAACCAGTTTGCTGATGATTTGCATGTCTGGAATAGTGATTTCTCTCAAACAAATCGAACAAAAAAAAATCGAAAATGAGATATCTAAACAATGGTTACACAGATGGTACAGATGGTATTCTGTTCAAGGTCCTAACGCCTCACAAAGGAACGATTTGCCGAAAAGGTCACATGCGGGAAGGGAAGGGACTTTTGTGTTGTGACAGAACAATTGGACGAGGTATAAGTTCATACCATCTAATGCTCTAAAATGTCCTTTGAGAAATTGCTTTTCGTGTTTCTCTTTCGATGTCCCGTGAAAATTGGAAAGTTGTGATAAAGAAAATGCACTGTTTGGATTTCCTGGTGAATAAGTCGTTTAACTGCAATTTTTTGTTCGCAATGAGCCGTGCAAATCGGCAGTCATTTTTAAGGCGCTGCTAATCTTCCCAAAAAATATTGTTCGATATAATTGAATGTCATATGCACAAAGGCAAATCGCTAATGGACTTGATAATTAGTTTTGTTGTTAAGACGGATTTCTTTTGATTTTTAATGCGAGCATTGTATAACTGGTTTGCGGAATGTCGTCACTATTATGAAACTTTGAGTTTGGATTTGGTTGACCCCTGTGCATTGACAGATCGTATGCATTAGTAAAAGAAAGAAAAAAAAATACGTTTTTAAGTAATTCCCTTCACACGGAATGAATAAATTGTATAGAAAGCCTAATCTTTGCGCAGGAACAGGGCCACACAAGGTGGTTATATGTACGCCACCAAATTTAGGTGCTTGTACACCGTTTGATCTGAAATAGAATTATTGTTAGTCAGGATTCAAGAAATTCTAGTCAGGTTTCCTAAGCCTTACCAAGGGTCCACATTTTTGAACGTTACCATTTTTGAGAATAAAGTAATGAAATATATTCGTGGTGTGAAAGAGAGGATTTTCTTTTTATAGACTTCCACTTGCCCTCTTGAAGGTTGAAGAACTTTTCGTTAAAATACTACTTACTTACTTACCGGATTCCCGACCCGTGATGAGTCTCTGCCTGAGACACTACAGCCTTCCATCCTCTACGATCCCGGGCACTTTTACTCCGAGGTAGGTGAACTCCTTAACTACCTCGAAATTGTTGCTATCAATAGTGACGTTTTGTCCTAGCCGGTGGACAGATGCTTGTTTGTTTGTTGATAGCATGTACTTGGTCTTGCCCTCATTTACTTCAAGGCCAACGGATTTCGCCTGTTCTTCAATCGCCGTGAATGCTTCTATCACGGCACGCTAGGAGCGACCGATGATGTCAATATCGTCCGCATAGCCCAGCAGCTGGGCGGACCTCTTGAAGATAGTGTCCGTGTTGACACCTGACCTGCGCACTATCTGCTCCAGTGCGAGATTGAAGAAGTCGCATGATAGCGCGTCTCCTTGCCGAACGAAATACAGGAAATATTAAAAAATGTTCACTCGTTATTTGACAATAGGCAGGGTTCCTCCGATTACGTCTTGATAATTAAAATTCGACCTAGGTATCTAAGACCCTCTTTATATGGCGTTTTTACCACCTATAAATTTTCGTCTAGGTACTTTTGGCACGGTCTCCAAATGAAGTTTGACTCGTTCAGCTAAGTTTGTACGCTACATTACAAGCAAAAAAAAAAAAACTTTTAAACTCTTCGCATGTATGTGGACCATATATTGGGCCTTATCAATAAACATTTTAAGTAGTAAGCAGTTCACAGTGGCTATATTTTCCATACAAATTTCGCAACTGTGAGCTTCCATAAACTTAAAGTCGAGACTTAGTACTAGTAGTATTAGGCGGTTTGAGCCCATAGTGTCCATTACCGAACTACCCTATGAATACCTTTCGTGCAAACCGAATGAAACTGCTATTTTCAACATTGATTACGAATCTCAGGAGCTCTTTCAGCTCTGTTATATTCAGATTTAGAAGATCTAGTCTGTCTAGGAGTAAGTGCGGAGATGAGTTGAGGGCCAACATGGACTGATTGATTTGAAATGCTTATAATTTTGTTTTAATTTTTAATGTTTTTTTACTTTTATTTTTATTTATTTATTTAGTTTTCTCAATCATTAGTGTCTCAATAATAAACAAATTAATAATAGTGCTTAGAGAAATTGTACAAGCACCATGGTATATTAGAAACGACGATATCCACAGGTATCTCGAAATTCCAACAATTAAAGCTGAACCTAGAAGCTTCGCAAGAAAGCATAGAAACCGACTAATCGGACATGTCAACAATACAGTCCGACAAATTTTGGACGAGAACAATTTATTGCGCCGGCTACAAAGAACGAAACCGTTCGACTTGGCAAGATAAGATTAACCGCGTCTAAATTGCGGAACATGCAGGATCTTTCATTGGAAAGTAGCCTGTCAAAAGTTGTTATTTCGTTATAGAAAAATTGCTTGATAAGTTATATCTTAGTTGCAGTATCTAACAATCTTTCGAAGTTTTTAGTCAGTAAAAATCTGACACTACTATGAGCACGCGCTTGCTATTCTCATAGTGTCTTTGGAAGATTTTCACCTACCCTCCGTTAAAAAAAAAAAAATAATAATAATAAACACTAGGCTATGCAAACGCCACCAGAACAACATGGCCGTCACAGCTTACCAACATCCATCCGTCTCAATTGCAAAACACTCAGCTAAAAATTAATATTTTCATTTTTGTTCTGTACTCCCCGAAATTATGAAACGGCAGCCCTGGTTCTAAGAAGCCAACCCTTGGGTCCCTACGGACCTGTTGCGCCACCTATTTATTTTTAGTTATAGTCGTTGTCCCTCCCACCTAGACCCCGTTTCGAAGTAAATGGTGCCTTTATTTTAGTTTTAAATATTTTTTATTAGTTTGAAAAAAAAAACTCTTTTTAACAATTCATTAACTTAAGTACCTATATCAAAAATTTACAATGTATTGCATCATTTGGTTTTTTAAATATATTAATATTGCTTTGGCTTTTAATATTTAAATCTAGGTTGTTAAACATTTGTGTTCCTTTATACAAAATATTATTCTGACAACGGAAATCTCCTATGTTCCTTAGATTATAATAGTTACCAACATATTGCAAATTTCTCTGAATGTACATAGGGAACAATCCATTTTTTAGTTTAAAAGTAAAAATTAGTAAATTAAATTTCATTCTCTGTCTGACAGTCATCCATTTTAACTCATTTAACATATCAATAATATGGGTTCTCAATCCGCATTTCAATATACATCTTAAAGCTCTATTTGTAAAACTTGTAAGTTGTCAATTTTACTTTCGCTACACAAATATAAGATATTAGAGCAGTAATTAAAATGTGGTAAAATAATCGAGTTTTAAACAGTAATTGCACATTTCCTCGAAATTCTGTTACGTATTCTACATAAAAAGAATTTTTTTTTGTTTTACATTTTCGCACAAACAAAGTCGACATGATCATTAAATGATAGTCTCCTATCGATTTTAACACCAAAATATTTAATTTGGTCAACACATTCAATATCACAATTATCTATTTTTAAATCAATTACATAACTCAAATTGCCAATACACATACTTTTGGTGTTTGAAATATTTAGCTTCAATTTATTTTTACATAGCCATTTATACAACAAACTGGCATCTAAGTTTAGCTTGTTTTCGCATTCTTTTAAATTCTTTCCAACAATGTAGATTAATGTATCATCAGCAAATAAGGAGACCTTTGAATATGTAAGACAATCTTTGATATCATTAACATAAATTAAAAAAAGTATAACTCCAAGAATAGATCCCTGCGGAACACCTAATTTTACCGACTTTACCGATGAACATACTTCTCCTAATTTTACCCTTTGTGTCCTTTCGGATAGGTAGGACTCAAACCACTGATACTCCTTCTGCCGAACTCCATATTTTGATAATTTGAGCAATAGAATTTTCCTGTCCACAGTCTCAAATGCTCTTTTCAAATCTAGAAAGAGTGCCAGCACTGAATTTCCCGAATCAAGATCTCTCTTCCAATCATTTAGTACCAGCGTTGCCACTTGTACTACATATGTAGTACTGTGCTACATATTTGCTGGATTTTTTAACTCCGTACTACATACTACATCGTTACCCAAAAGTACTACATTTCGTAAGAACCAACCATTTAAAATTTATTTAAGGAGTTTCCCTGTAAGAAAGCAAATTTGGAAATTTTAAATGAGCAGTGGCGCTTGTTGACTGGGGCTTTCGATCTTATTTTGAAATGTGGACCTCAAAATAGCGACATTGTGGCAATAAAGGTGGAATTAAACAAACAAAAAAATAGTTTTGGAAACTTATAATTTGAAAAACTATCTAAATAAATATTATATTATATATAACTATTTAATTTCAATACAAAAAAAAACAGGTACTACATTTTGTTTGAAAATGCTACTTTTTTTTCTCTAATGTACTACATTTGCTTAAGATTTAAGTGGCAACGCTGTTTAGTACCCAAGAATACATTATTATTTTACAACGCCAAACTTATAGTACTCTCCACGATCCAATAATAATAATAATTAGTAATATTTATTTATTAACTTAAAAAAAAAAAAAACTTTTAAAAACAATGAATGGCTAGTGTGTTTTGTAAATAAAAAAAAAATAGATAAAAGTTTAATAATATTGTGAAATAAAGAGTAAATAATATGAAAATAAATTGATTAAAACAAAATTTACTTCAGTATATTCGGTATATCTTTTCTTTTTGTTTATTGCATATTTTTCTCTATGGCTTTGGTTTGGATTTGAGTATAAAACTAGATGGCTCTTCTATAATCATTGGGTTTACTTTACAAAAAAAAAAAAGCTCCTCGATGCTAATGCGTTTGATGTTCCACACACATATGCCCCACTAGTAGCTCAAATTTATTTATTTATTTTTTTGTGATAAATTCGAATATCTCTGGAGTTATCTTTATGTTCGTGTAAACTAATCCACGACACAGTGTAGCGACAGCGCACACATTTCACGAGTGTCTTCCCCAAATCCCTTATCCTTTCATGTCGACTCGACATTGAAGCCCATAACGTGGTAGGGTGTCTTGTTCGTGCAACATGTCAGAGTTTCCACAGCTATGCTGTGGTGTAGTCAAATTCGAGGTATAAGCAGAGGCACCCCGTTGTGTTCGATTTTCGTTAGTCCTCGCGGCAAAGGAAACATTTCCAACTCTCAAATATGCAGCCAAAACAAACAAAGAAACACCACAAATATCTTACAACAACAAAGCGAACAGACATACGCTTAAGTAACACAACGAACATGCAACAACAACAACTCTGCTAGCAGAGGTAAACGTTCGCTAGCGATGAGAGTGGAAGTGGATGTTGTGATGGTAAATTGGTAGATGCCGATGGGAATGGTGCTGCTGGTGGAGTGAAGGCAATGGAAGTAATAGAGCGACTATGGTATGGAGACGGAGAGAGACAAATATTTCACACGACACAAATTCACTAAGCAAAGAGCTAGAGCAACCTCTCTCGAGAGAGAGAATGTCTGAGTCGAGACGTCGAGTACGAGTTGTTGTTTTTCAATGAACCCAACAATGACGTATGTTACACCTTAAACGCTGCGTGGTGCACGAGCACCGCATGGTATAAATGATGGAAACCATGCTGGTGGATGATGGTGAATGTGCTGTTTTATACATATGCATATGAATATTCTTTTCTTAATCTGATCAGCATGCTTGCTGAGCGTTGCCAGTCTGGATACTGGATATTTGAAAGTCCACGAACAGGCAGCATGGTATCGTTAACATAATAATTTGTTAATCGTCCGGTTAAAAAAAAAAAAAAAAACTATTTATTTACTTACGAAAAATGTAGACACAGGTTTCATGTCGGATAGGCGCATTCAGACCATTCAATTGGGACCAGTGCACTATAGTTGCTCGAAGTCTTCCTTGTCAAAAGAAACGCCTTTTTCGATAAATCCCAGAAGCTGCGTCATCCTGATGATCTATTTCTTACTTAATGTTAATTCCATCCAAGCTTTTTTGTAAACCCAAACTGGTACTTCAGCTGGCACTTTGCTGCCTATGATTAGCTCAAAGGCATTCGAACTGAACTGAATTTCAACTAAGAATACCATTATACCCAACAATGAAAAGAAACGAATATGGTCCATTGTGACTTAAATCACTAGATACAAGATAGGACGGTCTTGGATACAAATTCGATAAACAAAAATAACTAAGTGGTAATTTAACTCGATCGACTTAATCAGGTAAAACTCTAGAGGACACGCCCCTCGCTTTTGTGTACCTATGTTAGGTAAGGTTAGAGGGGCAGTTTGTGTGATATGCATTTTTCGACCAGAACCTTTACATAGTACATGGTTGGACATGCAACTAACAAAACCATTAAGATCTGTTGATGAATCTTGTTCTATCCGATCGCATAGTTGCTAGATCTTCAAAGCCTTCTAAAAACCGTCAATTGATCTTTTAGATCCTATTTCTAGTTCTGTTTAATGCATCTCTACTCAATAATAGAAGCTCTGAGGTCGCTTCTTTGAGGTTAGAGAAAATGGCGCCCAACGTGGGGACCCTAAATTATTGTTCTCCTGCTGTACTGACTGAACCAGCTGAGCAGTCCCCAGTATGCCTCACCTAGAGCATTTATAAAAATAAAACAAAAAGTTCATCACGCTTATCACAACACAGCCACTGTGTGTGTATATGTATACTTTATAATTCTGCCTGATCTGAGATGATCCAAAACCGCACATCGAACTGATGTTTGGCTATACCTCTTCGGCTCTACCACTTTGAGTAACTCAATCAATGACAACTGTCGCACGGACACGTGACCCGCAGGTTTAACTAAAAATAAACCTCCAATTCGGTGCAAAGCTATCTTTCATTATTGCAACTGACAGGCTTATCTGGAAATACAAGAAAAAAAATCAACTAAAAACTCCAAAAGTATACCGTCATAAAAATCTACGCCAGCTTGCTAATCTCGTTCATTTTACCAACCCATCATATAAACAGCGATAAACTACTGGCAACTCTGCACTTGCTATCTCCAATCACCACCTTATGCACCTACATATCTACAGTCTACACTACATATTTAGATAGTTAGATACAATTGTATTTCAAGTACAGCAGAACCAGCCGTCGTCATCGACATTCCGATTTCGATTCGAAATCGAAAGAGTGAGAAGGTATTTTGTTCTAATCACATTTTTGTTTTCCTTTTCCCACTCTATCTTTTGTACGCTCTGCTCTCCCTCGATTGCTCATTGCTCAATAAACGATAACACCATACACCAACTTTGGTGACCAACCAGGGTTGCCAGAATTTAGTTCGCTTTAAGCGCCCAAACCTTAAAAAAATTTAGCCCAATATCGTTGCTCAGAAAGAAGCCAAAAAATCGTTGACAATTTTAGTATTTTTCAGACCTATTCTCACCACAGTTTTTTTTTACTTTTAAGCCTTGGATTTTATTTGACTTTTTTTCTGCTATTGGCTTTTGTGGCTTGTGTCAAACCAAAAGGCCTGCAACATGAATTGGTGTGCGTGCAACTTGAACGACTGTCATTTGATTGCAAGAGTGCTGCCAAGTTTTAAAAGTGCAGGTTTGTTCGAAAATATTTCTTTTTTTGTTATGTGAAAGAATAAAACAAACAAAATTTACATACATTTTGTAAAACGATACATAGCTCAAAATTGTGTTGGCAAATTTTTATCGTTTTTTAAGTAAAAAGATAGCCTAAAATACGACAAAGCGCCCAATCTGGCAACCGTGTGACCAAGACCAACACCAAACTCAACATCAACAGCTCTCGCTCTTGCCGCTCACCATACACCACCGGTCTCTTTGCCTCTTCGGCACTTCGGTCTTCGTGCTCTGCTCAGTTATTGAGACTGAATCCCGTTCAATGTTCCCGCAAGAGATACTTTTACAACAGTCCAGTTGTAGTGATCGTGGTGTAAGGTTGGTTTGCGGATCTTTTTTGTCGAATTCTGTTTTTTTTTTTTTTATCGAAATTGTAAATTAGAAAATATACAACGAGCGCAATATCGGCGGGTTTTTTTTTTTATTTTTAAGTACACAGTGCTTTTATTTTTTTCGGTTTGAAATTGATTGATTAAATGGAATTGGAAAAAATATCCAACAATTATACTGTGAAATAGATTTCAAAATTATCATCGTACGCAGTGATATTGTCAAAGAATATAATTCTATAGTGGAATTTGTGATTTATGTGTCCGATTGGCAGATTTATAGCTGCCTTGTGCTTCCCTTAGGATATTTATTCATCCTTCTCATATTTTTTTTCTGTGAAATCTTTAATTGCGGGGATAACCTTTAAAAGGAAATAAAGCGCCCAAAACAAAACAAAAACTAAAACGATGCGATATTTCATTTCACAAGGATACCAGACAAAGGCGGAAAACAATTCACCATAAGGATATCAATTTTATTCTACACCATTCACCCACTGGTATGTTGAAAAAGGACAAAATTCATCCTTCAATTTTCTTGAAAATCTAATATCGAAATGAAAACATTGAGCAGATGTATCTCGAGTGGAGAAGATTGGATGAAATTTTTGGGGAAACATAGGACAGGAGACAGAGTAAAAAAACAAGGCAGCAAAGCAATTTGCTATTCTTCTCCTTTAAGTGCACAATTGAGAGTAATTTGTGAGCCCATCTATATGCGATATAACCGCCGTCCCTGGCCCTTTTCTCCGGCTCGATAAATATTAGGGAACAAAGTCAACCCACAAGAAACCATTTCTCTTCGGAATTTTGTTGATTCTTTTGGATTTAGTTTTTTTTTTTTTTTTTTTTGCTTTTCAATTTCCCTATACAAACAAAAACTCGATATATTCTGTGGAAATTGTATCTTCTCTGGCGAGTGTTTTCTCCTTTGCTCGTTGAAGAGGGTACGAAAACAATCTAGAACCAGACGTCGCACGCACTAGTCTAAGGTTGCCTGGCATACATTTTATAGACAAAAACAGAAAATAGTGTGTTTCTTTAGCCCGTATCTAACCCGAGATATGAAGTATCTATGATGTCAATCTGTTGGGCTAGGAAGAAGCTCAACCAATCTACCGGTCGCACAGGTAACCATATCATCGACTTGTTGGGCCCTTATCATATAGTTTATCTTTCGGATTCGGATATACCTGTATCGAAATGGGAGATAGGCATCTTGCGTTCTCTGTCGCGCAGTCGGTGGTTTCGGTTATTATTTTTCGGCGGTGGATAACAATTGGGAAAGTAATGTGCGTAAGGGTACGAGGATAGAGTATAGTGGGACAAACTTTTTATAGGGAATAAATTATGCGTAACTTGACACCCTTTCTCATGTTATTCGGTTTCCCTGAATAATATAGGTAGGCAGTTTTGTGTTTGTCTGCTTTCAACTTGTTTCTATCTAATAAAGTGCTGGCGACTGTTGAATGGGATCTTAAGTACGATAGTGTAATTTAGTTAAACACAGTCCTTTCCCCCCAATTCCTTTGGAGGGGGGATATTAATGAAATTTCAATAGTTATCCCTTCTGTGTGCAAGGTGCTGTGCAATTGGGCCAAATTTATTTAGGGCGAAATGTTGGACAGTTAATCACTAAAACCAATAGAAATGGTAATTAAAGGGGAGCCCCTATTTGTTCTTAGCAGTCTTATGAATATGTTTCCACTGTGTACCTATCTACATCCACCTTTCCTCAATCCGAACTTGTAAATCTGTTTTATCGTCTATCGGTTGAAAGGTTGTCAACGAAAAGTGTAAACAAAAAATCACTTATACAAAACTTGGGCTGAAGACTAATCGTGTAAAATTTTGCAAGTGGGAATTTATTCTTTCTTCAAAAAATAAGTGACTGGACTTCACAATCGTTGTGTGGGGTGTTTGATATTTAAGACAAGAGGTTCTAAGCAAAACTCGCCTTCTGTCCTAGAAGTACAAGGCCTGGCAACCAAATGCCAATTTGTGTGTTACGTCGTCTTGATAAACCCTTTCAACTAGAGGTCCTTAAAATGTTTAAAAGCATGCAAAAGACCGTTATTAGTTAGACACACGTTCAATGTATTTGCAAGTATACGTGAGGAAGTTGTCTAAGCCGCTTTTTCTATGCACTAACTGTAAATGTAACACGTTACGCAAA
This sequence comes from Cheilosia urbana, assembly GCA_946477585.1. Classification (NCBI taxonomy): domain Eukaryota; kingdom Metazoa; phylum Arthropoda; class Insecta; order Diptera; family Syrphidae; genus Cheilosia; species Cheilosia urbana. The sequence continues at coordinate 71,973,316 of OX297855.1, forward strand.
AGACACAGCACTCCTTAATCTGAGTATACATAAAATACTATCCCGAAAAAAAACCTATACAATGGGGCTCGAATGAATAGGATTGACAATTTCCATATTAAGGTCATTCGGAGGCATCTCTCAGGGGCTTACTACCCCATTTTAATGTATCACGAGAGTACGCTTCAATCTCGCTTTATCCCGCCTGAGGAATTTCTTGATGTAGGTAGATATGAAAGGGTTAGTGGAGCAAAAAGATGGTGTGTCGGTATTGTACCACAGCCACCGCGGCACGAGGAATATCGGCTCACGACGGCGCCAATGCTCAGGAGCTCTTCCGTTTGAGCACCGCAGTTGCGGAACGGGACAAGATCGATACGGTAAAGCAGATCACCGAATTTTGGTGGCTTAACGAAGAAGTGAGGGTTGATACGATTTCCCGGGCCGGTGTGCTACTTACGTAGCATCCTCCTTAGTTTTAAGCTAGATAAAAAGTTTGTAGGTTTAGGTTTAGAGTAGGGGGTCTTTAGGAGGGGCCGGGCTAGCAAACATGAAAGAGTGCTTCCGAGACTTGACTGGCGCTTATGGTCTCGCTCGAGTTTTGGGGGAGCGGATGAACTGGGACGGCAAGCAACAATGGACGCGATCAGGAGGTGAAAAATCTATGAGATTGCTCACCACTACGATTATAGGTAATTTCAGTTAAGTAGCTAAGGTATAGTTTCAAGTAGTTTTTAATAAACAAATAATAAAGAATTCAAGTTTTCTAAAGTTTCTTGAAAATTAAAAATTAGCATCGATTTTACATTTTTCCTAAAGAACTTAAAAAAATGTACAGGGTGCATATTTATTTTAAAATGCTAACGCGAAATAGAAATTAAAACAGACATTTTAAATACATGCCAAACACAATTCACTGTGCAGATTGTTCTTTTACACAGTCACTTCTAATTTGTGGAGAAATTCACATGTGCTCCCCGCTGACCACAGGTTTTTACACTTGATTTTGTACAACTTTATTGTATACATCTTTTGAAATAAAAATATATATGTTAAAGATTAAAAAGTTTTAATTAGTACACAATTGTACTAGAATTACAATCTTATAATTATAATAGGTATTTTATAGTACATATTCACGTCTATCACAGAATCCGTCGTACTCGGAATTTTGCTACAAACCCCGAAAGAACTATCACAGAATCCGGAACAAAATCAACTCTGTTATATTTTTAAGAGTTTATTGTTTGGTATCATTGTATTCTATATCATTGTATCTATATTCAAAGTTAGATTTAAAAATTCCTTAAATGTCAAAATGAGTTGTTACAAAAAAGGCTGGATTTTTTGGGGCGCTAAAAATGTCATACATACTACTTGCAGTTTGCGACGGATTTAGGAAACACTCATAAAAGAACACTTCGCTTATAAGAAACGCATGTGGAAACACCTTAGAGTTTGATTTTTGTATACGTCTTCACATACAAGGTGGGCTATTGAAAAATTTCGATTCTGTTTTTTGAGTATGTTTATTTGAACCTTTAGAATCTTTAGAAAAATGATTGGTCTTGTCGAGAAGATGATATCGGCCGTCACAATTGATTGCTCGTTTTATGTCATTTTTCATCACTTCGGCGAGAACTTCGTGCGACAGATTCTCGCACTCGTGTCGAATGTTGTCCTTGAGAGCTTCTAAGGCCTCGGGCTTTTTCACGTAAACACGGGACTTCAAAAAACCCCACAAAAAATAGTCTGTAACGGTTAAATCGGGCGATCTTGCGGGCCAGTGCAAATCGCCAAAACGAGAGATGATGCGACCCGGGAACGCCGCCTTCATAATATCGGTTGTGGCTCGCGCAGTGTGTGCCGTAGCTCCGTCCTGTTGGAACCACATGTCCTCCAGTCCTAATTCGTTCAATTGCGGCAGAAAAAACTCGGTTAACCTGGCCCTATAGCGCGCACCGTCCAGTGTTGTCGTTTGACCAGTGGCGTTCTCGAAAAAAAAAAAAATGGCCCGATGACTCCTCCAGCGTGAACAGCGCACCATGCAGTAACTTTGAGCGGTTTTAATGGCTCCTCGTACATTACTCGTGGATTTTCGGTTCCCCAGAAGCGAAAAATCGAAAATTCGAAATTATTCCGCGTTCTTGGGGAGTGCATTGCTCCATGGCTTGTTCACTTGTATTCTACATCTGTCTACTTCACCAATGTCAAAACAGATTTGACATTGGCGGCCATTTGCAAAAATAAGAGCATCTTCCAATAGGGTAATCTCTTTTGGCCCACCTTGTATAAGCACACCTCGGATATAAGAAACATATTAGAGGTTTCTAATATCCGCCGTGGACTGTACAATATTTCTGAAATTCAAAAGTCTCTAGGTGATGTAAGCCCCATAAGCGTACTTTCAAAACAATTTTTTTCTTTCTTTGAATGCCATCATTTTTTTTTTTTTTTTCTTGAAATATAATGCGTTCTTCTGTTTGCCTTTCGCTTAGTTTTATTGATCTCGGAAAACTATTTAATCGTGATAGTGAAGAGCTACAAAGGGTAGAAACGGAATGGAGACACCTACCAAATATGAAGTGACAGTCAAAAACTACAAAATATTTATGGCTAGAACTACATATCTATAGGCATTTAGTGTGAAAACCTTTTCAAAATATTTATTGCTTTGTTTGGTGCCACACTCAAATGGAGATGTGGAAAGGCTTTTTAGCCAAATTAGTTTAATATAAAAATAAACTAACAAATAATAATAACAGTTCCCGAAAATTGAATTCCAAATTTTCCAAAATCGGTACTTTGCAAGCATAAACCACAGGGGCAATTTAAAAAAAAAAAAAAAAACAATTAAATGAATGACCTACCTATTAAGTTTTATTGAAGTATTTATTTTTATTTATTTTTATTTAACTGTGCAATCGCCATATGACTGAATATTATGCCGAAACCACACTTGTAACGAGTGTTGTGATGTGAAGTGGCGTGTCGCTATCACTCCAATGGATTTTATATGCGTAGAAACATATATTTCTCGTGTGTTGTGTTGCAGTGTGTCGCGTTGTGTCGAAATCGCTCCTGTACCGCCACAACGCTCTATGGCGCAATGAAACGAGACATATATTTTTTCTGAAATTGCATTTGTGAAAGAAAGAGTGCACATGAACTAGGAAATCAATAACGTCAAAAAAGCAAAACAAAGAACATTTGAATTCATTTAAAAAAATGACAGCACGCTAGATAAGTGTGCACAGAACACGAAACGACAGACCACACGTTTCAAGTCTGGTGCGGGCTTTAGTGAACTTCTGTTGTGTTTTCTTTTTAGTTTTAGTTCTTTTTTAACTACTTTGGAACTGTTTCGCAAAAACAATGACAGTTTTGGTGTCCAAGAGGTCAAAATTAAAGCTGACATTTTTAAAAACGGTGCTCAAACGCCAGAATGACTTGGCAACGCTGGTCACCAATTTTCTAATCAATCTATTGCACCAAAAAGGCGGTTTCGATTTGGTTGTACAGTTTACAGAGTTTAAGCTTTCCCCATTCTGATACAATCAATAAAAAAGCGCACATTTTTCGAACTGCTATCTAACTGAAAAGAGCTGTTACGTATATGAGCACAAATGAAGCTCTTTATTACCGAGAAATTAGTCGCTGGGGCGGTAGGCGACATATCTCTTTGGAGATATATGTACGAATATCTGTCGAATCTGCTTAAAACGCACAAGTTCGACTGTATCTCTTCCCTGAAACGCTTAATCCTCAATTATTAAGATGAAAGTGATGTACACGAGTTCTTACTTCTTACTTCTTACTCATAAACTATATATTATGGTGCCATCATCGTTCTCTAATACAGTCTTCCCTGCCCATCAGCAGCAGACTACCGGCTCCACTTTTTATCACTTCCTAAATCAATCGAATTGAAATATTGTATCTCACTCGACAAACAAAAAATGAAATCGTTAATCTTCTAATAAATGCTCTCGATTAGTTCGCTCATACTAAAGCATTAAATTTTCATGTTGCTTACACGTTCACGCTGTCGTCTGGCTTTGCGCGCCTTGAGAGCTCGCAGACGTTTCCTCCTTCATATTCTTAATCATATTCTGGTGGTGCCCGCTGCCGTTGATGCAGCTCAGCACCGATGGTCATAAATCATCATCAGTTTATACGTGAATTGGGAACAGATGAAGAGCGGGGCAACATGTACACGAAAAAAAAAAACCAAAACGTATCTATAACCAATAGTTGTTTGGGTTTATATTTGGTGGAAAATAACTTACAACATGGTTTGTGTTATTATTCCATGTCTTGCTTTTGATATACACGTTGGTTCGTTTCTTTTCGTTTTTCTGTTGATAATGGAAGAGTTGAAGTTCATAGGCATCGCACGCGCATTTTTTTTTTCGATGCCGATATCTGACGATTGATGATTGTTTATTATGAACGCAATTAATCAGGTGAAGTAAAATTAGTGTTTGACGGACATAATGTTATGGAGGCGCTCAGATCAGTTTTGAAAGACTCGTTTGTGCAGGCAAGAAGAGTATAAATCATTTTTTTTTTTTTTTTTTATGAAGAGAAGTAAATGCGTGATTGAGAAAAACAAATCTATATTGACATTTGGTAATGCTGTGTATATAATAGGTGTCTACCTGCATTAGTTTATATTGCTGAACAAATAATTGAAAACTGCTGAGAGGGAAAATTGTGTAGGTATTCGTTTTGTCGACGTAACCTTAACATTATGTATCGAATGTTACACAACCCCGTACCTACTTCAATATGCACTGAAATTATCATAAATGTTTTGGAAACCATGATCTTTGTAGCTGACATTACTCATCTTGATGGTTCGTGTTTTGGTTACAAATTTAACAAACGAAAATGACTTTGAAAAAAAATGTCGATTGTAGATTCTGTTTGTGTGTCTTGAAGTTTCGATTGTTGGGTTTACGTTTGTGGCTGGATTGGAATAAGATTATTAGTAGAATTTTCTCCAAGCCTACAACTGTTGTAGTTCAACAAAAATATGCCGTATACTTGTAGGTGTTAATATTTGTGAATGTTAATAAACAGAAAGGAATCGAAGTTAGTGTCTTTGGATAAAGACAAACCTTGTACATTATTTAATTAGCTTGGAGGAGCTGTTCCTCACCAATTACAGTCTCTACATCAGTCCAGCAGTACTGCGACACTCTCTAGACAACCGGCTTCAGAAAGAAAACCAAAATCTGGTGAGCTTCCGGGCATGAGGTTTAAGATTCCCGGACATAAGGCTATCAATGAAAACAATAGTCCTGGGACACTGACCAGAAAAGGCCTTAAAACCACCTTCATATGACCGCTCTGTTCCTAAATGAGCTTCAAATTCGGTCTAAAAAAGCTGAGAACACAACATGTGTATTATACCACATATTGGGAGAAAATGCCGGGCCTTAGACAAGCCGAAAAGGCTCTTCAGTCCTTCAATATAAATCCCCAAAAACTTATAAATCTGCGCACACACTATATGGAAAATCTAGTAGGCTATTTTACAGGTCATCACATGTTGGGATATTACCTAAACAAAATACACCTCGGCAACTCCTAGACTATGCAACGTATTAATAACAAATTTTAGTCTCGACTCTAAATTTACGGAACCTCACAATTGGGATATTCGTATGGAAAATATAGCCACTGTGAACTATGTACCAACATTTAGAGTCGAAACTAAAAATGTTTATTAGTAGGGCCCTATGTCTTTAGGAAGGAAACACAGCTCAACATTTTATATGAGAATACCCGGCTCTACAGGGTGGGCTAAGGCGTTTTGTTTCATCCGGTGTGGCTGCAGCCTTAAGTGCTTGAGTCGTTTCCGTACTGTGGGCATAACATTGGTCCTTCACGGTTCCCCACGAAAAAAAAGTCCAAAGGAATACAATTTTTCGAATCGCAGCTTCGAGGCGGCCAATTGACATCGCCAAGCGACGTCTGATTACACGATTTGGGAATTTGGTGCGCAAAAGATCAATTTAGGCAGGGGCTATGTGGCATGGCCTTTATGAACCATCAGAGGTCGTCCAAAACAAAATCCATGTCTTCAATTTCAGAAAGAAAAAAAAAGTCGTTTAACATGGCTCTGTAACCCCCCACCCTTTGACCTATATTGAGATCGATGGCGAGTTGATGTTCGTGAATTTAGCAGCCACATTCTGACCAGTCTCATGAACTTTTTGCACAAACTTGCGTATAATAGGCGCGGTGGGTGCTTCATTTCGACCAAAACGCAAAACTTCTTTTCAACGCACTGTTTCGGCAACACAGCACTCACTTTGGAAATAAGTTTTCAATGGTGCCGTGAAATAACGCCGAGCGAAATAACGCCGAATTCGAAAACTCGGCGTTATTTCACTTTTTGAAAGCGAAATAAAGCCGAATTTTAGAATTCGGTGTTATTTCACATTCACAAAGTGAAATAATGCCGAACATTGCTTGAGAAATAAGGCCGAAGCAAATGTTTTCAGAATTGCCAAGCCTATATATAAAGTATATTTTAAATTTGCAGAAATAGATGCAACTATTATTTTATATATAACTAAATTCTAAATGCTGAAATAACTAGTGGGAAAATTTGAGAAAATAAAAGTACAAAAATCGCGCGAGTATTTAACTATTATTTTCTCAAATTCTAAAATAACTAGAAGGAAAATTTGAGAAAATAATAGTTAAAAATTCGCGCGAGAAAATTCTAAATGCTAAAATAACTAGCGGGAAGTTTGAGAAAATAATAGTTTAAAATTCTTTTTTTTTTTTTTTTTGATTTTATTTTCTCAAATTCTAAATGCTGAAGTAACAGAGGAGGAAATTTAAAATGTATTTATAAATTCAAAGCGAAATAAGGCCGACTGGGCTTTATTTCACTTTAGCAAAGTGAAATAAGACCGAACAAGGAAAATCGGCGTTATTTCGCTTTCACAAAGTGAAATAACACCGAATTCCAAAATTCGGCGTTATTTCGCTCGGCGTTATTTCACGGCACCGTTTTCAATATTTCCAACGTTGTTCCAGTGAGGACTCATAACGGCAGAATCGGGCTGTAAGTTTATTTTTTAAATCAAACACAAATTTTACAATTTTCAAGAAATAACTAAATTTGGCCTTGATTTGAAACCGTCTGCCAGATAACTGCATGGTTATATTGACCAAACGTCTCGCATTTTACATGACTGTCCCGCATCGTAAACTACCCGCAAAATTTCCCTCATTTACAGATTTTGTCCGGCAAAGTTCCGCAAAATTATAAATGCACAACATTTAAAAATAAAGCTCGAAAATTATACCTCTCAGTAGCAAAACTTTGTATGTGTAAGTAACATTGCTTCAAGCATTATAGTTGTCATTGGGTTTGACATAGCTGTCAAAACAAAATGAAATATCTGTTATACATTAATAGGTCTGTTCCCTAACGATAATCCATTTAAATACATTAGCCATATTTATTCAAACTTCGTTCCCTTACGCAAAAGTTAAGCAGAAGAGAGCCACAAAGAGAGAACTAAACATATCCCCTGCACAGTGCTGTTATATAGTGGGATTTATCCCTTTTCGTGGGAATTTCGATGTCCGAAAAGCCTTTCGTGGGATAAAGGGAAAAACCACCAAATCGTGGGATTTTGAGGAATCTAACAAAAAAACATTAAAACTATAATTTTTTGCTGAAATTTCATGAAAACTCCTACATTTCATGAATTTTCTAGTACCAAAAAATAATCGTAATAATGTTACGAACTGTGATTTTTATACCGAAAGATAATTAACCGTGATTTTCTTTCCTTCTATAACAAATTTTACTTCTAAAAACTGGATTTTGAGGCCAAAAAGTGTCGTGGGATTTAAAAGGGATTTTGAGTACAGTGAAAAGGGAAAAAAGGGAAAAATTACCACGCTTCGTGGGATAAATGAAGAGAGAGTGCTAGCAACACTGCCCCTGCATAAAAAAAAACCTGCAAATATTAGCACCTTGGGCTAGTTATGCGGTTATTGCTGACAGACGGTTGTCAAATCGTTGAAATACCAATTTGTAACTGACTTTTTATTTGTTTTCATTTATATTTTGCGCTTGTATAGCATTAAAATAGATGTACGAAGCAATCGAGTTTACTTTTTTTTTTTTTTTTTTTTTCAATAAAAGCAATTCAAATCTTGGTCTAAAATGCACAGTAAATTTTACAATGTCTTTTGGTTTTTATGATTGTTTACTTTATTTATTGACTTATCTAATTTAAGTACAACGTTCCTATGTTCTAAAATTGGTAAAAAATAAATATAACAAAATAGAAAAGTATTTTTTATTAAAATGTTTGATTAAAAGCTAAAAAATATTTTTTGTTTGCAAAAATAAAAGTTTTTTTTTTCTTTTTCAAATGTGCTCCGCATTGTCTTTAAAAAATAATGGTCACTATATGCATGGATAGGATATACATAAAAATTGTGAGCAGTACGTTTAATTTAAACTGGACACTAAAAAAGGTTATTAGTTCCGCGTACACGGAAAAAAGTTTAAGATCAAATCAAAAAAAAATAAGCGCCGAGTCACGAAAAGTTTGTCTCATTTTAGAGCTTAGCTCAGGATTTACTAATTCACGACTTTTTATTCACAATTCTAGAAATTGTACAAAGTGAAGATATTGACCCTCAAAAGACGTGAATCAACACTTCTTCGTCAATAATGCGATCGGGCATGAAATACATATTGCCATAACCGTTCGCAATTTGACACAAATAGTTATCAATTTGATATTACTGTGGTTGTGAAATGCAAAAAAAAAAAAAAATAGTAAATTACCACTTTCCTGTTGCAATTACGATTTCATCCCTTAGTAAATTGCAACAGTGGTTCAGTAGTTGCAATTTACAAATTCTTAATCGTAAATTGCAACTTATTTTTATCAATTTGCAATTCATATTTTGCAATTTACGACTTTCTGCGTCAATTTACGTTTTCAATTTACATGTGCGAAATTATTATACGATTTTATTGAGTCATCATTCAGTGGTGGTAAATCACGAAATATTTTTTGCAATTTGAGATTATAAAATGGTGTTTGAGAAATTGACCAATTGAAGTGGTGAATTGCGCCAAAAATGTCGCAAATCACTACAAAGAAATGAAGCTCGAATTAATATACCTACTTCTAATTGTAATATTCAAAAAACAGATTTTGATATTCTTCGCCGTTTTCAATGTCCAATTACGAATTTTTGTATCAATTCGAGAGAAAATCGTTGTGATTTGCGAAAAATATATAATTCGTGATTTGCAACTCAAAATTTTGCGATTGGTGACTATGCAGTTCTTTCCGCGTATGTAATTTTCTACTGCACTTTTCCACACAAAAAAAAAAAGAAGAAAAATCGATTCACCGACTTCTTTGGCTTTTATTAAATAGAAATCAAAGCCTGCAGCTCCTCGCATTAAAATCCCATTTCATCATGTAAGAGTATTCGTAGATACCTATATCGTTTCTCTCCCTCAAGTGAATATACTTAAAAACTACTTAGGCCATCGAATAATTTAAATTTAATACTTTTCCTATCGTTCACCAGCAGCAGCAGCGCAGGCACTTTCCAAAGTTTTCTGGCTGAATACCAAAAAAAAAAAAATTATAAAATTCGCCCCCCGCCATTCCTGAAAAAGCAAAACTTCTCATTCGCTGCCCCATAAATGTGGGTGTTCCATGCCAGCAAGCCAACTTCACACTCGAGTCCATTAAAATGTTTCCCTCGCTTAAACTAACCGAAACTAAATGAACGCACACTGCACATAGCCTCACATAAACCATCTCGTACTCGTACATATAAGGAGCCATAACTCAAACAGGATTCTGTGCAGCGACACCAGAGTAGAATAGGACGGGCTGTGTAACTTGTCGTTTCCAATAACTTTTCTACAGCATTTTACCCTCAGTCGTAGTTATGTGTGTATGTCCATGAAGTTTGTTTTTCGTTTATGAGACCAAGTATGGCCGCACTAATGACACGTTAAATAAAGTACCTAGGTTATAAAGCTGCGTCTAGTGTTGCAATGAGCTATAAAACGCAACCGACACCGCTCGTATCTACGGTCGTATAGTGGGTGTGCGCTACAGGCTGTCATTTAAACGCATCCCAGCACGTGGTGGTACATATGTATCGACTCGAAAGGGAAATGATCAATTCTTCGATTCATCAAAGGTTGGTTGTATTTAAACATAACCACCACCCGCTTGGCTCGTAAGGTTGAAGATCATTTTTCATTTTAAACAAATTTCAGTGTAAATATACCAGAAAGCCAACAGACACACACTCTCCAAACCCTAACGATGCCATAAAAGAAATACGAAACAACCAAAGGTACGCCTAATGAGGAATCGACAGAAGTTAACCTGGATCAGGTTCCGTAATACTATACAAATCTCTTATACTCCGCATCAATAACCGCTGGCGATAGCTGTGTGTTTTATTACCTACGCAGAACGGTGATATATTGACCGACTAATAAATAGAAATCTGTTAGCAACATAAAACAGCCTGTCCCGGTTGTTTCTCACGTCATGCTCAATTGACCGCATGGCTAGGATTTACAACAGACTTATGACCGAAAATATTGTTGTCCAAGTTAACTGCTGGCCCACGCAGCAAAGCGATGATTCTGATGGCCAAATCCAAAAGAATGCGATTCGATTAGCTTCAATTTACATATTTGCTAATAGAGTGTATCTGTGTATCTGATGTTTTAAATGTATCCGATAACCATTTTGTTTTGACATCGATTTAAATGATGAATTGGCTAAATGTGTAATTAATTATAGACACTGCTGCAGTAAGAGGGAGAATGTGTTTTGCTTGTAAAATATGTGGGAGACTGCGGCGCTTGACAAAGGCGAACGCCTCAGGTGGGTTTTGGATGCAGGAACGGGCCAAGAATGGACACATGTAGGCACAAACATGTTATTAGCTCGGGGAAAACATGGGGGATTACTAATTTGGTGTATGATTTTTGGTTAAATAAGGAGATATCGATGTTAGGTTTCTAAAATAATCATATGTTGTTTGGGGCCATTGGGCTATCAATCATAATGGCAGAGAGGTGTATATACAATCGGTTCGCTTTGTTATCGCTCGGTCAATTTCATCAACTGTTTGTGTTTTGGCGAAACTATAGAATTTGTGTCATTTTCATTTATCTTTTTTTTTTTAGCCCCTGTTTAGGTAGGGTCAATGTCATTTGAAATTTGTTCATTGATACAAACAGACTGTGGAGTAGAACCATAAACCCACTGAACGTTGCTTAACATACTAGGACTAGGATATCTGGTAAGAGGGAAAATGTTTCCTTTCGTAATCGTTTTTAGTCAACGGAAGCATTTTTTGCACGATTAATAGCTATTTCGAACCTCATCAGTCATCACTCATTCACCAGCAGACTTCTTTAAAAATTACTTTAATAGTTGGATCTAATTAGACTCTCCTCGAACTTCACAACCAGCGGGACCATTGTGTGACGAAAGTTAGAATTTTGCACTTTATTTCGCAGAAATAAGGCCCCAATGAAATAAGGTCCCAGAAAAAAAATGAAATAAGGCCCAAAAAATCATACAGGAAACAACAACAACGATTTTAAATAGAATTTGGGGTGTTATTTCCTTTTTTGGGGCCTTATTTCTTAACGAAAAATTGGGTCTTATTTCATTATGAAATAAGACCCCAAAAAAAGAAATGAAATAAGTCCCCAAAATTATTTTTTTATTATTAATTGTTTCCCTTCCGATATGGAATGCTTATGGGGGGGCATGCTGCCCCCCTGCAACCCCTCTGCTTGGGTTTACTGTTAGGTTGCGGGGTGGGTGCGAGGTTGGGTATATAAAAAGTTCCTTTAATCTAAACTAGTTTATCCAATATCAACAATATTAAATGAAAAGTAGTTTTCATTATTTTCAATTTCATTATGAAATAACCCCAAATTTGGGGCGTTATTTCTTTTTACTTTGGGGCCTTATTTCATCGCAGTGGGGCCTTATTTCATATTTGAAATTGGGGTGTTATTTCATTATGAAAACAAAACAAAACGTATGGAAAATCAATTTCTATGAATTTTTCATTTTTCTTTTAAAATTTTCCAATTTTCTCGTCATATAAACCTTCCTTAGGCGTAGACAGACAGAATACAGAAAAGATAGCTCGAATTTGACGATCCGTTCTTGAGTGATGGGCGTTCTTACGGATGCAACTTTGTTTTATATTTATAATAAAGAATTATGGGTCTTATAATTTTTGCTTTTACGAATGACTGCGTCACGAAAAAAATAGACGATAACTCTTATTTTGAATGCACCCATTACCGTTGAATATATAAACAATCACGATGTGATCAATTCTTCAGCGATATATTTTTATTGAAAGTGCAGTTGGGCCTTCAACGTTCTTGGGCGGCAGGACTTTTGATTCGAAATTAGTAGAAGAACGTCTCGATTTCTTAATTTAAAAGTGATGTTGGAGGATTTGTTGGTTAAAATCGAGAACTTCAGTGACACTTTGGTAAAAAAAAAAGTAAACAATTAAACAATTAAATTTCATTATGAAATAACACCCCAAATTTGGGGCCTTATTCCATTTTCTCTTTTGGGGACTTATTTCATTGGAGCCTTATTTCCTACAGTCTTTTCCAGACCCTACCACAATATTTTCGTATTTGGCTCCTTTTGTTAGTTGAAAAAGGGAGTTCGTAAAATTTTCAAAATGTGTTTTTTCCAAATAAATAAAGGGTCTGTCATTACGGACTTGACAACTTTTTTTGTAATATAATGCAAACTCCTTGAGATATCTAAATAAAAAATGTATTCATGCTTATTTTGACATGAATAGTCAATTCATACGAATGTCTCTATTCGTTCGAATGAACTTGTGTGTTTTTTATTAGACATTCGTTAGAATTGGCTATTCGTTCGAATGTCAAAATAAGCATGATTAGCTTGAATTACTATCAAAACATTTATGAATGGAATGCGACTTCGTTCCACCACGGGACCGATGACTCGGCCGCACATTTATTGACCGATTCGCACTGATACGGACGCTATTTCTCGTTCAAAATTGCCTCTGAGCTCCTCCAACATCCCCGGCTTGTTGGCATAGACCTATAATTTAATGTAGCCCCATAAAAAAAATGTCTAGAGGCGTTAAATCTCGGCGGTCGACGCCCAATCGACGCGTCCATATCTCGAGATAATACGTTCACCGAACTGAGACTTCAATAACTCGATTCTTGCACTCGCTGTGTGACTTGTGGCACCGTCTTGTTGAAACCACATATCACTGAAGTCCAATGCATGTAATTGCACAAAGAAATAACATTCCCACATGTGTCTCTAGCGAATACCATTTACCGTAACGTGACGGTCATTTTCATCGACGAAAAAAAAACGGCCCAATGATTCCACCTGCATGAAATCCACATGAACAATCGCTCTTTGCGGATGAAGTGCTGTTTCATGAAGTTCATGAGCGTTCTCACCTGTCCAATAACGCATATTTTGCTTATTGACAAAGCCGTTTAACCAAAAATGCACTCGGAATTTCGATAACAAATTTCAATTATTTGTAAGCGTTGTTCCTTCGTGTACTTTATCATGATATAAATGTTGATTTTACTGAATATTTTACCATTGACAGTTCGGTAATCGGTTTAAGGGTGCGTTCACACTAAAAGTTTGAAGTCAAGTCGCTGATGAAAAACCCTCTACCATTGATCGATTTGGGTATGGGGAACCGCGTGTAGCCTATAAACTTTAGCCGATTGACTTCATTTAAATAGGTTTTAATCTTATTCCTTCATCAAGCTTTCAGTAAGTGAAGAAGTTTTATAAACAAAAACTACTCTAATTTGCACTTTTTGGGGTTGAATCTGGAAGGCCTCGCTTAGTAGATCAAACAAAGTATTAGCCACCACACAATAGCTTCATCTGATTTTTATTTGAGAAAACATACCTAATAAAAATAAATAAATAGATGGCACAACAGGTGCACAAGCACAAACTAACTATAATGCTGGACATTTTTCAGTTGATGTTCAATCCATTCAACTTCGCGTTCCCTTTATAATTTGAGGTTAGGAAGGAAACCATAATATGCTTCAGGACAAATTTAAATAAATTGAATTTGATTTCAAATATACTTTTCATAGCTTTTCACAACCGTATTCATGTGGGAGCATATTTTTGATACTCGCAGTCACGGACCTGCCGCTTTGAACCACCATATGCAGCGTTACCAAGTCAGTGCTTTCAGCGGTAATTTTAGTGCCCAAAATTCATTTTCATGCTAGTTTTTCATTTTAGTGCTGGAAAAGTAGATTTAGCGCTTGGGCATTTTTTTAGTGCTTTAAAAAAAATATTTTAGTGTGTTTTTAACGCTGCCGCTGTACACCGCTTTTTTTCTCTTTCTTTGAATTCAGCCATCATTTTATAGAAGTTCATTTCCCTTGGAATATAATGCGTTCTTGGCTTGCGTTTTCGCTTATTTTTATTGATCTCGCTATCAATAAAAATTATCGTGATAGTGAAAAGCTAAAAAGAGTAAAAAGGAAAAAAATGGAATGGAGAATCCTAGTAAAAATGAAGTGGCAATCGAAAGCTATAAAAGATTTATGGCTAGAAAGTCATAGTTAGACATAGTTTTCATATTTTCATATATGCGAATTCGCCTTAAAATTGCCATGTTTGCCAGAATCAAATGGAGATGTCGAAATGGTTTTTAGCCAATTGAGTTAATGCAAAAATAAACTAAGAAATAATAATACGAATTCCTGTAAATGTAATTTCCAAAATCGGCACTTTGCAGGCATAATCACAAGGGCAATATAAAAAACATATTAAATGTATGTATGTATACCAGTACCTACCTATTATAAGTCTTATTATGTTTTATTGAAGTATTTATTTTTATTTTACTGTGCTGTTGAGCTGTTTTTAAACAGAAAGTCAGTTTTGGGGCCCAAGAGGTCAAAATTAACTCTGTAAATTTTAAAAACAGTGCCCGAACGCCAGAATGACTTGGCAACGCTGACCATATGTGACGCTTTCTACAGTTTTAAATGTTCTCTGATGGTTGATTGTCGGTATTTTTAATGACGTAGAAAAAAGTTTCCATCTCTTTTGGTGTTCAGAATACACTAGTCTGGCACTAAAAAGATCCACTGCGTTTAATTGTTTACTTTTTTTTTTACCGAAGTGTCACTGAAGTTCCTATTTTAACCGACAAATCCTCCAACATCACTTTTAAATTGAGAAATCGAGGCGTTCTTCTACTCATTTCGAATCAAAAGTCCTGCCGCCCAAGAACGTTGAGGGTCCAACTGCACTTTCAATAAAAAGATATCGCTGAAGAATTAATCCCATCGTGATTGTTTATATATTCAACGGCAATGGGTGCATTCAAAATTAGAGTTATCGTCCATTTTTTTCGTGACGCATTTATTCGTAAAAGCAAAAATTATAAGACCCATAATTCTTTATAAATATAAAACAAAGTTGCATCCGTAAGAACGCCCATCACTCGAGAACGGATCGTCAAATTCGAGCTATCTTTTCTGTATTCTGTCTGTTTACGCCTAAGGAAGGTTTATAAGACGAGAAAATTGGAGAATTTGAAAAGAAAAATTAAAAATTCATAGAAATTAATTTTGTACTGGATTTTTTTTAGTGTTAATCGTTTTGACAGTGAGATTGTGTTTGTTTAAAACTCTACATGAATTCAATTATTTAGTAGATTTTTTTTATGTGAAACATCTATGGGCGCGACTCGACCAGACGGAAATTCCATGACGACGGCGGAAATTGGCCTGTCGCCATTGTCATCACTACGTCGCCGGTCTGAACTCCTAAACCACTCTATCGATTTCAATGAAATTTTGTGGATGTGTATGGTAGGTTGCAATTTGAAAGATAGGATAGTTTTGGACCCAAGAGGTGGTGCTGTTGTCGATCTCCGAAACTACTCAACTGATTTCAATGAAATTTTGTGTATGTACCTACATATATGGTTGGTTGTAGTGTGAAAGATAGGTTATAAACATTTTTTCAATTCACTCAACTTAATACTTAAAGTAAAGACTAAAGCACACTGGACTTGGGGAGTGAAATGATGAAGCTGGGTCTTGCACAGACACTGGACTACTGAATCAGTTGATTTAATTAAAGCTATATGCACACAAAAAAAACAAAGTTGCATCCGTACGAACGCCCATCACTCGAGAACGGATCATCCAATTCGAGCTATCTTTTCTGTATTGTGTCTGTCTACGCCTAAGGAAGGTTTATAAGACGAGAAAATTGGAAAATTTTAAAAGAAAAATGAAAAATTCATAGAAATTAATTTTCCATACATTTTGTACTGGCCTTTTTTAGTGTTAATCGTTTTTACAGTGGGATTGTGTTTGCCAAAAACTCTACATGAATTCAATTATTTAGTTGATTTTTTTTTATGTAAAACATATAGGCGCGACTCGACCACTCAACTGATTTCAATTAAATTTTGTGTATGACATGGATTGAATTGCGTTATGGAAACTTTTTAAACTTTAAGATTATAGTATTATAAAGATTTGGTTTTCAAATTAAATTTGTTTATATAATTCATTTACAACACACTACAATTTAACAACCCCCCATTTAGCGAGAGAAGTTTCACATCTGGTGTGTGGTCACAGGCACACTCTCTGTTTTTTATCACGGGCGAAGCCGGGCGGGAACAGCTAGTGTTTTAAATGGGCGAAGACAAATATGTAGTTAACAACCACTTTCACTGCGTTAAACACAACATATTCGCTTGATTTTTTTTTGTTGGAAAGGCTGAGATGAAATGCTGTGTGTAATTTTCCAATATGTTGTGTATAAGCCAGGTCACTAAAATGCTAGAATTTCTGACACTGCAAAAATGTTCGATGAAGCAAGATCCCAAGGAAATTAACATGAACATAATCATTCGCAATGCATCTCAATCTTAACCAACCGTTTATTTTGAAGTGAAGATCTGAAACAAACTTGAGAATTTTCCCAACCACCAAATGCAATCAGAACGTCCTATGGTCGCTGGTAAAACCAACTAGACAACAGAGTTTACTACGTATCTACTAAAATAACCGAATGTCACATACCAATACTTTCCACAACTCCGTGCCACCTCTTAATTGCACCGAGGAATTTGCGAGCATTTTATAGCGTCACATCGTTTATGGCCACACATTCCAAGAACCAAAGAAACAAAAGACCCCCACACAGAAAAACACACATAAATAATCTTCTTTCTGGATTCTCAGAAAATTGCAAATAAAAATTATAAATATATTTAAAGAATAAAAATCTCCTTCTCGTGTTCTCGTCGTCTCGTATATATAGTTATTTTGCCAACACATTTTTTATTACAGATTTATATGGATTTGATATATTCAAACAAGAAAAATGATGGCAGATACATCCACTAAATTATTCCAAATTTCGTACGACTACACACTTTTGTTAAATGTTTTATTTTCATCGTCTGATTTGAAATTTTAATTAATCACACATTCATATTCCTTTTGAAAACAAGTAAAAAAAAAAAACATACAAAAAAAGACTGAGAACTAACAGATCCAGCTATTTAAGAACAACTTTATGAGGTATATAAATAAGATGGATTGGATGTATACAAATACAGTGTTCAATCTCGAAATGGTTGTTTTATTTTTCAAGGGGACTTGACAAAGCTCCACGCTTTGATGGTTGTCTCGTCGTCGCATTGTACATCTCTTGCTCAATTTCCAACGAAGAATCTCCTACCCATGAAAACGTTAAAAAGTATTTCGTTTTTTTTTTTTACGGTTCCATTTCCATTCGACAAACGATTTAAATTAATTATGCTTCGATCTGTTAATGGTTCGAGACGTACCTACACAAAAAAAAATTAAAAAAAAAAAAAGACCGCAACTATGTAGCTAGTGAGGAGTATCTAAATAATCAGAGACAAAAGCAGAGAACAAATATAAAACTGTATCTGTTTCTGTATCCAGCGAAAACACCACAAAGATCGCAGACAATGATTCCAACAGTGCGCTCGGTTTCTGAATACATTTTTGTGGTGCCTTTTGGAATATACTCGCATTTGTTCTTGTGCTTTGGGGTTTTCTTTTTATGTTCTCCTGAACGACAGACGAGTGGGGAAAAAAACCGATGGGTGATTAATTAAAATTAATGCCTGCAGATGCACCCCAAAGATGGACAGATTGTGGTGATTTTTTCGGCTTTTATTCGAATATATTCCAAAAGTTAATGACGACGAAGGAAGAAGAAGAGTTTCGATTTTATAGGATATCGCTGGATCTTGTTTTATTCGCTGCCTTTTGTGGTCCGCGATGTTTGTTTAACACAAGTATCAAGATAAGACAGTGGAAACCGCACACACGCACACACCAGAGCTCACAATTTGAAACATCAAATATTGGTTCGAGGGAAAGAATTTAACGCTAGATTATGTTAAATTACCAGCGCTAACTTTATATGAAGTGAATCGAATAAAACGATGCCGATTGTTTGTCTACCTGGTTGTGTTTTTTTTTCTTCTTCTTCTTCTCTCTTTATATTTATTTTCGGAGATTAATTGTTCAGTAAACATGGTAGACAATTGGTTATCGCGCTGGAAGTTACATGCGCTCCTATGTAATTTTTACTGGGCGGTAAGGCTTCTTTTCTTGTTGGGTGCGTAAGGTATAAGTAAGAAGACTTACCGTTGGAAGAAGGTTCGAATAGGCTGTACAAATATTGATGCCTGTTTCAGTTTTACTTTTAACAGCTTTCGAATGTTTGTATCTGAGTAGGGCTGTGTGGTTGTATAGCGTTCAAGCCGACACCGTGGTAAAACTGTAAGTGAGCTCTTTTGTTTCACATAAGGAACACTTTCATCGGTTAAAAATGGGCAGTTGATAATTATGTATGATCAGCAGGTTTTGAGGTTTAAAAAAAAATAAAAAAATATTTGTCGCAACAGGTTCGTAGGGATCCTAAGCCTAGCTTCTCACAAGCACTCGTTTTGTGAACGAATGAAAGGGATCTACAATTTTATGTCGAGTCCAAATAGCTAATTGAGAAGCTCTTTCAAGACAGTTATACTCTCGGATGTTTGTCAGACTTTCCGAGAGGTGGCGCAGTGGAAAAAACCCTATGTTGAATTTTTTTTTTTGCGGGATTTGAACCTCGCTTAGTAGTCCAACACACTAACTACTAAGCCACTGCGCCTACCGGGATTATCTGGTTAGGGTGTGTAAAATTAGTTGTCACTTGATTTCAGTTTTGGGAGGTATCCTCCATGTTTTAGTGCAGAGACGCGGGTTTGGTAACCTGAGTTTCCAAAAATGAGAAAATTAAATTTGAATTCACCGACTTTAAATAAAAGCAGGACTTTATTATTTGCTTGGCTTCTTTAATGCTAGAAATACAGCGCACAGATCATTTCTAAAAAAAAAAAAAAAAACTGTTCACCAGTTCTCAGTTGCCCGAGCTCTATCATCCAATATGGCTTGACCTTTGTAATGTAAGTTCCACACTCCTTATTATAAATCATACAGACTTTTTTAAATAAATGTCGACCTGATCTAATGAAGACGATAATTTAACCTAATGCTTTGTGAAAACATTCTTTCAACTAATTTGACCTAAAACAGAAACAAACAAAAAATTGAATTATAGCGGTGAAAATTACTTTTGTGGTTTATTCGATGAACTCTATAGTCACACACACTCAACAAGAACCTCTTGTATATAGAAATGTAAATCTGACAACCCAACCACAACTCAACACTTGACAATCTCGGCTGCCTAAACCCAATGACTTCATTGACATTCTTAGTTCTATGTATTTCCGATCTCGGAAAAGATCAATATATTTTAATGAAATGTTAATCTTTTCCTATCAGTCTTGCTGATTACTGATATTATTAAAAAGATTCAGACGTCTTTTAAACACAAATATCCTAATACTTTTCGCTATATTTATACTTTATAAATGATATATATTATTAGTTTGCAGGCTTTCCTCACACGTGTTGTATTTTCTGTCTTGATATAAAGTTAAACGAAAAAATTGTTGCATACATAATTCTGCAGTTCGCGAAGAAAATAAGCAAATCAAACTTGGCATGACAGAGATGAAATAAAAGTCCTTATCGGTGCATACTACTGTATAGGAATATTTTTAATTTTTACTTTACATTGTAGCTGTTATAAAAATCACTTCTGAGATTGGTATAGTGACGATGTGGTATTTCCCCATGGTTAGATATACTCATTAACATAATTATAATCATAACTCAAGGCTTGAATTTGATTACTCATTTCACTTTAATGAGAGGAATCCTAATCAAAGTCGGAACAACACTCAGAAAAACAAGATTGTTAATAGGGGCCATACACGGCACAGACATGTCGTTGCAAATAATTAATACATTTGTCTCTATCAGTGTCGTGTGTATCCTATGTCTATCCTTTGCAGCGACCGTCTGCGTGATTTCAAAA
The DNA here is from genome assembly GCA_946477585.1 of Cheilosia urbana. Classification (NCBI taxonomy): domain Eukaryota; kingdom Metazoa; phylum Arthropoda; class Insecta; order Diptera; family Syrphidae; genus Cheilosia; species Cheilosia urbana. Next base: position 71,993,868 of record OX297855.1, read on the forward strand.
CCTTTTGAATTTTCTTTGGTCTGCAACGACATGTCTGTGTCATGTATGTCCCCTTTAAGCGAAGAATTTTGCAAAAATTGTTCTTGATTTAATTGTAATTTTCTATACCAAGCACTGGTTTTATGTTTTCAAGAAGAAAGCCATTCAGCTTGAGGATAACTATTTTCTTACATCAATGCCAACACTTGCATTCTTAAATCAAACATTTTTATATTTGAGTTCAAGACGCACGAAAATTGGTTGACATACAAAATTAACTCTTAGCACGAAAAGATTTTTTTTTTTCTGAGCGTAGTATAACATTCTAGTAAAAATTAAATTTGTTCTAAATTGTTGTTCGTATATCCAATAAATGTACAACGTTTTTTCATTTTTATTTCCAGGTTGTCACACTTGTGAATATAACGTGTCAGAAGTCCTTCAATATCATGTCATTCGTGTCAAAAATAAATTAATTACAAAGGAAATGGAAAATAAGGTAAGAAAAAGAAGACGAGCTAATAAAAATAAATTTCACAGTACACAATGAGGACATAATTTTGCATGAACAGGGTGGGAAAAACACAAGTTTCTTTTTTAAAATGCAATAAAATAAAATGAACAAGCAAACAAATTAAATTATATTTCGTTCAAGTGGCTGGCCAAAAATAGAAAAATCACTATATAAAATTAACAAATTTTCGGTTAAAAATTACCAAGTAAAACTGTTAATATACACATGACATAGCTCCTACAGAGTTAGTGGATTAAAAAAAAAAAAAAAAAAAACGGGTCAACTTGTTTTAAAACACTTGATTAGAAATAACCGATTTATCGATTTCCATTCCTAAATTTCCCGATCGTAAATAACGAAGTAACTCTGTTGGATCACACAAGACCATAACCAATGGACCTGGAAAGTTTAGTCAGACTTACATTAAATCATAAAATCATTAATTTTGTCATAGCATTTATGAACTCCTTGTATTTAAAATGACTACTTTCTTCTAAATAAAAACAATAATTTAAACTTAGCGCCAAAAAGCCAATGTTCGCTATATTTTTAAAATTTAATATGTACTAAAGCTATGTAGATAACCGAATTGTACTAAACTGCTAGCCATATAGAATTCGCTTAGGAAATAAAAATCACTTTGGTTGTAACATTCACGTTGATCGGAGCTTTTTCTTAAACAGATATTTTCGTCTTTTTTCGCTCGTTTTACTAGATTTGGGCAATTTCCAATTCTTATTCTCGTCGCTTAGCAAGGGCATAACTCGTTTGTGATATTTGCTCAATAAATGAAATCAAATCCGCGGGAATTTTCCTACTGCAATAAGTAATTTTTTCCAAGGAACGGCCGAAAAATCTTTTGATCGTACAAACTCTTCTTAGAAAACGATTCTTTTTTAATATTCCGTATCACAGATCATATTATGCTTGAAATGAACCATTATCCATATACCATTATCAAGTCTAAGCAGATTCTCTTTTCAAAATAATTTACTATTAATTTAAAGTAATGGTTGCAATGCTTAATATATTTTATTCATTGCGCCGGACCAATAACAAATTTTAGTCTCGACTTTAAATGTACGGAGGCTCACAATTGCGAAATTTGTACGGAAAATATGCCCACTGTGAACTACTAAAATTTAAAGTCGAAACTAAAAACTTTTATTGTTAATAGTAATCACTAAAGTTTTGTAACTTTGTTTGATGAAATAATAAACTAAACGAAACTAACCTCTATAGACCAACTTTCTACGTTGGGTTGATATAAAACTAGAAATTTGTTTTATAACAATTGATAAAGTGTTTTTTTTTTTTAGCAGTATGCATTTAACCTTTTTATCTCGGTAGTTTTAAACAACGAATAGTCAATTTTTTCCAAAAGAGGCTTAGTTCATTTTAACCCATTTAAAAAACAATAACCGCAATTTTTCAATTTTGGGCCGTGTTTAGGCTCAGTTTATGTGGAATATGCGGTCAATATAAACTAATTTAAATCAACTTTACACTCACACTTTGTAGTTAGATAGATAGACCTTTTTTGGCTATAAAAGGTTTCAGTATGTAGGCATCAGCTAGATGGTTGAAAAATAACTGATATTGTTTTACCGCGGACTATGGATGTTTGCAAATTGTCTTCAGATGAGGGCCGACCTCTTGGTTATCTATTGCAAGACTCGATTTAAACCTGCAAAGGGTCTACCAAAGAACTTTACGAAAATGATCGCCTCTTTACTGGTCGCTAATGTGTGTAAACGAACTTTAAAAATGAAATGCGTGCCTACCTAACCTGTCATCATCATTGCTGTTGCCTAGAATAAACATCCCCGATGAAGCCAATGACCTGCAGTAGCACCAAAAAGAATACCAAGACAGCTTTCTTCGTCACTATTAATCCGCAACCATAAATGTGGCAATCAAAGCCCCATCTAATAGCCTAAATGGTACCCGCTATGTGCCCACTTATCAGCAACATAATTCATTAATCAAAACGATGTAAAATAAAAACAAACCGTCACTCAGACTGTCCACACAGTAATCTATAATAAACTATTTTTACAACATTTCAAAAGTTTCGCCAACCTAATGCCGATGTATGTGTCAGTCCGTTTATTTTTAACAACAAAATCCTCTCCATCACATTTTATAGTTGTTCAAGTCTTCGGAATCGGAGTAAGTACACCATAACAGTTGCGCGCCAATAAAATGCCATAATGTCGCTCAGTTTTAAGTTTCAAAATTACCATAAATTCGTGGTGTCACTATTAAGCGCGTATTTGTTTTGACACGGAATCTTTTGTCAGCGCAACAATCATTTGTCACCATATACCTCGAAAGAACCATTAAGCTTCACTCTTTTGTTTGGCCTAAAAATTATATACGGCTGCCATTGTGCAAATAGAGTACATTTGGCATGATGTTATCTCGGGAAGAATTAGAGTTAGGTTAGCGATGATTTATTACCATACAAGTGTATCCTTGCAATACGTTTGTATTTTAATAATGGTCGCGGTTCTTGGTAGTTGGAACTTCTGACGTGCTATTGATGATTTCGAACGTTTGTTAAGATGCCATAAAAAGACAAACCAAATAACCACCAACTGAGGAATGTTCTGTTCATCCATCAAAATGTCATTTGCCATAAAACGGTCGCGCAGCAAAAATATCCATCAGCTAAAGAGGAATCGCAAAAGAGGCACCTCTACACCTACACCAATTGCTATCTCCCTTGGCTAATCATAATCACGAATTCATCTCACACCAAATGGCCATCAATCAAGAGTCAATTTTATTTTTATTTATTTTAAGTATCGACAGAATACAGGACGACATTAACTGTCAGCTGTCTCTCTGCCTACCTGTCTGATGGCCATAAATAGAAGTCAGCGTTGGCTGAAGCAGACGAAGTGACAAATAAATTGGTTTCTTTATTTTGCCTCTGCCCCCACTAAGACGGCAGAGTAAATTTCCTCCGCCTGAATGTCATAAAAAAGTATAGTACCTAACGCGGCCAAAAAGGATCATAAACGACTTAACATTGGGTGGGAAGCTAAAGTCATATACCTATAGCTGGGGCGTATGCAAAATCGTTTTATTGTTTGGATTTAAAATTTAAATTGCGGAAACTCTTCGCAACACGTTATTGTAATAAACGTTCCCTGTTCGACTATAGATTTAGTCCTAGTGGTTTGTTTTGCAGTCGTGTGGCTATTTTTTGTTTTTTTTTTTTTTGTCTGCGTAGGCACTTGAATGCGGAAAATGTGTATTGGGAGAAAAATCGCGGCTGTCTCAGTGTAACAACTGCGGGGTTAGATTGACGTTTACAAAATCAGTTTGACAGTTGATTTAAATAAAACGAGTGGGCATTTTCCAACCAGCCACCAGACATTGATTGAAGATATTTGTTGAAGGAAGCGGTGGAGTGTTCCAGTTGACAGAAGCCGCACGCATATTGATGAAACCGGGTTGGCTTAGTTGCCTGTTTCAACCACGCTCTGCTTAAATAAGTCGCATAATTATTTTAATGGTGCTTTTGTTGTCTTCGTTGCTCGGTTCTGGAGGTGCCGGCTGTGGCGGTCTTACAACGTCTCGCATCCATTTAAGCAGTCATAACGTCAATTTGATCATGCTACAAACTGGCTTCTCAAACCATTCACTTTCGTTAATAAAGCAAAGAATGTTAGCAGCGCTGATATAGCCTAGATCACTTCGATCATTTAGGAAGATATTATGACGTATTTTCCTTACGAATAAATTTAAAAGAATGTATTTTGAAATGAAAGAAAACAGCCCATCAAACGTCTACGTAATGTTAGGTAAGGTAAGGTGGCGGTCTAGAAAGACACACTTAGGCCGAATATGATTTCGGCCCTTTGTGAAACCACATGAGTTAAATAAATGTGGGGGGGGGGGAGGCCTGAGTGTTCTAGGTCGGACATACTAGTGGGCGCATTGCTATCTTTGTGCTTATGACTTTTTGTCTGTGCTAGACAAGTCACTGAAGTCATCGAAGAAGTAGTCTCCTAAGTTGGTTTTTCGCAAATTTTCAAGAGCTGGACAGTTGCAAAGAAGATGAAGAACGGTTTCTTCCTCCTCCTCATCCATGCAGCTTGTACAAAAGTCATTGGGTGTAACCAACCTACGGGCGTGCCTACCTATCAAACAGTGTCCTGTTAATGCCCCAACTACGGAGCTGATTCTGTTTCCACCTACAAAGAGAAGACTTTGATTCCTTTTAGCATCTAGTTTTGGCCAGATTTGCTTGGGTATGACGCAGGTATCTATGCTGTTCCACCTATTGTTTGCAGCCTTTATTGCCTCTTTGAATAGGAGGAATTTGATAGATTGCATAGGAGCGTACGGTTCACTGTTGTTGTTTGAGTGAAGGCTGCTTCCTTGTCTGGCTAGTTCATCCGCTTTGCAGTTGCCCGGAATGTCACTGTGACCTGGAACCCGGCACAGGGTTACTGAACATATGTCCGCAATCTCGTTGAGAGATCCCCGGCATTGTTTTACCAACTTTGATCTGGTTGTTGGTGTATTCAGGGTTTTTATAGCTGCCTGACTGTCTATGTAGAGGGCGATAGCTTTTCCGTTTATCCCCAACAAGGCAAGTCTGCCTGCAGGCTGCCTCGCGTATAGCCATTATTTCAGCCTGAAAGACGCTACAGTGGTCTGGGAGACGTAAGGATATTTGTTCGATCGTTTTTATATTCACACCTATCGAGGTATCCGTTCGGGATGGAATTGTCTCCGATTTGTGCGAATTCAGAAAAATTACATTCAAGACATCCGTTCTGATCAGTGTGACCGCTGCAGAAAATTAAAAAAAAGTCGCAAGAAAAAGGGCCAATGAGGAAAAAAGTCTCATTTCTGAAGCTATTCTGCAAAATTTAGAATTTTTGAGCGATATTTGACAAGCCTTGGTTCTGTAAACACTATAACAGTGTTGCCATTGGCAACTGCGTTACATTTTAAAGCTTTTTATTTGGACATAACAGCATTTGGAAAAAAAAATGTAAACTAAAAAAGAATTGTGGCAGGCGCTCGAAAAAAGTGCAAAATTGCAACTTTAGTCGCACAACGTTCACCCTGGTTCTGATACGACTTTCGGGAAAATTCCCGAATGACATACAGCCCACCATGTCGCATTGCGTCCAATCGCGTTATACCAATTACTTTTGACAGCATCAAGGAACCTTTTTTTTTTGAAGCTCTCCGACACAGATTTGACTTTCGTATCGGAATTTTTCCGAACGGATACCAGTGGTGTTTATGTTTGATGAAGAGGAAAATATTGCATCATGTATATTTTTTACATGATTATTTTATGCTTGTTAATAAAAGCGATTACAGTTTTTATTTTTTTCATATGAAAACAAGTGCAAATTTCAATTAGTGATTTCTTTTTCTGAATTTATGGAAAACTAATGCTTTTGATGGTTAAAAAAAAAGAAGGAAAAAACAGTCTTCAAAGTCTGATAGCACTGTCCTAAAGCCTTCTCGGAGTGCTAAGTATCATATTAAAAAAAGTCTCATCAAAATCTGTCAAGTAGTTCTCATGTCAACCGGAAACAGACATGAAACCGTCTATCGTTTTATTGTATAGATATAAATTGAAGGCAGAGTGTTTATCCCGAGAGAACGCTATTCCGAGTTCGGCTGTTTTATTGAACGTATTGACCAAATAGACTCCAACATGAACTGCTGCTGTCAAGTCACTCACTTCTACTTGCGAATTGCGATAAATGTCAAGTGCGTGCTATTTGTCTCGGAAGCAGCGCTGCCACTTTAGGTTAGGTTAGGTTAGGTTAGCGGGTTGGCAGAACAGGGGAACCTGTACGTGCCACACTTAGATCAATGTAGATCCGTTGTGATGCCCTAGGGGTTTACTGCCCCCATACACTGGAAACCTATGAAAAACCTACGGACTAGAAAACCAGTCCGTTTTATTTACAAATTTTAGAAGGTCGTTAATGGACATATTTGAGAGTTCCTCTAAATCCTCGAAGAAGTAACTGCCAAGGAATTTATTTCTTATGTGACAGAGTGCTGGACAGTGACAAAGAAAGTGTGGGGTGTCCTCATGCACCTCCTCATCACCGCATCCTCTGCACAGGTCATCTGAACTGATTCCCATCTTCTTGGTATGGTATTTCAGTGTATTGTGTCCGGTGATAATGCCCACAATTAAGGACAATGATTTCTTCTCAATTGTAGAATTTTCTCCATTTTCTGTTTGTTGTAGATTGGCCACAGCGCTGCCACTTTACTACGATCGTAGCAAAACTGCTAATCGATTTTCAATTTGCTACGCACTCTCCCTAAAAACGTCTATTTTGCTACGTTCTCTTAAAGCACGAAATGTCAACATAAATCTTGGAATTTTTCTTGGAAAAATATAAAATAAACGAAAGTATATTCAATTTTTACTCACTTTCCCACAGCAACTTATATTCTTTTCTACCATACCCAACAAGTACCCATTTCTTTATATACCTAATGTTTTGGAGTATATAAACACCCCTATTCCCTTCGCTTTAAACAGTGTGATTGGTTAGGAAATTACAAAAAATACATATATACACCAGAGTAGCGATGGAACTAGGTTAGGTGGACGAGTTTGTTTAGCAAATGAATGATTTGATCGCCTGGATTCGAGGTGTACGAAGATCGCAGTACGTTCCCCAAGAACATATCACATTTTCCATTGAACTGCATTGCTCAACCGGTTCAAGTTTTGAACTTGGAATTTCTTAAATTATTTTTAAATGTAAATGGTAAATGGACTGGCTCTGGAATCTACGGTGAGTCAAACCAGGTGAACTTGTCAGTCAGCCTTGGGAAAAACTTATCCATATTCCAGGCTGAAGTCCTTGCAATCAACCATTGCGCTAGAATAAATCTAAGTTCTAACACACGTGGAAAAACCATATTCATATTCTCAAATAGCCAAGCAGCTCTCAAAGCTCTTGACTCATCTGTCATCAAATCCAAACTTGTCTTAGAAACATTCTCAAACATCTACGAACTTTCTAAGAAAAACCTAGTCATCCTCCACTGGATTCCAGCCCATAGACGATTTGAGGGAAACAAATCGGCTGACTCACTGGCTAAAATCGGAGCAACCACTCCACTCATCGGACCTGAACCCTTCTGCGGAGTCAGCAAAAATCATTTCAGGAACTACATCAAGAAACAATCTCATATAGAGTCTAACGAGATCTGGCAAAATACAGCTGGGCAGAATTGCACCAGAACATTTTTCCCCAAATTCTCCTACAGAAAATCACTCTTCTTTATTAATCTGGATAAAAACAACCTGAGAATACTAACAGGAATAATCAGTGGCCACGATCGCGTGAAAAAACATCTTCACCGCATTGGCATCTCACCGGATCCCATCTGTAGACTTTGTCTCGAGAGTGACGAATCCTCTCTTCACATAATCACAGAATGTCCGGCTCTTTGTCGTCTCAGGAAAAACGTCCTTGGTGATGAAATCGTTGATTCAGCATATCTTGCGAGTATACACCCAGAGAAGATCCTTGTCTTCCTGACGGTCTCTGGAGTAAAAATATGGCTCTAAGAATTAACCAGGGAAGGCACAATAGGCTCCTCTGAGAAGCCGCAGTGCCAGAGCTAATTGAAAGCTCTCCCGCCTTACAATCCAATCTAAAAGGTAAATGGTACCAATTGAGTACAGTTCACATGCAACGGAACTTAATCTTACGGGTGGTGACTTTTTAAATAAAATCCACGTCAATAAGGCGAACATCATCTATTTCCACATTCAAACAAGTGACTGCGAGTTGCTAACCGTGGTTACACGAACCAAATACATGCATTTATGAAGAATCCCAGTCAGAAAACCCATCGCGCCAATTAAGAAAATGGTTGTTTTCGTTAACTTGCATATGAGGCGTGAGTTAATCAATAAATATGTTCCAATTGCAAAACACAGAGCGAGTTTGTTGCTTAATTTACATATTCCAATTGATCGTGATCCTTTTTGCACCGTGCACCGTTTTTTTTTTTTTTTTAAATTAACATAACTTCACTTTTACTTTGGTGGTTGCGCCTTGGCAAGTTGGCAAGATCCAAAAACGCACCGCATCGCATATTTTACTTTTGTGCATTCTTATTTGGTTTTGCCGTTCTGATGGTTGTTTTGTATCTTATAGATGTTTTAACTTTGTATCGTAAGGAAATTTATTTGCATATTCGCTGTGTTGTTGCCGCCGAAGGTCGGAATTAAATTATTTGTTTTCATCTTCTTCTTTTTCTTCTCCTGATGTGAGGGTTTATTTTGTTCACCTTTTTTACTTCTTTTTTAAACGACTTGTGTTCGCTGTTAACAAGCTCGCTCGAGGCGGTCTCATATATAAATATATATATTGCAGAGCATAACTATGTTACGGTTTAAGCAAATAACCAAGCGCATTATGAAGTGATTTTTAACTCCATCGTATAAGTTGAAAAAGAAGATGGGTATACCAGTATTATATGTCCCAGAGACAAAGTTGATAATTTCAAGTTCAATGTATCCAGGTGGATGGGGTGTGTTTGTTTGTGAACAGGATGTGAATTCATAATCACTGACTGGTGGGTAATGATTTTAATTTGGTGTAGCAAACTTATTTGTTTCTTGTAGTTAACGCGTTTTTCAAAAAATGCCTTCCTCACTGAAGAAAACATAAGAACCGACATGGTTTTAATGAGTCTTGTATGACTATACTTTACCAACATTTTGTTATATATTTGTTTTTCACGACACGTTGGTTAAACACGAGTTACGTCGCATTAAACGATTCTTTCCGAATGCCACTTAAATAAGACTTTAATTTACAAAATGATAACAAGCGCACCTCCTAGTACCTCCTAGTAGCTCCAAAAGTTGTGTCTAAATAGTAAAACTGTTACTATCTGACAAGTGACTCTTCTACTGTTGGATACGTTATTTATGATAACTCGTTCAAAAATCAAGCTTCAAATTGGATTCCTACTTTAAGAGCTTGGATACTTCTGTCGACATCCTTAGATATTACTTTACGTATGTCCTATATCCCCTTGTTGGTCCTAGGGCCTCTACAACGCCTACGCGCTCCCCAACTCTTTCCCAGTTGCCGTGATTCCTTTTCGACTGATCTACGCCATGTACTTCTAGGACCTCCGCGTATCATGTCATCCTCTGATGTCACCCGCTGATTCCTAGCATCGCTATGGACCCGTCACCTTTCCGGAGAGTGTAACCAATCCACTGTCACTCTCGTCGTTATATATGGTTGTGCCAATAGGTTCATGGCCGGTTCTCTAATAAGTCTATTCGTAAATACGGTTTGACCAGAAAATTCGTAAGATATTACGCAGGCACTATTAACAAACGTTGGCAGCTTTCCTTAAATATTGCTGCATAATGTTGCACAATTATTATTATTATTTATTGTCTATTTTGTAAAAACAAAAAACGATGTTTGTGCCTTTACACATTCTGCGACAGCGCTTGCTATCAGCCCCATCTCTGGATGTCTGTACACAATACTTGGCATACCTATCGATCAAAAACGTCGGGAAATAAAATCTGTAGGTACTAAAAACACTAAGTATTTGTATTTGTTTATTTAAATTAAAACAGATGAGGTTATTTATTTGTTGACACTTACGTACACAAAAAAACTCTTATTTTGTGTGAAGCGATTTGAAGGGGATTTTGGCTCGATTTTGAATTGGAAGTTGAAGAGGTTTCTACTAGCATAAAGCTAGGAGCGCACACGGAAAAAAGTTTAAGATCAAATCAAAAAAAATAAGCGCCGAATCACGAAAAGTTTGTCTCATTTTGGAGCTTAGCTCAGGATTTACTAATTCACGACTTTTTATTCGCAATTCTAGAAATTGTACAAAGTGAAGATATTGACCCTCAAAAGACGTGAATCAACACTTCTCAGTGTCAATAATGCGATCGGGCATGAAATACATATTGCCATAACCGTTCGCAATTCGACAGAAATAGTTATCAATTTGATATTACTTTGGTTGTGAAATGCAAAAAAAAATCGTAAATTACCACTTTCCTGTTGCAATTACGATTTCATCCCATAATAAATTGCAAGATTGGTTGATTTACTACTTCTGTAGTTGCAATTTACAAATTCTTAATCGTAAGTTGCAACTTATTTTTATCAATTTGCAATTCATATTTTGCAATTTACGACTTCTCTACGTCAATTTACGTTTTCAATTTACATGTGCGAAATTATTATAAGATTTTATTGAGTCATCTCATCATTCAGTGGTGGTAAATCACGAAATATTTTTTTGCAATTTGAGATTGTAAAGTGGTGTTTGAGAAATTGACCTATTGAAGTGGTGAATTGCGCCAAAAATGTCGCAAATCACTACAAAGAAATGAAGCTCGAATTAATACTTCTAATTGTTATATTCAAAAAACAGATTTTGATATTCTTAGCCGTTTTCAATGTCGAATTACGATCTTTTGTATCAATTCAAGACAAAATCGTTGTGATTTGCGAAAAATATATAATTCGTGACTTGCAACTCAAAATTTTGCAATTGGTGATTATGCAGTTCTTTCCATGCACATAGGTACAACTTGCATTGCACATAGTGTTGTTACAATACTCTCTCTTCATTTGTCTTATGAAGCGTAATCAATTTCCCCCTTTTCACCATACTCAAATTCGTTTTTGTCTGATTGTCACTTTTTCACACGGAAGTCTTTTCAGGCATTGAAGTTCCCACAGAAAAACCCACGATATAACAACACTTTTGAGTCGCGATAAGTTTCAATCTGAACCCGTGGACATAAAACTTATGTCGTTTTCCATTGGGACAGAGAGACCAGTTTTTTTCAGATTCGGAGCAGTTTCTCAACTCTCGAAATCAGCTGGCCGTCAGATTTCATGTTCCACTGGTCGATTTCTGAGCGGGATTCACACCTACTAACTAACACTAACACCAAAACATTTGTCATTTGTCAAACTTAAAATGTGTTATAATTTACGGTTTTAGACGACAAGTCTGTGGAAAGTATAGAGACAAATTTACATTTGGCTATCAATGGATATTAATATAAATTGAGATTTTTATAAACCCAAATTACAATTTAACGTGTTTTAAAACATAAAAAATAAAAATAAATAGTTGACGCAACAGGTCCGGAGGGATACTAGGCCTAGCTTCTCGCAACCATTCGTTTTGTGTGAGTTTTTCATTTTTGGAACGAATGGAAGAGGTCTACAATTTTATGCCAAGTCCAAACGGCCAATTGGGAAGCTTTTTCATGAGAATAATTATACTCTCGGATGTTAGTCAGACGATCCCAAGAGATGGCGCAGTGAATAAAAAACTTGAGGTAAAATTCCGTTCTAGCTGTGCTAAGATTCTTTGAACTTTTGTTGTTAGTTTTTTTTTTCACATACACGGGTTAATACACAGATTAAAAGTTAGAATTATATTCAAAACAGCCATCCTTTTTTCCTTTTTTTGAATAACGTTTCCAGTCCATTTGTTGAGATTTTTATTAGACTGGTCGATGGTGGTTTTTGAGTTGACTGCTGCTTATATTAGAATTGTTCATATCCAGCAAGTTGAAGTGAAAAAAAAAATCGACAAAACCTCACTTGAAAAGCCTTTGCTTTCAGCAGAACTGTACAACATACAACATTTGAAATGATTGTCCCTCTGATCCGTTAAAATAGGTTTGTGTAACAACACCATACAAGTTCATTCTGTTCGCCTTAATCCCTTGAAATAAGACAAAGGCACGTGTCTGTTTTAACCATTCAAAAGCCCTTGTCAACATTTCATTTTTTTTCATTTTAAATTCATTTTTATTTATATCTTTAATTAAACTTACATACTAGAAAAAAAGGCCCTGTCAACCTTGTGAAGAATATTCACAGGAAAATGTCATCAACAATTGGAGCCAGCGGTTGAAGACTCATGTCACATGATACCGATTTCTAACCATCATCGCATACGTCTTTATGAAGCTGTTCCCAAAGATGTCTAAAACAATGTCGCTTACTGGACTTGTTATTTTATAAAGGGTTTTCGAATAAGAGGTGTTATTTTGGTATTCAAAGAAAAATGTCATTTTTTGAGATAAATGATCGGATGTTTATTTCCTAATAAAGAGGAAGGTATGCCGTTCTAATGAAAAACAACATCAGCCAAATGGCCACCACGAGCACGCATACAGGACCATATCCTTTCACAATAACACCTCTTATTGAATAACCCTTTAAATGTATATACATTTTATTTTTTTTAAAGGCAAATACGTAGTAAAGTTACAGAGGATGTCGCAGAGCTCATTTGTAATCCAAAAATATATATAATACAGCTGCTTCAGTGGCTGTCGTCTTTTCTCGACACAATTTCTGTGAATGTTTGCTCATAACTCGACTGTCAATCTAAGGTTTGTTTATTCCATCATTTTTATTATAAAGCCATTCCATTCAATATTTGCCGATCACTCAGTGCGGCGAGTATTAACATTTAACTCTCACTTTTAAAGCAATATTCTGCGGCAAATGTTGCTCTTTTTTTCATTTGAATTCGCTGCACTTTTTACATGGATCGTGTCTTCATCTTCATCTTCTTTTGGGCGTCTTCAGAATTTCTATGGAGAGTTGAAATTTTACGCCTGTAGTAAATCATTCAAACGTATAATCGAATCGGCAACATCCTAAGCCATCCGGAAAATAGCTTTGCCCACTAGAACCTTTGGGTGTGACAGCTTACTATTTTACTCTGTGTTCTTTTTCAACCAAAGGCTTTAGTACAGTTTCCACGTACCCTTTTTGGGAATGTCGAAGATAAATTAGAAAAGGTCCGATTGTAATGGAAAAAGTGACAAAAATTTGGGTCAATGTGTCTGTGCGATACATTGTATTTAATGGTACTCATCTCACCTTACAGACACCGGGCCTTGGTTGGTTGGTTTAAGTGGCAGTATTCCCGTCTTCTGACAAGGAAAAACACAAATAGCGCATTGAGCGCCGTTTTGAGACCACAACTAATGGAACCTGAAGAAAAAGGAGGAGAAGGAAGTTAAAGGAGCTCAAAACCAGCCTGTGGAATTGAGAAATTTTATGATCTTATTGAAATGGATACTTTGGATGGCCGAAAGGTCATCATAAAAAGGGTGACCTACTGCAATGCATCTGGTTTTGGCTAGGGCCGGAAACTCACAAAGAAGATGAAACACTGTTTCACTCTTGTCTGTGTCGGCACAGCTACGGCATTGGGTGTTATGGGGGATACCAAGCCTGGCCGCGTGATTTCCTAAAGGCCAATGGCACGTACTAATTGCCGTTAGTCTGGCGACATCTACACGTGTTCTGGCTAAGAGTTTGTTTGTTTTGGCTTCATCGTAGGCTGGCCAGATCTTTCTTGAAATGGCACAGTTCTTCAGGTTCCTCCGTCTAGTTACGGCCCATGTGGTGAAGTGCAGGAGGATTTCTCTCTTCACGTATCCCAGCGGAGGGAAAACATCCTCCGCACGAGACACGCACAAAGCAGAACCTTGTCTGGCAAGTTCATCAGCTTTCTCATTCCCCTCAATGTTCCCGGGCCCTACAAGTAAACATTTTTAGATTCGACTCTAAACTTTAGTAGTTCACAATGGCTATATTTTCCATACAAATTTATTAGAGTTATGCAGTACGAAAATAAAAATCAACTCAAGTAAAACGACAACGGCAAAGAAGCAAGTTTTAATATTTCCAAAAAAAAAAAAAGAGAGAGAGAAAATACATTTACGCTTTCACGGCAAAGTGACATAAGTCGAAATTGGTAATTTTTCGAGTTAAGTTACTTCTTTTTTTCTTCTTCTACTTTCCACGTTCTAAAAAGTTTCGTTTTGATTGTCCACTAACAACAACTTGTGCGTCGCGAGTGGTTGTGTTTGTTTTGGCAAAATGGCGTATTGCGAAAAATATCAAGCTACACAAGAACAAACAGGTGAGATTCTTGAGCCTTTTCGACATTTTTTATTTCATATTAATTTGATTTCTGTGTTGGACTACTAAGCGAGGGGTCTCAGGTTCGAATCCCGCAAAAACCCAAATTCCAACTTTGGGTTTTTTTCTCTGACAAACATCCGAGAGTATAAATGTCTTGAAAGAGCTTCTCAATTAGCCGTTTGGTATAGATCCCTTCCATTCGTTCCAAGTAAGAAAAACTGACACAAAACGAATGGTTGTGAGAAGATAGGCCTAGGGTCCCTTCGGACATGTTGCGTCTACTATTTATTTTTTTTAATGCGCCCCAGAACTGGGCGCCCTGTGCAATTGCACATATTGCACATATGGTTGATCCGGCCCTGTGTAATCTGACGCAAAACTTTAAAAATCGCCCCTGAAAATCATAGATTTTTTTTTTATACGCTTCATCAGCGCCCCGAGATGCCTGCAGATGTATGTTTGTTCTGCACTTAAATTGCTGCAAATTGTAGTCTTCTGGAAATATATCCCCAGGAAGCGAGTTCCAAAGTTTGCTTGTCCTATAACAGAAGGAGTTTTTGAAAGTTGATGTCCTCGCGGTTGTCAAGTGTACTGTATGGTCATGAGCATTAGCAGCCTGTCTTGTTGGGCGCCCAAAAGTTGCATTTCGAGGGATAATGTCTTTGAGTTCCTCAGAACATCTACCATGGAAGTACCTATAGAACAAGCATAGGTCAGCGACTTGTCTTCTGTGCAGCAACGGTTGTAGATTCGATGTGAGTGTAGGGTCTCCAATGAGTCGAACTGCTCGTCTCTGTATGATATCAAGCAGGTTAAGTGAATGTTTTGGGGCCGAGCTCCATATATGGGAACAATATTCCAAGCCTGGTTTAACCTGTGCTTTGTAGAGAAGGAGAAGTTGCTTGGGGCTAAAGTACCTCTTTGCTCTAAATAGGTAGCTCAACTTTGCGGACGCCGATTTTGCGATATAGGATATGTGGTTCTGCCATGTGATTCCTGAGTTGACTGTGACTCCTAGAAGGTGCATGGAGTCCTTGTGATGGATTGGATGGTCATCCATTTGGATCTGAGGAACTGTTGATGCATTTTTTCTGGAAAATGTTGTGAGCTGTGTCTTGTTTGCATTAAATACAACCAAGTTGTCCTTTCCCCACTTCAAGATTTTGTCCAGATCATCATTTAGAGAATTAATTTGTTCACATCTCTGACTGTGTGATGTAGCCGTATTCACAGGCCCACTGTTAGAGATGGAGGATATAAGAGTGCTGTCATCTGCAAAGCTGTAGATACTATTATTTGTCGATCCAAGCAAATCGTTGATGTGGAGAAGAAATAGAGTTGGAGAAAGAATAGATCCTTGGGGCACTCCTGCATTTATAGCAAACGAATTGGATGATACACCATCTACAACAACTTGGATCGATCTTCCCAGAAGAACATTTTGCATCCATCCGCAGAGTTGTTGTGGTAATCCGTAAGACGCTAACTTGCCTAATAGGGCTCTATGCCAGACTCGGTCAAATGCCTTTGATATGTCCAAGGCTACGGCTCTGGATTCGCCGTGTTGTTCAATTGATTGTGTCCATAAGTGCGTTACGTTGCTTAGCAGGTCACCAGTGGAACGACGGCTCCGAAATCCGTATTGCCTGTCGCTTATTAATCGATGGCCTTCTAGATATTTGATTATTTCGACATTTATTGCCTTTTCCATTACTTTAGAGAGCATTGAAAGTAACGCTATTGGACGATAGTTTTGTGGCAGGCATTTCTTCCCTTTCTTTGGAATAGGTTGAATGCGAGCGGTCTTCCAACAAGAAGGAAACGTCTTCTGGGAGTACGACATGCTAAACAGCTTACAGAGTACAGGTGCAAGTTCTGGTGCACAGTTCTTGAGTACTATAGCCGGGATTCCATCGGGTCCCGTTGCCTTATTGCAATCTAGTTCTGGTGGCTCTAGCTGTGCAGAATCTAGGGTGTAATTCTCTGCAAACATACTAGCGAAAAGATCTGCCTTTTCTTTAGGTGTTGTTGCTAGCGTGCCGTCTTCTTTTACTAGAGTTGGAAAAGAAGAGCAACTAAAGTTATTACTGATTGCCTTTGCCATGGACCAGAATGCGCGTGAGCCGCTAGGACATCCAATCACTTTGTTAGTCACTCTTTCGCTGTAAGTTGTCTTCGCCGATTCAATAATTAGGTTGCATCTATTTCGGCTTATGTCATTTTGCCGTGAAAGCGACTACAGGTTTCATTTCATTAGTGTTAAATATGACGTTATGATGAGTATGATGAGTTTGTTAAGGTTATGTTATATCTCAGGATAGTAAGTTCGCAATGTCAAAAACAAAACAAAATTTCGTAATTTCGAGCTTCCGTAAATTTAAAGTAGAGACTAAAAGTCGTTATTTGTACGGCGGCGCAACAAATTTTAACTATCCAAAGTGGGAAGGTGCATGTGTAGTCATTTTATACCTATCTTTATATATATTAGAACTTTAGATAATTTCAAATGTGGCCATTCCCTTCTTTGACGCACCCGATAACGCTTCTAAACATTGATTGATTTATTGTGGTGATTGCCGGGCTGTCCGCCGTTTGAAAAGATATCGCAATAATCCATTTTCCAAGTCGAATTGACATGCTCGGACAGTATTATATTTGCTTTCAATATGCCTGCGAAGATATGTGTTTCGATATCCAAGAATATTTATGATACCTAGATAGGTTCTGGGCCGCCACTCATATGACAGCCCAACGCGTCATAGATAAGGTGGCACTACACAAACTTTGGTCAGATATTTCCCATAAACGATCCACACATAAATTCAATTTGGATTGGAATTTGAATTTGAATTCGTTGCGAAGGAGAACAATATGATAAGGAGTATAAATCAGAACACATTGACCTTTCGCTACAGTCTATCAAAAGGAAGTCTGCATTTTTTTTATATCTTTCGATTACCTACCGCTAACGCGTCAGACGCACTGTTTTTCTGAAAGTAATTAACCTCATTTGTTGACATGATATGATTTGGAATTCCAGCCACATGGCCTGCGCTGCATCTATACACGCGGGCTGTATGGAGTTTCACGTCGTTTTTTTTTTTTTTTTTTCGCCGCTGGAAACAACATTAAACGACTTTTCTAGCGCTGTACACATTTTCATAGAAGCAATAAAGAAAGGAAAAAACAAAAAAATCACCCAAAAAACAACAAAAATCTAAACGAGAAAAACGTGAACTGTCGAACACAAAACAAACAAAACAAATGTACTCCACAGGAGCTAATGCGACGGTTCATATAGCATATGCCACTGCCACACCGCACGCTGCAGCGCGCTGGAGCCCAAGTCACCCTGAATGTGTGTGTGGATCTGAGACAGTCTCCATTCTCAAGTGCGTAGATATACATTTGCTCTGCGAGTCTGCTTTGTTTCAATGCAGCAAAAGTTGGAGGAGGATACTCCCGTATATAACTTGTAACCATCTGCATCAACATTCCCCTTTAGATCCATTATCAAACCCAAAGACAGAGCCAGCACCCACAGAGAGCGTACACAGCCAGGGATTCCGGACGATGGACTACCGCTGGCGTGCAATTATTTTTTTGTTTTTCTGTTTTGGGCGTTGGCGGCATGGTACTATTATACTAGGCAACTATCCCGATCCCGAGAGGTGAATGAATGTGAAATTCCGGTGCCAAAGATTATTTAACATGACAAGTTAACAGCTTTTATGGTCTCCGCTGAAGGCATACGCAGTGTTAACAGATTTACAGCGTCAATTATATGTTCTGTGTGGTGTATATCTGGGAATATGATGTTTGTCTTAGGTATGGAACTGTCTATTTTCAGCAGACGCGTTTTGTTGTGTCTGCCTGGTGTATAGCTGTAAAGGGTGTGTACATTGGGGTGGTGCAAGGTGTCGGTCGTCATAGGGATACATTTATTTTTGTTCAAAATGTTGATTGGATTCGATGTGTTTTTATTTTATGGAGAGACTTCAACATCGGAAATGGGAAATCGTTGGGGAATCTCAACACTTTGGTAAATTTATTAATTGCGGGGCCATTAGATGAGATTTAAAAAGATGACGATAATCATTTAGGATTCGGTTTTATTGGAGGTTTGGTGGAGACAGAATGTCTGCAGCCGACGAAGCTAATGGGCTTTTAATTTGCTATTTGATTAGATAAATGGGGGGGTGTTTATTTCGACAGGCATTTTTTTTTTTTTTTTTGTAGAGAGGTAGATATGTAGATCGGATATGCTGCTCAAATTGGGTAGAGTTTACATCTGTCTCGTAGTCAATTGATGATGACACCCACAAATGTGTGGCTACGCGATACGTGTGTCCGGGGGTTGAACTCGAGACCACTTGTTCTACCCGGCCAACCCTACACAGTTTGTACCGCATTTTATTCACTCGTCTTCCTATTGATTAGCGATGTCTCTCACCGAGAGAAAGTATGTGTGCGCCTTCTGAAAAATGCAAGATTTGTTTTTTGTTTTTTTTTTTTTTCAATGGAGATCAACGTTTTGAAGCAATCTTCTTGATATGTCGTACCATTGTATCTTACCATGCTTATTTTATGTTAAATACTTTTCGTAAAAAAGCCGCACCCAAAAGCCTTTAACAGCGCCCCGCAATGCTTGCAGATAGATTCCACTTCTGCAGTTAATTTATGTTTTGTTGTTTTCCTATACGAATAGGTATGTGTCCAGTAAGCGGGTTCCAAAGTTTTCATTCCACGCTCGGAATGCGCACTGTCTGAACTTGCGTTTTTTATGCTGGTCAGGCACGGGCTCTAGCTGTGCCTTAAACATGAAAGAAGCTTTTTTCGGACAGAAGTACCTCTGTTATAGACAGTTATGCATGCTCTCGGCTTTTAAGGCTGATAACTCTTGCTTTCAACACAAGTGGTATAGGTGTCTACGGTGACCATCAATTCATTATAATAATGAACAGTTCTGTATTTGAAGAAGATGATCACTATGACTTATTTTATATACAACCAAAATGTGAATTTAAAAAACCAAAACACCCGACTGACTGTTAAAAAGATCTCACTGACATTTTTGTTGATTTTGTTTTTTTTTTTTTTTTTTTTATTTACATTTTTGTATTTATTTGTTTAGCCTATGACACTCCGGGAAAGAATACCAATTTTATGACACCTCACTCTTCCAAATTGGTCAAGCCGTTTGGGCTACAGGGCGTCACGTAGAAACGTACATAAGATACGCGCGAAACACATAACCCTCCCTGTGTCCATACGGGTAAAAACACTTAAACGTGTTTTACTTAAGAAGTTCTTTATTATTTGTTCTGTATTTCATTTAATTTTTTTAAAAACAATAACACAAACATTAAGAAAACCAAAATTCAATGAACAAATGATAATGCTTAAGTATCATAACTTGTTGAACGAGCAAACAAGTAATCTAGTACTGGAAAATGTTTCTATTTGAGTTTTTTTTTTTAATCTTTTTGTGTAAAGTACCAATTTATTAAATAAAAAATAAAAATAGAATTGAATTATTGAAAATTGTGCTGAAATTTAAGCGACGTATACATACGGTGACCATATTCGCCGAAAAAAAAAATAAAGGACAACAATTCCAATATTTTTGTAGTTATTATGTATTTGTTAAAAAAAAAAAAACGTTAATGTCGTTTTCAATTTTGGCTTTACAGATGTAGAGCTAAGATTTCAGATTTCTGCTGCCAAATCGGAACATCATAGTACATTTACACCGCACCTAAATTCAACATTTCGGGAAAAAAATTCCGAAATCAAATTTTTCGTTCACACTAAAACTTCAACATTTCAAATGACAGCTACTTTAAGAATTTATTATTGATAATTTTTCTGTTTAAAAATCAGAAATTGTTGAACCTAATGAATTTTTTTCAACTACATTATGGTTATGAATTTAAATGCTAGTTCAGGCATATTAAATACTAGCTGACCCGTGCTCGCCTTGCTTCGCCAGAGTTCCACTTCTCAAATTTAAAACAAAATAATTAGCGCTATACAAAAAGTAGCTTACCCGAAAAAAGAGAAGAAAAACTGCCAGTAAAACAATCCAAACAAATACTTTGGTAGGCTAACTTCTATTATTCCCTCTCAATCTCATTTACATTCCACTTGTAAGTTGTTACTTGTTACATTTTATTCCCCATCTCAATCCCATAACAACTCGCTCACTTACTACTCAAACACAAACATCCTCAAGTTCAAATTAAAAAAAGAGAAAAAAAAAAACATGAAGCAAAAAAAACTGCAAATGCACAAACAGGTTTTAGCATGGACGTGAATCAGTATCACTAATAAGATCAGAATCACTATAGCGCATTTTAAAAATCACAATCACAATTAACAACTGAGTGTGACTCCCTCAATCTCAATTACATAGCTATCTCCCTCAATCCCATGCACCACATTCGCTCTACTACTCATTGTCATTATTCACTAATAATTTAAGAACGTGAGCAAAAAAAAAAAAAAAAACAACACAAAACCCAAAAGTTGCATAAAAAAAGAGAAGCACACGGCAGAAAATGTATAGAGAGAGAGTTTTGCCGCACACACACACAAAATTTCCTCCACTCAACGCTGGAAAAATCCAACGATCTAGCTTCAATCGAACATTTTGATTTTTTCAATTGTATTAAATTTATAGTTTATTGCTTATTGTTCGACTTCAGGATAACGTACAAAGATGATTTATATCTTAAAATCTTTGTACATTATTGAACTTTGTATTAAAAAAAATCCCATTTCATTTGGATGAGTGATTCCGAAGCTAGGAGCTAGAAGGCATCCGAGAATTACAACTTTTCTTAGATATCAGCTTAGATTTCCACTTCCGGACAGCGAATAATGGTAAAACATATCCTATGTTCAAATCTGAACAATTTCCTATGCAACTGTGTAAACCGAAATCAAATTCGTGCAGTACTTTTTGAATCTATTCTCGTCTCACAGATTACAGCCGGAAAAAAAGCTACAGTTTTATTATAGTAAGGATATTGCTGACTCAATATAGAAGAACCACTTTCTTCTTCTTTGTTGTAATAACTGTTTCGTCCCATATTTATAATTTGAATAACTTGAAATGATTGATTTGTTTGTTGACAGCTGTTTTTTTTGTTAGTCAGCGGGCTTAAAATGTATTAATGTCGTTTTCGATTTGGCAAAAAGATTAATTTGTTTGAGAAAAAATCCTTTTTTTTTTTTTTTGTGATCGGGATTGCTTTTTATGTTTGATTTCACAAAAACATTAACATTATTGTTTATGTTTACATAAAACAAAATGTATATGCTGTCTTTCTTATTGAATAAGAGTGTGGAAGTCAGGTAGTAAATAATTTTAAAATGTTTTTAAAAGCCAGCCTAACTTTTCGTATTTCTGAGAAGGGTCTTAAAAACATCTTCATTTTCATTACGAAAAACTCTAAATTCTAAGTAAGCTTTTCTTTTTTTATTTTCTTTAAACGTTTACAATTTACAAACGTGTACCTGTACATATCCGCTAAATCAAAACGAATAAGAACAAAAGCGCATTTTTAGTTAATGAAGTTGGGTGCTGTTGCTGTTCGTCATTTGGTGCTTCCGATTCTATTTTCATATGTTTTTAAGGTGCAAATCACAGATGGCGCTTTTGCCAAGGTTTACAGAATCTAGGTTTTTGTTTACTAATACCTAGTGCTCAAGAAGATCAGCTGGAAGATCCATTGCAAAATTCCATTATTTTCTGTGCACAAAGACCCATGTCTGTCCCGAGAGTATATTAACGCCATCAAATGTTAAGCAACCCATAAAATTGTTCCTGCGATGGGCAGTATGCTATAATTCGGAGATCGTCTTCTTTGTCAATGTTATAAATACCTAGGGGAGAGGTGGCTAGTTTAGGACGGGGCCAGTTTAGGACAACTTAAGAAAACGTACTACAAAAAAAAACTTTTTAATGCTTTAATAACATTTTACAGTGGCAACTCCACTTCAAACAAACATCTGATGGATATTGAAACGATACCAACTTTAAAAAATAAAATAAAAAGAAAAGTGTGTTTCCAGACGACGGTTGTAATTTTTTTTATTCCTAGACGTAAGCATATTCTAACATTATGCTCAATTTACAAATTAAAAGTGTTCAATTATAATGTTTATATGTTTAGCGATGTTATTCAACCAAAATATTAACAATTTACATTGTTTTTAAAAAAATATGAAGTTTTAAGTTTTTTATCCCTCTCGGGGCACTTTTGGACAATGCGCGAGGGGAACTTTTGGGCATGTCCTAATCTGCCCCCTTTTATCGCTTTGAACAATCTATTTCAGTGTGATTGTTTTTGGTTTTATTTGTTTAGGTTTATCTCTGCACTAATGGTAAGAAATTACAAGAAAAAGAAGGAAACCTCTCCTAATGAGCGTTTTTTTAGACATCTCCAAAACTGCCCCATGGTTGTCCTAAGGTGCCCACCCCAGAGGGGCAGAATGGGACACTTTAAAGAGATTTTTAAAATAAATAAAAAATATATAAATCATAACTATACATATAAGTTTGGATATAAGAGTCAAAGATAAAACAACATGTAATAATAATTTTCAAGATCCGAAGGGATACTCCGCTTTTTAATGGATCTAGAGCGATTTTTGTAAAAAGTGTCCTAAGGTGACCACCTCTCCCCTACAATATTTTTATAAAATCTTTTATTTTTTCAGATCATTTTATACCTTTGTATAAGTTTCGCAAGTAAATGTTTAATATCTTTTCAATATACCTACTTTATAAGCTTTTTTCTTAAACTTTCGTTGAGTTTTCTCTATTGCTGCGAAAAGGTTTCCACATAATTTTCAATTAGTTTTCGTATTGTTTCAATAAACTTTGGCACCAAAAATTGATAACGTTTTTTTTTTTTTGTAGAGCGGTCAAACACAAACATATTTTTAATTTTTTTTTTTACTAAGGGAGGGGGTCTATCTCGCTTCGTTTGAGCGGGACAGGTAATTTAAAACAAACAAAAAATTGTTTTCTCAAAAACTATAATACATAAGTCAATCTGTCTTTCAGTGTTCAATTAAGAATTACCTAGGGGCAATAAATACTAGAAACAAATTCAATGGTCACGATGTTGAAAAAAAGACAGCATGCAACATTTGTTATAATTTTTTGTTCCCTTAAATTTAAAGTTTGAAAGAATTTTTTTCAAAAAACTACTAACAGTTATTAATTGGTTTTGAAAATCAACAGGTTCGTGGATTTTCAAAATGGCAAAGTACTTTATCGTAAGTTTTGCCGATGTTTGCATTTTAAGTATTTATTTTTCTTAAACTACCCCTCCAGCCCAAACGCAGCGAGATAGACCCCACTACTCCGATAGTAAGAAATGATTGTATTTCATTCCTCTATAAAGAAACCGTTATTAATCTTATGCGTCAAAGTTATCGGTCTCCCCACGCAACTTTTTCAGTCATGTGTTATTTTTTAAATAAAAATTAATTTTTGTCCCAAAAGTAATTTTTTCTTTTTCTTTTGGCCTTATTTCATTATGAAATTAGGCCAAAAAACTGAAATCGCTCCCCAAATTTAAACAGTTTTTGTTGTTGTTATTTTGTATGCGAATTTTTGCGGTCTTTTTTCCTGCGGCTTTATTTTGCGGAACCAAAGAATCAGACATGGGCCGCAGAGAAAACAGAAGTCAACGCAGCTAGCCTTAAATCACATTACAAAACTATATTTCTAATAGTACATACTAAAAGTTTGAAACTCCAAAAGCCATCCAGTCCAGACCTAGGTATATTAAAAGGCATTGCCCTATATTTTTTAAACTCGTTTAATCAAATCTGGAGATGGAAATTGTAACGAAGGAAAAATTAAGGATATGCGTCGATATAGAACCGAACAGATCGATAACGATTCAGGCAGAAAAGAAGCTGTTTTTTTTTTTTTTTTTCTTAAAAATCAACTTAAAAAATGTTTCCCCTTTTCCCGCGAAAGAACCTGTTAAACTCCTCTTTTTTTTTAATTAAACAAAACTGCTTTCTGAATAAAATGATTGGCAACCATTTGCAGTACCTTAGTGGAAAATGGAACAGTGGTTGAAAAATCTTCGAAGTCGTTCATAAGTCTACCAATTAGCATTCCGCCCGACTAGACCTTTCCTTAATCAATCTCAGTCTCAGCATAGAATTATGTACATCTCGCAGGGAAATAGTGACAAACAAATTCCATTGTTGTTCTTCCATTTCAAAGTTAATTATAAGAGCAAACTAATTCAATATCTTAAGTGCCATCTATTTATCGGCGGCACGAAAACTTAATACTAAATAAATGTTTTCCCAACATAAATGTTTCCAAGTACATAGTTTCCTTCTCTGTTTTAGCATTTCACCTACTCCTCGGTCTCTGTCTCTCTCTCACTGAGTTCACCCTCATCGGGCTATTGAATTACATTTTTCTGTGCCGATGCTGACACAATTGATCATTATAAACGCACGCTTTGTATTAATTAAAATGTCATTCCATTCATCCCAGTGTGCTGCTATTGTCTACGACAAATAGTATTCCATCATCGTCCAGCAGCAGCTGTCAAACCGTACCAGACCCACCATCCCGGGACACAGTTTGTTACTTACAATATAATAAAGGAGGGTGGTGGCGAATGGAAATGAAAGCGAGACTCTTCGCGGAGTATGAGAGCACGGCGTGGAAAATGTCACCGAAATTGAGTGTTTTTAGGACCACAGATGGCTGTATTCACGCGGATACGGATTACTACAACCGTAGTCCTGACTATGCCACCACCACACACTTAAAGACATCCATATAGCCAGTGGGAAATCACATTTCAATCAATGCAATCAGTCCGGATGCATCCTTAATATTTAATTTATCCCTAACACGACGCTGGTGACAAGAGTTTGCTATTTGTCTGATTGTCATTGTGTCAACTGCTGTCACTTCTGCATTGTGAAGCACATGTGTGTGTCGTGCACCCATGGGGTCATCATCATCATCATCACATGGGTGCCAGAGCCAGTGCCACTGCATAGCAATGCAGTAGATTCTGGTGGAAAAACGCATACACAAATTAAATTTCATCCCTCACTCAGGCAGGGTGTACATGAATTTTGTATGTGTACGTACATTTCCTAATTATCCTGTTTACTGTGTGCATTTGAATGAATAGAACTTCCCCCATTAATGGGAAATTCAACAGCGACAACTTAGCAGCAAGTTTATTGCTTTCCCCTTTGTGGCTGTGTGAGTCTGAGGCCCGGGCATATCCTTGCCTTAATTATGTCGTAAATTATAAATATCGCCCGTTTGGTTAATTTTTATTGCCGTAAAGTTATTAAGGCTGTCAGACGTTGTCGACTTCGTCGCCGCCTTTATGTGACAAACTACATCGCGTTTGGGGGCGCGTTCTTTTTGATATAAATGGCCTGTTCATTTTATGGATGTCTTCTTGTTCCACAGGTAGTTTAAGTTTTGAGTGCAGGATTTCCTTCAAATCCTAATTCATATCCCGCTTGTATGAAGGCGTCATTCAAATCGGATTGATTTTCAATTATGTACACAGCGAAGTGTACGAGGCGTCACAACGCGAACGTGCGTGTTTGCTTCGTAATAGAATGAAGCTGAGATTGTGTTGACAGTGCCACACCTTAAGACACTATTCTCGCGCACTAATGATCGCAATCACATCCGCACATCGCACAGTCGAATCGAATACTCGCGCCTACGATTGACATTATCGACGAAGTGTTCTCACGTACGACACATCGAGAGGTGTGTGCAGTGTGCACCTTGTGACATATCACTAAACAGTAAGCCTACTGGTTTCACATTTTTAATTTGTCAATCGAATTGGCGCCTCATAAATCGATCGATGGGGCGACAATGTCTATATGGCAGTTGTTCACATATTGTCATTGGCATTGAAATTGGAAATCTATATGTAAGTGGGCAAAACGTGCTAGCGGGTAAGTAAAACTGAATTTATTTTCAAAACTCTCTATGGCGTGACTTTGAAGAAATAGATGGTTGCCATAGGTGTGACACGATCCAACCAAATGTTGGTTGCGTTATACCACATTACAGGCGCACAACGGAAGACGTATACGGTTTGAACACTCGATCCCTCTTCAATGCAAAAAAGCGTGGTTTGGCCCCTTTTTGAGCATCAGGACCCTTGGCCCCATCTTTTTGAAAAATGACCAAATGGACTCTTTTTAACTTCAAGTAAGATTTTATTCTTTATTGAACGAAAAAGACTGCAAAAGGAGTGTTTCGTAATGAAAAACTTTGTTTTTTGTTCAAAATAAGTGTCTTTGTTGCTCTATTTTTTTTTTTTTTGTTTGATGTGTAAACATCTAAGCGCGCGTTGTTGGAATCTGGTGGAGTAATTCCACACATTTAAATTGCGGGGACGGAAAAGCGTCACTGTGTTTTATCATTGCATATATTTTATCATTGCATACGTTTTTATCATTGCATACATTTATGAGCTGGGGCATATTAATTTCAGCTTTTTGTTGATGTGAAGTAAAGCATGTTTTTGTAATTTCATTATATATCAAGAATACGGTTATAACAATTCCCTCTTTTCTCAATGACGTGTATCAAGCCGCACACATACCGCACGCACGGTGTTTACACATATTTCGGGACTGTTGGATACAGTCGCACCAATTTTTTTAGTATTCTATTTGGAGGCACGGTTGCCACTTGAAAATAAATTTTGTGTCCAAAATTGGAAATAAAAATGACCAACTGTACCTAAAAATGACCAATTTTTTTTTTATTACATACCTATTAATAATAAACAACAAAAAAACAGGTACAAATAAATACACAAAGTACCATATTATTTCATTGGGCTGCTTAGATATATCTATTGACCAGATTTCTTAATGTAAACGAAAAGTCGATGTGATTTGGGAAAGATTTTATTAAAAGAATTTTCCAATCTTCCCAAGATAAATCGTAATCTGGTAAATTTGAATACCATACCTTAGCCAACCCAACAAGACGGTTTTTCATGTGGTATATGGTAGATTTATCATCCCAGCAGTTAATAGATGAAAGCTGATCAATTTTTGTAACCCACTTTTTGCGGATACATTTGGGAGTCTATTAGTTTCTCAAGCTTACCAATTCGTTCAGATACTTCATCGGTGACGGTAGGTCTTGATGTCGAACGTTGCTCCGCTAAATTTTCGAAGCAATTAGTTCAAAGCATTTTTAAGAAAACCGACTTTTTCCCAAAATTCGCATGTGTCAATTTTATCGTTAAGATTATAATCATTTGAAAATCTTAGCATTCTCCACTCCGTCACTACATCTTCCTGATTACCCTGAACAAAGTTAGGAAAACTATTAATTAAAGGTGAAATTTCGGAATCCAACAAAACACCTTTTGGAGTTATCTCTTCTCTTCTCTTCTCTCTATATATAAAAGAGAGTTGCAAAAGCGTTGTGACTTTATAACTCACGAACGGTCAAACCGAATTCGATCAAATTTTTGGGGTTTGTTTGCATGGCCGTGTAATTGGTTTATCTAAAGTTTGAACAAAATTAGTCAACGCGTTCATGAGTTATGTCAACATCTGATTTTGTCCATATAAAAAGAAAGAGAGGCGCCTATGAGCGTGTGTTGTATGTTTACTGTGTGCTGATGTCATACATGCGCATTGATGCATACAGCTGTCAGTGATTTATTATGTTACGGTTTTTTTTTTTTTTTTTTTCATCGAACTCGTGAAGATATATATTTAAGTCCTTCATGCTTCCTCATTCAGTGCTGTATTGGTAATTTTTTTAGTCGTCAACATAGTTTCAGTGATTCCGGTGAGATTATCGAAAACAACTTCGAGCACCTGCGTAGGGATTCGTGCACCATAGCTCATACGACGCATTGCAATCCACTCATGCTCTGCAATGAAGAGGATGGATATCACTTACAAAAAAAGTAATGATCAATCCATCGATAGGTTAGTAACCGTGTAGTTTAAATGTTTTTGAAGTTTCAGTGTGTGTCATTTAATCAACCATCAATTAAAATGCAACTGTAATCGATCGCAAAGGTTAGATGCTCGAAAATATTCAAATCAAAAAATCTGTTTTGGGCGCGACGAAGTTTGTCAGTTCCGCTAGTTATGGATAAGTTTCTCAAATCATTATTAGTGAGATCAAATCTAAGTAGCAGTTGTTTCGTATTTCTGCCAATAAATTGTCAAATGAAGGAATTGAATTCATTCAGTGATCGTACATGCACACATTAATGCAGCATTTACATCAGACAAAAAAAGAAGCGCATTGCATAAAAATTAAAGTCGAGTTTCTTTTTTCATTTCGTAAAAAATGACCAAATGGAATAAGAAGTGACCATGTGACCAAGATAGAAAAAAATGACCAAATTTGGTCACAAATGACCAATGTGGCAACCGTGTTTGGAGGCACTTTTTTCGGCACGAACCCCATTTTTACCCGACTGGACACAGGAAGGGTTATGTGTTTCGCGCGTTTCCTATGCACGTTCCTATGTGACACCCTGTAACCCAAACGGCTTGACCGATTTTGAAGAGTGAGGTGTCATTAAATTGGCATTCTTTCCCGGATTGTCATATGCTAAACAAATAAATATAAAAATACAAATTAAAAAAAAAAAAAAAAAACAGAACAAAATAAAAAAGTTAATTTAAAAAACCAAAAACCCGCCTGACTGTAAAAAAAAAAGATTAAAACAAGATACTTTCAAGTATAACTAATTGGCAGTCGGAGGCTGTGCATATTTCTGTCAGATTGTGAAGGTAGTCTACGATTGTCAATTAGCTGTACTTGAAAGTGCCTTATTTTAATCTTTTTTACAGTGAGTCGGGTTTTTTTTTTTGTATTTTAAATTAACTTTTTTGTAATCCCCATTTTAAAAAAATTCAGCGGCAACGCTGGCTAGAAGTATCACTGAAACAATTACTTACTTACTTAGGTGGCGCTACAGTCCGGGGTGGACCTGGGCCTCAACCAATACGCCTCTCCAGTTAGCGCGATCTTTGGCTAACTGCCTCCAGTTGCGCACTCCAAGTTGGTTGAGGTCCCCTTCCACTTGCGCGCGCCACCTAAGGCGAGGTCTTCCTCTACTGCGTTGTCCCTCCGGGTTAGAATCGAAGACTCTTCGGGCCGGAGCGTTGGTGTCCATTCGCTCTACATGTCCCAGCCATCTTAGACGACTGATGCGTACTTTTCTGACTAGGTCGATGTCGCTGTACAGCTCGTAGAGTTCGCTGTTAAATCTTCTCCTCCAAAACCCGTCAACGCAAACGGGACCAAAAATCACTCGAAGAATTTTGCGTTCGAAACGACCAAGGAGATCTTCATCCGCCTTTGATAGCGTCCATGCTTCTGCACCATAAAGCAGGACTGGGATGATGAGGGTCTTATACAGAGTTTCCTTAGTATTTCTCGACAAGGCCTTACTTATCAGTTGCCGTCTTAGGCCAAAGAAACAGCGGTTGGCAAGTGTGATTCTTCGTTTGATTTCTGATGTGATGTCGTTATCAGAGTTATCAGAAACAATTATGCTAAAATAAACTTAAGGTGTGCACTTATTCAAGTTTCTCACCAACTAAATTTGCCTTAGCTCTTGACAATTGCCAAGTTGTGTTGTCACTTTAAATCTTTCTGACATCTTTGTATCGTAGTGTGCGTCAATTTTAACGCAGATCCATCTCTAGATTTTTCAAAATTCATTCGATGTATGATGATCTTTTATGAACACTTTCCTCAAGGTGTCTGTCTGAAGTGATTGCTTCTTACTTTAATTGCAGGCCTTTCCTCGACTCTTGTGGTTAAATAAACCGACTAGCCTCATATTTTCTTTCCACTGAAAAAGGATAGGCACTTGGGAAAATACTCAGTTATATACCTGCTGCATATAAGAATACGTAAAGCACCCATCTTAAATATTGAAAAAACTACACCTTGAATCTGTGCTTCGAAAAAGGAATTACTTCGGAAGTACATCGTACCTACGTAAGGGGAAGTAGTTCAGAAGTACTTTGTTCCTATGAAAAAGAAGTACCTACTAAAGAAGTACATCGTACGTAAAGGGAAGTACTTTGGAAGTACTTTGCTCCTACATAAAAGGAAGTAATAAAGCAGTACTAAGGATGTACTTTGTTTGACTGGTGACAACCTACAAACTATAATAAAAAAATAACAAATTAACATTAACATTCTTAATTCAATTATTATTGTTTACTTTCTTATTTTTCTAAATGACCGATCGAATTAGCACGCACAGCCAACAATGATTTGATTTCTTTCAAACCTTGCAGTTGCTATTAGAAATCGTCATTCTTATTCTTTTGGATATTTGGGCATAAATCGAACATGGATAACAAAAACAAGACAACTGCCAAAAACAAAAGTTTGCTAGTATCTACTACTCTCTATTAAAAGTCAATCGACACAAAGTGCCAGCAATGTTCGTTTACATTTGAGAAAGACATTGATGCACATTTGCATGTACAAAATATAGCTACACCTGAAGTACATAAATATCTGCAAACATTGCGACCCCGTGATACAAGCCTTCTTTAAGGTTAAGTGATGAGTCTCTGTGTCAAGGGTTTTCCCTTGAGAAGAAGAAAACCGCTCTGAAGGATAAATTCATCGTCAAAGAAGCTTCTCCTTCCCTTCGCATTGCTCCTTTTTTCACTTGCTTTCCTTTTGAATGATGTACGACTTTCTCCTCCATCAGAATCGAGAAAGAAAAGAAGCGAGAAAAAAAGTGTGAGACGGTGCAAATCTATTTTCCAAAGGTAAAAACAAAAGTTAAACTCCTTTTATGCAGTTTATTCAATTCCTCCCGTCATCCCTTATCGTTTCGTTTGAGATGATGCAAACAAACAGAACAAAAATACCACTGGAATATTATTTTATCGCTCGCGATCATAAATTTCATTTTAAATTTAAATACAAAAGGATATAAAAAAAATGGAAATTAAGGGAAAATCCTTTTTCTCTCGCTTTGCAAGCTTTTCCTTTCTTTTCATCATTGACATGGGGAGATACTTTCGTATATACACTTTGACGTGGGGTTTTTCTTTTTTTCTTACCAGACAAACGCAATGGTGGGAGTGGGAATTCCTTTTGGGAGGATTATTATTATTATTTTTTTTTTTTTTTTGTAATTTCTCTTTTGGCGGTGGTTTTGTCGGGATTTTTTTCTTAGGGAACGCGTAATAGTGCTACAGTGCAATTCGTTGTTGCGTCTTACTTTTGATATCACCAAAGGATCAAAGTGGAGTTTTAGCTTGATGTTATTTTTTTTTTTTTTTTTTTTTTGTCAAAGGACTTTAACCTCTCGCACTCTGTGTGTGTTTGAACTGCATTTGACCTTTTTTCAAATGCACTAATTAAGTTTCGCTCTACGAATATATATTCCGAATGACATTTTTATAAGTAATTACAGAGAAACTTGATTTTTCATTAAGGACTTTTTGTCAGAGGAGTTTGATGGCGCCAAAGTGATGAACAAAAGCTCAAACCGAATTTGTAAAGTTCTCAGTTGTGAATGACATCTGTTTAATTAAAGCATTTCGTTTGATGTTAGGGAATCCTTGTAGTAAGCGCTTTGCCTAAGACAAAGTGTAGTTTAATGATTATGTACATCCAACCCGCTGGGGGTAGTGCTTTTTAAAACTTTTGAGGAGATGAAGCTTTGATATTATTTTCGTAAAGATTTCTTTGGTAGGAATTGCATTCTCTATTGACATCAAGGAACTGATCCTTTTACTAGTTCGTTTTGATATGTGGGAAAGGCATTTTTTGTGTTGAGATCCAATTCAAAAATGTTCCTTTTTTTATTCGTACAGTGGGTTGCGAAATCATGCTCATATTTTTTAATTAGATCTCATCGTAATAATTAAGAGTGTTCCTTCCTTAGATGGATAGATTATGAAGCGGAAGAGCCTTCAAGGAGTTCTGGCACTGCGGCTTCTTTAAAGGAGCCTTTGAAAAAATCAATTTTACAATAGCTGTCATTTCTATGGGAGATGGTTGAGATTTAAATTTAATACCAGCTAAAAACGATAAAGTGGGTCTAATGTCAACTATAATTAGCAAAATACTTATGCGGACATTGTGACGTACTAAAATAGTTTTAAAGTGGGTTTAATGCGACTATTTTGTGCCATTGTTTTTAATAAATTAAACGAAATACAGAACCAATAATAAACAACTTCTAGAGTACAGAATATTAATATGTTTTTGCATAAATAATTGTTCAACATGAACATGGTTCTCAAATGCAGAAATGTTCATTATTATAATGTCAACGTAACTTTGTTACACACATCGAATACTTTTTTTTAACAATATGTCTGCTATTGAAAAATAATGACAGCAGCAGGTCTAAATGTGACTAAGAATATCTTTCGCACAACCTTTCTTGTCTGTGAGATTTTCCTTTTTGATGGATGATTTCGCACTCAACAAAAATTTTTAGAATTTAGGCTTAGTAAAACTGAATTGTTGTTTGGACCGCATTACCCGTAAATGGTTGTTATCATTTCCAAGATCCGCCTCTATAAACCCTCTGAAAATCAAACAACTATACAATCAAGAGGTTAAAAACAAAATAAAGAAGGTCCGTATGTGTCTCTAAGTTTCTCACAACAATCTTTGTTTATTTGTTTATTTGTTTATTTGTCAACAAAGTACTAGGCCTTTTTTAGACATGAAAAAATATAATATAATAAAATGAGAGACAAAAATCAAGAAAAAAATTAAGTAAATAAATATAATTTAGAAAAAAAAAACAAGTACAAAACTAATAACGAACTGAGCAATACAATTATAACTGGAAATAATTAAACAAGATGAATTTTATTAATGGTATTGTCATATTAATGTCAATTAAAGACGCACATTCATTATACAATAACATTAAACCATTTAAAGAGGAGGATCTTCCTCAATTCGTACGAGAACGAGGAATATAAAAGAATCTGTTATTACGCAAATTAAGTGATGGAACATTAAGACCCACAAGACTTAAAATATCAGGACAGTGAATCTCCCCAATAAGTATTCTGGTGAAGAAAAACAACTCTTGATACCTTTCTCCTAACCTCAAGATTACCAATAAGTTGTAATCGGGCTGAGTAAGGGGGTAAGTTATTAAAATCCGACCAAGGTAGACGTCTGAGGGCAAACCTGAGGATTTCTTCAGGATTTTGAATTGCTTCGATTCTTACTATATGAGTATTGTAGTATGGACACCAAACAATAGACGTATATTCCAGCAGCGATCGAACAAACGACAAATATAAAGTTTTCAGCGCATAGGGTTCGGTGAACACCCTAGCACAACGTTTAAGCATTCCCCATGCTCTATTGGCTTTATTTGTGAACATACATTAAGGGACAAGTAGTTTTTATTGCACCACAAAACGAAGTCTTGGAGATGTGCATTCAATCTATGAAAACTATTCGGATCATTGCATGAAGAATATATTTTAAAGTCATCGGCAAACATCAGGATATTGCAATGTGGAACAAATTTGACAACATCATTAACGAATAAAATAAATAAGAGTGGGCCTATATGACTTCCTTGTGGTACACCAGATGTTACAATGATTTCTTTGGATAAGTGTCCTCGAAACTTTACAAACTGGTATCTGTTACTTAGATAGGATGATAGCCATCTAAGAAAAACTGTAGGAAACCCTAAACGTTCAATTTTGTAAAAAAGAAGTTTGTGATCAACTCGATCAAACGCTTTACTGAAATCAGTGTAAATGGCATCAATTAGATATCTCACTAATAACAAAATTTGTAAAAAGAAGAAGATTTGTAGCAGTGGATCTGTTTTTTACAAAGCCATGTTGGTTATTGCAAATTAAATTTTTACAGAAAAAATTTAACTCATCAGTCACCAACTCATTAAACAGTTTAGGAATGGACGATTGTTTACAGATCCCTCTGTAATTTTCAATATTATTTTTCCCACCGGATTTAAATATTGGTACTATAAAAGAATTTTTCCATAGGGAAGGAAAGATACCTGTCTTCAATGATACATTGAATATGTGGCAAAGTATGGAATGTAAAGGAAGGGCACACATTTTTAAAAAGCCTGCTGGAATACCATCGGGTCCAGGATTAAAATTAGGGGCCAAATTTCTAAGTTTACTCAGTATCGTATCTTCGGGAAAAGCGATGTTACTAAAAATAGAGGAATGTGATGCACCTAAATAAGAAAAAAAGTGTTCATCTAAAACAGAACTAGGATTAGAATATACAGATTGAAAAAATTCTGCAAAATTATTGCAGATAACGCGGGGATCATCTCATGACCGATCATCATAGGAGAATGAAGCCGGAAAGCCATCACTATTCTGTTGTAAATTAACAAAATTCCAAAAAAAATTTGGCTATAATTTGATTTTTGATTCGACATCATTGATATAAGCCGAGTAGGCATGGTATATAGAAGATTTAAACTCGGTTCTGAGATGACGATATAAAGTATAGTCATCATTCGAAATACTCGACCGCCACTTCCTATAGGCTCTATTTATCCCTTAGTATATAATTTGTTGTTATTTTTTATAGGAAATCGAACCCAGAACACCTCGCTTACTAGTCCCAGCACACCAATCACTCAACCACTAGTTGCATAAATATTATGCTTCCGCTTTACTCAACTAATAGAAAACTAATCAAAACAATGACCATCACTTCGACTCCATTAAGAAAAATCTCAACCGATAATGATTTTCATTTTTTTTTTTTTTCCAAAGAGCCAGACCACGACTAATTCAAACGAAAAAATAAAAGTTTCAGAAATACCAAACACAACACAAAATTATTCTCGTCATCTTGATTGCATAAATTCAATTTCCCCTCGACGCCATGAATAAGTTATAAGTAAACTTACCATAGAAATGAACAGAAATCCAACAAAAAGACAACACTTTAGAGACGCGTTGCTCGAGGCCTTGCTCTAGGCGTCTCTACCCATCTTCTCTGTTATACAGCCTTCCTGAAGATTTCCTCTTCGATTGGAAAAACCACAGAAGTTGAGACAAAGCTCAAGTATAGATATATTTATGCATCTCAATGAAGATTGAATAAAATATCACCTCACCACCTTTACGGAGATGAAAAAAAATAAAGAGTATAGTAAGTCGAAGTCGAGAGATTCCAAAAAAGGTTCTTTATATACCCTGTTTGCATTGCTCTTGATCGTCATCGTGCATAAGAAAACCCCGATGGGATGACTGGAAATCTTTTTCCTATGATTCCCTTGCTCGTGAGTATGCACCAAGAGGTAAGTCACGTTTCGAGACGAGTCACCGCAACGTTACAGAGACACACACGCACACTCCCATACAGAACTCTTCACCCCAACAGGCCTCTTCATCTGAAGTGAAGAAGTAATCCCGCGCCCATTTCAGGTGCTTGAGGTAACATAACAAAAACAAAACGGGAAAGAAAAGTTTATGTACGATACTAACGAGAGAGGAGATGATGGTGGGTAACCTAACCACAATGGGTCTGGTTTATGAGTTATGTTTCTTTGCGTGTTCGCCAAGTGAATGCGGACACCCAAAGGGGGGGTTCTGCACCGTAGATAAACAAACAATGGGCAAAAAGGTGAAATCTTGAGATCTTACGCTCCAGGTACACTATTAGCGTGATGTGAGATATTGGACAGGGTTCACTGGATGGTACAACCTTCTGAAGTGGCACTCTGGTTATATCTTGCAGTCACAATATCAATAGTTGCAACTGGCCAAGTTACATGAGAATAATTCCAGTGAAAGATGAGATGTTCTAGTCGTCAGTGCAACCAACACCCGACCAGTAGGAGAAGACTGTGATTTATCTGTCAACAGACAGTGGAGGTTTTGGATGATGACCAAAAGTGGAATGAGAAAAAAACTGTGAGGTAGCAAGAAAAGTTGCCAATATCCCCATTTAGATGTAACCAAGTGAGGATGTAGTTCCAATGAGAAGAGGTCCCTTCTACATGTGAATGAAGGGAAATACCGGGAATAGTGTTCCGAAATAAGTTACTTTTTCTGCCGCGTTTCCCGAAGCAATAGAGTTTTGTACACATTGCAAGAGTCTTAAAATGAAACAGACGAAATTCCGGTTGTTACATTGGTCCCAAAACTAAAACTCATAACGAATGTGTAGGTATAAGACACTAAACCTAGGATTTGCCAAATTGCATTTATTCAAATTCAGCCCTGGATCAGTTTATAAAAATGCATCCTAGGAGCCTTTACGCTGAATCATATATTTATTTAAATTCAGCCTACGAACGTTAGTACCTACAAACCTCGAAAAATAATGGGTCGATTGGCTTGACACAACTTTAAGTACAGAAGTACTTTTATAGTAAAATTATAAAAACAAATTTAAAGGGGCGTGGCACCTTCCATACATCAAAGTTCTTCAAAACCTTAATTATTGGCATTTTTAACAGTTTTATTTTTCGAATTTGGGATGGTCCGATTTGTATTGCTTGTTAAAAAAATTTAGTATAATGTGGGCGGAATTGCACAAAGAGGCGTGGCTCCTCCATACAAAAAAAAAACGAACATTACAAATCTTATTTGTCGACACTCATGGGAGCTAAAATTGTAAAATTTTGAACATTGATGTGTACAGGTCGAGCACTTAGCTATAAAGTATAGGGGGGGGGGGGGGGGAAATGGGGCGTGGCAACTTTGAAAAAAATAAATGCAGCAAGGCATGGCTTGCTAAATTTTTTAGATACGTGTACTCAAACTTAGCAATAGCGACGCTTTGCCGGATCCGCTTCTTTTTATATAAATTTGGTCGAACTTCTTTTGAATAAATTTGAGAAGTGAACCAATGTAAAAGTTTGTGTAACCTAAAATACCAAAAGGCTCATATATCTATCAACAGTGTCGTTAATGGCTTAATGTGTACTTGCTCGTTTTTATTTCATAGGTTGGTTGATTTTATATCTCTTCTTCTCTCCTGTCTATAGGGCATGATTCACTTTAAAGGAACGTAAATAGGGCTTCTATTAGGGGTCTGATTGGGCCATCTAAATACAAGTGATATTACAATGGATCTACGATTTTGGTATTATTCTGCCCAAACTGCCACCTAACGACCTAACCCGATCTTTCAATTTAGCTTATGAGTTTACGACATGCTTTGTTGCTTTTCCTATAAAAAATTAATGCTTTTGCTGAAGCCTAAAATTAAAAGGTCGTTTAGTTTTGGCAATGGAACATGCGTACATATTTACTCCCCGTCTTCCTAAAAGTGTTTTATAGATGAATCGAGAATCAAAATAAAATGCAGTACTGGGTCGCACGAAACTTTCTCGTTCATTGGAAAATTGAAAGTTTTTTTTTTCTATTTTATTAAGGTGCCTGTCCATTTGAGAGTACTTACGCTAGTAAATCTCTCGAGAGTCACTCTCGGTAAAAAGTTAACTCTACGCGAACTACTTTTTAGGCTATGTCCACTTGCGAGTTTGCTCCCGAGAGCTGCTTGAGAGCTGTTTTACTCTCAAATGGACAGGCACCTTCAGGGAGGTTGGTTTCTTAGACTCAGAGACCTGATAGACCGGACATAAAATATATAGAAAGCCTTTGGGAAAAAAAAAAAACACATTTTGCTGCAGGAAACTCAGACAAAAAATTTA
The DNA here is from genome assembly GCA_946477585.1 of Cheilosia urbana. NCBI lineage: Eukaryota > Metazoa > Arthropoda > Insecta > Diptera > Syrphidae > Cheilosia > Cheilosia urbana. The sequence continues at coordinate 72,032,063 of OX297855.1, forward strand.
AATATAGCCTTTACTGTATATTAGTCGTTAAACTCGAAAGGAGGGGACAAAATTCAAGCGTAAATACAACAAACAAGGATAGGATGCATATGAAGCGTAAATATATCTCATCTCGTCTCTCGTTGTCTTCCCATGGAAAAATCACTGATCGTAGTTGGGTACCTATTATTCTTGCAAACTGTGATTTTGTATGTCTGGATATATTTATTTATTTATTTATTTATTTAACTACTAAGCATTTAAGCCACAGTTAATCAATTGTTAAAATTTTTTACAAAAAAAAGTTAGTTATTTTAAAATATGTTACATTTCTTTTAATCCTTGCAAATTTCGCCGCGGTGTCTATCAAAAACTACTAATTATTAACACAATGATCTCTAGCTCAGTATATTATGTGATATTCTTTACATTAATAGGCGCAGTGGTTTAGTGGTTAGTGTGTTGGACTACTACGAGGGGTCGAGGTTCGAATCCCGCAAAAACCCAAATTCCAACTTAGATTTTTTTCCACTGCGCCACACTCGCGATCGTCTGACAAACATCCGAGAGTATAACTGTCTTGAAAGAGCTTCTCAATTGGCCGTTTGGAGTCGGCATAAAATTGTAGATCCCTTCCATTCGTTCTAAAAAAAAAAAGGAAAAACTCATACAAAACGAATGGTTGCGAGAAGCTAGGCCCAGGCTCCCTCCGAAACTATTGCGCCAACTATTTATTTGTTATCCTTTACAATTTGTAAGGATTTTCTTTGATCTTGAGCTACTAATCGACTGTGCTACGATCATCCACATCATTTTAAACGACGACTTCTAACCAAAATCTTCGCAAAAAAAATTTCAATCCGTTTCTGTATCTAATAAATCATCAACCACGATCTATTGAGAATAAATTGAACTACTCACGAAAGTACCACCCCAATGATCGTGCGATCTACAAGCTCATTATAAATACATAAAGATCCATTAAAAAAGTTGCAAATCATTTGAATCGTTCCCGTACATTACCATATCTTACCCACTCCATAACCGACCACCGCGATCGCGCATCACATCCATTATAGTTATTCTTCTTCCACTCAAACAATGATGCTGATCTTGAGACAGACACAGACGATCCTTTCGCGACAACGATGATAAATTAAATATCCAAAGAAGTTTCTCCACAATCTCTGGTGTAGGCAAGGCACTCATAATTAAGTAAACATGGGGCGGAGCAAAAAGGTTAAGTTACCCAGACGCCAAGTAGCTGTGTTGTTTCTACTTGAACAAGTCGGAGGATCTTGTCGATCACGATCTATGGATCATGCTGTATTTGGAGTGTGAGCGAAAAGGAATATGGTCACAAGTGTTTGAATTATGGCGTAGTTCTTTTCGGTGGACATGGTATATTCTTCTCTTTACCTAATGTGGATTTATTTATGGGACTACACTTAACTGGACCATACAGACTGTGACTATATTTGCACAGCACAAACATACATACCTCGTTTATCGATCTTTCAAGTCAACGATATTTATTCGAAAAGGTTGGTGGACTTATATTTTTGTTTTAAATGACTGTTGAGACTGATTGGTTTGGAGTTTGCAACCTGTCTCAAGTACGGGCTGGAACTTGAAGCTCAAAAGACTATGATGGTGAACTATGATTGTGAGTTATAAGGAGCAAATCGGACGGATCCTCTTCAAGGCGCCGTGTGATCGATGAAATTTTGCTTCCATCACGCTTGGGTTTTCATATTTTGGGTTAATTGTGCCTTACCTTTCTTTGTGCAATTTGTGTCTCATCCCGAATTGAAAGCACTGATCGTAGTGCCTATACTGATCATCAAAAATTCAAACGCTGTTAAACATAAAACTCTAATAAGGAATATTGTTTTAATTTGAGAGAACGGGAACCCTTAATAATGCTCGTCGGGAAATAGTGTTTCATGAGCCATGAGCCATGGTGGGAAATAATCATAAACAAAATTAAGAGAGTGATTTCGTTGATCATCAGCGTTTTCTTCTTTTCTGTCTCTAAAGTCTAAAAAATACTTTATATTTCATTGGCTTTGAAGCAGGATATCAGTAAAAAAAAAACTAAATTCTAAGGGTGATTTATATGATTAAAAGTAGTGGACCAACCACTGAACCTCGAGGTAGCCCACTTGATAATTCTCTTACGCTGCTTAGGTTGTTAATTTTTAGAGTTTTTTGTGCTGGCTCTGGAATGCCATTGCTTTGTCAATTTTGACCCATTTAAGACCTTGTATATTTAGTTGACTTTTTCGTCTATCACCATCACTTTCGACGGTGATTTTCATGGATTTGCATACGTTAGAGGTGCCCGCAGAATAGATTTTTCGATTTTCCTTAAAAAAAAGCTGTTCCTCATCCCAAGATGCTGTTGAAAATTAACAAACCCCTGAGATAACTACCGCTCTCCGACATAGGACAAAACACTCCACCTTCAATATTCATCCACACAGTTCAAAGTGTCAACTCAAGGACAAACGTACATTGACACTGCCTTCAAAATGCTTTGTGCCTCGCTGTTAACTCAATCCCTGCATCTGCCACTCCAGACAGCTTTAAGTAGAAACCACAGAATTGCTACTTCGTTTTGCGACTTTTTCAGCACTTTTCGGTAGCAAACCACCACTCTATCGGTTCGCGGTTGCAAATATGAGCTGTCTCCCTGCACTGATATCGATATTTAGTCATCCGAACCGAAAACCACACTTGACCGACAGACAAGAAGCCCAACTGCATCTTCTAAAGAGATGTCGCCTCAGCAATTAATACCAATTCCCAGACTTGTTACCTCCTGAATAAAATACAAAAAAAAACAAAAAAAAACTCCCTACGCGACAGAATGGTGACACTTTCTCCGGTACTACCTCGAGGGGGTTTGTGCTGGAACAAAATCATTTTCAATTTGAAATCTGTCAAATTTAATTAAATCTGAGACGCGCCTCTGTTTCTCTGTTGTTGTACGGATTCCCCTTTTGTTGTTGTTCTTTTCGGTTTTCTCTCTTTCGTAATTTTTTTTTTGTTTGGGATTTAAAAATAATATTCCATCATTGTGATTGATTGATTTGTTGAGACAAAACAAAAAATAATAATAATAATAACAACTACTTTGCTGACTCAAACGGTGGTCCTAATGCGTATCTGTCTGTTTCTTTTCCATTTCAGATGTCAACATTTCGAACGATTTGACGCGACTCGACGCAGTTGGCGTGTTGTCATTCTTCTTTACGTCTTCATCTATACAGTCATAGAGCGACACCGAGTGGGAGAGCGACGAGTGAATAAGGCGAAGTCATCCCAAAGGGGACTTACCACGAAGCGGAGCACCTTTAGAACATAAGTCACACCGAACGACGACGGAGAGTGCACAGAATCAGCTCGTACTGATTTTGGTGTAGCCCCAGCTCGAACTCATAACAAAATGATCGATCAAACAGAAAATCTCGTCAGAATGTCTGCCAAACACAGTCGAAGAAGAACCCCGAGCTTGAGGATACTGGTGTACGCGTTCGCACTGGCGATGCTGGTGGGCCAGATCACAGCCGATGGCATGCAACACATGACAGACAATGGCGGTGGCGGCGGAGGTGGAGGTGGTATTGGGGGCATGGGCGGCGGCAGTATGTCCATGGAAGTGAGTCCTGCGCCTGCGTTTGGCCTGCCGGCGATGCCTAAAGATCCGAATTCGCGCTGCGAAGAGATCACCATTCCAATGTGCCGGGGAATCGGCTACAACATGACCTCGTTCCCAAATGAAATGAATCACGAGACACAGGACGAAGCGGGCCTGGAGGTGCATCAATTCTGGCCCCTGGTGGAGATCAAATGCTCACCGGACTTGAAGTTCTTCCTCTGCTCGATGTACACTCCGATCTGTCTGGAAGACTACCACAAGCCGTTGCCGGTGTGTCGATCGGTTTGCGAACGAGCTCGATCGGGCTGCGCACCGATCATGCAACAGTACAGCTTTGAATGGCCCGAGCGGATGGCCTGCGAGCACCTGCCTTACCATGGTGATCCGGAGAACCTTTGCATGGAACAGCCGACATACACTGAGAACGAGAGCACTGGCCATTCGTCGGGCGGCTCGGGAGGATCGGGAGGCTCGTCTCGAGGAGACACGGGCACCGGCGGCGGAGGCGGTGGAGGTTCTGGCGGCAAGTCGAACCGCAAACAGTCGCAATCGGCCAAATGCAGAGGAAAGAATTCAAAAAACTGCCAAAATTCCCTAGGAGAAAGAACAAAGGAGTGCACATGCAGTTGCCGTCCACCACTGATACTCCTGGGGAAGGAAAACCATTGGTACAACACCACTGTCGGAAGGGTGGCCGGCGTGTCAAACTGCGGAATACCGTGCAAGGGTCCGTTCTTCACAAACGACGAAAAGGAGTTCGCCGGAATATGGATCGCACTGTGGTCGGGTCTGTGCTTCATCAGCACTCTAATGACACTCACAACGTTCATCATCGACACCGAAAGGTTCAAGTATCCTGAGAGGCCGATTGTCTTCCTGTCGGCCTGCTACTTCATGGTAGCTGTGGGCTACCTATCCAAGACATTTATGAAAAACGATGAGATCGCTTGCGATGGACGGATTTTGAGACAGTCGTCTACGGGACCGCAGTCGTGCACGCTGGTCTTTCTGCTGGTGTACTTCTTCGGAATGTCCTCGTCGATCTGGTGGGTGATTCTGTCCTTCACTTGGTTCCTGGCAGCCGGCTTAAAGTGGGGCAATGAAGCCATCACCAAGCACTCACAGTATTTCCATCTGGCCGCTTGGTTGATCCCGACGATTCAGAGTGTAGCGGTTCTTCTGCTCTCCGCTGTGGATGGTGATCCGATCCTCGGCATTTGCTACGTGGGAAATCTCAACACTGAGCATCTGAAGACGTTCGTGCTGGCACCACTCTTTGTATATCTCGTCATTGGGACAACTTTCCTGATGGCGGGTTTCGTGTCACTGTTCCGCATACGATCCGTGATCAAGCAGCAGGGAGGCGTCGGAGCCGGCGTCAAGGCTGACAAACTCGAAAAGCTAATGATTCGTATTGGTATCTTCTCCGTCCTGTATACCGTCCCGGCGACAATTGTCATTGGATGCTACCTATACGAAGCGGCCTACTTCGAGGACTGGATCAAGGCGCTGGCATGCCCGTGCGCTAATCTCAAAGGTCCCGCCAAGAAGCCGCTCTATTCAGTGCTCATGCTGAAGTACTTTATGGCGCTTGCCGTCGGCATAACATCGGGTGTTTGGATCTGGTCTGGCAAAACTCTCGAATCGTGGCGGCGCTTCTGGAGGCGGCTATTCGGCTCGCCTGATCACACAGGCGCCAATCAGGCCCTCATCAAGCAACGTCCCCCAGTTCCACATCCGTATGCTGGTTCTGGCATGGGTGTGCCCGGCTCGGCAGCCGGTTCATTATTGGCAACTCCTTACACTCAGGCAGGCGCCAGTGTTGCATCGACCAGCCATCACCATTTGCACCACCATGTCTTGAAACAGCCACCGGCCAGTCATGTATGACCTGGCGAGTCAGGAGGTGCTTCAACCGCTGGCGGCATGCCAATGGGTGGAGGCGGCAGTACGATCGGCGGTAGTAGTGTACTTGGCAGCGGTCATGGTGGCGGTATGCCCATGAGTGCTGGCATTAGCAGTAGTACAGTTGGTGGTATGGTAGGCAGCGGCGTTGGTGGTCTTGTTGGAGCTCCTCCTGGCATGATGCAAAGCGGTGGTGGTGGTGGTGGAATTGGTAGTGGTGTTGGTGGTGGAACACCTGGCAATAATGGTGGGGGTGGTGGTGTTATGTTACCTGGCGGTGGTGTTGGCGGTGGTTGCTATGGCGGACAAAGTACTGCACCCGGTTCCGTTGTCGACTCTCGTGCCGTATCGGTTGTGGTCACCCTGCCCGGACCTCAGCATGGGCAGGCGTTGAGTGACTATGGCCCTATATAGTTAATGGCACGTCCATATACCGCTCATTGGGTATCGACCAGCAGCTTTAGCCAACTCTAAGCTCCTGCGTTGGGCGCCACGCAGCCACTGTTAACGCTTACCACCAAAAAAAAAATAAACATACGACAAACACCCCATTTATCTAGTCCATTGAAGAGTTTTCATTGAAAACGCAAAACACATGCACAATTAAGTAAATTTTTTTTATTTCCTTTTTTTTTTTATAAATATATTAAACTAAACGAAAGTAAAATAAAACAAAACAAAAAACACAATAAAACAAAATGCCTCTCCATTAAAAATGGCGAGGATATGTAATATTTTTTTTATATTTTTTTTTATACTTATATCTATATACATAAATATAAATAACAATGACTGAGTATAAGGAGGGACGCCATTTTGCAGGTTAAATAGAAACACTGCCAAAAGAAAAATAAAGTAAAAACACATCATAAGCAAATGTTTTGAGTGTCGAATCGAATAAAACAAAAAAAAATACAAAAAACACGAGCAAGTCAAATGCATGCTTTTGAACTATTCAAAAAAAAAAAATATCCTTACGTCAAAATTGTAAATAGTCTTTATAAATTATTTTCTAACTTAAAAGTAATACAACAAAAACAAAAAAAAATTAAAAAAAACATAAAGTAGCTCTTAGTAAAACGAACCCAATATTTTTTTGTTCTGTGTAAAAAGTTAGACTAAGACAAGTAAGTGGAAACAAAATAAGCTGCAATTTAAAATTAAGAATAAGACCTTAAACAGCAAGGTCATCAGAAATGATACTATCATCTTTCTGCGGATGAATTTGTTTTTGTATCTGTAAACATGAAATACAGGTGAAATTGTATAAAAAAAAAAAAAAACAATAATATAATAGAATCTAAATTGTAAAACATGTAAATCACTATTTTTCAGATAACCTGCTATAAATCGTAGTGAAGTAGAATAAATGATATTTATTTAAAAACGTAGAGTTTTTCTTTTTTTGTAAATTAATGTTTTCTCATTTAAGTGTTAGCATTTACTTATTGTTTTATTTTATTTTTTTTTTATTTTGGCCATATTAATTTGTAGTTTTAGTATTAGTTCATTTTGAGAGCATTTTCTTTCATACGCAAACATATAATTTCGTTTTATACATATATTTAACATATTGTTATCGACTTCATTATTATGCAATTTGTTTTTTAAGTACCTACCTAAACTAAATTATTATTTAAAGTGAGAACTGTATAGAAAAAATAAATATAAATAAATATGATCTTCGATTAACTTGAAAGCAAAATTTTATCTAATTGTGAAATATTGTGATTCTTAAGTTAAATAGAAAAACTAAAATATACATTAAAAGAAAATATTATTTTAAATCACATTTTCAGTTGTTTTTCTTTTTCTTTTTCTTTGAGTGTTCGTTTATTTTCAGAGTTTTGTTGATTTTGTTTTGCTTGGTTTACCTACTTATGATTTGATTTCGTAGTTTTGCTGGCTAAAATTGTGCATCACGAATTTTGTTATGAAAGATGTTTTGTAGCCGAACGCCTACAGGAAGATTAAAAATGTAAATGTGTGTCCATTGGACAGAGACAACGAGTAGAGACTCTGACGCAAAACTTATGGCGTGGTTGTGTTTTGCGAGATATTAGTACATAATCATATTTGATGTCCACGGTAGATTTTACGAACTCACAATGGCGAGACTCCCTATATTAAATTAGGTATCCCTTGAGACCCAAAAAGTATTTAGTATGAAGGTTAAAAATGATTATTAGTTAGATCAATTGTGAATAGATGTGTAAATTGCAGCGACATACAAATACAGTGCTAGTGACTCGCAAATAGGTCACAGATTCTACAGTAATCCCCGGATTGTTGCGTCGGGTAAAATGTACAATTTTCAGCGCATTAATCCGATGAACGCAATTACGAGAATCGAAAACCCCACAATAAAGCATTTTTATTAGCATGTTCTTGTTCATATATGCGGCACAATCACGAAACTTTGTTTATTTTGGCGCACTCTGAACATACCTACATCATTTCAATTTGAGCATTGTCTTGAGAACTGTCTTTAATTTTATTAAGCTCAAAAAGTTTTCAATGCTTTTGTTAGATGTGTTCTTATAACCGGGAGATTTTGTATGAAGTTTTACGAGAAGCTTTACTCTAAGTAGCGCAAATAACCGGGTTACGGATTTAAGCGGTACTCATTTAAACGGGTAAAAGTTCTGTACATTTCTGATGGAATGCATTATTTGCTCAGTTTTCGGATGAATTAAACGAGGAACGTAATTGAGCGAAGGTCACTTATCCCGGGATCACTGTATATACTATACATAGTGCCGCAGTTTTAGCAAAGTCGATTATAGACTTCAACAGTAGGTATGTGAGTTTTGTCCCAGAATTAAATGTTGGACTTGGTAATTGAGAGAGCTAACATCAAGTGTAAATTCAGTAACGCATCATCTCATGATGCTTTGCAAGATGTTCATTAATGCAAACTTTTGGCATCACTTTCAACGGCTGTAGGAAATAAGGCCCCAAATTTGGGGTGTTATTTCATAATGAAATAACACCCCAATTTCAGATATGAAATAAGGCCCCACTGCGATGAAATAAGGCCCCAAAATAAAAAGAAATAAGGCCCCAAATTTGTGGGGTATTTCATAATGAAATTAAAAATAATGAAAACTACTTTTCATTTAATATTGTTGATGAAACTAGTTTAGACTGAAGGAACTTTTTATATACTCAACCTCGAACTCACCCCGTAATCTAACAGTAAACCCAAGCAGGGTGGTTGCAGGGGGGCAGCATGGCATGGGGCAGCAGGCCCCGAAAAAGGAAATAACTACCCAAATTCTATTAAAAATCGTTGTTGTTGTTTCCTGTATAATTTGTTGGGGCCTTATTTCATTTTTCTTTTGGGGCCTTATTTCATTTTTCTTTTGGGGCCTTATTTCATAGGGGCCTTATTTCGCAGAGCCACTTTCAACGTCAAGTTTGTGATGCAAAGTTGATCAAAGTGATGCTATAATAACGCAAAAAAACATCACAGAAATACCTGATACGCTGTTGATTCACCGGCAAAAAAGTAAGAAAAATGCCGGAAGTGAAAGAAAAATAAGTAAATAAACATTTTTATGAATGGATTACTATGCTTTTGAAAGACAAATTTATAAATTTTTGTATTATTTTTTTCACAAACAATGCGTTCTAAACCACAAGCGAAACATTCAATCACCAACGCATCAGCATAAACTGTGCATCGCATCAGGATAAACTGTGCATCGCATCAGCATAGCAAATAAGCAGTGATACCGCATTACTGCGCAAATGTTTGACGTTTCTGAATGTACACCAAAATCCCATTCGAATGTTAATGCGACATCTTCTTGTGTAGCGGTGACAATCAGCCAATAAACATTTTTAGCTTCAGCTTTAAATTTTAGTAGCTCAAAGTGGCTTCAAAAGGCGTTTTTATTATACCCACATGATCTATATAGATCATTGATTTCCATAGTTTACAACAATAATACGAGATCCAACTGTTGTTGTAAATCATGAAAATTAATGATCTACATCTACATAGATCACGTGGGCGAAATAAAAAACGCCCAAATTTTGCAATTGTCAGTTTCCGTAAATTTAAAGTCGGGTTCAGTTCAGTTATTCAATTGACAACAGTCAAAAATTTGAATTGATCTTAGAAGTAGGTAGATGATTCACAACAATTGATCACTCATTCCATAGTCGACCATCGCCAGACGATAACTTTTCGACGATAGTATTGCCTTCGTCACGTAACACTGAAAATAATTTTATATTCCTACGTCATTGTTTCGATAATTCAGTATCAGCTTAACCTTAAAAATCAACAAAAATCGATGTGTAAATTCAGAAAATTCAGGACTGATTACCGAAGGTTTTTTTCATCGACGAAAAAACACGGTCCAATGACGCCACCGGCATGAAAACCTCACCAACAATGACTCGTTGCGGATGAAGTGGTGTTTCATGAAGCACATGGAGAAGCGGTCCAGTAACGCTTATCTTGCTTATTGACGAAGCCGTTTAACCAGAAATACGCTTCGTCGATGACGATTGAAAATTAGCGTTAACGCTCTTGAAGTTGCGACCACCGAACCGACTCGGAATTTCGGTAATAAATTTGAATTATACGTGTATTTTTCCATGATGAAAATGATTATGATTTTACTGAGTATATTTTCATTGACAGTTGTTCGGTAATCGGTTTAAGGGTGCGTTCACACTGAAAGTTTTAAGTTGTTAGGTTAGGTTAGAGTGGCAGGCCGCCTCAAGTGCAGCCTCACTTAGGCCAAATTAGGCCCATTGTGTTACCACAGGATCGATATCGACTCCTTATCTACCCGTTGAACCAGCCGGAGCTAAGAATGAAGCGATGGAGGCGGTTGATACCTATGTTTGCGAGTTCGCTGAGATTGTCGAAGAAATATTCTCCGAGGTATAGTTTTCTACGTTAAGTTGTTAAGTTGCTATTGAAAAACTTTACATTTATTTTTTGCTTTAGTAATATATGTACCTAAATGTTAAATTTTTGTTCTAAAATACTAAATAATTTTCGTTATCATTGTTTTTAATGAATCGAAAAAAAAAACTTCTTCAAAAAATTTGGTTTTTACTTCGCTTTTTCATTTCATCTACTTCGAAATATGATTTCTGAAATCCGAACCCTGCCAGTCATCCATTTCATATTAATTGTTTTGTAATTGACTGTAATCTACCTAGGTACATGCTCCGCCGTGAGCACATTTTTTAGGCGACTGTAATTTTTTTTTGTATGCCACTTTTAACAAGCTTTTCAAGCTAAAAATGTTATTTTTAGTCCAGACATTTGTATTTAAACAAAAAGATAACAGGGGTAATTGCTTACAAACATTTTGCAGTTTTACAAATGTTGTTTTAGACAATTATTGCGTCGCGTCGTCTGGTGTCTGTTTCAACGTCAATTTGATAGCAAGGGAAGGAAAATAGTTAAAAACCACTTTCACTGTGAAAAGAAATAGAAAAATAGGTTTGCTCCCCTTATTTCTTTAGTAAAAGTGATGTGATAAAAAATGTTAACTTCGAAAGAGTGAATAGGACAGTGTTTTCAGCTGTAAGCAAAATTACTAAAACCAACGAAGACGCATCACTGCATTGATGATGCGCAATCACCCTTGTTAAATTTTTAACTGCGTTCAACTTTTTGTTCAAAAGTTGTTTTTTTTTAGAAAATAACTAAATCTGGGGGTTTTTCAGATTTGTCTGGGGGGAAATATTTCAACTGTCTAGCAACGCTGTCATTAAGGCAAGTAGGCAACTGCAAATATTTGACAATTCTCTTTGGATTTCCTCCGACCCCGCGAAATGAAGTATCCAATGGGCTAGAGAGGCATCCAATGCAGCTTCCCGATGGAATTGTTCAAAAACTATAAGAATTGTCGATCTCTTTGGAAAAGCTAATACGGGCAGTGTTGTTATATCGTGGGATTTATCCCTTTTTGTGGGAATAAGAAAGCCTATCGTGGGATAAGGGGAAAAGCACCAAATCGTGGAAATTTCAGAAATCTAACAAAAAACATTCAAACTATTAATTTTTGCTGAAGTTTCATCAAAACTCCAACCATGATTATCAACACACTGAATGTCCATAAAAAACAGCTCATTTAAATCGCAGTAGCTTAGTGGTTAGTGTGTTTGACTGCTATGCGGGGGTCCCAGGTTCGAATCCCGCAAAAATCCAATTCCGACTTAGGGTTTTTTTTTCCGCTGCGCTACCTCTCGCGAACGTCTGACAAACATCCGAGAGTATAAATGTCTTGAAAGAGCTTCTCAATTAGCCGTTTGGAGTCGGCATAAAATTGTAGATCCCTTCCATTCGTTCCAAAAAATGAGAAACCCACACAAAACGAATGGTTGTGAGAAGCTAGGCCTAGGGTCTCTCCGGACCTGTTGCGCCAACTATTTATTTTTATATTAAAAATTTCTAGTACCAAAAACTAATCGTAGTAAATGTTAAAAAACCTGCTAAGCACCATAATTTGTACCCTCTCTTTATAGGTTTCATGGGATTGTATTGCTTCATGGAGTTCCTGCACTTGAAAAGAATCATTGACTCATCAACAGAAAGCTGCCTTGTTCCGTGGTAGGATGTGCTGAATTTATCATTCAGAGAATCGATCATTGGCCGAAGTTTGAATAGTCGATCTTTATTATCTTTTGGCATTAGGCTGTTGTCATTTATGTGTAAGCTGCTCAAAATGGCATCAAATCTATTTCGGCTCATCGTTTTACCCACCAACGGAACTCCCAAATCCTCACTTTCACTCCAAAAGTGCCTCCAGCTGGGTAGTTCATGATATCCCATAAGAAAATTAATTCCTATGAAAGCTAGTAGCTCACCGTTCTTCAAGTCCAACACCTTACTCTTTTGAACCACATAGAGATTAGATTGATAAACAATTTGATCTAGCACACTTTCAAGAAAAGATATGAAAAAATCTGTCTGACTATAACAGGTCTCAAATAAACCTTCAACTAGACCCTCAGGCAATACAAATTCAGGAATTTGTGATACACAAACGCTAGCTTTCCATTGGCGATTTGTTCTTCGTCGGATTTTTTTTTTCCGAATGACTGCATCCTGGACAATTCTCGGGAATTTCCTCGCCATCATCCAAAAGCTGCTCAAGCTCTTCTTGAAGCACAGCTTTATCCGGTTCCTCATTCATTGGGACATCAGCTCTTATTTTTGAACGGATTGTTATTAGATCCAATTCATCTTCGGATTCTAGGTCAGTATCTTCATTATTATCCAAAGGTAATTCCTCAATCATTGCCAAAATCTCATCATCCTTCAAATAAATATTCTGAACAGCCGACATAATACACTTTATGTATACATAAAAATAGCAAGAAGAAAAAAATTACTATTCGAACACTCGTTGTCGCACAGCCCAACGGTTCTTACAAGTCCAATTTAGTTTTTTAGTGGAAATATATGAAAAATCCGTGTAACTTCAATTGATTTCGCGTGTTTTCCAAAGGTCAATATGCAAAGCAACTAAATAGTTAAAAAAAAACTGACGAAAAACGCAATGGCTACTTAGATCTGCCAACACCAAAATCAACTAAAATTAATCGCTTCAAAGTCTAGTAAGCTGTCAAAAAAAGCCGTTATAACCGTGGCTAAAACTACAAAAAAAAAATCTTAAACAACAAAATACATGAAAATCGAATGGTACTTAAAAGTCTCGTTGGGCACCAATGCCATATTTTTGTCATATAGAGATTTTATTTGAAGTAAAACATTGTGGTACTTACAAGTACCGTCGGTCAACAAAGGGATGCCCTCGGATATTAAAAGCTTTTGATTGCACTCTTGTGTCTCTTGATGAAGACCTGTCTCTATCGCTTTTTTAAAACGGATTGTTTTAAGGTCCTATTTCCTATTCTTAATGGGTCTCTTCTCCTTAGCAAGTTGTCCACCCTTTTCGATTGGTTCCGCATTTCGTAAGTCTCGAAACATTTATTGACACGATCAGGTAAGGATTGAAAGTCTTCCTGCGCTTTGACAAGATTGATGAGATTCTTAAAGATGAAAGTTTCATCGTCAATAAGTAGGTCTGAATGTCGTCGGTCGTGGCACTTTTCATAGGTCTGTCGTCTGTTAATTTGGTTCGTCATATTTCATTAGCCTTGGTCGGGTGGCGTCATGACAAACGAGGATGTAGTTTACTAAGCCTGACAACTGAAGGTTCTGTGTCATCCCTGTTGTAAGCTAATAAGTTAGGAGTCAAAATTTCAAACTAATCCGTCAGTGTCAACATTAAATAAGAATAATTTAAATACAACCAATCAGATGACCAACACTTTGTAGCTGTATGCCATGTTTGACTAGCTATAAGGTCGTTTTCCGTTGACGATACATTTTGCTGAATTTTACAAAATTTTGCAAAGGGAAGAAAGGGAGTTGAAAAAGTTTATTTTAAGATTACTTTTACGACTTAAAAATGACAGAATAGACTGGGAACAAGCTTAAGATATTTGAAAGCTTTAAATATTCAAAATTATTTGATGAAATAAGCATAAGCTCTCAAGGGTGCCGTGAAATAACGCCGAACATAATGCCGAACATTGCTTGAGAAATAAGGCCGAAGCAAATGTTTTCAGAAATGCCGAGAACTCTACCTACATAATTATATAAAGTATATTTAAAATTTGCAGAAATAGATGTTACTATTATTTTATATATAACTAAATTCTAAATGCTGATATAACTAGAGGGGAAATTTGAGAAAATAATAGTTCAAAAATCGTGCGATTTTTATCTAGTTATTTTAGAATTTGCGCGAATTTTTAACTATTATTTTCTCAAATCCTAAATGCTAATATAACTGAAGGGTAAATTTGAGAAAAAAATAGTTCAAAATTCGTCTTTTTTTCTGAAATTCTAAATGCTGAAGTAACAAATTCAAAGCGAAATAAGGCCGACTGGGCTTTATTTCACCTTAGCAAAGTGAAATAAGACCGAACAAGGAAATTCGGTGTTATTTCGCTTTCACAAAGTGAAACAACACCGAATTCCAAAATTCGACATTATTTCGCTCGGCGTTATTTCACGCCACCGCTCTCAAGCCTGCATCTACCATTAGAAATACCGAGCATGTTTTTATTTATTTATTTATTTATTTATTTTTATTTTTATTTTTTTTTTTTTTCTCAATCGTTCCTTGTTATAAGTGTTGAACTGTATTTTTATATTCGAAATAAAACCTCTTTTTTTGGTCAGAATTTTCTTTTAAATTCCAGCAACATATCGTAAATTTTTGTGCTTTAACCTATAGATTGCTCAATTATTAAAAAAAGAGAGCTTACCTTTTCTGTATATAAGTATTTGCGTAGTGTTTCCAAATGCGAAATTATGACATTTAGTGGGATTGAAAATAAAAATGATATGCAAATTTGTTTTCAGATGGCGGTGTTCAATTTGAACTAAACCAAATTACCAAATTGTTGCGACGCGTTGTATAAGGTTACATACAGTATCGCACATAGAAATCTATGTTTACAAATATTTCTATTTCACTAGACTCTAGATTTTTTTTTTAAGTCAGTCACCAGCTTACAGTGGCGCCATACGTTTTTCCCCGAAGTGTCAGCATTTCAGAACAAATTCTTTTTCAAATTCTAGCTCGCTTAATGTTTGGTGTTATTGCTTGTAGTATATAATATGTATAATGTATAAACGAAAGAATATTTTTAAACAAAGAAAAGAGCATAAATGCTTAAATAAATGTCTGTACCAAACTGTAAAGAAAAGTAAGAAAACTATTATTATTGCTATATCCCACATATTAAACTGGGCAAAATGTTGTGTTAATGATAAATTTTAGACAAATAAGTTAATTTCATTTTGCATTGCGCTTATTACCAAGATGTTTCTTAGTTGTATCAGCATTATTATACTTACGTTTTCCAATCTAATATAAACTTAATGCAATTGTAACGAATATACGTAAAAAAAAACGCTAAATACAAAATAAAATTGTAAGATGATATTTTGTATTATTATGTATTACTAGGTGATAAATTAAATGTTTAAGTATAACACAAAAATTTAAAAACAAGAAAATCCAAACAATAATTTTTTAATTTTATATACAAAAAGATTACAAATTAAATTAAATCACAATAAAAATGAATTCAAATCATAAGTAAATACAACACACAAACACAGTGAATGAGTACACAAAATAGATTGTAAATTAAGAAATGAGACGGATAACGTACGTAAAATGAGAAAAAAAAAAGGATTTATTTAGGGAGAACAACAAAAACAAAAAAACTAAAAATATTGTTTAGCAAAAAAAAAAGGATATAATTTTATTTTATCTGGTTTCACAGATTGACATTGTATACGAATGGTAAGTATAATGAGGATGAGATTTTCATTTTCTTTTCTTTAGAGATAGGAAAAAAAAAAAAACATTGTGTGTCAGAAAGAGATATGTATAGAAAGTGGGCGAGTACATTAATAAGTAAATAAACAAAATAAAATGTCGTTCATTCAGAATCAAGTTTAAATTATACAAAATGCAAGATAGATATTTAGTAATCTATATACATACATGAACATATATATTTATTTCTTAAAAAAAACAAAAAAAAAATAATGTAATTGTTTAAAAGTAAACGAATTTTATTACAAACAAAAAATTCTATTCAATAAAAATAACCATGAAAAATGTAAAAAACAAAATTGGTGTGTTGTTTCTTTACGAATTTAATTGCAGGGAGGGTGTGCAGGCACAGGGTGCGTGAAGTTGAATCAGAAATATTCGGAATTCCTAAGCTCTAAATTTTTTGGACTTGGTTTTAGAAGATTATTTTATAGGGCTTTTCTGATAAGCTCCTTGTGCTCTTTACGGAACTCTAAACAGAAACAAAACTCTTTGGAGCTCCGAAAAAAAAAAAACAATTTTGATCTGCTCTAACTTGTTTGTGCTTGCTTAGAACATTATTTTATTTTGCAATTTTTCAATTTGATCTATATTATTTGTGTTTGGGTTCAGAAGTAAATTGTTTAAGGATTTTTTGTTGCGTTACTCGAGGACTTCCCAGAACTCTAATCAGAACTCATGGAAATAAAATATTTTTCTATTCTATGTATAAGTTCTATAACTTTTTTGTTTATATGTATTCTGAAATTTTTATCTTGTTTAGGGAACTCCAGAGCTTTTGATGTTATGCAGTATTTGTTTTTATAAAAAATGTTTCCTTGAAAATGGGGGGCTGACATATTTTTTGGCGTAATTTGGGAAACTTTTTAACAGAAAAAGTATGAGGAACTCTAGAACTATGTTGTTTCTATGCGATGAAAAAGGAAAAAATATGTGGAATTTAGCAACCCATTTTTAAAAACAAATAAAATAAAATACTAATCGACCAGAATTTTTCAAAAATCTTAACAAGAACTCTAAGAAAAAAAATGTAACATTTTGGGTGCCAAGTTCACGCAACTAGGTGTGCATGGTAGAGAAAAATGTGAGAGTATAATTAGCCATATTAAGTTTAGAACCATAGACGATTTCCCTTGATTTGTTTTCTTTCGCTGAATGTTTCTCAGATACTTGAAAGAGGTTTGTCGCAATTCTGGATGATTATGGAAAAAATCTATCCCTATCCCAAAAAGGGAAAAATAGAAAACCATGTGATTTTGTGGGAGTTTGATTTGTTTATACATCTTACAGTTTATTTATCTGTCCCAGCTATAGTATAAATCTAGCAAAAAACTGACAGTGGGAGAATTTGAAATATTTCCTGCTGAGGAACATTTTATTTTTAGTCTCTTTTTCTCAAATCATACCAGCATTTTGTTTAGCATAATTTCATCTATATATATAGAAATGGATCTTGGTTTGTTCGGATGCTTAAAACTCGAAAACGACTGGACCAAATTGGATACTTCCTTCTGCGGATTTGTTAGTAATTGCTCCGCGAAGGTTTAGGAAAAAAGAAAAATTGAAAAAATTAAGAAAATTGCGCGGAAAATTAGAAAATTAAAGTTTGTATGGGGAAATACACTTTGAAAAAAAAAAAATTAAGTGGATAGAAATCAAGAAGTGACACTTCAAATAAAAAAAAAAAAAATATTTTGAATTTTAAAAGCAATTGTTGTTGTCAATTATTTTAATTATTTTCCAAGCAAATTGTTGTTGTCAACAATTTTGAAGTTTTTTCTTTTTTTTTAAATATAGGTACCTAAAAATTTTGTTCTAATAAATTATGTTTACTATGTTACATTCAGTAACTTTTTGAAATGAAGTAGATAGGTACTTTGATTATACAAAGATGATATTATGGCCGACGATATTTTGCATCGAATTCGCACTGTGACATCGGATAATGAACTGGAGATGTCAGATGAAATGCGCAACAAAGCTTTGATTTGACGCATTTAATCGAGAATAGGAGCGAGAAATGGACTTCGAACGAATCGCATTGAGTCAAGCTGTTCGAACAAATGTGCCAATGTTGAATCTATATATATAAAAATGAATCCCTATTTCCCTTGGTCACGGCATCACGCGTGAACGGCTGGACCGATTTCGCTAGATTTTTTTTGTTGTGTTTGTTATTGTCGGAGAAGAATCTTATGAAAGAAAAAGTTAAGAAAATTTCGCGGAAAATTAGAAAATTTAAGAATACTAAAACACCATATTAAATTATATCTAATGTAACCATAGCGCTTTTACAATTCAAACTTTTTTTATGTAACCTTATGGCGTTGGCATAACATTGACAGAATGCGTGCTGCAAATATCGTCAACGAGGATGTAAACAAAATAAATATCGTTTAAAACAGATGCTTCGATCGGAGTTATTATATTGATAAAACATACATAGAAAATAATTAATTTATTATTTTTAACAAAAACTGAATTTCTTAGTGCACATCGTCGGAAAATCCTCAACATGTGGCGTTGTAGGCGTATGTCGTTATTCAGTCAATTAAATTTTCTTTAATAATAATCTTCTTAATTCATACATATAATTCTTTCGGGATGAAACTCGATGATGATGATATAACTCGATAACCACTGGGTACATTTTTATGATTCTTCTTTTGTTTTGTTCGTATTGTTGTATTTCAGGTTAAAGCAAACTTAAAAGATAGGATTTTTGACCCGCTATATGGCGTTGTAATCGATCTCCGAAAACACTCACCCGATTTCAATGAAATTTTATAGATTTATGTTCTTCGTTCCCGCTTGAAGGATAGGATACTTTTGGACCTGATAGGTGGCACTGTTGCCGATCGCCGAAAGAGCGCTACCAAGTTGATTGAAATTTTGTAGATGGATATGGTTGCTTCCAGTTTTAAATTTCGGATAGTTTTTGACCTATAGGTGGTACTTTGAAAAACACAAGCGGGATAAGAAAACGGATTGTGGCACGTCCCATTCAAAAATAAAATCAAACGCTATTTCTAAAGTTGTATAATGATAATTATTAATGGACGCTGTCCAAATAAAGCAATTTCCGAAATGTGAGCAAGATTTAATACGAAAGGTACGGGCAAAACCGGGTGGGTACAGTTACATATAAAAGAGACTGACGTCCGTATGTGCACTCATAACTCGGGGACGGATCGTTCGATTTTTATAATTCTTATAATTTATATGTTTATCTACATAATTCGGATTTGAAAGTTGGTTCAGTTAAAATTCTGTTGCGAAACATCAATGTACCGAAACTTTGCAACGGATCGCATTTGTTTTATGGTGAAGGATCTCACATCAAATATCATACAAGTGATGATTTTAAGGGGAAAATTCAAAGGCAAACATTCTTATTCCGCAGATTTCGCTTATTAAGAACTATTTACCATTCGTGCGACTTCAATTTTCCGTGCGTCTCGCTTTCGCTATGACAAATAATTTATTGCAAGGATAATCGATGGATGTTTGTCAATTTAGTGAAAAAGTGGAAGGTTGGACGACACGTCAAAATCATTGCGGTTTGATTGAAAAAAATCAACATTGCTATTCATCATTTATTTCTATTGCATTTAATATAACTTTTGAATAAAGAATTTTAATTGGTCGAACTACATAAATTAGCAAGTACTTGGTGCATGCTCGGAATTTATTAACAAATTAACAAATTTGGGCGAAACGAAGTTTGCCGGGTCAGCTAGTGCTATATAAAAAGGAGTTAGCCAAATTATTTATTAAGATTATAAAACTAAAGCAGAAGAACCTTAGTGTGAACAAACCATTACAATTCTCATTTGTCAGAACAAGAAAACTGCTTTTTCGTTAATTTGTTCGCTTCAGTGATTTCCAAAAAATATTGAATATGATTTTCAGGACTTTTTTTGTACACACAAAAATACATGCTACATTGCTGAACTTAGCGTGATTTCAAATATTGAATTGGTCACACTGTTGCATAATGGTACGAATCAATGATCGCCAGAACTACAAAAGATTTTCACAAAGCCTGGCAATACTTTTGACGTTCGAATTTGAAATTGTTCCTTTTACTTCACTTGAGAAATATTTTTATCTATGTTTAGTACCTATTGTCATAATAACTCTTTTATCTTTTGCTCCTTATAGAGCAATTTAAAGAAATTTAAAATCAATGTGCTCGGAATCACCTGTCTTTGAATTTAACATTTCTATTCGATTTGTACATCAAAAGTCATAATAAACTCTCAAGCGAGTGTAAATTACAAAAATAATAAAGTACACGACTGGTTCGCTCTAAACTTTCTCGTTCATATAAACAGTTTGTTTGAGTGGAGATATGTA
Source organism: Cheilosia urbana (assembly GCA_946477585.1). Classification (NCBI taxonomy): domain Eukaryota; kingdom Metazoa; phylum Arthropoda; class Insecta; order Diptera; family Syrphidae; genus Cheilosia; species Cheilosia urbana. The sequence goes on from OX297855.1 coordinate 72,052,373, forward strand.
CCTATAGATGGAAAAACTCAGAAGCGATTCTAGAATCCTAGATAAACAAGACGTATCTACAGAAAAAATAAGAATATACCTACTTTAATAAAGTGTACTTCAGACTCGGATCCCAAGACGTGCTATGGCATCCGTGCCATCAGGCAGGCGACCCCTAGTAAGACCCAGGATGAGATGGTTTGATCAAGTCTGAAATCTCTCCTCGGCACGTAAGGGAATTGCCCCGATGGTCTAGAATCGGTGGTGGAAGATCGGGAGCTATGGAGGGTCCACTTAGGCATCCTACACCCGCGACCCTATTAATTGAAGAGCGGCCATTGAAAATAAATGCATGAATAAATAAAGTGTACTTTTGGCTTAAACATAATCATTTCGGATGGCAGAGCATCAAATAATAATGTGAACCAAGTTCTATTTACATGATCTTACAAGCCACAAGCGTAGCAGGAGTGTCTGATCTAGGGTTGCCATATTTTGCTCGCAGCTCGACGGGACAAATTGTGTATAAATAATTTTTATTCATTTGAATGACAGCTGTCAATTTGAATATTCGGATTCCAGCTTAGTAAGTCTGACACCTGACTGACTAGATGGATTTGAGTTTTAATTGGCCCAGAGTGGTGACGTGTATAGTTTGTGCAGTTGACATTATTATGGAGGGGAAGCCGACGAATCGTTCAAAAAAATCCCGCCTGCGTACTCAATTGACATTTCGAAGAGTCAAATTTAAAATAAACAGAGTGGCCACTCGCTGCAGGATTCTGAAGAGTCGAGAATAGGTCCGGTGAGAGAAAAAGCCAACAAGGTGTCATTTCTAAGGCTACTCTGCAAATTTAGAATTTTGGCACGATATTAAACAACCATTAACAGTTAATAATGTTGTGGTAGGCAAACGTGTCACATTTTAAATGTATTTATTTCAGAATACATTTTTTTGAAAATGTATAAGGCGTGTAATAAACAAATTTTCAAACGAATTTATTTTCAAATAATCTTAAAAATGTCAACAACAAAAAGCTGCCAGCTGATATGCTTACGTTAATAAGGTTGGGGTGCACGCACTCGCTCCATATCGGGAATTTTCGTTGTCGTTTCTCGTACTGCTCCTGTTTAATTTTAAAAGTCTAAAAAATGTAATAAAAGATGTTTGCAGTAGTTTTTTTTGTTTATGAATTTTAGTCGCAACCCGGGAAAAAAACAAAATTCTGTCTTAAATCCGGGACGGTGGATGGTTGGAAGTCAGTTTCATGATAAATACCGAAATCCTTAGGTTAGGTTGAGTGGGTTTGTGAGATCGTCCATAGCGGGCCCATTGCCATCCTGAAACCGATATAGACGTAAAATACTGAGTTTGTTTTTTGAAGGCCTATTATTTAAGTCTATGACAGTCGGAGTTAAAATAAAGTGCTTTCAACCGTGTAAGTTATAGGTGGGTGCTGGTTATTTGGTGGTGTATCTTTAGAACAGAAGTGGACGATAGTTGCTAAAATGAACTGCTTGTATTTTTATTGAAAGTGAGGCATTGAAATAAACAATAATATAGGTACCGTATGTGAACACAAATCTGGATTTGGGTACTGTCTTTTAAATAAATATTTTTGAATACATTTTAAAAGGACCGTTTTTGGTTATTCGAATGGAAATATCAATTTAACTCAAAATTTGCATTTTGGTCGATGTGCGATTTTGAGCAAACTAAAAAAAAAAAAACAATTTAAAATGCCTTTTTCCAAAAATCATTATTGTACAATAATTTAGAGAAAATTTGAGTTTGCTACCAAGCTGGAATTACCATCCTTCCTTACGAATGCTTTTGATACAATCGTGTGGACCGATTTTGAGATAAGGCCGATTTTCAAGAGAACCGCTATTCGATCTTAAAGCGAAAAACTGCGTATGCAACCATGTTAGCCGTACCTTCGTAAGCTCGAATACTAATTTTGGTTGAAATCGTTAAAGCCGTTTTCTTGTAAATTATTGCAAGCAAAATTTTCAGAAAATATATTTTTCAAGATAAGTTCGTTGTAAAAATTAAAAAAAAAAGTTCATATTACATTAAGAATGAATTTCTGTTAAAATCTTATCGACCATTTTAGATTTTCAAAAGTACGGTTATTCGATTTTTGAGCGAAAAAACTGACTATGCAGCATTTTAAACACTACCTATTTAAGCTCAAATATCAATTTTAGTTAAAATCGAAGTGGCGCCAAACTGTAGGTAAGCCCACAAACACCAAATCCAAAGATTGAAACGAATCCGTACAGCAATTATTCAGGCTGTATTACTCAGAAGCCGACGGACAGATGCACAGATGAGTTCGAAATTTTGTACGATTACAATATCTTTTTTTACTACGCTAGAGTTACATACCACTAAATCTGAACTAGACAGGAATTGCCGCACAATGCTTAAGGCATTAGGTTCGCAGAACCGTGTCAGATTATATTAGGTACCTGGGCATTGTGATATTGAGGGCAACGAAAAGGCCCACGTTTTGACTAAGGAGGGAGCGGAACTCCCACTAAATACAATGATTGGGGTATCAGACAACCTATGGCCGTTGCTAGAAGGGTTATCTTTCGGAAAACCACCAATAAAGCAGACACAAGATGGTCACAACTAGAGGAACACAGGGTCTCAGAGGCACTGTGGCCCGCTTTAAATCGGAAGAAGTCTGAAGAATTGTAGAACAAAGTTAAGATTAACGGTAGGAATACTCTCTGGACACTGCCTTCTAAGGAAGCATACCATGAGGCGATGGGCCCGCTTTAGTGCCTGGTCTTTTGTGACTATCTCACAACCCCACCCAGCCTAACCTAACCTAACCTCTGTGCGAAAGAAAAGAGAGTTTCAAACTTGGTTAATGGGAGTGAAGCTCAAAAAACAAAAATATTTCGGTCCAATACACTAACCCAAAGTCACATATCCACATCGCCGATAACAGCCTTGTTTTTGCTTTTAAAATTGACAACAATATGCACAACTGTGTCGCACGAAGCTTTCGTATATGAACATGAACACCTACAACACCTATTCACTTTTTCATATACGAAGATGAAGAGTTTATCTTTAAATACCCGTTTCACAATTTAAATGAAAAACAGGTGATAATTTTACTTACCTTCTCACTTATGTCCTGTATCCCCTAGTGGGTCCTAGGGCCTCTACAACGTCTACGTGCCATCGTGTGCGGTTTTTGGCAATGTGTCTCAGGTCTTCTCAACTCTTTCCCAGTTGCCGCGCTTTGGAGTATTGTCTCAACCGATGGCGGAACCGAACTGGATATAGTCAGCCGAATAGGTAAATTTGGCGAAGTAATGCCATTATCTTAAACACCAAGCTTCGTTCGACTGTTCCGTTCCAACGTCCGTGCGGCTATATGGATGTGGTACCTACTTTAAGAGTGACCTATCACATGAAAGCAGCAAACGTTCGTTAACAGGTGCCTGCGCAATATCTTAAGGATTTTCTGGCCAAACCGTATCTCGAACGAACAGCTTTATGAGAGAACCGGCCATGAACCTATTGGCACAACCATAAAACGACGAAAGTGGCAGTGGATTGGTCACGCACTTTCCGAAAAGGTGACAGGCCCATAGGTAACCAGGTGGTAGACAGGGACCCATCCACCTGTCGCCCGGTGAGATATCACCACATCACGCTATAGGCTCCGTGAAGTAGTCTTGACTACGTTTCGGAGTTTGGCTAAACTTTAACAGAAGAAAGCAGTGGAAAAAACCATAAGCTGGAATTTGGGTTTTTGCGGGATTCGAACCTGAGACCCCTCGCTTAGTAGTCCAACACACTAACACACTAAGCCACTGCGACTACGTGTTAAAAAAGTTAACACATGAAAACAATCCGACAACTGTTTTCATTTTTCAAAGATAGAGAATCGAATTATGCGTGAACTTGTGAAAGTATCTTTCACTTCAATGTATCACAGAACGAGAATTGATCCATAGACCCATAGATTTTACAAACTCACAATGGGGAAATTTCCCATATAAAATTAACTGTGACCTACAAAATATTTAGCGTGAATGTTAAAAATGACATATGCAAGGCCGCAGAAGTACCAAAAGGCTCGGTTTTCGGACCTCTTCTGTATAATGAGTTGAAGTGATCGGCTTTGCGAAAGATATATCATCGTGGTTGTTGTACTGTCTGCCAAGCATGATCCAATTGCTAGAATACAAAAATTAGATAGAGTCTCCGCACCTAGAATAAATTATTCACAAAACCGAGGTCTAGTTAAAAGCTTCCATGTTCGTTTTAGCACTTTTATCACTTGACTGAATACAACTCATTACCCTCCATAAGTAACTTATTTTTACCATCTAACCAAACGCACACTTTCAGTAATCCGCAGTGAACCCGAATCCCTTAGTCTAGTATTTGCTGTACTAACCAGGATCTTCAGCCAGTTTCCATTTGATTGCGGGAGAACAGGATGTATACGTATATAAAGGACCCTTAACGCATTCATTTTATGGGAAATTTATTCCGAGCTCTACGCACCAGATGCGAATGAAAGTATATCAATCATTCAAACGGACGGACATAGAAATATGTGATGTTGGCATCAAAATGGGGACAATGGAGAAAAATCACCCGCACCCAGCACCCCAAACGTGAAAATATCCCAAGCACTTTTTATGTTCAGTTTAGCTGACGAGGATTTGATTTATTCAACCGGGCGGAGTACCATTTGCTGCCACTTGGAAAGGATATGTGGTGAGCACCCCTGTCAGGAAGATAAAGAAAAAAAATACAAATCTCCTACTAAACAGGAAAACTTTTTCCTTAAATGTTTTCAGGTCCAGGTGTGAAAGGAATATCTGATTATATAGTATTGCGAAAATACATTTATGCGAATGTGTCAGCCAAACGCAAAAGGCTCTCTTTAGGACTGAGTAAATTGATTGGAAAATTAATAAGACTGATTGTGAGTTGTAGCGATGACGTTTGAGCTTTGTCCAAGTATCACCGAACCACAGCCTATGGTGCATGGAAATGGAATTGAAGTTGGGTTTTGGGTAATAAATTTTTTTTTAATATTTGACAGGAGAGACAGCATTCATACGTTGCGCCTGGAGTTTAAGAGACTTTTTTTAAGCGATTTTTAATACGAGTCGTTTCGCAACAATTTTTTTTTTTTTTGTTCCCAATTGCTTTGTATGCACTTCGAAGCAGTGTTGCCGCAAGCTTTTTTAAAAGTGTAACAATTTTGTTCAAAAAGTGTAACAAATGGATAAAAAATGTAACAAACCGGAAAAAATGTTAATAATAAAATTATCGTTTTTCAACTCAAACAAAATCTTTATTAGGAACTCTTTATCACATTTAAAAAAAGCTCTGTTTTTAACCTACCTGTCCATTTTGTGTTTACAAATAAAAAAAAAAAAACAAAAAAAGGAACAAAATTATTGACCATCGAAGTAGATTTCAATTTTTATATCACAAACTTTATTTACCACGAGCTGTAGAACATTGTCAACGGCGATGGGGCGAGACAGAAAAATATTGTTGTCTTTTCTTGTAGGTACTCTCCCATTCCCATTTCCACTCGCAGTTTAACGTTTTGCACAATTTTTGATCTGTGTAAACAAACAAATACATTGACAGAAATAGGTAGAAGTTTGCTCGAAAGAAAAAAGTTCAACTTTTCAATATTTTTAATGAGAAAAACAAAAAAGGATTTTAGTGGGAAAAAATGTAACAAAGCGCAAAAGAAAGTAACACTGTAACAAAATTATAAAATAGTTAAAAAGTGTAACACTTTTGTTACACTTGTAACATTGTGGCAACGCTGCTTCGAAGATGTTTGACGAAAATTTTATAGACGAGACGATGTAATTTCAATATTTTAACTTGTCATAGCTGTCAGTTGATATTTAAGATAACGATAACGACAATTTTGTCATGACAATAGTTTGCAGTGGTTTGACAAACTTGTTGTGACGTACACAACATTTGCAGTATCCGCAAAGATTGGTCCGGATTGGAGGTATAGTCAAACATGCATAATATTGTAATGTTTCTTCGTCGGATTAATACCTAAGAAAAAAGGAGAAAGGACAACCGACAACAATATTCACATAAGAGAGCAAAATCGTTTTCGATTTAATTTATAACCATAATTTCAATCACATAAGCAGAGGAGATAATATTAAATTTTCAAATCGGAACACATGTTTTTTTTTTTTTTAATTTGGGTCGAATCGAACTTTTCCAAACATTCCCACCTACAAGATGCTCTGCGCTTCCAAGCCGAAAATTCACAAATAAGTTGGGTTGGTTTCAGCATCAAGAGATGTCCACCACTTTTTCTTCTTTTTTTTAATATACGTGTCGTTCCTGTAGGTGCCCCATCACAAAATTGTTTCACTTTTCATTTTCATTTAATTTCATTGATTTTGTGTGAATGGGAACGCCCGGATACCTATAGTTCATGTGAAACGTCAACTAGATTTGTCCGGACTATGTAATCCGAACGCATTGACTAATTAATTTAAGTTGTTTTTGTATTCAATTCAATTCAATTCAATTTATTTATAAAGGAAAGCACAAATAAGAACATAGCCTTTTATCTATATCTATACATACAATAAATAATAAAACTGTAGGCATTTTTTTTTTTGTTTATTGCCCACATTTCGATGAAACTTTTTTTGGAATGTTTCCTAAGATTCTATGCAGCACATAGGCTATTCCTTTCATTACCATGCCTATTTTTTGGGGCGTTTTTGACCAAAATGTGTTTTTTTCTTACTTTACTGCCTTTACTCGCCATTACTCAAACAATTCTTAATCAATGCAAACAAAACAAAATACTTAGGAGAGCCAACCCTTTTATAGTTATTTCAAACCACCAAATCAGCTTTCTATGTCCTCTAGAAGCTGAGCTACAACCTAAAACCTAACATGAAAAAAAATAAGTTTATTTTCTCAAATCGAACATAATCAGCAGCCGTGGTTCTTGATCGTTGTTCTGCTTTGGGGTGGTTGGGTGGCTCACATCGCACAACCATGATCATATGAAAAAAAAACTGCGTTGTGTTTTCTCCAAATTAAGTGAAACGAAAGAGAAGTATGCGACGTGAATGTGTATGTAATCAACAGCGACAATGTGTTTCTGAGGAAATGCGCAGATGGCTGATATATGACATGCGCTGATGGACGTATGGTGGTGTATATAGAAATTGAGCTCAAGGTTTTTATTTTAATGGTTGTTATAGTACCTACGTTGATACCTACAGTAAAGAAATGAAGAATTCAAGAAGTAAAGACGATATAGGTGAATTATGTTGTTTGATTTATTTATTGTCGGTGTAGATACAAATTTCCGTTAAGGCTTTTGTTTTAGTGGTTGTTTTGATATTACCTACGTTGTACCTACAGTAAGGAAGTGAAACTTTAGTACTTACGCTGTTGGATTTAATTTTCTTAAATTGGTGTTTAAGGTAAATAGATTTGTTTGATTTATTGTTTCACATTGACAATGTTCACCGCTTTGTTTTAGCTAGACTGTTGATTTTAAACAAATATGCCGTTGAGAAAACGGTCAAATCTCTTTTATTGGAAATTACACAGTCTCACGCCGCGTTCGAAGTTGCGGGCACAGCTAGTAGTACATATTTTTGGAAGAATAAACAAAAAATTAAATAAAACTCACATAAAACTAAATAAATATAAAAATAGAGGAGTGAAAAATAGAAAGAGAGGACAAAAAAAAAGATTCTCACGGTTAATTCTGAATTTTGACCATGCGATATGTCAACTGAGTATGCAGGGAGGATTTTCTTAACTAGGTTCTAGGTTTGTCGGCTTCCCCTCCATAAACGTCAACTTTAGAAAAATAATCACGTGACCAATCTGGGGTAGTAAAAAGTAAAATAGATGAGCTTTCAGTCAACTTTCAGAATTACTATCCGAACGTCCCCACAGTAAGACACAAAATGATCATATATTTATACTATATATATAAAAACGTTCGTGTGTATGTATGACCGACGATAACGGCTGAACCACTGAAGCTATACCCCTTATATTCACACCATATGTTTGTGTGTTGCTCCGGATGGTTTATGTTTATTTTAGACCCTATAGGGGGCGCTGGGGTCGCTTTTTGAAAACTCTTATTTATGGACCGATTTAGCTCAAATTTACACCGTATAACACTTAACAAAATAGAAAGCTTTTGTCAAAATTTGGACCCGATAGGTGGCGCTGGGAGATATTTACGAAAAGTTAGATTTCCCTGCATATCAATATTGTATCAACAACATTAAATTTAATTGTTATAATATAGTTGGCGTTGGTTGTCTATACTTTTTTGAATTTGACATTTCAGCAATTCATATTTCATTTAGCTGTACAATTGTTCGACCAAAACTCCAAATTAGTTTTTAATCAATTTTAAATAGGTAAATAACATTTCCATTCGAATTCCGGCACAAATAACATAACCAAGGAATATGTTCTTACTGGGCCAAATTTTATGATTCTTCTTTTGTTTTGTTCGTATTGGTGTATTTCAGGCTTAGTCAGTCTTAAAAGATAAAATTTTGGACCCGATAGGTGGCGTTGTTGTCGATCTCCGAAACTGCTCAACCGATTTCAATGAAATTTCGTGGATGTATATTCTTCGTTCCCACTTGAAGGATAGGATACTTTTGGACCAGATAGGTGGCGCTGTTGTCGATCTCCGAAACAGCTCTATAGAAATATACTATAGTTTCGGACCCTATATATAGTACTTTGCAAAACTTAAGCGGGATAGGAGGACGGGTTGTGGAAGCATTAAAATGATCCATGGATATTGTCCAAATAAAGGAATTTGCTAGATGTGAGCAGGAGTTAATACGAAAGGTATGAGCAAAGCCGGGTGGGTACAGCTACATAAAAAAGACTGACGTCCGTATGTGTGCACTCATAACTCGGGAACAAATCCTTCAATTTTTATGATTTTTGGTTTAAATTCGCATGGGCCCAATGAAGGTCATATGCTTCTTTTTGTCGTAAAAACAAAACTTTATGGGGATTAGTTGAATTTTTGAATTCTTTGGATGTTCCGGGCTTACATCTATACAATTCAAAGTCGGCTCAGTTATAATTTTGCTGATGCGCAACCTCAATACACCGAGACTTTGTAACAGAACGCGGTTGATTTGGTGGTGAAGGATCCCAAATCAAGTGACGATTTTGAGTGGAACATCCAAAGGCAAACACCCTCATTCCGTAGATTCCGCTTATTGAGAACGATTTGCCATTCGTATTTAAGCGACTTAAATTTCCTGTGCGTCTCGCTTTCACTGTGATAAATAATTTGTTGCAAGTATAATCCATGGATGTTTGTGCATTTGTAGTATCAATCTTGAATTACCATGTTTCTCACATGGTCAATTTAGTGAAAAGCGGAAGGTTGGCCGAAACGTCAAAATCATTGCGGTTTGATTGAAACAAATCAACACTGCTATTCGTCATTTATTTCTATTGCATTTAATATAACTTTTGAATGAATCATTTTAATTGGTCGAATTACATAAATTAGCAAGCGAATTGTGCATGCTCGGAATTATTATTTTCATTACATTAACAAATTTGGGCGGAACGAAGTTTGTCGGGTCAGCTAGTACTATATATAAATTATACTATTATAATAACGTTAAATTAAATTAATAGTATAGTTAAAGGCCTATTAAGGCATTAAGAAAAAGGAAAAAACATAACTTCAAGAAATTTTACTTAACAAAACCTTGCGGTAGTAAAAATAATTTTTATTATCCAGGATAAATTTTTCCAACACACATGGGTTACATTTTCTATATAAAATCAAATATTATGACCTAAAAAATATTTAGTACATTTATTTAGCTCACTCATGCGATAAAGCGAAACAATTTTATAAACATCTCCATTAAATTTACTAACGTCAATAAAAAGAAAATATAAAAAAATAAAAATCAGTAGGTAGGTGAAGCTCCAAACCAGCGTTCCCGTTTGACCCCTTTTAGGTTGATTTTGTTCAAAATATCAGCGAACTATGTGGCAGCCAAACTCCCATTATTTTTGAAGTAGCTATTTGGTGGTTGGGTGCTGTATGAATAGGGTAGGCACTGATTGGCGTCAACTTGGCGATGCCCAGTCGTTGTAACTGTTCATACACATCAATTGTGCTTATTTTACCTCCGCGTGGTAGCCACCGGGTACTGGTCTTGTCCTTCCGGGCATGACTTGCTAAACTTATAAGCGCGAGTGTTGAACACGAAGAAAATAGCAACACTATAATGCTCTGTCGGAATGACTGCCTGATCGAGTCTCAGAGGTCTTACATGAGCCCCTCAGAAAGAGGACATACGGCGGATGAATTCACATGGTTGAATCAACGGTGGCGTCAACAGTCAACATGGCAGATACCTCAATGAGCTACTTTGACGTATTTGGAGCTGAGGTCATTGAGGATTTTTCAGCACTAGTCAGGGTGTTGAAATAGAGATGGTGGCGGAAGAGCCCTTAATGGGTCAACGGCAGCTCTCACATCCCCGCAGCGGGTTACTGAATCCGGAATATTCCGGCTCCTTTTGCCCAAGGGGTTACAGAAAGGGCCTGGTCCTCCAGGTTGGGGGTTGTGCGTGGGGTTAACGACCCTACCACGGAAAAAAAAGAATTGTTGCGAAGCAACCAAAAGCCTCGGATAAGGACGGATTCACTGTTGACGACCCTGCAAAACGAAAAAAGGACAATGACGTTCGGATCTGCACGTGGAATGTTCGAACTCTGAACAGACCGCGTGCAGCCGAACAACTAGCGGAGGCCCTAGACTGCTACAAAGCAGGTATCACCGCCATCCAGGAAGTGCGGTGGGATGGGCCGGGCAAAAGGAGGATGAAAAACTGTGATATTTACTACGGTGACTGCTACAGAGAACAAAAGCAGCGTCTATTTGGATGCGGATTTGTTGTAAGCGGCAGACTTAGGCAAGAAGTCTTGAGCTTTCGACACGTTAGTGAACGCCTTACAACTATCCGCATCAAGGCTAAATTCGCCAACATCAGCCTGATATGCGCTCACGCCCCCACAGAAGATAAAGACGATGCTACCAAAGAGTGTTTCTACGAGCTCCTCGACAAAACATATGAGCAATGTCCTAAGCATGACGTTAAAATCGTCTTGGGTGATTTTAACGCCAAAATAGGAAAGGAGGACATCTTTGGTAGCACAATCGGAAAACACAGCCTACACGACACCACGTCTGGAAACGGACTTAGGCTGATTGATTTTGCTGCGGGACGTAATGTTACCATAGCTACTTCACGGTTTCCTCTCACCTCAATATACACAAAGGAACATGGCGGTCACCTGATCATCAAACCGTCAACCAAATTGATCACGTTGCGATCGACGCAAGGCACTCCTCCAGTATTCTAGATGTCCGAACTTTCCGAGCGGCCAACATAGGCTCGGACCACTACCTTGTTGTAGCCAAGGTACGGATGCGGATATCCCAGACGCCACAACAGCGAGAAAATACTGTGAGGAGATTTAACGTTGGACGGCTACAAACGCAACAAACCGCCAGAACCTTTGCCGATCGCGTATCCCTCAACCTCTTGAGAAGTCCTATACTGCCAGCATCAAGTGCCGAAGACCAGTGGCGCCGATGCCAAGAAGCCATCAAAAACGCCGCAACTGATGTGCTCGGTTTCACCAGTCCACCCCCCCGAAACCCCTGGTTTGACGAAGAGTGCCGGCAAGCACATGCAGCAAAACAAAGTGCCTACGAAGCGTCGCTGCATAGAAGGACGAGAGCAGCTCGTCAGCTCTACGAGCAAAAAAGGAGGGAAGAACATCGGCTTCTCCGGAGAAAAAAGAGAGAGCATGAGAAGCGCGCGATCGAGGATATAGAGAGGTGTTACTCCAGGAACAATGTTCGGAAGTTTTACCAAAAGGTAAAAAGAACGTGTCATGGCAACAAGACCCGAACGGAGACCTGTAGAGACGAGCAAGGAAACCTTGTAGTAGAGTCACAGTCGGTGCTGAGGACATGGAAAAACCATTTCTGCAGACTGTTAAACGGCGAAGACGACACAAATTCCGCTGTTAGGCAGAACGATCTATTCAACCTGGACGATGACAGCCAAGATTTCCGTCCACCTGACCAAAATGAAGTGCTGGTCCAGACGGCTTACCTGCCGAGCTCTTCAAGGCAGCCGGAGATGACTTGGTAGAGTGCATTCACCAACTCATCTCCAAGATTTGGTTAGAGGAAAGTATGCCTGATGAATGGAACCTCAGCATTGTTTGCCCGATCCACAAGAAAGGAGACCCTCTAAACTGCGCCAACTACAGAGGCATCAGTCTCCTGAACACTGCGTATAAGATCATGTCTGCTGTATTGTGTGAACGCCTGAAACCATTCGTCAACGATCTGAAAGGTCCCTATCAGTGCGGTTTTAGGCCCGGTAAGTCCACGACCGATCAAATATTCACACTACGGCAGATCCTGGAAAAAACCCAAGAATACCAGATCGATACTCACCATCTTTTTGTCGATTTTAAGGCCGCATATGACAGCGTTTATAGAGACGAGCTATACAGAGCCATGTCTAGTTTTGGCATCCCTGCCAAACTTGTCAGATTGTGCAGAATGACGATGGAGAACGCTCGCTGCTCCGTAAAGGTCGGAAACAATCTCACCGAGACCTTTGATGTCAAAAAAGGATTTAGACAAGGTGATGCGCTGTCATGTGACTTCTTCAACATCATTCTTGAGAAGATTGTGCGAAACTCACAAGCCAACACCAGAGGCACAATTTTCTATAAGTCTGTGCAACTGCTTGCATACGCTGACGACATTGACATTGTTGGTACAACACAGCGAGCCGTCACTGGTGCGTTTGCAAGTATTAGTGCAGAAGCGGCAAAAATGGGTTTAATGGTGAATGAGGGTAAAACAAAATATATGCTGTCAACAAGAAGGGACACACGACATCGACGAATCGGGCAGAACGTCACGATAGACAGCTATAACTTTGAGGTAGTTAGGGACTTTGTCTACCTCGGCTCCGCTATAAACTCTGATAACGACATCACATCAGAAATCAAACGAAGAATCACACTTGCCAACCGCTGTTTCTTTGGCCTAAGACGGCAACTGATAAGTAAGGCCTTGTCGAGAAATACTAAGGAAACTCTGTATAAGACCCTCATCATCCCAGTCCTGCTTTATGGTGCAGAAGCATGGGCGCTATCAAAGGCGGATGAAGATCTCCTTGGTCGTTTCGAACGCAAAATTCTTCGAGTGATTTTTGGTCCCGTTTGCGTTGACGGGTTTTGGAGGAGAAGATTTAACAGCGAACTCTACGAGCTGTACAGCGACATCGACCTGGTCAGAAAAGTACGCATTAGTCGTCTAAGATGTATAGTACATGTAGAGCGAATGGACACCAACGCTCCGGCCCGGAGAGTCTTCGATTCCAACCCGGAGGGACAACGCAGTAGAGGAAGACCTCGCCTTAGGTGGCGCGCTCAAGTGGAAGGGGACCTCAACCAACTTGGTGTGCGCAACTGGCCAAAGATCGCGCTAACTGGAGAGGCGTATTGGTTGAGGCCCAAGTCCACCCCGGACTGTAGCGCCACCTTAAGTAAGTAAGTAAATACCAGTTAATGACTATTCGCAATTCGCTCTCATGTGGATAGTAATTTACTGCACAATCTTGCTAGAATTTCGGGACACCTTTTATAAGAAATAAAATTCCGGGATGCCAATTATCATTTTTGGTGTACAGACTAAGTTCTTTCGAACTCACAATGGCGAAATTTTCCACACAAAATTGCATATTGTGACCTATAAAAATTTAAAACAATGATTATTAGTAGGGCCTGCAAGACTGCACCATGTAACATGGTAAGTTAAAAACTTTAGAAAATTGTGCACGAAGAGTACCTACCGTCATGCAGTTTTGCATATAGCCCCAAGTTAGAGAGAGTACACAGAAACTTCTAGTCTAGAACTTGAAAATTAGCTCCAGAAACGATTCTTATTCAACACGAAATATTTGTGTGATTATTTCTGTTTGATTTAACGCTTTTGACATGTCACATGTTAGAATTACAACAACTTTGGTGAGAACTAAAAAATAAGTTGAATGAAAAACTTCATCATCAACATTGTGTTCAGATTCTTTTATTTTCGACTCCAAATTCTAGTAGTTCACTTTGGCTATATTTTCCATACAAATTTCGCAATTGTGAACTTCCGTATGAAATTTAAATTCGAGACTAAAACTTGTTATTATTAGTCATGCATAATTGTGTTGTCGTGGGGTACACATCACAAAATATTAGCTCCATAAGTCAAAATGAATTGTTCTGTCTGTATACAAAAAATTGATCGCAATTGCCTTGAAAAAATAAATTGTGGTGACTGCAAGTGTTTTTTTCATTTCAATTGTGTGAATATCACCAAAGACGATGCTGAATTTTATAAATTAAGTGGCAATGCATATCGGTGTGATAAGTGTGCAGTTTTACGACGACGCTCTCTGCATGATCAAATACCATCATCGTCCAAGAAGCGCACCAACAACAACACTCCATCTAAACCTGATACTCTTCCAACTGGAGAATCCAACACTCAGCCGTCAATTAGTGAGTCATCTAACAGTGACATCAATAGTGAGAATCAATTTACTCTCCAGATGATTTATGCTAAACTGTCAAAATTGGAAGACTGTAACACCCGCTTTCTTCAAGAATTGGCCGAGTTGAGAAAAGAGAACGTGGAGCTTAGAGCGAAGGTGCAAAGTCTGGAGTCCAAATTAAATTGGCAACAACAAGAATCGCTAATGAACTCTATAGACATTGTTGGTGTCACAAATGTCAATGGGACCAATGCAATAGAAAAGGCAAAACAAATCTTCAATAATGCCCTATCTATAGATGTTGCCGACTGTGATATTGCGAGTTGCTACGTTAAAAAAATGCGCTCTAAATCTCAGCCAAAGTCAATCATCTGTGTTAAGTTCTCTAACCTTACAACGAAGCAACGCATAATGCGGGCAAAGAGGACAAACAAAAACAAACTTATCTCTCAAGTGGTTGACCTCTCCAGCGAGGATGTAAGCAGAAACAACAGCAAGAACAACAAAGGAAGCAGCATATTTGTCAACGACTCCCTTACTCGTTACACGCAAGCTCTCTTAATGAAGACGAAAGAGATAGCAAAGAAAAAAGGTGCAAAATACGTATGGTTCAGTAAAAATCAAATTTTATTAAGAAAAGAGGAGGGTGGAAGAGTTATCTCGATTAGATCATTTAGTGATATCTCACTCATTTGAGTTTGTTTTTCTTGTCTTTTTCTTTTGTACTTAGTAGTATTATGAATTCCAAAAATGATTTAATTGATAACTCTTCTTTCCTTGTCCAATGCAAACCTCACTGTGATGCTGTTCTAACTAATAGTTCTTATTGTAATGAAAAATTATTTATTGTTCATCAAAATATTAGAAGTCTGAGAGAAAACTTTTCTGCGCTCGTCGCACATATTAACTCGTTTGCGTGTGTCCCGGATATTGTGTTCGTGTCTGAGATCTGGATCTATGAGGTTGAAAAAAATGATTACTTCCTGCCTGGTTTTAGTTTCTTTGCTAAAACAAACGAAAATTACGCAGCTGGTGGCGTTGGCTGCTTTATAAAGAACACTTATAAAATCAGTAATGTTTCCCAAGTCGATTGTCCTAGTGCAGATGTTTTAAAGGTGTCCATCGAAATAAATAATGAAATGTTTGTTTTTTTATGTGTTTATAGATTGCAGATGTTTAATGTGACGATGTTTATTAATGATTTTTCTATTGTGTTAGATAGGGAGAAATCCAAAAACTTAATTGTTGTTGGTGATTTTAATGTTGACTGTCTAGATGAAAGTCCTACGGTATCAAATTATATTTCCATGTTAGCTTTAAGTGGCTTGACAAACTTCATCAATGTGACTACTAGGCCTGCATCAGGTACTTCTTTAGACCATATTTATGGACGTTTTCGAAATGTTGCTTCCAAAGAGTGTGAATATTGTGTTTTTGACTTTTTTATTACTGACCATTCCATGACCGGCGTTCTATTTAGCGTGACATCCAAAAACAATAGCCCTATACCGAAAAGTGACCAAAGCAAGCCAAAAATAAGCTATGCTAGGCTTCGAAATAAGTTGTGTTTTGAGTCCTGGGACAATGTTTATAACTGTAGTGACGTATCGAATGCATATTTTAATTTCTTAACCACTCTTAAAAGTCATCTTGCTAGCTGCAGTTTTCTGACCACAAGAAAACCTATTTATAAACTTAAACCTTGGCTATCTAATTATTTATTAAATAAAGTGACAACTAAAAATAAACTTAGAGTAAAGTGCAAAAAGAACCCTAGCAATGTATTTCTCAAAATGAAATATAAGAAGATTTGTGCTGATTTGAAAAAGGAAATACCAATTTGCCGTGACTCTTATTACCGTGCCCAATTTTGTTCAGCTAGAGGCAATCTTAAGAAAGAGTGGAAAGTTGTAAATACCATTCTCAACAAAAAATCGTCCATTCAAAAAACTATTGTTCTACGTATTAGTAATAAGGAAATAACAAATAAACATGAAATCGCTGACGCTTTTAACAGACATTTTTCAAGTATCGGACTTAATTTACATAGTGGACTAACTCAAAATCTATGTTCTCAATGTTGTGCTATTGGTGGTGTAAACTCTGTGCATTGTAGAAGTATTGTTTTTGACTCTATAACTCCCTTAGAGATCTTAAGTATGATTGGGAGTTTGAATAACTCAAATTCTTTTGGTGTCGATGGTATTTCTAATGTAGTCCTTAAAAATATTGCTTGTTTCATTGTGGATGTATTAGCTGATGTTTTCAATCGTAGTGTCTTTTCTGGTATTTTTCCTGACGGTCTAAAGTGTGCAGATGTTATTCCTTTGTTTAAAAAAGGCTCTCCAACTGAAATAGGAAATTATAGGCCGATTTCTCTTCTGCCAAGCATAAGTAAAGTTTTCGAAAAACTTATAAAAATTAGGTTAGTAAATTTTTTAGACAAAACGATGTTCTTTCATCCCTCTCAATTTGGATTTCAAAAGGGCAAATCAACCGAGGACGCACTTTTAGACTTTTGCTCTCAGATAATGTGTAACCTTGACAAAAGAAAATGTACAGCTGCGTTATTCATTGATATAACCAAAGCCTTCGACATGGTTGACCATAAAATTCTGTTAAGTAAACTGGAAAGTGCAGGTGTGCGTGGTTTTATGCTTGAATGGTTTTATTCATATCTGAATAATAGATCACAGAGAGTAAAGTTAAATGAGACGATAAGTGACGTGCAATTAATCAGGCTTGGGGTACCACAAGGTTCGGTCTTGGGTCCCATTTTATTTTTGATCTATATCAACTCACTCTTCCACCTCAATCTAAGAGGCTCACCTACTGCTTTTGCAGACGATGTTGGGTTATCGTATGGCGTAAACAGTCCCTTAGATCTTATCTCTGATATAAATTGTGATGTACATACTCTAAGACAATGGTTCGCTGAACACAAACTTGTAATAAGTCCGAAAACTAAATTAATGTTCTTTAATTTATCTCCTTCTATTAATCCAAAACCGGATGTATACTTTCATGCACCGAATTGCAAAAAATTTAAATTATATCAATGTAAATGTGCAACCAGTGTGCTTGGTCAATTATTTTGTGCTAGTGAAAATTGTAGTGATGATTGTTTTTTGATAGAAAATGTAGACGAATTTATGTACCTAGGACTCTTACTTGACTCTAATATGAAATTTTCATCCCACGCTACTGCATTGAAGAAGTACTTTATCTCCACACTTAGGCATTTCTATTACCTTCGTAATATGTTCAACAAAGCTCCTAACCACAATTTATTATGGACTTTTTAATTCTAAGCTTCAATACGGTATAAATTGCTGGGGAGGTGGCTATCAAAACAAAATTCAGCCATTGCTAGTCTTGCAAAAGAATGTTGTCCGGAAAATTTGTCGTAAACCTGGTAGGTATCCTAGTTTTCCTTTGTTTTGTCAATTAAGGATTCTTCCTGTTCGTCACTTATACTGTTTTAAGGTTTTAAAAGCGTTCTTTATGAAGTCTGGTAACCGAAACTTTCGTATAATCTCAAACTATAACCTACGCCATAACTCACTTAATATGTTACAAGTGCCAAACTATCGAACCACCGCATATAGAAATTCTTATTCACTTGTACATAATATTTTATTCAATGTCCTCCCGGAAGAAATCAGATGTGTTCACAGGTCCGAATGTTTTCTAAAGCGCGTAAAAAATTGGCTATTTTCTCATGATTATTATAGTTTAAACTCTCTTACTTCTAATATTTTGATCTAACTTTTTGCCTCAACTTTGATGTTATTACATAGATTACATGAATTCTTGCATCCTTTGTGAAGTGATAACTAATTGATATAATGTTAAATGATAAAATCGGCTAAAAATTGTTTTTTCTATAATTTGTATTTCTGTTTTTGTTTAACACCCCACCCCATCTAATTGTTTTGTTCCTTTTGAAGTGGCATTCAACACTATTTGAACTCAATCTGAATAAAATATCGAATGCCACCAGATTTTTCTTACTTTACTTTGTAATTCCTAACATATTGAATTTTATATTGATTTGTACTTCATATTATAATTATAAGTAATTTAAGAGAAATAAATATCATACATACATACATACAAACATTTAAAATTGACAAAAGACGGCGTAGGTTAGGTATTCCACTAACTAAATCCAATATTTATGTGCCTATTTTGGATGACAACTCCAGTTTGAGACAGACAAACAAATTTTTCGTATATGCAAGACAACTCTTTTCTGTTGTCTTTAGAAAATAAATTGATCGAATTGATAAAAATCGAAATCAGCTTTTAGTGACAATTTTGTGTATTTATTTGTAAAAATTTATGACGTTTTCCATTGCGGCCACCAGAAATATTTTTCAGTGCCTTGATTTTGTGCGGTTTTACCCCAGTGTTATTATACCTATCGTGGGATTTATCCCTTTTTGTGGGAATTTCGATGTCCGAAAAGCCTTTCGTGCGATAAAGGGAAAAAGCACCAAGTCGTGGGTTTTTGAGAAATCTAACAAAAAACATTAAAACTATAAATTTTTGCTGAAATTTCATGAAAGCTCATACATTTCACCATGATTATTAACAAATTGAATGTACATAAAGAACTGCCCATATAAATTGTCTCTTATCAAAATTTGCTAGTACCAAAAAATTATCCTAATAATTATTGCTTATGAATTATAAAGATAGTTTATCAAATTCATTTTTCTAAAATTAGAATTTATAAGTTTTTCCGTACGAAAAACGTTTCCCGATCACAGAAAAATTAATAAATTCTTTTTCTAGAAAATTTGAAGATAATTTGCTTATTTTTTGATAAACAGGATGATAGTTGTCCTTTGACAGACAACTTGTCGTAATCGATAACTCCAATTGGAGAAGACAACCTTGGTTTGGTTGTAGTTGTCTGCCATAATAGGGGTATTAACCTCAGAAGTGACAACCAACCATCCTTCGTGAATTTGGAACCTTTTGAAATGTTCATAATGGAACTTGAGACTGTAGGCTAATAAGGAAGACTTACTTGCTATCCCCACTCTGAATGACAAAATGTCTCTCGTAGTTTCAAAAGTTTCAGCATATTCGTCGTATTATGAATACGAATATCGATATCGATAACCATCGCCATGACCGCCATCAAGAGTGTTGTTTGTCGTTTTCGTTACATCGTCCTTAAGAAGGCTGATTTCAATTTAACCAAGCGCCGAAGAATAGTTCGAAAAAATTGTGACCATCATTTCAGAAATCCAAACTGGTTCCTCAACAGGCAAAAGGACATCAAGTCATCTTCGATGGCTAGTGCATGCACAATACACCTTATCGTATTTTTTTCGAAGCGTGATGATTTGGAGCGCTCGAAGAAGATTCGTCTCCATCGTGGTGTGCGTCATGGGTCATGGCTCTCCATGTCCGTGCAGTCAACACTCAGCACACCAAAGACAACTTTTTATCGTATGGTCCCTTCGGTGTGTCCAAGAAAAAGTAAAAGCAAAAAGGATATTTTTGTATTTATACGTTTGTAGAGATGGCATCACAGGGCCGTGCCTCGTGTTTTCGGCGAATTCTGGTTCATTTTTTAATGAAACAAAAATTAAAACATTTATATGCTACATCCCTTTCAAGCGAACTCATTTCTTCAAGCAATGATTCGTGTCAACTATCAAACAGTTGCCACTGCCATCTATTTCAGTTTCCGCCGCCGAAGTAACGACCCCACATCATCTCAGTCGTGATGGTGTCCCTTTGCTGTTCATTTCAACGTGAGCTGGATATACATAAACGTAACCTCACCAAATTATTTAATTGATTTTCGCCAGCGATATGCAAAGAGTCTTGCAGAGAGTAGTCGTTCGAATGCTTAAGATGATTCGTTCAGATAATTCGGGCACCATTTGTATCCTAGTCGTGCCAGTGGCGGGGGTGGTTGGAACCACGTTTATCTATGTAGAGTGAACTCCTGATGGTTTAAAGTTTGGTCGCTCATTGTTAACCATGTGAATTAGTTGGCTTTGCGGGTAGAGGCATGCTGCCAAAAGGTTCTCCCAGTGGAAACCACGTTACAAACTGTAATCGATTTGTGGCATCATCAGGTGGGGGATATTTTTCGTGCGCATCTCATCCTCGCCACGACAGAGTTGGAAACAAAAAAAAAAAATGTTTCTGAATTTTAATGAGTTTGCCTGAATTTCTATATGCATGTAGTACGTTTGGGATAAGGGTTCGATGGTGATGCGGCGTTCACCTAGGGTTTACTTTTGGTTTTAATTTCGGCAAAAGTTGGTTGTCATGCAACATTTGGTGAGGTTTTCGAATTGAAACCCTGACGAGATGAGTTGTATATTGGACGCTGTTCTTATGCTCATTTGCATTTGAAAGCATGTTTGTACGTTGTACCATGTGCGGTACAGCAGGGTGTTTGTAAGGTTGAAAGTGGAAAGAGTTTCAGAGGTAACCAGGTCCGCCAACCGAATCTGGGAAATGAACATGATAAATATGCTGAGGGCGTAGCAAATCGAGTACTTGTCGAAAGTTGTAGGTGAAAAGGAGTTATACATACTGGCAGTATCCTTTCTATGGTACATGATATAGGTATTCTTTGTTACTTTGGCTTTATATGACTTGATCGGAGCAAAGTTGAAGATAGTTACTAAAATCAAGTTTTGCATACCTAGCTGTTTTCCAACCGGGATTTGGGGACTCGGGTTTTTTGGGAAATATTTTTAATATACCTATGGCTTTATATTTTTTAAGAAAAATTAAGTAAGGGATCGTATTTCGAATTTTTTTACTATACTAAATATGTATTTTCATCGAAATCGTTATAGAGGTTTTTGTAAAATTATGCAGACAAAATTGTAACAAATATTGAAATAGTTCGAAAAATGGGATCATGACGTAATCTCGAATGACAAAATCTCGAATGCTAAGAATCTCGAATTTTTTTTTTTTTAATCTCGAATGGACAAAAATCACAAAAGACTATATCTCGAAAAAATCTCGAAAATAAAGAGTGAATTCGAGATTTTTTTTCTAGTTTAAGAGCTAAAATTCGTATAAAACGAAAAATTGTATGTTCTGTTTATTAAATAATTTATTTATCTTTGAAAAACAATCACAAAAATAACAGATAATTCATTACAACAAATTAATAATTTCAAAATCGAATATATATATATCTATATATATAAAAATGGATCTTGGTTTGTTCGGATGCTTAAAACTCGAAAACGACTGGACCAAATTGGATACTTCCTTCTGCGGATTTGTTCGTAATTGCTCCGCGAAGGTTTAGGAAAAAAGAAAAATTAAAAAAATTAAGAAAATTGCGCGGAAAATTAGAAAATTAAAGTTTGTGTGGGGAAATACACTTTGAAAAAAAAAAAAATTAAGTGGATAGAAATCAAGAAGTGACACTTCAAATAAAAAAAAAAAAAATATTTTGAATTTTAAAAGCAATTGTTGTTGTCAATTATTTTAATTATTTTCCAAGCAAATTGTTGTTGTCAACAATTTTGAAGTTTTTTCTTTTTTTTTAAATATAGGTACCTAAAAATTTTGTTCTAATAAATTATGTTTACTATGTTACATTCAGTAACTTTTTGAAATGAAGTAGATAGGTACTTTGATTATACAAAGATGATATTATGGCCGACGATATTTTGCATCGAATTCGCACTGTGACATCGGATAATGAACTGGAGATGTCAGATGAAATGCGCAACAAAGCTTTGATTTGACGCATTTAATCGAGAATAGGAGCGAGAAATGGACTTCGAACGAATCGCATTGAGTCAAGCTGTTCGAACAAATGTGCCAATGTTGAATCTATATATATAAAAATGAATCCCTATTTCCCTTGGTCACGGCATCACGCGTGAACGGCTGGACCGATTTCGCTAGATTTTTTTTGTTGTGTTTGTTATTGTCGGAGAAGAATCTTATGAAAGAAAAAGTTAAGAAAATTTCGCGGAAAATTAGAAAATTTAAGAATACTAAACCACCATATTAAATTATATCTAATGTAACCATAGCGCTTTTACAATTCAAACTTTTTTTATGTAACCTTATGGCGTTGGCATAACATTGACAGAATGCGTGCTGCAAATATCGTCAACGAGGATGTAAACAAAATAAATATCGTTTAAAACAGATGCTTCGATCGGAGTTATTATATTGATAAAACATACATAGAAAATAATTAATTTATTATTTTTAACAAAAACTGAATTTCTTAGTGCACATCGTCGGAAAATCCTCAACATGTGGCGTTGTAGGCGTATGTCGTTATTCAGTCAATTAAATTTTCTTTAATAATAATCTTCTTAATTCATACATATAATTCTTTCGGGATGAAACTCGATGATGATGATATAACTCGATAACCACTGGGTACATTTTTATGATTCTTCTTTTGTTTTGTTCGTATTGTTGTATTTCAGGTTAAAGCAAACTTAAAAGATAGGATTTTTGACCCGCTATATGGCGTTGTAATCGATCTCCGAAAACACTCACCCGATTTCAATGAAATTTTATAGATTTATGTTCTTCGTTCCCGCTTGAAGGATAGGATACTTTTGGACCTGATAGGTGGCACTGTTGCCGATCGCCGAAAGAGCGCTACCAAGTTGATTGAAATTTTGTAGATGGATATGGTTGCTTCCAGTTTTAAATTTCGGATAGTTTTTGACCTATAGGTGGTACTTTGAAAAACACAAGCGGGATAAGAAAACGGATTGTGGCACGTCCCATTCAAAAATAAAATCAAACGCTATTTCTATAGTTTTATAATGAAAATTATTAATGGACGCTGTCCAAATAAAGCAATTTGCGAAATGTGAGCAAGATTTAATACGAAAGGTACGGGCAAAGCCGGGTGGGTACAGTTACATATAAAAGAGACTGACGTCCGTATGTGCACTATAACTCGGGGACGGATCGTTCGATTTTTATGATTTTTGGTTGGAGGGAAGGGCATAATGCTACCTTTTTTTGTGAAGAAAAGCTTTATGGGGATAGTTTGATTTTTTTTTTTTTTATGTTCCGGGCTTACCTCTTCATAATTTGGATTTGAAAGTCGGCTCAGTTAAAATGTTGTTGCGCAACATCAATGTACCTAAACTTTGTAACTGATCGCATTTGATTTGTGGTGAAGGATCTCACATCAAATATCATGCAAGTAATCATTTTGAGGGGAAAATTAAAAGGCAAATGCTCTTTATCCGCAGATTTGGCTTATTCAGAACGATTTACCATTCGTGGGACTTCAATTTCCCGTGCGTCTGGCTTTCAATATGACAAATAATTTATTGCAAGGATAATCGATGGATGTTTGTGCATTTGTGGCATCAATCTTGATTTCCCATGTTTCTCACATTGTCAATTTAGTGAAAAAGCGGAAAGTTGGCCGACACGTCAAAATCATTGCGGTTTGATTGAAACAAATCAACATTAGTATTCATCATTTATTTCTATTGCATTTAATATAACTTTTGAATAAAGAATTTTAATTGGTCGAATTACATAAATTTGCAAGTGCTTGGTGCATGCTCGGAATTTATTAACAAATTAACAAATTTGGGCGAAACGAAGTTTGCCGGGTCAGCTAGTTTATACATAAATACAACTAACTAAACAAAGTAAAAAATATCAAAACAATACAAAAAAACTCATCAGAAAATAATAAATCAATAAATAAAATAAAAATAACAGCTGATAACTAGCGCCCATCATGGACAATGTAGGTACTGCACGTGGTTGATTGTTGTTGAGAGAATAGGCGTTTTTTATTTTTCCTCAGATGATGTGTGTGTATAGATTATTGATCATCATGCATTACAACAACTACGGGTTCATTTACAATTGTTGTGTTGCATGTAAACCAATGATCTATATAGATTACCTGCGGGGAAAATAAAAAACAAGACACCTAACAATTGTAGCAATCTCGAATTAATATTAATTCGAGATTTTTTTTTTCGAGATTTTTGTTATTCGAGATTATGGTTTCTAGATTTTTGCTTTCGAGATTTTAGCTTTCGAGATTTTGTTTTTCGAGATATCGTAGGTAGCCCTCGAAAAATACAATTGCTTAAATATTTAGGTTAAAACTAATCACAGATTCAGAATGTAGGAAAGCATTAGGTATACTTCGTACTTGGTTTTAAGACTTTCCTTTAGATAGAAAATAAGGTTTTTAAGACATGAGCAGTTTTGAAAAGAAGCGTTTTCTGTGATTCGCATGTAAAATGATGGACGCAATAATTTGGAAAATGTCAATTTTACTCCAAGCTTGCATTTTTTTCGAAATCGTTGTCAAGTAAACTAGGTAGGTACCTACCTATATAAAAACAATTTATTTTTGAAAATCCCTTCTTTTTTTCAAAAAAAAATTAGCTTTGCTATCAAGTTAGAAATGCCCATATATGACCAAATGACCAGGATAGAATTTTTGTTACAATCGTATGGACTGTTTTCGAGATAAGTTTAATTTTCAAAAGTAGGTACCGTTATTCGGTTTACTGAGTATGCAGCGATGTTAACCTCACTTTTTTGTTGAAAACGTTAAAGCTCTTTTTTAAAATATTAAACTTGTTCAAAACCATTTTATGGTAGAAAACCAAAAAGTCACTCTGGACTGTAAGTCCATATAACCTCCAAATTCAGAGTTTGAAATAAATCTGTGCAGAGTCTGTAGGCCTTAGGATCTGACGGAGGATGCGTTGATGACGATATGCATGAGTATACTCCACATTTTCTTTGCCACTGCCCGGCACTCTGTCAAATCAGATACAGAATTCTTGGACGACACTTTTTCAAAAACTTAAAGACCTCTCTGAGAAGTCTATAAAAGACTTACATAAATTTGTAATATCCTCGGGATGGCTTGACTACAAGGTTTCATAAGTTTCCACAGTATGGGGGTCATTAGAACGGGTGCAGGTTCCCCCTGTCTCGCCAACCCACTAACCTAACCTAACCTAGGATCTGACGGACAGACAAAGAGACAGACAGATTGACAGAATTGGGAGACCTTTTTTTAGTTCCTCTATCATCTTTATGTCTTTTTCTTCTATCATCTTAAACTTCGATCTAAGCAAAGCAAAGTAAAGCCGGATTTTCAGCATGCATTTACAACAACTACTGTGATTCCTCGAAGTGTCAAGTAGAGCGTAGTTGTTGTAATTGCGTGCTGAAAATCATACTTTACTTTGCTTTGCTAAGATCGAAGCTCAAAAAACACGCATATTGACGATTTTGGGCGCTGGATCAAGTTTGCAAAGTGTTTGGTTTACACCGATGATGATTGATTACAAAATCTTTTTTTTTCCGAGGGTCGGTGGAAATCTTGAAAGACACTAGTGAAGCTAGTAGTGTGGGACCCGCCACCCACTAAAACCACCTCCCTATTTATTTACGAGTGAGTTAAACTCATTTAGCAAATTCTACTTTAATATATTATTGTAAACGGTTGGTGGGATATAGCCCATTGGCTAGTCCCGAAGTTATTTAAAGTCGCGAAATTATTTAAATTTACTTTATTTTCCTTAATTAGTTAAACTGTTTCGATTGAGTGAATAATGAGCTGCAAGTATTGAGGATGGGCAGCTAAGAAGGAAAGGAAAAGGAAGCGTTATTCATATTCTGTATAGCTAATTAGTAACTAAATCATTTGGCTTTAATCTCTTAAGCCTTCTCAATGAATTTCTATTCTCTTCCACCATGTGCTGTATTGCAGTATTCGCATGTTCGTGGATTAGGTCATAATGTCTGACCGCATATTTTCTTAATATATCTTTGACATATTCTACCCCTATATCTCTGTGAAGATTGTCATTTCGTATGTACCATGGAGCGTTAACACTGCTTTTTAGTACTTTGTTTTGGAAAGTTTGAATCATTTGTAGATTCGATTTGCTCGTACAACCCCAAAGCTGAATTCCATAAGTCCATACGGGTCTTAGGATCTGCTTATAAATCAGGAGTTTGTTTTCAATTGATAATTGGGAGCTTCTACCCATTAGCCGATGCATATTTCTTAGTTTAATACCTAGCTCTCTTTCTTCTTTTTGACATGCTCTTTCCACTTAAGTTTAGCATCTAGCGTCATAACTAAGTATTTGGCCGTATTGGCATACGGTACTTCTTTTCCATCTATATTAACTTTTACCGTATTTATTTTCATGTTGGTGAAGTTAATATGTATGGATTACAAAACCTGTCATACAAATTATAAATTCCCTGTATAAGCTTCAATTTTATTCTTCAACTAGCTGACCCGGCAAACTTCGTTTCGCCCAAATTTGTTAATTTGTTAATAAATTCCGAGCATGCACCAAGCACTTGCTAATTTATGTAATTCGACCAATTAAAATTCTTTATTCAAAAGTTATATTAAATGCAATAGAAATAAATGATGGATAGCAATGTTGATTTTTTTCAATCAAACCGCCACGATTTTGACGTGTCGTCCAACCTTCCACTTTTTCACTAAATTGACAAACATCCATCGATTATCCTTGCAATAAATTATTTGTCATAGCGAAAGCGAGACGCACGGGAAATTGAAGTCGCACGAATGGTAAATCGTTCTTAATAAGCGAAATCTGCGGAATAAGAATGTTTGCCCTTGAATTTTCCCCTTAAAATTTAAAATGTTCCCTTTCATCATAAAACAAATGCGATCCGTTGCAAAGTTTCGGTACATTGATGTTTCGCAACAGAATTTTAACTGAACCAACTTTCAAATCCGAATTATGTAGATAAATATATAAATTATAAAAATTATAAAAATCGAACGATCCGTCCCCGAGTTCGTATTAAATCTTGCTCACATTTCGCAAATTGCTTTATTTGGACAGCGTCCATTAATAATTTTCATTATACAACTTTAGAAATAGCGTTTGATTTTATTTTTGAATGGGACGTGCCACAATCCGTTTTCTTATCCCGCTTGTGTTTTTCAAAGTACCACCTATAGGTCAAAAACTATCCGAAATTTAAAACTGGAAGCAACCATATCCATCTACAAAATTTCAATCAACTTGGTAGCGCTGTTTCGGCGATCGGCAACAGCGCCACCGCCATAAGGTTACATCAAAGAAGTTTGAATTGTAAAAGCGCTATGGTTACATTAGATATAATTTAATATGGTGGTTAAGTATTCTTAAATTTTCCAATTTTCCGCGCAATTTTCTTAATTTTTTCTTTCATAAGATTTTTCTCCTGACAATAACAAACACAAAAAAAAAAAAAAGCGAAATCGGTCCAGCCGTTCACGCGTCATGCCGCGACCAAGGGAAATAGGGACTCATTTTTATATATATAGATTCAACATTGGCACATTTGTTCGAACAGCTTGACTCATTGCGATTCGTTCGAAGTCCATTTCTCGCTCCAATTCTCGATTAAATGCGTCAAATCAAAGCTTTGTTGCGCATTTCATCTGACATCTCCAGTTCATTATCCGATGTCACAGTGCGAATTCGATGCAAAATATCGTCGGCCATAATTATCATCTTTGTATAATCAAAGTACCTATCTACTTCATTTCAAAAAGTTACTTCATGTAACATAGTAAACATAATTTATTAGAACAAAGTTTTTAGGTACCTAGGTATATTTAAAAAAAAAAGAAAAAAACTTCAAAATTGTTGACAACAACAATTTGCTTGGAAAATAATTAAAATAATTGACAACAACAATTGCTTTTAAAATTATTCAAAATATTTTTTTTTTTTATTTGAAGTTTCACTTCTTGATTTCTATCCAGTAATTTTTTTTTTAAAGTGTATTTCCCCATACAAACTTTAATTTTCTAATTTTCCGCGCAATTTTCTTAATTTTTTCAATTTTTCTTTTTTCCTAAACCTTCGCGGAGCAATTACGAACAAATCCGCAGAAGGATATATCCAATAAAAAAATAATTTATTAATTTTTCCGTACGAAAAACTTTTTCTGATCAACTTCTCAGTCAATTCCACAAAATAAAACCAAATCATTCCACTGATTTCATTTCTTTACTGTTCCCTCTGTCAAAAATGTTTGTTTCTGTTGGAATCCAATCAGTGGGTTTGTTTTCGTAGGGAAACATTTTTCCGACAGATTTTTCGCTATGACCGCCCAAACGAAAAAAAAAACTCATTTTCATACTGTTCCAACTTTTTCCGTTGCTTTTACATATGGCTATAGCTGAGGCCTAATCACCTCACCCAAATCATAAAACAAACGCTAAGATGCTTAATGTTTCATTTTCACTTAGGCAGCAATTTAATTCTTACTTAAAAAATTATAAAAAAAAAAGAAACCTTATACACTACATAGATATTTACATATTTACAGTCTTTTAACGATATCTTCCCCAAATGTGATGTTAAGAGTGGTGGTGGTGGTGGTAATGGTGGAACATATACGAACGAAATTCTTCTAATAGCCGGTTTCTTCACTTCTACTATCGCCATTCATGTGTCGACATCTGCACTTGCCATCATTTTGACGGCCAGATCCCAGTAAATATCTTTTATCGGAAGGCCGTGGAAATCCGCTGACTGTCTCCTTGATAGTTGTCATCAGGACGGGCATATACATCAAGAGCTCTTTCATATGGGTCACAACGGTGTTGTAATCGATGTTTTCGAAAAAATTCGCCTTCTCTTCCAAAGGTGCTGAGGAGGCGAGCTCATAACCTGTTGACGATAAAAAAATATATATATTGTCAGGTATAAAGTCAGATATTAACTGTTTCAAATGCACATTACAACCGGCAAGCGAAATGATGAGCAACACGTGAATCCAATTCATCGTTTTGTGGACCCGATCTGCTAGTGCGATACTGGGCTGGCTGAAGTGCTATTTATAAGAGTTTCGCGTCGTGTACTTGCGAAGGGCAGCTTGGAACATCTGGTCGCGACAATGGTTGCTTAGATCAGCAGAATGTTTATAGGAAATGCAGAAATGGTTTTGTATCGTATGACTCATATTGAGGTGTTCCGTGGAATGCATAGTGATACTCGAGTATCGCTTATATAGGCCAATGTCTAGGCGGCATTTACTGACATGCACTTGAACATGAAACGCTTTGGAGAATTGCGATGAAGTTAATTATAAAAAATAGCGACAACAAGTTTATTAACGCCGGTGCTTTTTGCGAGAAGTAGGAACATAGTGAGAAATACAACCCAGACCAACTTCAAACAGATTTATACTCGATTCGAATTTTCGGCACTAAATTTAAGTCAGCAGTTTTCCGATAGAACCCCATCGCAAGAACTTCCCAGCCTCGGGTTTTACGCGTTTGAAAATATGTTCCTATTCTATTTGTGCACACTTTTATACTTTCCAATAAAAGAACCAAATGTTTTTCCTCTACTCAGCATATTTCTGTGGCAACAGGGAAAAACAGCATAAGTCGACTCATGTCAAAATTGAGTGCATTTTTAAGGCAGTGATGACTGGACTGGTCCTGCGAAAAATACCACAGTCGACTGCTACCATGAAAGTTTACACATTTAATAGCACTAAACTTTAGTTACTTACATGTGACATGTCTTAGGCCGCAATTACAGTTATACGTAAAATGAAACCGGACAATTTTTCTTTTGCCTTTTTTGACCACTTAAACTTGATGGTTGAACCCAACAAAAATGCATATTATAACTAGAATTAATAAATTGTTCCATAGGAAACAAAAAAAATCCGATCACGGAAAAATAAATAAATTCTTTTTCTGGAAAATTTAAAGCTAAATTGCTTAAATTTTTTGATAAACTAACTTTATAATTTGTAAGCAAAATTTTAAGACCAAGATTGAGTTCAACCATCATGTTGAAGTTGTCAAAAAAAAAAGCAATATATTTTTTTTACGTTTTCGTTTTACATATGGCGAAATGTGGCCTGTCGCCATTGGCATCACTACGTCGCCACTCTCAACTCCTTAATAACTCAACCGATTTCAATGATATTTTGTGGGTGTGTGTGTATATGGTTACTTGCAACCAGTGTAACCTTTCGGGACACTTTAGAGTCCGGACTCATCTTTTTGAAAATCAATAAACTCCTTTTAAAAATGTGGGATATTTTTGCTACATTTAAAAATTGTTTTGTGTATTTAGTTGAAATCGATAGAATTTGACTTTACCTGAATTTTAATTGAACTGTATGTTTATTTAGAAAAGAAAAGAATATATTGAAATCGGAATGGGACTAATTTTTCCATCCCAGGACTCATTTTTGGGATCTTTCTGAAAATGTTCAGAGGTAACACTGCTTGCAACTTGAAAGGTAGATTGGTTTTGAAAACGATAGGCGGAGCTGTTGTCGATCTCCGAAACTGATCAACTGATTTTAATGAAATTTTGTGGATGTAGTTTGAAAGATAGGATATACACTTTTTTTTTCAATTCATTCAACTTAATTCTTAAAGTGAAGACTTATATGGGCACGTTGGACCTGGGTAGTGAGCTGATAAAGCTTGGTCTTACATAGACACTAGACTACAGAATCAGTTGATTAAATTCAATATAAATTCAAACAAAGAATCTGAAAATAGAAAATGTTGGATTAGATTGCGTTATGAAAACTTTTTAAATGAACGAATATGTACTATCTACTGCGCTGTTTGATTATAATATTATAAATACTTGTTTTTTTAATTACGTAGTAGATTTAGATTTAGATTGTTTGAGGGAGGTGGAATAAAGTTGCCAGATCACTGCGGCCACGAGTGGGCCTATTGTGATTTCCTCCATTGAGAGCTCGCTCGATAACGGACTTTGTGATGAATCCTAGTAGATCTTTGAGTGGGCTGTCAGATATGTTCTCTGCCTCAAGGTAAGGTTTTCCTAAATGGTGTTGACGTAGTCTGACTAAACATTCACAGTGACACAGTATATGTGTTCTGCTGATTCTTCGTCCTCGTTGCATAGTCTGCAAGTGTTGTTCTGTATTATTCCCATAGTCATGAGGTGTTTTTTGACTTGGCAGTGCCCTGTGAGGAACCCCTTTGACTGTTCTAATCTGACTCCTTGTTAGGTTTAGGAGTTGTTTTGTTCTTGAAGGGGAAGTAGTTGGCATGAACATTTTAGCTTGTCTGTTACCTTCAGTGTTTGTCCAGTAATGATATGCTTTGTTTTCCAGCCAGGTTTTAATGCGGAATTTAGCGGTGCTAAGGGGTAATCCACAGAATGGTCTTGGCATCATAAAGGTGGATGCTGATCCTTTTCTGGCTAGTATGTCTGCTATTTCATTGCCCACATGTCCGCTGTGTCCTGGCTCTGTTTGTACTGGCTAGCGATGTGAGTAATTGTAGGCAATCCCATACTAGCTTTGATGTGATTTCATAGCTATTGATAGCCAGTAGTGCAGCTTTGCTATCAGAGAGAATATATATGTTCTTGTTTGTTATGGATTTTTTTAGATTTTCTCTGAGACATAGTTCTATTGCAAAGATTTCTGCTTGGAATACGGAGTTGCATTTGTCCATGCTTTTGTGGATGAACGTTTTTGTGTCGACCCCGTATACTCCAGCTCCAACTCCTTCATCTGTTTTCGATCCATCTGTGTACCATACATGAGAATCTTTGGCAAATGTGGGTTTATTCTGTTCCCAGTTCTGTCGATTTGGGAATGTAACTTTGAAGTTTCGGCTGAAGTTGAATTTCGGTAGACCAGTTGTCTATTATGGTAATTCCAAGTATTTCATCTTTTTTCAGTTCCATAACGATGTCTGGAAGGATGAGCTTGGAGTTTTCGGTGTTTTCAGATATGAGCATGAAGGCATTTGTCATGGCTTCTTTCTGTATCTGAAGATGGAGGGGTGGAAGATTTAGGATAACTTCCAACGCTGCAGTGGGAGTTGTTCTCATTGCGCTCGTAGTGCATACACAAGCTAGTCTTCGGAGTTTATTGAGCCTGACTTGTGTTGACTTTTGTTTGGTTTTTTGCCACCATACTGGAGCTGCATAAGTGACAATTGGTCTTGTTATGGCTGTGTAAAGCCATAGCATGATTTTGGGGTTTATACCCCAGCTTTTACCAATCAGACTTCTGCTGGTCCACAGAGAGATCCTGGCTTTGTCTATGGTTTTTCGTTCAGGGTTACACCTAGGTATTTGACTTCTTTTGAGAACTCTATTGTTTCACCAAGCAGAGTAGGTTTTCTTAGCTTACCTCGGTTTCGTCTTTTTGTGAAAGCAACTATGGTGCTTTTTTTGGGGTTTACAGTTAGACCAACTTTTTTGCACCAGTCAGTAACTAGGTTAAGTGCCCTCTGCAGGAGTTCCGAGATTGTGTCTTCGAAATTTCCTCTGATTAGGATCGCAATGTCATCTGCATATCCTTGGACATAGAAACCATTGTTACTGAGTAAGTTTAGCAGTTCGTTCACTACGATGGACCATAGCAGGGGGGATAGAACACCGCCCTGGGGGCAACCTTTCGCAGCCGTGACTCTGATACTGTCATTGCCTAATGTAGCGTTTATGTTTCTACTGTTAAGCATGTTCTTTATCCAGTTACATGTAGTATTATCTACTCCTGTGTTATGGATGCATCTGTATATTTGGGCATGTTCGGTGTTGTCAAAGGCTCCTTCGATGTCAAGGAAGCAGCCCAATTACGTAGTAAGTACCTATTGATTTCGTAAAAAATTTCGAACTCGAGATGTTAATCAATTCTGACATTACGATGATAGACGAACTCAAAAAAGTGGGTCGCAAAACTCCGTCCGGTCTGTCCGGTCTTGTCCGTCTGTCTCTGTCTGTCTGTCTGTCTGTCCCGTAGGCCTACAGCCTAAACGGCTGACCGGATTTCATTTAAACTTCGGATTTGGAGTTTGTGGGCTTAGGGCTCGGAGTCGTTTTTTATTTTGCAAGGTAACCTCAATACTAATGATACTTCCCATGCAAACTTATCGTACCAGTTTGATTTGCTCGAAAACGGCTCTAACGATTTCAACCAAAATTGATATTTGAGCTTATGTGGATGAGTTTACCATGACTACGTACCCAGTTTTTGGCTGAAAATTCGAGTAACGATGCTTTTGAAATTTGTACATATGTATCTCGAAAACGGTCCATACAATTGTAGCAAAAATTAATTTCTAAGGTTATATGGTCATTTCCAACTTAGTGGCGAACTCAGTTTTTCTCGGTATTATCGTAAGATCGATTTTTGAAAAAAAAAAATTTTTTAATTTACCAGAAAACGGCAATAACGATTTTGACCAAAATGCAAACTTAGAGTAATACTGGTGTTCTTAAAATTAGTTCGTCCTTAATTTTCAATTCAAATCACCGAAACCGCTAATTTAAAAACCACTCATATCTCGAAAACCCCATTTTTGACTTCGATAAAACTTTAAAAACCAAGTAATTTTTATATCGCGAATAATAACCTATAATCGGTTTTTAGCTATATGTCTAGTTAACAAATAGTATTTTTTAAACTAAACATTGCAATTTTTGGTTCTGTTTTGTCTGCCGAATTTTACAAAAACCGCTGTAACGATTTTGATCAAAATGCATATTAATGATAATATCAGTATTCTAAATAAGATCCCGTACTAAGTTTTTCTCAAAAAGTTCGAAGAAATCTGTTTTTAATTATTTCTCAAAAATGGCTACCCAAAAGCCGATCTCTGTTCATATATATTTTTATTAAATCTCAATGCCGCACTTTAAAATTCAAAGTTGCAACAGTTATTAGAAATGCAATAACAGCAACGCAAAACTTATTTTCAGCAAATATTGCCTACTTCTACTTTTTTACAACCATTTTGAAAATGCATCTTAAATAAATTCCAACCACTTGGAGTTTTATCAACCAGAATATTCCACTTATTGGTGATATTCAGTTAAAAACTGCTAATTCAAACTCAAAAACAAATCTCTGAATTCTTGCATTATACATTTATATATGTTTATATGTAAAGATATCGATCTATCACGAGCAATACTTCCAATCATTGACAACTTAAGCCAGCGTCATTAATCTATTCCAGTCAAAAAGAAAATCATTCCCAAAAAGATAAAAAATCATAAATTCCTACAAAACTTGTTCTTGCAGGTACTCAAAAACTTGTAAAGTGTAAAAGCTATAAAATAGTACTGTAGGCGCTTATAAATCTCTAACAAGAACTTGCGACTTTTGTCTGTTTCTAGAGCTTCAACTATTAAAAATTAAAAGTGAATTTTATTTAAGACTGTATTCCTTTTTCTATATATCATGAACCCTTTTTATTACCTATCATTGCTTCTCAGATCTTTACGTACCAATCTAATAAAATAAGAAAACAACCAACAAAACTTTTGATGAACGAGAAAGCTTTGTTCGACCCAGTGGTGCAGTTTATTTTTATTTACCTTTGGCAAATGAGAGATATCTACCTTTTTTTAACTTAGTTGTAAAACCTATTTGCAAAATGGGTAACTACTACTAAAGTCAACTAGAAATTTGTGCCACTTAACCTAATAGACTGCACAGCTATCAATCTAGGCCAACTGTGTGAAATTAAGGCAATTTGATGGATTGCCCAAGAAATTCCAACTGTTTCTTTCTTCTTTTTGTTTTCAATTTGTAACTTCCTCCAATTGACAATCAAGCGGAAGTAGCCTACGCAGCGAAGAACTCTGTTCAGCCTTTCCCAGATGATGGAGTAAGTCAATTTTCTTATTTAACGCGCGCTCACAAATAAATCATCACTTGTTGGCAATTACTCATAGGGTGTTAACTGCCTACCCTGCTCCACCAGCACCAGCAACCAGCACAAGAGCCTGTTCTCTCCATCACCCCTACCGTCATCATCATCGTTCAATGATTGGATTCCAACTGCTGCTTCATAAGCTGAAATTTCCATCTTTCTGGATTCCATCCCCATAATGGATGAGGAATCTACAATCAATCACTGCCATTGCGCCCGCTTAAATATTAAAATGTCAGGGAGCGTTGCTTCACGCATCTCGCCTCGGCTTGAACGATGATGACAGCATAAATGCTGATGTGGCTAATCAATTCAACTTAAAGGGGTTTAATTTTACTAACAAACGAAAAATATATAACTTAATATGAATTTATTGAATAAATTTGTTTTTGAAGCGGCCGGGCGTCCGAATGGTTTAAATGTTATATGAATTTGTATATATGGCAATTGGCAGCGTCAAAAATACATACAAGGACGAGTGCGTTTACAATTTTAAAAATTGAAATTTTGTAGGTGAGTTCTGTTGAAAGGTGCGACTGCCCTTGAGAGTCGACACTGTGTTATCAAAATTTTTGTCTTGTGGTGGTCATTATTGGTTTTGTTCAAATGATACTTAACCGAAAAATCTTTAAACGTCAGAAGCTTTACTATAAACTTGGTTGTGAACCAAGTTTTCACCAGCATAGCACAGATAAATAAATTGTAACTGCAAAAACATTGACGTCATCGCGAGTCGTTTGCATTGCTCTTCAAAATAGCTAATAACTTTTGAACGATTTAAATTTATTGCTATACAAGTTAACGACTGCTAGAACTGTAAATT
This sequence comes from Cheilosia urbana, assembly GCA_946477585.1. Lineage (NCBI taxonomy): Eukaryota > Metazoa > Arthropoda > Insecta > Diptera > Syrphidae > Cheilosia > Cheilosia urbana. Next base: position 72,088,552 of record OX297855.1, read on the forward strand.
TTGTGAAATACAAATTTCACAGTGATGGGAATTAACAGAATTTAACTACAAAACACAGTCCCAAATGTTGCTTAAAAGTCTTCAAAAATAATAAACTATTTCAGTGTTAAGAGGGTGTTACAAAATAAAGTTGATACAAACAGTGGATGTGTAAAATCAGCAAACCAATTTTTAAAATATTCTTAGGAGATATTTAAACGGGGGGTATACAGTCGGACCCGCATATTTGAAACTAGTTCAATTGAAAACCCCGCTTATATGAAACATTTAATTTGTCCCCGTGTGGTTTTCTTCAGTTATCCGAAGTCCGTTTAAAAGAAAAACCAGGTTAATTGAAATTTCGGGTTCGACTGTACTTCCTTTTTTTATTTTCGGATACATCAGGGTATCATGTAAGATTTAAAACAAAAAACGTAGACACAATGCAATAGACAACTGCTACATAATAATAATTGTTTGCCTGTTAATAAGAAATTTATTTCACTGCAAATGAAATGAACTGTTGTGGTTTTGTTTTTAAACAGAACAGAAACATGATGAATACGGCTCACATTCTTTGTTCAATCTCTTACAGTAATTTTCCTCTTTATTTAAAATTTACCAACGGAAATGTGTAGGACAATCTACAGAACGGATTTAAAAATCCGTATGGAGTTAATAGAAATTATTAAAAAAATGTAAGTCCCCTTTAATAACATGTAAGATGTAAAATTTTCTTCATTTTCGTCCTTAGTTTTTAACTTATTATGAGCTGAGTATATATTACAAATTGTAACGTAAACCACATAGACTTATTATACTGTACTGCAATACATCATCACGACCGCGGACAGAAGGATCCGTTTGTTCGCAGTCAATGCTAATAAAGGTGTATGAATGAGATCACAAATCAGACGCCTAAAGTGTCATGGATGTTCTACCGATAATTGTCGATACGTAAAGCGGAAATAAAACCAAATTCCGACGACATTCCTGCAATCACTTAAAGGATTCGTATTTCTGGGGTCGAATCGCGTGACGGAATTGGTTTTTGTTTCACATGTAAAACCAACCTAATTCTATGAACGTGTACCTCGTTCACGGAAGTGGCGATTCGACCCCTGGTTTAAAAAATGTGAAATGAGAGTACCTAGTAATTAGTTTCAGTAAATCAACCAACAAGTCATCAAGCAGTTATACGAAATAAATAAATAATTGTCCGTTCACCAATTCATTCCGGAAGCCATTTTGTTTTAAATGAAAGCGAAATATCGTAAGCCATCGCTAGGAAAATATGAACATGCTGTCAGTTTATTACTGAATGCCCGCTAGATAAATAGCGGCATGTCAGACTCCATTTTAAAAAAATTGCATTATACAAAAAGTGCTAGACGTCTAGCGCAAATAGTTAAATTTTACCATTTGGTAATAAGACATTTGGACATTTTTCGAAGCTCCTTTTTGAACTAAAAAAAATTGACAGACTTTCGAGAAAAGTGCGAAATTGCTAATTTATTCGCACAACGGTCACGCTGCTTATATATAGTTATATATATATATATCCGCTTTACGTATCTATAACTATGGGTAGTACATCCATGAACCTTAGGCGTCTGATTTGTGATCTCATTCCTACGCCTTTATTAGCATTGACTGCGGACAAACGGATCTCCCTGTCCCGTCTCGTGCAAAAATGCGCGTGCGTGATAGTGTAAATGCAGTTTTACGCTTATTTTCCCTGCAGTACTACGGCTGTTTTGTATGCATCTGCTACATAGCAACTTATTTCTTTGACTCATTTTAATAAAAAAATCTAAATTTAATTTAATATGTGCTGTATTGATTAATTTTTACAAATCAAAAAAGGGCATTTTGCATGCAGCATGTTCGATAACGCAAGTTGCCAAAGTCATGTGTTCGGAAACGTAATCATAGGAAAACTGCATTAGCATGTGTTCGGTAATGCAGCTCTGCAAATGTCAGCTGTTCGTAAACGTCACTTGCGTGTCATATGCCGTGCAGCAAAGCAGATAACAAACGACCGTGCATTTTCTCTTATGTATAAATTAAATAAATAAAAATTAAAAGAAAGTGCTTGATATCTGGGAATGGTTACGAATTCATTATCATCATCATGCTCAGAGGAGTTTTCTCGGTCCTGGTCTCGGTCTAGATCTAGGTCATTGAGCGTTAAGAATGCTTTTTTTTTTTGTGGTTAGGAATTATTGTAGACCCTCAAATCAAGCTCAAGAGGGGATTATTGAACGTTGGACCATGAACAGAATAAAGTTGCTTCTTTCTTGTTAGACTGTATTCGAAGATTTTTCCAAAATGGAAAAAAGTCATAAAGACCTGTGTCGAGTGGTATACTGATAATTTTTTCTAGATGTAATGTAAATACTGTTTATCATTGTTTCCATTAACATTTTGTATCAAGTTATCCAACAATGTTTGTTTGTTTGTTTTTTTTTTTTTTTTTTGTTTCTATATAAGGATTGAGTTTGTTTATGGTAGTGTTCGGAAACATCAGGCTGCACTTGCACAAAAAAAGACATTGACCCGACACAAGTCAGATGCACAAAATGTCATTTTCAAACAGATAACCGATTGATTTCTGTTATGCGGTCATTTGCAATTGCAAAGATCCAATTTGACAATTGACATTTGTTTTGAAACTGAAGTGCTCGCTACATCTGTGGAAGATGTCCTTCCTTTCTTATCGCTCTTCAAATTTGACTTCTTGACAAAAATAATCCACACTCTCACACAAGTACCGTTGTACTTTGTACTTTAAATTTTTTTTAACTATGAATAATTATTTGTGAACTAATTTTACTACCCAAAATATCCTCAACTGGTGACTTTGTTGTTTATTTTAAATTTTTTTAATTGTAATTTACCTGTTTAGCCATTTACAGTCTTTTACACTCTTACGAGTCTGCCTCTGCACAGGCCGGCCGTCATCATAATCAAATTTATGCCATACAAAGAGCCTTCGAATGTCACTACTCTTGTGTCCTGTTCAAAAAAAAAAAAAACACTGCCAAAGACAAACACAAAACCGAAGCTATCACTTGCTCATATCGTGTAACGCGGTGCGAATATTTGCCACTTGCAAATATTTTTCCTCCGTCCAAATGCAAAACGCACTCAACAAAATTATCCCACAGATCCAACATTGGCTCTTCCCGTTCCCATCCGCATTCATGCTAAACCCTAACTCACCATCACCATTCGAATGGAGATAACCGCACCATTGATCCCCAGAATGCATAAATCTGCCACTGCACACTCGCATTTCCATTACGAGTCCATGATTTTCATGTTACTACGCATGGTTTCCTGTGGTCTGGAGCATTATTATAATGTTTAGCTGGGCGACCATAATGCCAGTCGGCTTATTGTTGGTGCATGAGCATGAATGTGTGTGCAAATAATCGCACTTCCCTGGCATCTATGCCCCGCGCACCGCATTGTGGGTTGGATGCGTGTATAAGGCAATCGGAAATTGTGGCGCTCAGCTGACTCCCCGATTTCAATCAACCGAGAGTAATGACGAGGAATAGTAACACTCTGGCGACCGCAAGACTGTCGTGGAACGCGTTCGGGAATAAAAATCCAGCTCCTTCGGTCCAGTAAATCAAATTTAAATATTTGATTAAAACATTGGCCGAGAGTAGATACCCGAATTTATGGGCCCTCCTACCCGTTTTTGCCATGTGACACTACAGCAAGATGTATAGTAGTTGCTTGTAGTTATAAGACCGGCGTTAAGAGCTATGCGAAGAGCGTTCCTTGGATATGTGTGCGGTGATGGATAATTTTCTTTGGGAGGAAACTCAGTTTTTCGTCTTTGGTATGGAAAATATGGGAGCGGGACTGATTTATGGGCCAAGTTCGAATAAGCTCTGTGTCTGCCTGCTCTCGTGGGGCCAATGGAGGGAAAGTGGCCAATGGGATTGCACATAAATCATGTGGTGTAGTGGGGTAGTGACTGTGCCATTATCAGAGGTCTCGGGAATGGTTGTGACACTGGTAAGCCACTTGGATTTGTGGAGCAAGTTTTGCGAAGTGAAGTGAATGTAGTAAGATGGATGTAGTTTTTCATTTATCCGTCAATTAAGAGTACACATCCTTGAACGCATTGATGCACAGAAGGATGACGGTCAAATTATCGGGGACTATTTCCATCCGTCGCCTGGCCTAGTGATGCTAGTAAGCCTCGTGCTTAATTCAATTCAAATAAATTCAGTTCATTTGTGTTAATCTAAGGCAGATAGACGTAAGTCGTCTAAACTTGGGCAAGCCTTAATATTGTATGTACATGATTTACTACTTGCGAGTTGCGAGAACAAGAAAAGATAAGCTTCGCATAGAAGTCAATTAAAATAATTAAAAACATTGTAGAAAGTTCTTAAAAGTGGCTTGAAGTGCACCATCCAAATTAGAGCGCCATAACGAAATAATTTTTATTATTGCTTACATTTACTAGGTACAGTTGGTCTGAATTTAAAAAAAATTCGAGTTATTGCCACTCTACCACACATTTTGGCGCATTTAAAATATTTGGTTGAATCTTGAACAAAAAAAAATTGGGTTTAGCAAAAAAAATATCTGCCTTGAGAATTTTCTTGCCTTGTAGGGTATAATAGAGAATCGCCGGAAGAAAAAAATTAAAAAAGGAACTGTACAGCGTTGCCAGTTTGGGGGTTTCCCCCCAGATTTTTTCCTTTTTTTAAGTTATATTTTATTTATTTTTTTTAATTCAAAGTAAAAGCCGGATAAGTGCCTCACGCTTAAGTGCCTATCCCGCATACTTATGCTTTATACTTTTTTTGAGAACCAAAAATCTGAGAATTTTTCATATAAAACTCATCTTATAAGTACCTTTAAGTCTTTCCAATATGCCATTCCTAACTTTACAGTCGGTGAGACTGATCGTCCAATATGTATGTTCGAGCTGGAATCTGTGCTAAGAAAAATGAAAAATAACAAAGCGCCAGGTACTGATGGAGTTCCCATGGAGTTTTATAAAAATGCGACTATGCAATTTAAACAATATCTACTACTTTTTTCCAATAAGCTATACAACACTTTTATGGTCCCATATGGCTTCAACACGGCACTAATATATTCTATTTTTAAAAAAAGGAATGCTAGCCAAGCAGAAAATTACAGGGGAATTTCAATACTTAACTCAAACAGAAAGATTTTTGTCAGTATTCTCTATGAGAGGCTTTCAACTTGGGTTGAAGCTAACAGCCGACTTAGCTTGTTCCAAGCGGGTTTCAGGGCCGGTTTTTCTACAATCGATCACATATTTGCAATCACTAGTATCGCCAAGAAGTTCCTCGAGAAAAAGAAAAACTTGTATGCTTGCTTTGTAGATTTTAAGGGCGCTTTTGATACGGTGAATAGGAATGCCCTAATCTACAAGTTGTCCACAATTGGATTATCTAATAAATTTCTATCCATTTATTCAAAACTTGTTTCCTCGACCAGAGCGGCGGTGTATGACGGTGAGGAGATTTCTAACTGGTTTGACACAACCTCGGGTGTACCACAAGGGTGTATCTTAAGCCCTATTCTGTTTGCTCTTTACATCGATGACATCTGTAATTATTTGCTCGGTGGAGTACAGTTTGCAGGGATATACATTAAGGTTCTGCTATATGCTGACGATCTTGTTATGGTGACGGATAACCCGAGAACTTTGCAATTACAAATCAACAGGCTCCAAAATTATTGCGACCAATGGGACCTAAAAGTTAATGTCCAAAAAACTAAAATTATGATATTTGAATCACGTTATAGTCGTAGAAGATTGGCTGAAGAGAATTGGTTTCATCAAGGTGAATGCATTGAAGTCGTCAGAGAATTCAAATATCTGGGAGTACTGCTAACATATAATTTAAATTTTTCGAACCATGTAAAGGAGAAAAGTACAGAAGCTAAGGCAACCCTGAGTGTTATGTGGCCAAAATTTGTCGGTAACCAGAAAACAGATGTAGCGTCCAAATACCGCGTGTTCGATGCAACAGTTAAAACCTGTAAGTGCTATGGGGTACAGGCGTTCGGTTACCTACCTTTTGAAGAATTTGAGGAAGTGCAACGATTCTTTTTCAAACGTCTTTTTCGATTACCTAATAGTACCCCTACTTACGCGATACATGTTGAGTCTGGTATCGCTCCGCTTTTCATACAAAATCTTAAGGCCCACTCCAATTATATCACTAGAGTTATACGAAGAAATGGAAATAGTTTGCACCAGACGTTAATGGAGTATCTGCTTCGCACGAATGCTTCTCCGTTCAAAGAATGGAACCAGCTTGCGATTTCTCATGAAGTAGACTTCAATTTGAATGTATCTAACGTCGGGGAATGGAGCGACATATTTGCTGATGTGATAGCTAAAGTTGATGAGAAAAGGTACCTGCATTTCTTAGATCGTGCTTCTTCGTCCAATTCAAGAAACATATATAAAAATTTGAAAATAGCAATTTCTCCAGGGATCAGAGAACATGCTCTCTCTTACCGCAACAGTTTCTAAAATGCTTATGATCTCGTTAAAAAAAAAAAACCTTTTTATTAGTTATGTGTAACCTCTTCTCATTAAATAAATAAACTTAAAATCGAATTAGGTATGAATTATAAATGTATAAAAGTATTGCTCTGACCTTTGTTTTTTGTTTTTCTTTCTTTTTTTTTTATTTCTGTTATGGCAATATGTAAAATGCAACCGAAAAAGTTGGAACAGTATGAAAAAGTTTTTTTTTCGTTTAGGCGGTCATAGCGAGAAATCTGTCAGAAGAATGTTTCCCTACGAAAACAATTACAACAAATCAATCACCACTGATTGGAACCTATCAGAAAAAAAATTTCTGACAGATGGAAGATGGAATAGTAAATAAATGAAATATTTCATTGGAATGATTTTTTTTTTTTTTTGTGGAATTTACTGGACAGATCGGAAAGGGAAAATCTAGATCTAGATCTAGAAAATGTAATATCATTTTAAGACTGAGATGGAGTTCGACAACTAGATGAGATGTGAAATGTAAGCGGATGAAGTGTATTTGGAGATACGTAGCCACAGAGAAGTATTTATATCTATCTATGACGGACCTCATACGTCAAAAAAAAAATACAACCATCGTCGTTAGGTTAGTTTAGGTTGGGTGGGGTAGTAAGTTCGTCACAAAAGAAAAGGCAGGGAACCATTACGGTTAAAAACCTAAACCAAATCACCCAAACAGTCAATTTCCCTACAGAATTTGGTTATGGTCCCAATATTATTTCAGGAACCAACCTCCTCTAAGTTATTAAAGAAGTACCTGCCTAGGTGCTTCCTTTTAATCCGAGCAATTGCTTGACACTCGCATAAAAGATGGGAGATGTCTTCCGTAGCTTGTAGGTCCTCACAGTACCTACATGTATCCGTATTAGCGTCGTTAGATTCCTCGAATTGAAAGCAACATTTTTATGTTTGTAAGTATCGTTAATAAAGGGTGGTTAAATTTTAAGGTTTTTGAATGTGAACAACACCTAAACGTCAAGTTTTTTTCTGCATTTCATTTGACATTTCTCAATTTCAGACAATCTCAATTTCATGGAAAGATACACAATAGAGCAACGCGTTAAAGTTATTCAGGCTTATTATGAAAATGGGCGTTCAAATGATGATCAATTTTCGAAGAAAATCATTTTCAGTGATGAGGCACATTTTCACCTCAGTAGATTCGTCAATAAGCAGAATTGCCGCATTTGGGCGAATGATAATCCAAGAGTGATTGTCGAAAAACCAAGGCACCCACAAAGAGTGACTGTTTGGTGCGGTTTATGGGCTGGCGGCATCCTCGGGCCGCATTTTTTCCAAAATGAGGCCGGTCAGGCGTTACTGTGAATGGTGTTCGCTATCGTGAGATAATAACGAACTTTTTATAGCCCGAATTGGAAGATATGGATGTGGACGATATGTGGTTTCAACAGGACGGTGCCACTTGCCACACAGCTAACGAAACAATGGCTCTTTTGCGCGACAAATTCAATGGCCGTGTTATCTCACGTGGGGGCGATGTCAATTGGCCGCCAAGATCATGTGATTTGACACCGTTGGACTTCTTTCTTTGGGGTTATTTGAAAGAAAAGGTGTACGCCGATGAGCCAGCAACAATTCAAGAGCTAAAGGATGAGATAATTCGGCACATTAACGAACCTCAATTAGGCCTTAGGAGGTGCGCCACGGAGGTCGCGGCGGCCATTTGGCCAATATTTTGTTCCATACATAATTGAACCATACCAGTATTATCATAATAAAAAGAAATGATAATAATTTCCTAAACAATTTGTGTTTTATTCAAACTCATCATCGGCCCTTAAAACCTAACCACCCTTTATTTTGAAAATAGGTTCCTACCTACTGTTGATATTTTTTTCGTTTTGTTTTTTCTGAAGTCTAATACTTTAATGGTTATTAAAAATACAATTCGTTGTTTCAAACGCATGTTATTGTATCTGTTATTATTTTCTGAATTATTTTCAAGCACGGAATTCCTTACTAAGGAGAGAATTTCATTTTATATTATACAGCTAGGCAGGAAAAATACATTTAGATGAATATTCATAAAAGACTTAGTAATATTTTTTTATTTAAAAGAAGCTGATGAAAACGCATTTTGCTTGTTTAGCATTTTCTGTTTTAGGGCTTCATGCATTCTAGGATTTTTTTTAAATTCTCGCAACGCTACTAAGGTCCTCAATATTTACTTATTAATTCGATGTTTGATGTCAAATGATTCTACCTCTCTTGCCTTAGACCAGGCATGTCAAAGGTATGGCCCGCGGGCCATAACCGGCCCGCGAGACAATTAATTATGGCCCGCGACATCAATTCAATAATGCTGTAATTTCAAGTGTGTTTCATTGCAATTGCTTTTGGAACACACATTATTTGTGTTTTTAAATACATATGTAAACAATTATTTGATTCCTTTCTTACGGTGAGTGGAAGAATAGAATAGAACATTTTATACAAATTGCTTCAGAAATCAAAATAGCTATCCCAACTTAAGAAACCATGCTGCTCGCATTTTATGCATGTTTGGAAGTTCATATGTGTGTGAACAGATGTTTTCAACAATGAAGATTAATAAATCGAAATACCGTTCAAGACTTACAGATGAACATCTTCAGTCAATTTTAAAAATCAATACAACATCGTTGACACCAAACATCGAGGAGATAATGAAGCGGAAAAGAAGTCAAGTTTCTGGATCCTCAAAATAATATTTAGGCTTAATACACCTCCACTTAAAAAAATTAAATTTTTTCTTTAATAAAATCATTTTTTGTATCTTTACTTTTTACTTATATGTGCTTAGTTTAATATTTGCATTTTATTTTTAATGTGGCCCGGTGTCATACTTGAGACAGGAAAATGGCACTTAACGAGTTTGAGTTTGACACCCCTGCCTTAGACGGATGGACACTCATTGTGATTATCATCAATATCTCCATACCTACGTATAGAATGACTTCAAAATCTAATTATCGCTTCTTTTTGCTGTCTTTTGTGCCTGTATTTGTAGAGAATCCTTTTCTCAACATTTGCAAAGCCTCCCCCTCACCCATATCTGCACAAGGATAGCCTAAGAACGTTGACATCTCTCAATCAAATAATGACAAAGATTGATTCCTGTATAGGGTGACGGCCTGAGTGAGGCAAAGAACTAAGATACATATACAGAGCATGGCAATAGGGATATTCAGTTCGATTGAATTTTGATTCATTTCGGTGGGTGTATGGTATTTATTCGTGTACACCGCTGGGCAGGGTGCAAGGCTCGTGTTTACCTCGACCCGAATGAAATACAATAAACACACGAGGACGTTCAATCAATGGATGTTGGATTGGAAAAATATTCAATTTTACGGATTAGATATTCTTCCCGTTTTTATTATCTAGAGTTTTGCAGAAAAATATCCTTCCCTTGCGGTTGGATACGAGTATTCGTCTGTCACTGTCACGGCTGGGTGTAGACTATTGAATCGAAATGCTTTGTGTATAGATCTGTCTGTGAAACGAATAATTTAGATATGGACACAGGTCTTTTCATTAACAATGATGGGTCAAATGGACCTATGGGAAGAGTGTGAATTTAATTATAACTTTGAAAGGGTAAATCATTCGCAATCGCAATCATATCGGGATTCGGGATTCATTTCACGCTATTAAAGTGATATTCATTCGACTTGGAATGCGCACGTGTACGTGATACGCTTGATATTGACACTGAAATAATTTGTTAAGGGCGGTAAAGCGAAATTTGGAAAGACTAGATTTTTTATTAAATTGTGTTCCATTTAATAAGGTATGGTAAGTAAAAACAATTTAAAATGCTTCGTAGTCGTTAAAAATAATAGTTGGCGCAATAGGACCGCAGGGACCCTATGCCTAGCTCGTCACAACCATTATTGAGTGAGTTTTTCCATTTTTAGGACGAATGGAAACGATCTACAATTTTAAACCGAGTCAAAAGGGCCAATTCAGAAGTTATTTTACGACAGTAACACTCCTGGGTCGATTGCCAGACTTTATTCAATGCCTTTATTCACATTTTTCCTGTGATCGAACCTTAGACCCTTAACTCAGTATATTCGTATTGAGAACGGATTACTTTCAGAAAAAAGGAGTGGTGAAATAATGGTTTTCACAGATGAATCCATGATGGATGGCGGAGCGGGTGCCGTGGTATCTATTCAGCAGAGCTGGAACTAGCCCGTCGCGTTAGCTTCGGAAAACACACTTCCGAATACCATGCTCAAATGATTGCATTGCTGTATGCGTTGGACTAGTTGCTTGAGAGCCAGGTGGAGGGAAGAAATATCCTTATAGCACTGGACAATGAGGCGGTGATCATACGCATGGAACAGAGAAACATCACAACATCATTGGCACTGGAATGTGAACTTAAGCTCAATAAGTGTTCATCTAAGAGTTAATAACACTGACTTGGGTACGAGGACACATAGGAATCGAAGGCAACGAAAAGGCGGACTTAATTGCAAAACAGGGGACCAGAACCATTCTCTTCAATTGGCAAAGGAATGATAGAACAGCTGATTCACAAATGGATCACGGCAGAACACCTGAGAAGGTGGGTCAACCGTGGAACAATGTAGACAGGCTAAAATGACAATTAAGAGGCCGCACTGCTCCACTCAAAGAAGGGTTCTAAGCATGAGTCGAGGAACATTGAAATGGGTGGTGGCTTTGTCAACAGGATATGCCAATTTCGGGTATCACTTAAGGAAGATGGGCCTTAGAGAGGATGATACCTGTAAACGATGCCTGGAGGAACCTGAGACAGCGGCACATATACTGTGTCAATGTCCGGCGTTGGCTGGCAGAAAAATGAAGATCTTGGGGCATCATTGTGTCGAGACCCAGTCGATGAAACAGATCTTCTAAAAACAGATGCTAGCGTTGACACTAGGAATTTAGCCGAGGGAAGAATTCTAGAGAAATCCAGACAGTCTCTCTGGGTAAGATTTATAGTGGTAGAGAGACGAAAAGGGACCCGACAATGGTGGTCTGATTGGAATATTTCTCGAAATCTATATATATAACTCTGTATATTAGCACACTAACCACTGATCCACCTTGAGAAAAAGATTTTTTTTTTTTCATAAAGGATACCATTTTCATCTGGGACTCGCAAACAAATTTTGAAAATGTTTTTTTTTTTTTTTTACCGAGGGTAGGTGAAAATCTTCCAAAGACACTATGAGAATAGCAAGCGCGTGCTCATAGCAGTGTCAGATTTTTACTGACTAAAAACACCACCCTGCGAAAGATTGTTAGATACTGCAACTAAGATATAACTTAACAAGCAATTTTTCTATAACGAAATAACAACTTTTGACAAGCTACTTCCCAATGAAAGATCCTGCATGTTCCGCAATTTAGACGCGGTTAATCCTATCTTGCCAAGTCGAACGGTTTCGTTCTTTGTAGTCGGCGCAATAAATTGTTCTCGTCCAAAATTTGTCGGACTGAATTGTTGACATGTCCGATTAGTCGGTTTCTATGCTTTCTCGCGAAGCTTTTTGTTTCAGCTTCAATTTTCGAAATTCCGAGATCTCTGTGGATATCGTCGTTTCTAATATACCATGGTGCTTGTACAATTTCTCTAAGCACTTTGTTTTGAAAAGTTTGTAGAATATTGACATTAGTTTTCTTGGTACAACCCCAGAGTTGTATACCGTAGGTCCACACCGGCTTTAGCACTTGCTTGTATAGAAGCAGTTTGTTTTCGGTACTGAGCTGGGAATGTTTTCCGAGTAACCAGTACATTTCTCTATATTTGATATCGAGTTCTTTACGTTTCATTTTCACGTGCGAATTCCATTTCAGCTTTGCGTCGAGTGTCATTCCCAGGTATTTGGCCTCGTTTGCAAAGGGTATTCGGGCCAAGTTTAAAAAAATTGGCAAGTCATTTGTTTTCTTATACGTGAAATTCACGTGAACAGATTTAGTTTCGTTGAGGGTGATCCGCCAGTCCCTCGTCCATTCATTTACCTTATTCAGTGCGATTTGAAGTTTTGCCGTCGTTTCTTCAATAGTGTTACCTACTGCTAGGATAGCGGTGTCGTCGGCGAACGTAGCGAGAGTAGTGCCATCTTCTCTTGGTATATCGCGAGTATATAACAGATAGAGAAGGGGCCCAAGGACACTTCCTTGCGGCACGCCGGCCGAAATTTCCTTAAGCTCAGAGTATTCGTTTCCATGTCTGACACGGAAGAGTCTATTCCCGAGATATGATTCTAAAATATCATATAGGCGTACGAGAAGAACTTGTCGTAATTTAAATTTGAAGCCGTCATGCCACACCTTATCAAAGGCTTGTGAGACGTCAAGGAATACGCTTGAGCATATCTTTTTTTCTTCAAATGCTTTCTCAATTACGTCAGTAATTCTATGCACTTTTTCAATCGTCGAATGTTTAGTTCTGAACCCAAACTGGTGGTCAGGGATAAGATTATTGTTTTCTATAACCGGTTGTAGGCGCGTTAGTAAGATTCTCTCGAAAACTTTGGATATAACTGGAAGAAGGGAAATTGGTCTATACGACTTTACTTCATTTGGCAGTTTTCCTGGTTTTAAAACCATTATGACCTCCGCAACTTTCCATTGGCTCGGCACGTGTTTTAGTCTGAGCGCGGCATTTATAATATGAAGAAGCTTAATTAATGCTTTTCTTGGTAGAACTTTGAGAACTTCTCCCGTGATCAAATCATAACCAGGAGCTTTCTTAGGTTTTAGGGATTCAATTTCACGTTTTAGTTCCCTTAGCGTTGCACTTGTGAGTATTAAATCGTCGGATAGTAATTCCGCCGCAATAACACTGTCGTGAACCGCCCGACCATCGTACGGTTTAAAGGTTTCTTCTAAATGGGCGGCAAAAACGTCCGCTTTTTCCTTATCCTAATCCAAAGGTCTTATGAAACTGATTAAAATGGTTTATTTTCTTACCACCTTCTACAGTACAATAAAAGTGAGCAAATTTCGTCAATAAATAATTTTATTTAAAATCTACCTTCAACTAATTAAAAATATTTAAAAGTTATATTGCAAGCCAAGCATTGCACTGTTGTCGTTGCGTCCAAAGTGTCGCGCAGCTTCACCATACAGCTCGTAGTTCTTGTTAAGATGATGCTTGTAATACAGACTGCCGCTTGTGCCGAAACGATCCTGTCCAAGTGATCCTCCAACCCTGCCTTGCGGGGAGCGGGCTTTTCTCACAAGTAAATCAGTATCTTCTACTGGTAGCTCGTCATCAAACACCTTGGAAAATTAAATCTCATTAAAAAAAAATGTTTCGTAAATCTCTATGGCACACTTACAATCTCATAATTGTTGCTTGGGCCGGTGTACTCCTGCTCTGGGATAGTAAAAGCCACTGCGATACCAACGATTGCGAGAACAATAATAAGCTTGACTACTGCCATTTTAATTGCTGGATTGTGTTGTAAGCAGTGTTGCCATTCTGACCGGATTCCGGTCATATCTGACCGAAATCTCTTCACTTTGACCGGAGAAATTTTTGAAATCCGGTCTAACCGATTTTTTGACCGGAAAAATAATATTGTTCTATGACTAGACATAAATATAGAATTCAATAATTTGAATGAAACTTGGCCATACGTAACGTATTCGTTACGCTCACAATTTCATAAAAATCAATTTATTGTGAATAGTCCTAGAATACAGCTGCTCCACGATAACGTGGCAGTCTCATATCTCGACTGTGGGAATGTGGGGGGTGCAATCAAACAAGACTTTATAGTGAAGTTAGTACTCACTTACATGGTAGTTGGTAGCTGGTAGGTACCATAGGTACAATAGTTTACTTTTTTTTTAATGTATGCATTTAGCAATATTTTGGAAGACTGAATTAGATTTTTAAAGTTCCTTTTTTTGCAAAACATGTGAATAGTGATGCAAAGTATTCCAATGAATTGCTTGTTTTTATTTTTATTGGGTTTGAGATTAGTTTGAAAAAAAAAAAAAAAAAAACATTATGTAATATACCTAATATCAGTTAGTTTTTGTCTTCAATTTTTAGTAAAAATATATTACTATATTCCTGTTTTGACCGGACTTCTGGTCAAAAGTTCTTATTTTAACTTTTGACCGGATTTTTTGACCGAATTTAAAAAAATAAAAATCGGTCATACGGTCAGATTTGACCGGATTCACTTTTTTTTAGTGGCAACACTGGTTGTAAGATGTGATACTCGTTTATGAGTTAAGCTAAGAATGGGAATTCAAGACTGATGCTTCATTCTGCTGGCTGTGATCTTATATACGAACATTGATCAGATCGTACCGGCCTAGAAAATTTATATTTCCATGTGCTGATAAGAAGGTATGTATTTTTTTAACAGACTCGGCAGATTGCTTTGTTTTTGTACGGTGGTTCCCACTTCTATCAATCAACGGAATGTGAATTCCATTTGAGTTTGGGGTGAGGTGATTCACATTTCGAGATCAAGCTCAATGAATGTGACTAACTGTTCCGAAAGAGTAGATACGTATTTTATAGGCTGTTCGTGAAAAGCACCTCCGGCAGATGTTCAACAATATGGTTTTTGAATGCATGAATTGAAATCTGTTGAACTTTTTAAAATAATTTGATGGGTTCTGCGCTAAATATGGTTAATACATCGATTGCACTTTCAGGTATTTCAACCTTTGGGGTATATTTTGTATATTTTGGTCGCATATTTGGTCAAAGTTGGCCAGCGCACATCGAATAAGATGCTCTTTTTTACCAGCAACCTAGCTGCAGATTTGGTTGATTGGAAAGGTTGGTTATTCGTACCCCTTTTAAAAACTGATGTTGTGAGTGTGACCCAAAAATCAAATTCCAAAAGGGGGACAGAAAAGCCATCTTTTTAACTTTTTTCTTAATTTTTCTACTGTAAATAAAACCGGGTTTGAATTCTGTAAAGTGATTTGCGATAGTTGATAGTCACAATCGCATTTTTGAGGTGATAGTCACTGTGATCTGTAGGCGCAGTGGCTTAGTGGTTAGCGTGTTGAACTACTAAGTGAGGGGTACCAGGTTCGAATCCCGAAAATACCCAAATTCTAACTTAGGATTTTTCCACTGTGCCAACTCTCGCGAACGTCTGACAAACTTCCGAGAGTATAGTCGTCTTGAAAGAGTTTCTCAATTAGCCGTTTGGAGTCAGCATGAAATTGTAGATCCCTTCCAAAAATGAGAAAATCACCCAAAACGAATGGTTGTGAGAAGCTAGGCCTTTGGTCCCTCCGGACCTGTTGCGCCAACTATAAAAAAAAAAATCACTGTTATCATAGACATACCGCGATACTAATAACCATGGTTTGTGTCCAGGCAAAGTTTTTTTGAACTCGCAATGGCGAAATTTTCCACACGAAATTGCATATTGTGACCTACAAAATATTTAGTGTGAAGGTTAAAAATGATTATACTGGGCCTTACTAATAATCATTTTTAGCCTTCAAACTGAATATTTTTTAGGGCACAATCGGTTATTTTTTATGAAAAATTTTGCCATTGTGAGTGCGCAAAACAAAGCGTGGACAGGTGGACACTAAATGTTGTTACATTCAGGCTGGGATTCGAAAAGATAAAACACTATTCTGTTCAACTGTTCCAATAAAATCACTTTATTTACACTTTCCAAATATTCACTTATTTATCTCCAAAACAATATCACTTTAATCAATTCTTAAACGTTTCAATCCAATCGCTTTATTACTTATCTCACAACCGATTACTCTCTCGAACTTAACAATCGCGGCCTAAAAATCAACTCCAATCCAGATTGTACTAGAATAACTTGACATTGGAGATTCCAGTCTCCAATTGGAAGTGGAACTTGAAGAGGGAAACAGAGTGTTACCAGGTGCCCGATTCACCACAATTCCTAAGTGTGTGATTCACTAAGTGCCTGATTTACCACAATATGATTATTACATAAAGGGTTTTCCAATAAGAGGTGCTATTTTGGTATTCAAAGAAAAATTTCATTTTTTGAGACAAATGATCGGATGTTTATTTCATAATAAAGAGGAAGGTATGCCCTTAATAATGAAATAACATCAACCAAATTGCCACAACGAGCACGCATACAGGACCATATCCTTTCACAATAACACCTCTTATTGAATAACCCTTTAGTATCGCGCACTGAATATGGATATGAACTGCTAGAGAAATTCATTGTCAATTTATGCGAGAAAAACTATTCCGAAATAGCACTGGCGCTACTGTTTTACAGCGGATTAGCAAAAAAACACATGCCGCTGTCAAGTTTAAATTTCCATAGTAACGTAAACAAATAAAGTGCACGACTGGGTCGAACGAAACTTTCTCGTTCATCAAAAGTTTGGTTGGTTGATTTCTAATTTAATTAGGTAGGTGGCTAAAAATCTGAGAAGTCATGCTATATAAAAGAAACAGTGTTCATAAAATATAGGAATACCTAGTGCCTATAACACAATAGAACAAGTACTTGTTAAACAAGTGAAATTCAACGACTGTTGAAAATTTATATAACACGTACTTACCAGAGTGGTTAGTTGTTTTCAACAGTTGTTGAATTTCACTTGTTCAACAAGCACTTGTTGTATTTGTTATAGGCCCCTAGTATTAAATGAAATCCACCTTTGGGTTATTCATTTAATTTGGCAGTATAAATATCAAATAACAAAGTGAGTTTTTATAAGTAGATTCCGTCAGTAACAGGCAACTCTCGCAAGTTCTGATTAGAGAGTTATAAGCGCCTACTGTACTATTACAAAACTTTACACTTTACAAGATTTTTGAGTACGAGGACAGGAGTTTCTGTTTTCTGATCTATTAGGACGTGTTTTGATTTTTGACTGGAATAGGTTAGTGACGCTTGTTTAATGTGTCTATGATTGGAAGTAGAGGACTTTACATAGATAAATACGTAGGAATTCAGAGATTTGTTTTCGAATTTGAATTAGAAGTTAGATCCCGATAGACGTATGTGGGGGTGCAAATGAGGTGGGAGTTTCTGTTTGCGTAAGCTCCAAGTGATTGGAATTATTCTAACATGCATGTATTAACGTAGTTTGAGCTTGTGTCATAAATATACATTTATTGATGTATGACAAGTGTCTGAGCTTGCGTCGAGCTTGTGTAACACACTTTACTTCGTCACGGCAGTTGCAATCGGGGGAAATTCAAGCCTTTTCGAGGGATTCCCATCAAATACTACTTTTTGATAGCTGTTTGTGTTGTCTTGGAAGACACGCTCACGTATGAATGATAGTCAAACTGGGCCTATGTTTTGTTATCAGAGCTATAGCTCCTTTTCAAAACTTTTCGGATAGCAATGCTAGAAAGTAAAATGTATTCGGTAGCACAACCGTTAGGAATCACACCTCAAGGACACGAAATTTGGTTAAAGGAAGTGACTCACATTTCCATTCGAGTAAAAAATAGTCAGCGTACTCTTAGAATTTCATCTATCTACCGTCCACCGCGTTCCGCGCTTGAAAAAACTGATTATACTAACTTGCTTAAATCGCTCAAACCAAATTTCATTATTGGCGGCGATTTTAATGCGAAACACACGTTCTGGGGTTCTAGATACATCTCGCGAAAAGGAAGAATGCTCTATGGGGCAGGTATGGAGTACAGTTGCGATTTCCACTCGACGGGCAAACCGACGTACTGGCCAACTGATACTTCAAAAATACCTGACCTGATCGATTTTTTCGTCGTGAAAGGAATATCTACCAACCACATTAAAGTTGAAGAGAGCTTTGATCTGTCATCTGATCATTCACCGGTTATTTTAATATTGAGCGTAAAACTAGTAAATAACCTTCAGCCAGAGAGATTAACTGGTAGAACAACTAACTGGGAAGGCTTTAGGAACGAAATTGAAGAGAATGTTGAACTTAGCGTTCCACTTACGACACCCTATGAACTTGAGGTTGAAGTAGATCGCTTCGTTGAGATCATACAGCTCGCTTCCTGGAATAATACGCCTAATATAAGGAAAACGCCGGCCAAATACGGTACGATATCCTCCCGAAATAAAAGAATTGGTCAACGAAAAATGGAAGGCGCGTAAAAAATGGCAACAGAGTCGCGCTCCGCAACATAAAACACATTTGAATTATTTGTGCAATTTGTTGAAAACAGCTATTAAGGACTTTAAGAATCATGCGATAGGTTCTTACCTTGAAAGTTTAACGGCGAAAAAAGATTCCAATTATTCACTTTGGAAAGCAGTAAAAGGCACCAAAAGGCCCAAAATCCCCGCGCCGCCAATTAAAATAAATAAAAATGAATGGGCAAGGGAAGATAAGGAAAAAGCGGACGTTTTGCCGCCCATCTAGAAGAAACATTTAAGCCGTACGATGGTCTGGCGGTACACGACAATGTTATTGGGACGGAATTACAATCCGACGATTCAATACTCACAAGTGCAACGCTAAGGGAACTAAAACGTGAAATTGAATCCCTAAAACCTAAGAAAGCTCCTGGTTATGATTTGATCACGGGAGAAGTTCTCAAAGTCCTACCAAGAAAAGCATTAATTAAGCTTCTTCATATTATAAATGCCGCGCTCAGACTAAAACACGTGCCGAGCCAATGGAAAGTTGCGGAGGTCATAATGGTTTTAAAACCAGGAAAACCACCAAATGAAGTAAAGTCGTATAGACCGATTTCCCTTCTTCCAGTTATATCCAAAGTTTTCGAGAGAATTTTACTAACGCGCCTACAACCGGTTATCTTCTATATATATAATTCTTTAGCTTTCCGTTTAAAAAATGTAAAAAATTGATTGGCGGCGGGCTTTTCTGGCATAAAACCGCACTCATCAGGTTACTTACGAAGGGTCTAAAGCGTGCACACAGTATGGCAGATAAGATCTTGCAAACAAAATTAAGAAGACTCATGTACATCTGTATAGTTGGCGCATCTAAAGAAGTCTCCTTTCATGTGGCAGAAGATTCTGTGGTTCCAGTCATCAGGTATTCATTCATCTGACCAAATCTTGGAAATAACTTGGTGGATGCTCTCTACCAAGCCATCTCCAACTGCTATGAAAGGTCGACTGGTAAACCATCAGGGCCAGCAGCATTTTTGGTCCTTAGCTAAGCTTTCAGTTATTGATATCCTTACTTCGGATTGCACGTTTTGCCTATCGTCACCTACATTGAAAGATACGTTCTGCATAACAGCGGGATTCCTGTCATCCTCAACATTATACAGTTCACCGAAATAACTTTCCCACTGTATATTAGTACCGACTAAGTTTTTATACTACAAAAATAAAAGGAACTGCATATAGTTAAATGGCACATTGACTAAAAATAAGAATATAGGTTACGAGTCGAAAAATGCGCCCAAAGCTCCTCCAAAATCGCGTCTAAAAACGCTTTGAAAAGCGCATCAAGAAATGTGCCGAAAAACAAATACTCCACTTATGGAGAACAGGTGTTAATTCAGAATCGTCAAACATTTGCGATGCACAGTTTATGCTGATGCGTTGCTGATTGAATACAATATGACGTTTGAGTTTTAGAACGCATTGCATAGAATTTTTAAAATGTGCTGGTTGGAGAGGCAGAGATTGAACCAACTACGATTGGTACCTTTGGGTAAACGTGACGACCAGATCTGAATCAATCAGTTGAATTTTAGCTACTCTACGGTTTTTAGCGATTATCCAAATTCCAAGTGAACCGAAGTTTCAGCCTTTTCTGGGCGTAATATTATCACACAATGACACTGCTGTCTAATGTCACAAAATCGACCACTGCGCTTAGGAGATGTTCACTAATTCCTTAAACCAACTCAGTACGACAACAATGATGCAATAAATTATGTTGCTGGTTATTTAGTTAATAAATTATTATACTTAATTATTTTCTTAAAAAGTCTAAACTGACAGTTTTCTTAAAAGTGGTACTTGAGGCCAACGTGCCCCTGGTTCTCGTTGAATCTGAAGTTCCTGCTGGCCTTGGCATATGCGGTGAAGTCTTTGTTAATAGAGTGGTTGTAAATCAAGTTCGCCGAGTCTCCAAGTCGTGAATGGTGTTCTCCGCGTGCCTCAAGTGTCCTCTGTGGTGAGCGTGCGTTCCTAACCAGGATCTCGCCGTCTTCTAAGGGAGAAGGTTCTCCATAAGCCTGAAAAATATAAAAAGTTACGATTTTGTAAAAATAAAATATATTTTTGAAGAACTTACAATTTCATAGTAATTGTTGGGCTCATCGAAATGGTCTTCGGGAAGGGTGAAGCCCAAGGCGATGGCGAAAAGACCGCACAGGATAATAAGCTTGATTGCCATTTTAAGTTGAAAGTTACTCGTTCTGTGGATGTCAGACTACTAACACTGAACTGATACTGATGCTTCATTAGTTGCTTTCTTCGTCTTAAATACGAAAATAAAATGCGAATGCGAATCTTCGGAAAAATAAAAATCACCGCTGATAAGCTGCGACTCGTAATTACCTTCTCTGTGATTTCATTTCTGTCTTTTAGAACGACATCATAAGGGTTTGTTTGCTGTTGTAATTTTTTTTTTTTGTAATTTTCGTGGCAAGGGGATTTCCATAGAATTTTTCGTAGAATTTTAATCGCTTTCTTTACTATCGGTGGATATTAAAATGGTCATACATCAATCATACTTCCAACATGGGAATTATAATAACGAACACACTCGTTTGTTGTTAACAAACAATTTTACGATGCTAAAGCTGATTTTGCAAGAATGGCAGAAGTCTAACAATGCTCAGATTATCCAATATTCCGCGGAAGTGCTTCAATCGAATTGCGCTTGAATAGAATAAAATCTAGAGGGGATACAAAAAGTCGGAAAATATCTGTTTTCTGGATGGTCACCGAAAAGTAAAACCTCAGACAAACAATATATAGGAAAAAATTAGATCTCAAATATTTTTGTATGATATCTACCCTCTGAATGATGTTCGTTACTTTCTTAAATAACAAAAATCTGTAAATGTTCCCACATTTAACACAGGAATAGAGACCGTCACCAAATGAACATACTTCTTGAACAGTTTTTGTGTTATTCAATGTATTACTGAAAAGTAGGCAAGCCCTCTGCAGGCCACTCTGTACACCGCAGCATTGAGTCGATTTTCATTTCGGAATAAAATATATGTCAACGATGCTACTGTTCCAAATACCTCACTGAAGAGAATTGACTTCTTTAATTATGAACTTGCGTATAGAAGTCCCGTTTATGCGCATTATACTGATCGAAACTTATTTCCACTTTAGACATAAGTTATTTTAAAAAACCTTTTTGAAGCCGCATGTACTTTTTTACCCAGGATATATGACGAGTCTGTCAACAAAAGTTGATGGCCCACCATTTGCTGTGTGGAAAATCTAAAGATGTAAAATGTTTACCTTCTATCCTTGAAGTGACGGGTAGACATTTTTATAAAACATTTTACAGACGCATCTAAAATGCCATTTATTTTCAAGCTTCTGACCTCTGCCTAACAGCGTCGAGTTATGCCAGCGTTTATATAAATTAAAAGCAGCCATTCCTGACTTCATGCGTCGGATCTAGCGCTCACCCTTTTTCTTTGCGGAAGTCTGTCTTTACCAGCTTATTTACAGCGATGTCACTGACCGCCTACATATATTTCAATCTCACGGCATAGAACTTCTAGAGAGCTTGAGGAATGTGCCAGCCGTACTGATGCCAGCCCTACAGAATTTTCAGTATATATACAGAATTTTCACCTTGCCTACAGAAATACAGAACTCAAACTAAAATATACAGAAATCTCAGATTCCAGTTAAAACTTGAATTCCTTACTTTTGCGTTCGTATATTTCACTGACCTAAACAAAGAAATACAATCGGAGCACCCAAAACTCTTCCTGCTGTACGAAAAAATATTCATAACGTTTAAAAAAAGATGTTTGGAGTGTTTTTTTTTTTTTTAAACCAGAGTAGGCACCTATTGACGGATGAAGACAAAAATGGAATCGATGATCAAGATTGAACAAGGCCAGCACTACGACGAGTATTATCGATTCCAGCGGTTAATAAGAATTATGTAATTGTACAAAAACAATAAATATGATTAAAAACTGTTTTTTTCATGCCATTCAAAACTTACATTTTTAGCACTTTTAGTATGTTAAAAAAAGTCTGGATTTCTACAGAATTTCGACAGGCATAAATACAGAATTCTACAGAATTTTTATCTTTCATCTACAGACTATTGAAAGTTAGGGTTGGCATCACGCTGCCAGGGCACTACTCGCGATTGCCGCAGTAAATGTATGTACTGCGAAAAATACCTCAGTCTTCTTTTTCGACAGTTTCGGGTTATAAGCCCATTGCCCAGCAGACAAAATTGAATGTCGTAAATGCGGATCACCTAGTTGGAGGCTTCGGTTCCGGTACTTGCGGATATTGCACACGTGTTGCAATAATAACACCATAATTTAAGCTGCAATAAAATACTAAAAAAAAAAAACAGAATGGCGATGCAAATAGCATCACGATTTATTTCAAGCAACAAAAACGAAAGCACCGACACAATGATAACTGGTCGCAGCCAGCTTATCAGCGGTGATTTTTATTTTCGAAGATTCGCATTCGCATTTCATTTTCGTATTTAAGACGAAGAAAGCAACTAATGAAGCATCAGTATCAGTTCAGTGTTAGTAGTCTGACATCCACAGAACGAGTAACTTTCAACTTAAAATGGCAATCAAGCTTATTATCCTGTGCGGTCTTTTCGCCATCGCCTTGGGCTTCACCCTTCCCGAAGACCATTTCGATGAGCCCAACAATTACTATGAAGTTGTAAGTTCTTCAAAAACATATTTCATTTCACAAAATTGTAACTTTGTATATTTTTCAGGCTTATGGAGAAACTTCTCCCTTAGAAGACGGCGAGATCCTGGTTAGGAACGCACGCTCACCACAGAGGACACTTGAGGCACGCGGAGAACACCATTCACGACTGGGAGACTCGGCGAACTTGATTTACAACCACCCTATTAACAAAGACTTCACCGCATATGCCAAGGCCAGCAGGAACTTCAGATTCAACGAGAACCAGGGACACGTTGGCCTCAAGTACCACTTCTAAAAAAACTGTCAGTTTAGGCTTTTTAAGAAAATAATTAAATATAATAATTTATTAACTAACCCAGCGACATAATTTATTGCATCATTGTTGTCCTACTGATTTGGTTTAAGGTTTAAGTCTTCGATTTGTCAAAGCATTTTTAGGTGCGATTTTGGAGGAGCTTTGGGCGCCTTTTTCGAGTCATAACCTATATTCTTATTTTTAGTCAATGTGCCATTTAACTATATGCAGTTCCTTTTATTTTTGTAGTATAAAAACTTAGTCGGTTCTAATATATAGTGGAAAAGTTATTTCGGTGAACTGTATAATGTTGAGGATGACAGGAATCCCGCTGTTATGCAGAACGTATCATTCAATGTAGGTGACGATAGGCAAAACGTTCAATCCGAAGTAAGGATAGCAATAACCGAAAGCTTAGCTAAGGACCAAAAATGTTGCTGGCCCTGATGGTTTACCAGCCGACCTTTATATAGCAGTTGGAGATGGCTTGGTAGAGAGCATCCACCAAGTTATTTCCAAGATTTGGTCAGATGAATGAATGCCTGATGACTTGAACCACAGCATCGTCTGCCACAAGAAAGGAGACTCCCTTAGATGCGCCAACTATACAGATGTACATGAGTCTTCTTAACATCGTTTGCAAGATCCTATCTGCCATACTGTGTGCCCGCCTTAGACCCATCATTAGCAATCTGATTTACCTTATCAGTGCGGTTTTATGCCAGGAAAGCTCACCGCCAATCAAATTTGTGCATGTAGACAGATTCTTGGAAAGACTCGTAATATCCAAATCGATACACACCAACGTTATATTGATTTCAAAGCCGCCTATGACAGCATCTATAGAGACGAGTTATACAGAGCCATGTCTAGCCTAGGCATCCCTACAAAACTCTTCCGTCTCTGAAGGTCCAAATAACCTCTGATGCTAAAGCTGAAGCCTAAACTTTGTCGAAGTGGATGAAGATATCCTCGGTCGCTTTGAAAGGAAGATTTGCCGTAAAATATTCGGTCGTTATGGGCTTTTGAAGAAAAAACTCAACAACGAACTATTCTAGCAACATCAACCCTGTCAATAAATTGTACACCTGTAGTCTAAGATGGTTAGAGCATGAAGATGGAATGAATTCAAATGCTATAGGTAGTTCGAGTCTAACCCCAAAAGACGACGCAGAAGAGGGAGACCTCTGGTTTGTTGTCGCTTACAAATGCATGGAAATTGAAAATTGGCGGTCACTCTAAAGTTGCGACAAACGACTCGGAATTTCGAAAAACGGTGCTCCTTCGTGTACAGCACCATTTTTGTTGATTATACTGAATATTTTGACAACAGTGATCACAAAGGTGAAAATGGTTTATGTTTTTGAATAAAAAACCCGTATAAAATACCATAAATGTAGTTTCAAATAATTCAAATTTTAACGCCTAGCAAAGCAGGCTGGGGTCCGCTAGTAGCCTATAAGTAAAAAGCTACATCTCTATACTCAAAAATGAAAAAGAATAATATAGATAGACTATTAAGATTTACAAATTATCCCAAGTTTGTTTGGAAAATCGAATGCATCGGCTACCTGTAACGGCCATACG
The DNA here is from genome assembly GCA_946477585.1 of Cheilosia urbana. Classification (NCBI taxonomy): domain Eukaryota; kingdom Metazoa; phylum Arthropoda; class Insecta; order Diptera; family Syrphidae; genus Cheilosia; species Cheilosia urbana. The sequence goes on from OX297855.1 coordinate 72,113,804, forward strand.
AATTCGCCATGAGGTGTGTGTTGCACACTCGCTTCTAGTACAATCGAAAAAAGAAAAAGAAAAAAATTCACTCAGGATAATTGTTTACTGAGGTATAATATTTATTGAGTCATTGAATTTTACCATTTCTTTGATGGTCTGAACATTTTCTTTAACTACCGTCAATTTAAAAACCATAACTTAAGCCGACATGTCCGCTATTGTCGTTGTATTTAAAGTTGCGACTGGCTGAGGCATAAGCTTCGAGATTTTTTGTAATGGGGTGGGTGTAGGTCAAACTTGCCGATTCGCCGTGCCTTGAACTGTGTTCGCCGCGAGCTTCCAACCTTCCCTGTGGTGAACGGGCATTTCTAATCAAAAGTATGCCTTCGTCTAGAGGAGCCTACACACAAAGCAATAAGACCTTAGAAAATTTCGCGGAAATAGGTAATCCCAATGTGGACTTACAGCTTCATAGTGGTTGTTGAGTTCGTCAAATTGTTCTTTAGGGAGGGTGAATCCCAGAGCGATGGCGAATAGACCGCACAGAACAATTAGCTTTATTGCCATTTTGTTTAGTAGGTAAGTTAGACTGTTAATGATGCTAGAAGTGTTTTTCTCGACGTCTTTTATATCAATTATTGGAATGACGGCGAGAAAAATCCCCCGCGCTGATAAGCAGTCTTTCGAATGCATCTTTTTTTTTCTATTAATGCTATTACTAAGTAAGGCCCTGTGCACATGAGAGTGCTAAGAACAAATTCGTCGGGAAGAACAATTCATTTTCATCTTTTCACGTTTGTATTTTAATTATGTGGTTCCCACTTCCCACACAATGTAATTTATTAGTACACTCGACTCTGTTTATCTGAACTATGCTTTTCTCAAAAAAGCACAAAAATGTTAAGCAAAAAATTCGTCACAGGAATTGTTTTTCCAATTATCCGAAGTTCGCTAAAGAAAAAATACCGCTTGAACAATTGTAGCAAAAAAGTGTTTCAGTAAAGCGGAGTCGACTGTAATTGATTTGGAACGAATTGCATGATTTATCATTTTCAAGTTCATATAATGACTGTTTGTTGTATAAGCTGCAGTGTAAATTTGAATTCATTCATTTTCATTCATTTTCAATGGCCGCTCTTCCATTAATAGGATCGCAGGTATAGGATGCCTAAGTGGACCCTCCATAGCTCCCGATCTTCCGCCACCGACTCTAGATCATCAGGGGCAATCCCCATACGGGCCGAGGAGAGATTTCGGACTTGATCTAACCATCTCATCCTGGGTCTTCCTAGGGGACGCCTACCTGACGGCACGGATTCCATAGCACGTCTTGGGATCCGAGCTAGAAGCATGCGTTTAACGTGCCCAAAGCAACGAAGTATGGACCGCTCCATCCGGAGAAGTAGCTGCTCGACATTCAGTTCCTCACGTATTCTGGTGTTCCTTATACGATCTCTGCGAGTCACACCAGCAATATACGACGAAGGAATCTCATTTCGGCAGCTTGTATTCGCGATCTTATTCTTTCGGTCATTACCCACATTTCATGACCATAGTTAAGAGTAGGAAGGAACACCGAATTAAAGACCGACAACTTAGCTTTGACACCAAGTTCGGTCCTCCTGATAACAGAATGGCCTAGCTGTCTCAGAATTGATCCAGCCTGACCAATTCTACAGGAAAACTCAGCATTGCTCCTTCCATCACTCGTGAATAAGACCCCGAGATACTTAAACTTCTCCACCTGCTTCAATGGGACTCCACTCACATGTAGAGTGCATTGAACCAGGCGTTCTAGAGATCACCATTACCTCAGATTTGTTCACATTCACCTTCATCCCAGCTTCAACACAAACGGCTACAAACCTATCGAGTGCGTGCTGAAGTTCCGTCTGGGAAGCCCAAGAACTATTCAGAATTTAAAATTCAATATTTTTAAAAAATTCTAGATATTAATGATTTTGAATTTTTTAAAAATATTGAATTTTAAATTCTGTATAATGATTGCTGAAAAGCTTGCACTCAAATGCGGTAAATTTTATTAGCAGGTTTGGGTATTTACTATACCTATACTTACCTACATCAATTTATTTTTATCTCAATGTACAGCGATCAATCACATCACATCACATCACACTTCACACTATTTTTTTTTTTTTATTTATTTATTTATTTTATTTTTATTATATAAAGACGTAATGTTTGTTTGTGGGAGGTAATCTCCGGAACTACCGAACCGATTTCAAAAATTCTTTTACTAATAGAAAGCTACGGGATAGAGTATTGCGATAGACATTTTAGATTTTTTTGATTTTCTGCACTATTTATTTTGACTTTTCTATATCAAAAATTAATTAGAAAACTACGTACCTACTATGTGCGGATTTTTTTTTTTTTTTTTTTTTGTTTTAAAGTAGATTGATAAAACCGATATAAATATAATGTATTATACGTTGATCAACAGTGATGGTTTGTTTTTGATTTTGTGCTTCGCTCCAACAGTTTCATTTCTCTTATACAGCTGATAAGGTAAAAATTAAATGTAAAAAGTTTAAACGCGGACAAAATAGTTATTGAAAAGCAAATTTCAGTGATTTTTAAAAAATGCCAAAACGAGTGCGCACAAATATTGGCCGACGAACAAGGCAAGCAAGTCAACAACAAATATCAACGAAGCCAAACTACAGAAGAAAGCGAAAAGCGGGACATCGCATGACGTAAGACCGGCACGGGATTCTACGCCGCAAAATTCGGATTAACAGATTCAAGGCCAAATTTACCATCGGATGGGTGCCTTCTTGCCTGTTAATGAGGACGTACGGCAATATTCGCAGGTGTACCTCATTTTGTCGGGGGATGTACAGAGGGCAAACAGGAGTGATAAAAAATGTCATTCGACAATTGCAACCATTATAAATGCAATCAACGCTTTCATTGCTTAAAACGGCGATAAAAAAAAGGAACTCAGACGATCGCAGATTTATCTTCAAACCTGATAGTAGAACCGCACTTTGGAAAAAATAGTATGGATAGGAAACGAGTAGTGTGACTTCCATACAAGAAAAATTATTTAACATTTTTAATTTTTTAATTCTTTGGATGCTCCGGACTTACCGCTTCACAATTTGCAATTAAAAGTCGGCTCAATTATCATTTTGTTGAGCAACCTTAATGCACCGAAACGTTGTATCGGAACGCGTTTGATATGATTGTGAAGAATATCAAATCAAATGTCATGCAAGGACGATTTTGAGTTTAAAAGGCAAACAATGTCATATCGCGGACTCCGCTTACTCAGAACGATTTGGCATTTAAGCGTCTATGACAAATAATAAGTCGCAAGGATAATCGCTGGATATTTGTAGCATCAATCTTGAATTCCCATGTTTTTCACACGGTCCAATTGTATGTGACGAGCTCACCTGTGGGCTAACCACTTTAGTACAAAAGCCGAAGGTTGGCCGGCACGTCAATCATTGCGGTTTTATTGAAATACACCGATATTGCTATACTTCAGTTATTTCTATTGTATTTAATATAACTTCTGATTAAAGAATTTGAATTGGCGGAATTACATAAAGTAGCATGCGCTGTGCATGCTTGGAAATATTATTTTCATTACATTTATGAATTTGGGCGGAACGGAGTTCGCCGGGTCAGCTAGTTAAATAAATAAAATAAATAAAAAATAAAAAGCCATTTGGCCTTGCTAATATACATAATCATTTTAAATCTTCACACTAACTATTTTGTAGGTCACTTAAAAATTTCACCATTGTGAGTTCTTAAAATGTAGCCTTTACACTAAATATGATTATTAGTATCGCGCAGTTTGTACCTATATACGTCTTTAATATCACTTGTTCTGATAGCCATTTTATATTTGGGTAAATTTATCTATGAGCTGTTATGCCTAGAGTTATATTCGAAGCAGGGTTAGTGACGACAATCGCCAAGTAGTCCGGCTAGCAATGTAAACTGGTTTACTGTCAGTAGCCTAGGGGATTTTTGTTTCCACACAGATTCACTTTTAAGCCAGCCACCACTGATTTGAATAATGCGAGCTTCAGAGAAATATAGGATGAGCATAAGCACTTGCTTGTGATCCGTTCGAAATTCTGTTCAGGGATGTAAAAGTCGATACAATTGTATCGAATTCGATACAAATGTGTTTGCTCAGGTACAAAAGTACAATTTGCCTTAATTCGATACAATTCATTTATCTGTATCTTTAAAATGTTCTTGCAATTTGTATTTTTTCAAAAATAGAAAATCAAATCACTTAACGAACTATGTATTTGTTTTAAGTTTTGCACAAAGCGCTGACTAGATTCTGCTTTTTACTTTTGTCTGTTGATGAGTAAGCAGTTTGTGTAGGTTATAAGTGCTATCAATAAAACATAACTTTTTTCAAAAGTGTTTAGACCTGTTCAAACGATGTACGAACGAAAAAAAGAAGAAATATGAGGTGTGTTTTCAGCTTGAACGGAAAGAAAAATACCCATGGCTTGAACAAAATGTTGAACGAAAAATCAAACGTTGTTTCTATTGTAATTCCAATGTTTCTGGGCGAAAAACTGTTATGAATTTCAAGTTCAGGGCAATATTTTGAATATAGATTTTTCTAAGTATATTTTGTAATTCTTTTTTTTACGTTGTTTTTTTTTAATAAAATATTGTGAATTAAAATTTTTTGTATACGAAAAATTGTTTTCAATACAATTGACTCCATTTCAGTACAATCTTCCAACAGTTTTCAGTACAAATCGAAAATGGCATTTTCCATCCCTGATTCTGTTTTCAAAACTCTGCTTTGCAGAATTCTGTCTCCTCACATAAAAATTCTGCTTTACAAATTCTGTTTTTTTAGGGTTCCGTAGCCAAATATAAAAAAACGGAGCCCTTATAGATTCGCCATGTCTGTCTGTCTGTCCGTCCGTATTTCACAGCCACTTTTTTCCGAAATTTTAAGAACTATACTGTTGAAACTTGGTAAGTAGATGTATTCTGCGAATCGCATTAAGATTTTACACAAAAATAGAAAAAAAAAACAATAAATTTTGGTGTTCCCCATACTTAGAATCGAAACTCAAAACTTTGTTTTCATCAAACCCATACGTGTGGGGTATCTATGGGTAGGTCTTCAAAAATGATATTTAGGTTTCAATATAACTTTTTTTTTTTTTTCTAAACTGTATAGTTTGCGCGATAGACACTTCCAAAGTGGTAGCAAAGTAAAAGCCCTTAGCAATTGCTTTGAATCGGTATGAATAAAAACCTAGTTTGCTAAAGTAGGTTCGAAAATTCGAACATAGCTTTTACTTACTGACCAGTAAATTTGAATTTTTGAATTTTCCTTGAGATTCTAACGACTTTTGTGGAAATTGAAATTCCAAAAATTCAATTCAGAAATGCATGCAATCTATAGGCTATTCTTCCAATTGCTCCTGGAAATATGATTTTTGTTTGCCAAAAACGTTGTTGATGTTTTATTTCTTCTTCAGGTGCCAATGACAAGAAATAATTGATTTTTTCACATGTATTTTGATGATTTTCCTGCACGAACAAAAGTTCATTTAACTATTTACCTATAGACAAACCATCGAAAATTCACATTACTTACTTTTTTTGTGTAAAAAACGTGCGTAAAAAATATGTAGCAAAAGGTCTGAGTCAACAACGATCTGAGTAAAAGTCAGTGCCGCCGCTTTTCGAACATGTCAAAAGTTGGAAGCTTGGAACTAACTCAAATTGGTTTTTATTCATACGAAACGTAGCAAATGCTTCGACTTTGACATTTCTCTTGAGTAAAAGCAATTGCTTCGCTTAATTCATACGACCCAATAAATAAAAAAAAAAAACATTTAATTTCATAAAGATAAACCTTAGGTATACATAAACCCTGAAGCCTGAACCTATATGGGCTCGCTATCCCATCATTTAGGTATCTAATTATAATGTTTACTAATCAATAACTTAATTAAAAAAATAGGTACACTATTATTAAAACATCGATCAAAGTTACAACGAACTACAAGAACTTTTATGTTATGTTACTTGCTGCTACGGAACCCTTCATGGGCGAGTCCGACTCGTACTTGGCCGCTTTTTTCATTTTTTAAGCCAGAAATAAAAATGTTTTTAAGTGATTGCAGGAATGTTGGTCGCCGGAACTTGGTTTTATTTCCGCTTTACGTACCTATCTACAACTACGGGTAGAACATCCATGACACTTTAGGCGTTTGATTTGTGTTATCATTCTTACGCCTGTATTGCTGCAGACAAACGGATGTCTCTGCCCCGTATCGTGCAAAAATGCGCGTGCCAAATGATGTAGATTATGTTTAAGGTTTACATAACAATAACTAAATTTTATATGAGTAAAACAAGTTGCCTTTAAAACAAACACAAAATTCATAAATAGATTTTGAATTTGCGACACGTTTTTGACCCATTCGTCGGGGTGTTTTTTTATTTGTTTTAATACTGTTTCTTTTTCACCCGCTCTCAGAGCACTTTTTTTTATCTCAGAGCACTTTTTATGTTGGTTTGGTCCAATCTGAGAGCGAATCTGAAGAAGCCCAATCACTGTTGCAAAAAGGCTTACTATTGTACTGATTTCTGTACTATTTGACTTTCGCGAGTACGCAAGTACCACTTCTCAATTGTGAGTACTATTTGTACTATTTTTAATTCTTGAAATAAATCGAAAATAATGAGGTTATTACAAAAATTGAACCCGAATCCATAATAAAATATTCTAATATTCAGTCACTAAACCAAAAACATATACTAATTTTTTTAAACATGTCGGCATTTAATCCGATTGAGTTTAAACTACACTGCGGGGACTCAGTTTAAGTATTTTAATTCGGGTTGGAACTAAATTTCATAACAGTGACATTTCTTCGTTCAGGAAATAAGTAAAATTGAAATAGAATGTAAAATGTATCAAGAAGCTAAAAAAAATAGATTTCATTTGTAAAGTGCATGAATTTTTGGTGGCTTACGAAGTTAGAAGATGAATTTACCGAAAAGCTCACGCAACAGCACATAGTGAATTAACGTCGTCCTCGTCTTCGAGTATATCGAATGCACAAGCGGACTAGGCAGGACTTGATTCAATGATAACGATGTCGTTTATTTTCAGAAATATTTCCGGCAAAAAAAAAAGAAGCATATCGAAGGCCAAATTCATAATAAATACAATAAAAAAAAACTCAGCACACAGCAAATAAAAATTTAACAAATAAAACAACAAAAAATAAATTTAATTTTATGTGAAATTTAACATTACGTAGATGTGAATCGTTCTAAACTCAGTTTAAACTCAGCTTTTAAATGCATCTGTATCCAGCGGGCTTAGTACATGTTTTTGAGTGAATATTATGAATGTAAATTAAAATAATGGGGTTCAAAAAATTTGGATTAGGGTGTAAAATTAACTTAAACCTAATTTACACTCGGAGTGAATAAAATGGACATCGCCGTTATAGATTCAATAAAATATGACTTTTTTGAATGCAATAACATAAATTTCTGGCATTTAAAAAAAATATGTATACCTACTATTTTGTACGCTTCAGTATTATTTCTTTTCAGTTTTTAGTACAATTTATAAAAGTTGATTTGCATCACTGAGCCCAATCGAATACCACCTTAGAGTAGCCGAATATTCGCAGCGGGTCTTACCAATAAACTGACCTGAGCAAATATCCTGAAAGTTGTAACGAAATTAAATATCTACCTATTACTGTATACTACTGATTTTACAATAATAAGTGCGGGTCCGTGTTCGCTGGAGTTTACACGAAAATTGTAATGTAGTCACCCTGACGATGTGCGCGCTAACCTCTACGACCAGACCGGTTCTCACCTAACCTCCGGTGGTGAATCAGTTGCTGGCATATAATCTCCGCGCGCCACCGACCTTCCCTACCATTATACCCCCACCCTTATGACGGTCCGGTTACAGGTCATACCGTCAACCCGGGCGGTGGTAGGCGAAGGGTGTCCGAGCATGGAAAAGCGTAGGCCTGCTGGTGGTTGCTCTGGCGCTAGCTCGTCGGCTTTGGGGGGGGATCTTGCTAACCCACCTCGGACTGCCGTCACGTTGTTTCAGGCCTCAATAAAATCTACCTCCTAGTTTTCTGTCACAACTCACTACTAAATGCTACGATAGGTGCCAAACTCATCCCTCTATCCCGGTATCTCTGACAGTGTGGTGATTCTACTGATGTTCTCCCACACGATGCGCAATTCCCTCCCATACGTCGTCGGCAACCGAACGACCGATCCATGATTGTAACCATGCGCCAAATGATATAGGGCTACAATCCCTTGTCCAGTCTCTTCGCCTTCTTACCTCTACTACCCTACTCTGTATCCTCCTTCATTTCCCGTCTTGGCCTCTAGCCCTTTCCGACTCTCTAGTTAGCCATTACCGAATCCCGGTTGTCCGCTGAAAATCCCATACCAATGAAAGATCAAAACAAAAAAAAATGACTGTATCCCGAGTGAACTAATCTTCCCGTCGATAGCGTCTCACTGACGCCAAAACACCAAACGTCTCAACGGAAATACGACTCCCGAAAACCAAAAGAAAAAAAAAGAATCCAACACCAGCTCTTTTCTCTTAAAATGGAAATGCCCAAAAATGGCATTGCATATTTATTTCACAAATAAAGATTAGAATAACAAAAGTAATATAACCTCACCCTACAATCGGGCGTTTCCTAAGCGAGATTTTTTTTTTCCTCTCCTGTCCCCTCCTTGGGTTTGGCCAGAAGGGCCCAAAATTCTAAGTTTACACAAGATTAATCCAAGCGCTTGAAGAGCCACTCGGTGACGAACGTCTGAATGAATGAAAACAAAAGCATAAAGAAAATTTAGGTAACAACTGCCAATCCACCCTAACCCAGGCTACGGTAGCCCCAAGGTCAACACAAAAACAGGGGGGCACGATTAATTAAAAACCCAAAATAAAACGTGTAAATTCGTAGTTCCGTAAATTCGTATATATGTATATACCAATAGGTATCTTACCGCGCGTATAGGTTCTCTTTCTCCCCGGAGAACTCCCTTTCCTCCCTTACCCAAGTAAACTGACCGAGAAATGTAGTTAACCAAAAATTCTGGGTACTCACCGCTTGTTCCGGTTCACGTTCATGTAATATCAGCTACTCTCCAGGACGGGGTGCACCGCGCCTCCGGCTCAGCCTGCTATATTTTCCCTGTTGGGGATAAACCAAAGAAAACAAAAATAACACGGATCGGGTTCCACAACCCCTTCCAGAACTATCGGTAACCCCACACTTCTCCCAATGACGCCGCACGGCTCGCCTTAAGGGCTATTCACCAGCAAATTTGCTTTCTTGCCCCCTTTACATGGGGTGCACCATGAAAGAAATATATCCCAAACCCAAAACTCGATACGCGGTATTAGCCGGTTTTGGATCAAATTGCCCGTCGTTACCTTTACATTAAATTATTCCACGCATTACACTCGATAAGAATCACGGGATCTTCAAAACCCAATGAACAAAAAAAAACTACTCTACTAGAATTGACCGCCGTCACCGCATTTATGTACTTATCGCAAAAGAAAGAAATTACGGATTAAGATAAGATACAACAAAAGTAAACTGTATACCCTAGGGGCATAGTTGAGACTGTACTACTACGTATATAATTAGATACTTGACCGGGATCTGTTATTTGGAACCGTCTTTCTTCACACCGCAAAAGTTTAAATCGTCTACTCCTCGAACACTGATGGTGTTACGCACAAAAAAAAAAAAACTAAAAAATGTTACTGGGACGGGAATCCCTGAACCATTTTGCCCACTGGTCCCGAACTACTCCCGCTGCTGCTGCTACGAAGGCTGCCGCCTATTCTATTTCACACCGTAGGACCTCCTGCCTGCGTCCTGATCAATGGGTACTCCTGATTCGGATGGTTTACTCTCGCGCACGGGTGGGGGTATATGGTTCCCAAAGAAAGAATCCCGTCGCGGAATGGTCACTCTACTGAACTCGCTGTCTTTGAATTTCAGATACTCGAGGGGAGGGTTTTTATGTATTGTTTTTTTTTTTTCTTTGTTTTTAGTAGCACTAGGGGTTGAGCTTTGACGCACTGCGTATATTTTAGGGGGGGGGGTTTTGTGGGGGTGATGCGAAACCCGTTGCTGGGCTAATTTAAGTCACTCGCGAGGGGGTGGTTAAAGGCACGCACTGTTCAGACTTGGCCCGTGGCTGACCCTTTGTCGATAATCCTTGCGCGGATCTCACTGGGTTCATGAAAGCCACAACAAAAAAAACTATAAGATTTAACTCGCACTTTGTCTTATAAACATTCTTTTTATTTTTCTCGGTGCCACTTGACACCAACTGTACCGATCCACAGAAAACTTAATTAATTTTTCACTCGCTCCACGGCCATACTTCGGCCAGAAACAATATAGGTTTCCCCCACGACACGACCTCCACACTCTACAACGCCAACTCCTCGACTGACTAAAACTGACTTTTTCACTTCAACAACTCGCCTCGCCAAAATCCATCGCGTGATTCTGAGTACCGCTCATCCCTACCGTTGCCAACTAAACTCATGGTATGATCTATCACGCCACTTCGGGTATACATATCTACCTACCCCACGATGCATCGATTCCCTCGTCTCACTGCCAACAAAAAAATATATTATCTGCCACGAGCAACAACCACCATCCCCGCAACCTGCTTGCAGTCATATCCCTAAAGCACAACACATAATTCCCCCTGGCCGACAAACGAATGGAAATTTCCATTCCTACGATTACACATTTAACTACGTCGCATGTGCAGCTGTGTCATTTTCGCCTTGCAAAAAGGCAATCACAAAAAAAACCGAAACAACCAAGCATGTCGTTGTGGCAGTTTACTTCTTGGTTTATTTTTTTTTTCTTTGTTCTTGTTGTCTGATCTCAGCCTGGTATATTCCCGCTGGGTACTGTGCAATGGTACGATGTCTGGGGGGCGGAGCTTAACATTGATATTTAGCGATGCCGTTTTTACATTTTACAGTGGGACACCAACCGATTTCCGGTGACCAGATTTCGGACCTGAACGATGTTCGCGAGGCCTTTTCACAGTGGGGCAAACGCAACAATTTTCTGTCGAAATTTTTATGGCGGAAGTGCTTTTATTTGTGAATTTATTATTATTTTTTTTTTTTTCTTTTTTTTTCTTTGGTCCTGGCGGGGTGACCACGACAGTCTCATGCTCACGCAGAGAAGCCGGGCCTTTCATTACGACTTCCCAAATTGAGTATGTGTGAACTTCCCCTCTCCCTTTTCTTATGTTCTTAAATCCTTAGTGTGGTGTACTCCTATCCTTCTACCCTGCAAATCCTCTAGTTCATACAAATTTCGACCTATCACTCTCCTTATCTTCGCTTTAGTAAACTTTGGGCATAATTTGGCGTTAAGTTTCTTAGCTGCATTACTTTGAATGAAATTCCGTTTGTACACCAGATCTCCTATTCTGTATTTCACCTCTCGGCTACGCAGATTATAGCGCTTTTCCTGCCCTTCGTGGGCCTTCTCTAACGACTCCTTCAGATACGAATGCAACACATTGATGTGGGCTGCTTTAGGCAACACTTCGATATCCGCGTTATTAAGCGCGTCCAGCTTCCGTAGGACCTCGTATACTGAGCCATGCTCCACCATACGATGTCCAAATAACGCCTGGTAAGGCGAAACTCCAATGGTTGCGTGTTTCGCGGAGCGCAGGGCGCATCCTATCGACGGCAGATGTTTATCCCAATCACGTTGATCCGTGTTTAAGTAGGATCTAACCGCTGCTAAGATCGACCGGTTTACTCGCTCGCTCGCATTCGCCTGAGGGGAGTAATACGCCGTCCGCAGGTGTCTGGTCCCAAAGGATTCGAGAAATTTGATAAACGATTTGCTCGTAAATTGCTTGCCGTTATCCGACAGAAGAGTTTCCGGTACACCGTATGATAGAAATACTTCGTTTCTTAAGAAGGATATGGTCGTATCGGTTGTCGCTTTACGTAAGGGCTTGAAGATCACATACTTGGTTAACTGATCCAGCAATATGATAATATATGTGTTTCCGGACTTGGACCTAGGGTAGGGTCCGAGAAAATCCACGAACACGTGCTGGAACGGCCGCTGCACCTCAAAAGATTTTCCTAGTGGTGCTCGAAGTATTCCGTTCGGTGCTTTGGACATCTTACAGATGTCACAATTCCCTACATACTGTTTTACCATGGTTGCCATATTCGGCCAAAAATATAAGTGCTGCAAACGGTCCAGCGTCTTGGCAATGCCGCCGTGTGAGGCTAAGGGTGGCCGATGGGCTAATTCTATTAAACCCCTCGTCAGGTCGGTTGGAACCCAGACCTTCCAAGACTCCCGATCTGACATATCCGAGCCTGTACTAGTTAGGCCTTTCTTATACACCACATTATCGAGCACCCTTAGGTCCGGAAGTTGATCCTTTCCTTTGGTTACCGTGTCGATTAGCTGTCTATACTCCTCAGATTTGAAACAAGGGTCCTCTAAATCTAACTGTAACACCCTAGTTAACTCTTCCGATTCTCTCGGGTCCCCTCCTATCGCATCCACCTCATACACCCTGGATAGCGCGTCGGGTACCACTTGAAGTGATCCTTTGCGATGAATGATATCGAAGACATAGCCCTGCAATTCCAGGCTCCACCGAGCCAGCCTGCCACTGAGGTCCTTCTGACCCATCAACCACTTTAGACTGGCGTGATCGGTGACCACGGTAAATTTGGATCCCTCTACGTACGCTCGAAATTTTCTTATCCCTAAAACGGCCGCCAAACATTCTCTCTCGGTCACGCTATAATTTTTTTGTGCCGAATTCAATTTATGCGAGTAGAAGTAAATGGGGCGTTCTGTACCTTCATCATCCTTCTGACTTAGTACGCAACCTACCCCTGAGTTGGATGCATCGCATAGAATAAAAAATTCCTTTTTAAAATCCGGATTTACCAGCACTGGAGCCGTTGTCAATAATGACTTCAATTGCGTAAAGGCTTTGACTGCGTCGACGCCGAAGCTGAACTTAACTCCCTTCCGAAGAGAATCTGTGATTGGGGCTGCTAACGAGGAGAAATTGCTAAGAAATCTTCGATACCAGCCCGCCATTCCCAGGAAGCGGCGAACTTGCCGGGGAGTGGTTGGAACTGGAAAGTCTCGAATGATAGATACCTTGCCCGGGTCTACTTTCAGACACCCGTCACCTACTATGAAGCCTAAATATTTAAGCTCATGATAGCAAAATTTGGATTTCTCCAAATTAATAGTTAGGCCTGCCTCTCGAAGTTTAGTAGCCACGATCCTCAGAATGCGCATATGCTCTTCGAAGGTGGATGATCTTATTAATAGGTCATCGATGTATACAAATACGTTTTCTTTCAGTTCGTGCGGCACCACCTTATCCATGAGACGAGTCATGCGTTGCGGTGCGTTACACAGCCCGAAAGGCATGACACGAAACTGGTACAGAGGCCTGCCAGGAACCGTAAAAGCCGTCTTCTCCCTCGAGCTTTGCTCCAGCGGTATCTGCCAAAAGGCGTCCTTCAGATCCACACTAGAGATGTAGTGTGTATCTGTCAGGCGCCCTAGCAAACCCTCCATATGAGGCAGGGGGTAAGCATCCTTCTTGGTCACTTGGTTGACTTTCCGGAAGTCCAAGCACAGGCGATTTTTCCCGGGTCGCCTTACGAGCACCACCGGGGAACTCCATGCGCTTGAGCTCTCTTCAATCACACCAAGGTCCAGCATGCGATCCAACTGCTCATATAGAAGGTGCTGCACCGCCGGAGAAACGGGATAATGACGTTGCTTGATTGGTTCCGCGTCCCCTGTATCTATCACGTGCTCCTCCTTCGTGGTCTTACCTAGACCGAGCTTAGCGTACGCCGGAAAGGTATCTAACACGCTCTTCAACTCCTCTTCTTCTACTACTGACAACTCCCATGGCTTACGAATACTATCTGGGAGGGTGTCTTCCTCCCGAAGTGGTTCGACCGAAAGGTCGGCGATGACGTCAGGCGCAAGTCCGAACGCTCGCCAAAAATTTACTCCCAGATATAAAGCTTGCTTTAACGACGGTACTAAATAAAATGTTATCGGGGCGTAAAGCCCTTTGTACTCGACTTGCGCGGTTACTTCTCCAATGATCGGTTGACTGGCCCCATCTGCTGTAGTTACGGCGGAATTAAAAGGTTTATAGTGGATGCCTTGGTCGCGTAAAATTTTGCAACCCGCTTCGCCCAAGCAGCTAACGGCGGCACCACTGTCTAGCAAACCTTCCAGTCGAGTCCCAAAGATCGTGACTTGGCCATATGGCCGTGGATCAAGTTCTCGTGGGCTGCGAATGGTGGTAGCTGCGATCGATTGGTATTTCATTCTCCTCACTTTGAATTTCTCTCTCAGTCGCTTAAGCTTTCTGGAAACTTTAGCTGGGTCTTGTCCCAATATTCTTTCTCTGGCTGAGTTGTACGCGAGCTGTCGTTCCAGGAAGGTCTTCCGGTTACCCTTCACCGCGGGACTACGCTTCTCTTCGCTGGCACGATTCTCACGTTTTAAAATTGTTACTGGCTGGTTAATATGGTACTGGCTGGGTAAAGTCTGCGTAGAGACTTCTACTGGTCGTCCGGAGACTGAACCGGAGGGCAATCTTCTCCGGATGTCGCATTGCTCCTCCTCGCGTTTCCCGAGCATCTAACGCATCTCGGGGTGGTCGTGTTTGACATTCCGCATTTAAAGCAGAACAATGTTCTCTGTGGGCTGGGGCATTCGAAAAACGAGTGCCCTACTACTTGACAATTCCAGCATTGATACTGACGTCTGTCCCTAATTCGCTCCAGAGCGGCTACTTCTTCTGACCTTAAATTCACGGGATGACCCTCTAGTTCTCCTATATTCCTACGTACGGGATTAGGCTGAAATGGTCGCATTCTAGGAGCATCATGGTCCCCTAGGTATTTCTCGGTAGTCCGACATACGTATACTAGATCTGTCAAACTATCGGGTTTGAACGTAATAAGCAATTCCCCAATTCTTCGGCGGACGTTCTGCTTAATTAATTCCATCAGGTCTCGATTGGTCTTCGGCACCCGCAGTCTGGAATTGAGCTGAAGCAAGGCTCCATAAAAATCATCAAACGCCTCGGTATTGCCCTGTCGGCGATCCGACATTTTCCGATACAGCTCCGAGTCCGTCTCTAGACTGCGAAACTGCTCGATCAATCCTATCCTGAGCAACGCCCACGACAACCGAGGATTGGCCTTCACAAACATCCAATACCAAGACTCTACTTGCCCTTGCACAAAATGGTGGAAATTCAATACGATGTCCTCCTCTGAGGCTCCATAACCCTCTCGTAATCGTTCTAACCGAAAAAGAAAATCGTCCACTGTCATGTCCTGGTTGTTGAATGACAACCCCCACTTATGAAAGTGGTGAACTCTACGACTGGGTGACTGCGACGATGGGTGTGATCCAATGTCTGCCCGATTAGGGGTAACCTGGTCAAAGTGCATAGCGTCGAGCTGGCTGATAAACTCCGTCACATTCGCGCTTTGTCGCGGAGGTGAGCTTCTTCTCTGTTCCCTAACTGGGGTCTGCGACGAATGGGGTGGAGTACCTTCGACCGCTATCCCTCGAGGTGCGGTAGCTGACGCCAACGCCTCCCTCACAACACTGACTATTTCTTGCCGCATTTCTTCTCGAGTGCTCCTGAGCTCTTCCCTCAATAATCTCATGTCTTCTGCTCTACTTAAGCCTATTGCCGCGTCTACTACGTTCTGAACGTAATTATCGCCCTGCTCGGGTTCTGACTCCGAATCTGATTGCACGCGAACCTGGCCCCTACTGGTCCCAGGCTGCGGTTCCTCATCTGCCAAAACCTGCCCCTCTCCTCCCGAAGGAACTACCACTGGCTGACGATCCGTTGCCATTCCAATAGCCACCGGATATGGGGCCTGCTTATCTCCTTTGGGTTGAGCGTCTCCCGTAACCACGGATTTCCTCGAGGATTTCGCCTTGCGAAGAATGGGCTTTGGTGGCATCCTGCTGACTGGGCTTTCCTCTCCCCAGCCGACGGTAAGGACCACGCACAAAAAAAACTATATGTATAATTCAAGAAATTCTATCCTAAACCCTTCGCCGAAATCTATTTCTAATCCTACCCTAAACTACAGCTACTCTAAGCTAAAATTCTTATCTCGCTGAATTCCAAAAGCGAGTACTATTCCTACGCAACTTAACCTAACGCAAGGTTCTAAAACTTACTTACAATCTTACTTCCGGACGTTATCCTGTGGAAGATCCCTAGACCTTTTACTCACCACTACCCTATCCAATAAGAGATATATATGTATATATATATATATATAAGAAAATCCAACTACCAAAAAAAAACTATCCTTGAGTTATCCAACTGGCACTTCGACGAATGTATTTTGATTATTACTTCATAAATCTACGGGACTGAGGCTTTCCGGAAAACTCCGGAGATACAGAGTTCAGTGGTACGGTTCCAAGGTAATAATTGATAGTATAACAAACTGGTGTAGGTGCGTAGATGGGTTGGTAAGCGCTAGCGTACGCAATTGCGTTACGACCACTCACCATTGCTCTCTATGCTACAGGAATTAGGCAGGAACGAAGTCAACCGCCTCCCTGGTCATAGCTTATCTGACTCCCATCTACCTTCAAGCTCTAGTGGTTAACATAAGTTAACTATTCCTTGTGGGATCCCAGGTATATCGGGGAAGGATGCAACGGACAGTAAAGCGGGAATAAATCCACCTCTCACTCGGACATGCCTTCTCCACCTATACCTGCACTACTCCAACCAACCCAAAAATAAACTAAACTCCACACTTTCAAACTTCCCACAAACCTAATTCCATTGCAACCAAAGGGCAGCGTTACAACACGCTCCTCCTCGGGACAATACTAACTTCCTTTCTGACTCCCCACAAGGCTTACGGGGGATTCCCCGCCTATTGGATTGCCTCCTATGCAACAGACGTGAGTCAGCGAATAAGTCCACCGACTAACCGGACATAGGTAAGTTACCAACACTTGCACCGAATAGAGTACGACCCTGTACTCTTTACTCGAACTAGACTTGAACTCTACCTGAACTATACTTGACCGATACGTGTTGATTCTTTAGCTACACATTGGACACCGAAACCGCTCCGATACACTATGTGCACCGACCAATCAACAAAAGAAAATAAGAAGACGAAAATAGAACTGCTTATGATACGAAATAGGGGATGAATTTTGGCCCCACGTTGGGCGCCACCTGTAACGAAATTAAATATCTACCTATTACTGTATACTACTGATTTTACAATAATAAGTGCGGGTCCGTGTTCGCTGGAGTTTACACGAAAATTGTAATGTAGTCACCCTGACGATGTGCGCGCTAACCTCTACGACCAGACCGGTTCTCACCTAACCTCCGGTGGTGAATCAGTTGCTGGCATATAATCTCCGCGCGCCACCGACCTTCCCTACCATTATACCCCCACCCTTATGACGGTCCGGTTACAGGTCATACCGTCAACCCGGGCGGTGGTAGGCGAAGGGTGTCCGAGCATGGAAAAGCGTAGGCCTGCTGGTGGTTGCTCTGGCGCTAGCTCGTCGGCTTTGGGGGGGGATCTTGCTAACCCACCTCGGACTGCCGTCACGTTGTTTCAGGCCTCAATAAAATCTACCTCCTAGTTTTCTGTCACAACTCACTACTAAATGCTACGATAGGTGCCAAACTCATCCCTCTATCCCGGTATCTCTGACAGTGTGGTGATTCTACTGATGTTCTCCCACACGATGCGCAATTCCCTCCCATACGTCGTCGGCAACCGAACGACCGATCCATGATTGTAACCATGCGCCAAATGATATAGGGCTACAATCCCTTGTCCAGTCTCTTCGCCTTCTTACCTCTACTACCCTACTCTGTATCCTCCTTCATTTCCCGTCTTGGCCTCTAGCCCTTTCCGACTCTCTAGTTAGCCATTACCGAATCCCGGTTGTCCGCTGAAAATCCCATACCAATGAAAGATCAAAACAAAAAAAAAGGACTGTATCCCGAGTGAACTAATCTTCCCGTCGATAGCGTCTCACTGACGCCAAAACACCAAACGTCTCAACGGAAATACGACTCCCGAAAACCAAAAGAAAAAAAAAGAATCCAACACCAGCTCTTTTCTCTTAAAATGGAAATGCCCAAAAATGGCATTGCATATTTATTTCACAAATAAAGATTAGAATAACAAAAGTAATATAACCTCACCCTACAATCGGGCGTTTCCTAAGCGAGATTTTTTTTTTCCTCTCCTGTCCCCTCCTTGGGTTTGGCCAGAAGGGCCCAAAATTCTAAGTTTACACAAGATTAATCCAAGCGCTTGAAGAGCCACTCGGTGACGAACGTCTGAATGAATGAAAACAAAAGCATAAAGAAAATTTAGGTAACAACTGCCAATCCACCCTAACCCAGGCTACGGTAGCCCCAAGGTCAACACAAAAACAGGGGGGCACGATTAATTAAAAACCCAAAATAAAACGTGTAAATTCGTAGTTCCGTAAATTCGTATATATGTATATACCAATAGGTATCTTACCGCGCGTATAGGTTCTCTTTCTCCCCGGAGAACTCCCTTTCCTCCCTTACCCAAGTAAACTGACCGAGAAATGTAGTTAACCAAAAATTCTGGGTACTCACCGCTTGTTCCGGTTCACGTTCATGTAATATCAGCTACTCTCCAGGACGGGGTGCACCGCGCCTCCGGCTCAGCCTGCTATATTTTCCCTGTTGGGGATAAACCAAAGAAAACAAAAATAACACGGATCGGGTTCCACAACCCCTTCCAGAACTATCGGTAACCCCACACTTCTCCCAATGACGCCGCACGGCTCGCCTTAAGGGCTATTCACCAGCAAATTTGCTTTCTTGCCCCCTTTACATGGGGTGCACCATGAAAGAAATATATCCCAAACCCAAAACTCGATACGCGGTATTAGCCGGTTTTGGATCAAATTGCCCGTCGTTACCTTTACATTAAATTATTCCACGCATTACACTCGATAAGAATCACGGGATCTTCAAAACCCAATGAACAAAAAAAAACTACTCTACTAGAATTGACCGCCGTCACCGCATTTATGTACTTATCGCAAAAGAAAGAAATTACGGATTAAGATAAGATACAACAAAAGTAAACTGTATACCCTAGGGGCATAGTTGAGACTGTACTACTACGTATATAATTAGATACTTGACCGGGATCTGTTATTTGGAACCGTCTTTCTTCACACCGCAAAAGTTTAAATCGTCTACTCCTCGAACACTGATGGTGTTACGCACAAAAAAAAAAAAACTAAAAAATGTTACTGGGACGGGAATCCCTGAACCATTTTGCCCACTGGTCCCGAACTACTCCCGCTGCTGCTGCTACGAAGGCTGCCGCCTATTCTATTTCACACCGTAGGACCTCCTGCCTGCGTCCTGATCAATGGGTACTCCTGATTCGGATGGTTTACTCTCGCGCACGGGTGGGGGTATATGGTTCCCAAAGAAAGAATCCCGTCGCGGAATGGTCACTCTACTGAACTCGCTGTCTTTGAATTTCAGATACTCGAGGGGAGGGTTTTTATGTATTGTTTTTTTTTTTCTTTGTTTTTAGTAGCACTAGGGGTTGAGCTTTGACGCACTGCGTATATTTTAGGGGGGGGGGTTTTGTGGGGGTGATGCGAAACCCGTTGCTGGGCTAATTTAAGTCACTCGCGAGGGGGTGGTTAAAGGCACGCACTGTTCAGACTTGGCCCGTGGCTGACCCTTTGTCGATAATCCTTGCGCGGATCTCACTGGGTTCATGAAAGCCACAACAAAAAAAACTATAAGATTTAACTCGCACTTTGTCTTATAAACATTCTTTTTATTTTTCTCGGTGCCACTTGACACCAACTGTACCGATCCACAGAAAACTTAATTAATTTTTCACTCGCTCCACGGCCATACTTCGGCCAGAAACAATATAGGTTTCCCCCACGACACGACCTCCACACTCTACAACGCCAACTCCTCGACTGACTAAAACTGACTTTTTCACTTCAACAACTCGCCTCGCCAAAATCCATCGCGTGATTCTGAGTACCGCTCATCCCTACCGTTGCCAACTAAACTCATGGTATGATCTATCACGCCACTTCGGGTATACATATCTACCTACCCCACGATGCATCGATTCCCTCGTCTCACTGCCAACAAAAAAATATATTATCTGCCACGAGCAACAACCACCATCCCCGCAACCTGCTTGCAGTCATATCCCTAAAGCACAACACATAATTCCCCCTGGCCGACAAACGAATGGAAATTTCCATTCCTACGATTACACATTTAACTACGTCGCATGTGCAGCTGTGTCATTTTCGCCTTGCAAAAAGGCAATCACAAAAAAAACCGAAACAACCAAGCATGTCGTTGTGGCAGTTTACTTCTTGGTTTATTTTTTTTTTCTTTGTTCTTGTTGTCTGATCTCAGCCTGGTATATTCCCGCTGGGTACTGTGCAATGGTACGATGTCTGGGGGGCGGAGCTTAACATTGATATTTAGCGATGCCGTTTTTACATTTTACAGTGGGACACCAACCGATTTCCGGTGACCAGATTTCGGACCTGAACGATGTTCGCGAGGCCTTTTCACAGTGGGGCAAACGCAACAATTTTCTGTCGAAATTTTTATGGCGGAAGTGCTTTTATTTGTGAATTTATTATTATTTTTTTTTTTTTCTTTTTTTTTCTTTGGTCCTGGCGGGGTGACCACGACAAAGTCTGCAAACATTATTTGTTATCACGTTGGTAAATTTGTTGCACCTGTGTAGGGTGTAGTTTCTGATTATTTTACCAACCTAGCTCATAATGTATGTACATTTTTCAAGTTAAACAAAAAACATCATTGACTTACCAATATCTTTTAAACATTATTCAAACTAACAATCGCTGACTATGTCGATGATGCACGAGTTTCATTTCTTGAAAGAATTGTGTAATGTGTATTCGTTTTATTTTTTCTACAGAAAAATACTAAAAAAATATGAACTAGAAAGTCAATAAATCATCTGCGTAAGTATTTGCTATATTTAGCAGTTCAAATTGGATTGATGTGGAAACCCCCCAACCACTGCAACTAAACAATCAAAAAACAGAAAAATGTTCCCATCTGTTCAAGATAATCGTAAAATAAGGTCTCATTATTAAGACGGGGAAAAAACAAACTTAAGCAAAGACAAGATGATAACAACTTATCAGTGGGGGTTTTTCGCATACATTCTTACTTTGCATAACAGCCCGCACATATTAATATTCAAGCATCAGTACGACCTTCTAAATCTCAATTAGCTGTAACAAAATGGCTATGAAATTTAAAAATTTATTGTCCTGTGCTGTCTCTTCGCTGAAGCCTTGGGGTTTACGCTTCCTGAGGATCAATTTGATGGTGCAAACGATCTACTTGTAAGTTTAAACATGAAAAACCTATATGCATCATCTCAACTTATATTTATAAATTATCTACGAGTAGATCCCCTTGGAGCAGTTTTCACTGGATAATAGAGAGGTCCTTATTAGAAATGCCCGTTCACCGCAGAGGAGAATTGAAGCGGGCATGGAACATCATTCACGGCACGGCACTAGCGCCAACCGCCAACATAAATTACAACCACCCTCTTGGCAATAATTTTGAGGCCTATGCTGAAGCTTCTAGGAACTTCAAATATAACGACAATAGTGGACACGTTGGACTGAGATATAGATTTTAGATTGGCACGTAAACTTGATGTGGCATTGTACTATTTCTTGGTATTCGTATTATTAACACATGAATTAAAGTCGAATTCAGTTAAATATAATAATAAATTATGATTTTGCAACTAAAGTTAAAAAGTTGCATTTTTATTTCACATTTAACTACACGCAGCTAAACGCACCTGTTCCCGATATCTATCCTTAGTCAGAGATTTTTTTTACATTGATTTGGGTTGAGTGTCACATTCAGTTGGTATAGTATATGACACACCAAAGCTGCGGCCCCGTGAAGGCGATCTAATACCCATTTCACACCGCACCGAAAACCGCCAACTAGTTTTCGTTTGACGTTTCAATCAGCTGTGCGACACTAGTTGTGAAACTCCTTAGTAAAATATTTTGGTTACAAATTTCGGTCGCATTAATTATTTAACAAATGAAATTAATTCATTTAAAAATAATATTAGGCCATCAATTAGATGTGGAAAATAATTTTAATGGCGTTTTTCATTGAAGATCGCAGAGAATTGTCCCGAAATTCAGAATTGCTCTTTTCAATGAAATTCGTTGGAGCACTCTTGTAATAGTGGTAGACACCATAAAGTGAGATTTGATTTTCTGTTACTACTTTTTTTTCACAGTAAATAAGAATGTTTTAATAGGCCAAGTCAACTAGTACAATATGGCGTTGATGATAAATTATTTGTTAAACAATTATTTTCTGAATAACTCCAAAAAAAAATTTAAATTTAAATTACGGAAAACAATAAGTTTTCCAGAAAATAAAATTCAAATAATTGCCCCATAAGTTGCAGGTAAAAAACTTTAAAGCAATTTATTAAAATGAACCCAAGAGTCACATAACGCGTTCTTATTGAAAAACTGAAAACCCGTAGTGAAAACTGAGGAAAGTATTCTGTAAAAAAAAACGAAACAAAAATAACTAACGGGTTACACAAAACGAAAAAAAATCCGAAAGATTCCCGTAACTGCTTTCGATTTCTAGTCTTAGGTCTAAATTATACTCGTATAGGTGGAGCAGCATTCAAATGTATCTTTTTGCAGCTTATTCTCTTCTGTTTCCAATCTAAATTCTCTTTAGTCTTACTTAAAAATTGTTTCCACACAAACTAGCCGTGCGTAGCCATATTTCCATAAAAGTATTGAAACGGAGTCGGCGAAGATGGGTCTGGCTATAAATTAAAAACGGAGTAACTGCTGTCATAAGGAAAGGACTTTTAGTGTCGACGACTCGGACGAAACGCCAAGATGGACGGGTACAACTTCGAAGTACCTACTTAAAGACATTGTCCACCTCGTCTCCACAATCACATCCCAAAATGACTTCAGCTCAGAGATCAAACGAAGAAGGGCTAAGAAGGCACCTAAAAAGTAAAGCCTTCTCACGGAACCAAGGACCATAATAAAAGACCATAATTATTCCGCTTCTGCTGAATGGTGCACATGCATGGACTCTGTCAAAATCGAATAAAAAATTTGTATGATATTTTGACAGAAAGATTCTTTGGGCGATATTTGGTTCAGTTTGCATCTTTGGAGTGTGGAGGTTGGAGGACAAGATATAACAACAAAGTTTATGTGCTATACAGCGACGCAAGGCTGTTGCATGCGGAGCATATAAGGCCCCAGTTATAGCAATACGTATAACCAAACCGTAAACATTTTCTTTTGCTTTTTTTGACCACTTAAACTTGATGGTTTAACTCAATCTTGGTCTTAAAATGTTGCTTATAATTTATAAAGTTAGATTAGGAAAACAAAATATGCAATCTTTAAGTTTTCTAGAAAAATAATTTATTCATTTTTCCGTACGAAAAACTTTTTCTGATCAACTTCTCAGTCAATTCCACAAAAGAAAACCGAATCATTCCACTGAAATACTTCATTTCTTTACTGTTCCATCTGTGAGGAAATTTTTTTCTGATGAAATCCAATCAGTGGGGGTTGGTTTGTTGTAATTGAGGGCGTTCAAGTATCTAGTTTAGTAAGTCTGACAGCTGTCTTACTAGATCTATCTCGGTTGTGATTGGTTTAAATCGGTCACGTGGGCACCTGTGACATTTGACGTTTATGGAGGGGTAGCCGACGAATCTAGTCAAGAAATTCGTGACTGAGTACTAAGTTGACAGTTCGGGTATGTGGCTGACGTAGAAAAAGTGACGTTCCCGACCAATCTAGTTTTTGCGTTCAGGTTACATCTTATCCAGACCAATCTAGTCGACTTAAGATAACTAGATTCTTGAATGCGGCCATTGTTTTCGTAGGGAAACATTTTTCTGACAGATTTTTCGCTATGACCGCACAAAAAAAAAAAAATCATTTTCATACTGTTCCAACTTTTTTGGCTGCATTTTACGTATGGCTATAACTATATATTGAGTGTTTCGTTTTACGTATGACTTGACTATAACTCTGAGTGGCGCGCACAATTGGACTTTGAACTCAATCAAATTGGTGTGCGCAAACTGGGGGCAGCTAGCTAGGAATCGAGATTGCTGGATGGACTTTTTGTTTGCTGCTTTAGGTCGTGGCACCACTAAAACTAAATAAACGTCAATGGAAATGAGCTTTTGTTTTATTTTCGTTGCTTTCACGTAAACGAAAATGCTTTTCGTTTGTGAGGTTATGAAGCATCCAACCTTTTCATATTACAAAACGTCAATCCTGATATGATAAATTATGAATAACCTCACAAATTTGTATTCGCCCATCAACGCCGACGGTGTACCAGATGATATCGAATTTCGTCGCCGATTAAAGTATAATTTACAGAGGCCAAAAACCTCACCGAAGGATAGCAACAAAGGCTGAAGTAGATACCTACCACTGTTTACCTTATTTTATGTAGCCCTGTTGGATGAACACCATTATTTACATATGAAACACGCGTTACAAAATCTTCCAAACATAAGCGCATTCATCTAAAAAAAATGTGAACCACCTTACCCCAACTGAAAAAAAACATACCCAGTTGACTGATAGAAGTTTGGGAATCACCCCAGACGCCACCATCTATCAACTAATACGAATCTTCTTATCAGCATAAAAGACCCCGCTTGAGTAGCTTGATTAATTGATACCTACATTTGTGCGATGCTACTATATAAGATCACAGCCGGCAGCATGAGACATCAGTCGTGAATTTGCATTCCCAGCTAAACTTACTTACAAACAAGTATCACAGTTCATCAATTAAAATGGCAGCAGTCAAAATAATTATTATTTTCGGAATCATCGGTATCGCCCTGGGTTTCACTCTTCCCGAGCAAGCGTACAACGAACCCAGTATCAATTATGAATCTGTAAGTGTGCTGCATTCATTAATATACAAAACATTTTCTAATGAAACGCTTTTTTTTAAGACCTACGGAGAGGAGCTCCCCGTCGAACAGAACGAACTACTCATAAGAAAAGCACGCTCGCCACAGGGCAGGATCGGCGGATCAATTGGCCAGGATCGTTGGGGAGATAGCGCTAGTGTGTATTACAAGCATCAACTTAACAAGAACTACGAAATTATTGGCGAAGCCGCCCGGCATTTTGGCCGCAACGATAACAGTGCCATGCTTGGCTTGCAGTATAACTTTTAAGCTTAAATGTTCTTAGTTTAATTGTTAATAAAAAAATAAATTATTTATTGAAGAAATTTTGCCGATTTTTCATTTCTTAAATCAATAGTTGCAGGCGCAGTGGCTTAGTGGTTAGTGTGTTGGACTACTAAGCGAGGGGTCGAGGTTCGAATTCCGCAAAAACCCAAAATTCCAACTTAGGGTCGCGCCACCTCTCGCGAACGTCTAACAAACATCGGAGTGTATAACTGTATTGAGAGCTTCTCAATTAGCCGTTTGGAGTCAGCATAAAATTGTAGATCCCTTCCATTCGTTCCAAAACTGAAAAACTCAAAACACAAAAACGAATGGTTTTGAGAAGCTAGGCCTAGGGTCCTTCCGGAACTGTTGCGCCAACTATTTTTTTTTTTTTAATTTTTTTTTCAGTAAATAGAGTTAGGATCAGAAGTGCTGTTGATATTTGGGTTGCAACAATTAATTTGCGAGAGTGATTTGCACATATCGGATTAGAACAAAACATTTGTAACCACTTGTCAGACCGGACCACCTTTATACTCGGAGAACTGTAGAGCTGCAATGGACTAAGTAAATGCGACAGCTTTTGTTTATTATAGTGTTTAAAGTAACTGCAGCCTCATATTTGAACTCCTCTGGCATTTTTGGAACAGAGTTCAGTGATCATTTTAGGGTGCTGAAGAAGAGATGGTGACGGATGAACGGTTATGATTTAAACAAACCAACTAAAGCCTTGCCCTCCAAGTTTGGACTGTGCAAGGGACTTATAAAACCAGGTCTATAAAACAGCGGTTACGCAGAAGCCAATATCATCGGAGACAGAGAATTACTGTGGAAAATACTTGCAAACGAAAAAAGAACAACGGAATTCGGATCTGCACATACAATTTTCGGACAACAAACAATATAGTGGAGGCCGTAGCTTCTTACAAAACAAAGCGGTTCGATAGCGGATCATGGAATACCAGGGATAAGTCGATTGCCTTTCAATTCCCTAGTTAAAAAATTCGCTATTAAAATCGGTTTCTTCGAAGAATAAGGAAGAAAATTAGTATTTCAATGGCTATAAAAATATAAATACCATAATTAGACCGCATCTAGAGTATTGCCCAACGATACTGTTACTTGGATCTGTTGCTATTCATGAAAAATTGCAAAATAGAGCTTTGCGGGCTATACCTATACTTAAATGTAATATATATACTCCTGTCATTTGTATGTTGCAGACGCTAAATTTGCTAAATGTTAAACAGCGTATTATCATGAACTGTTTAAAGCCTGAGTACCTAAACGAAAAATTGTCAATTAAAAGAGATGTCCAGCCTTATAATTTAAGGAATAGTATTAATTTTAATCTTAAACTGTTTAGGAATAAAAAAAAACAGAACATGCTTTTTATAAAGGGTTAAACTTATACAATAAAAAACTTTTTACAATTTAAAAAAGAAATAAAAATGTATATCAAACGAATTATTAATGAACATTCTGTAATACAAAGCGGCTAAACCTAAAAAATGTAGGTAATGTGAATCACAAAAAATTGTTCAATTAGCTTTAATAACGCTATTTAGCTATCTAACTAAAAATTCTCAAACTCTACGATACGAATATAAAGAACAAGTATTTTAAAATTGTTTATCACGCAAAAAAGGGTCAAATAACGTGATAGAAGTTTCAAGGCAAAGCTTGGAAAACTGTTTGATTTATCAACAAACAAATAAATGTGATATAGCCTCTACGCCAAAAGTACTAAACTTCTAAACCAAAGGCAAGCTTCACCCTTGTTCCAGTACACAGTACTTTCGTTCCTCGTTCAAAAATGCTAAAACTGGAGAAGCCTCTGGTGATAGGAGATAGTCTCGATATGAAAATTACACACTCCTTGATTATATCGAAGTCCTTAGAATGTACATTTACATTTGGAAGTCATGACCACTTTAGGTATGAGCAAAACCTTGGGGCAAAATATTCTGAAGTCGAGCTCTCCATAATTTTCTATGAAGTCCTGACTTGACATTTCCCAAAATGATCTTTTAGTTGCTATGTGTTGGATCTACAAACAGACCCGCCTCTATCTCTAAATGGTATGGAAAGAAAAGATACTGCCAAAACTAAATCTTTTGCATAATCAAGATGAAACCTTGTTGAGGAGTAGGAGAGACTACTACAGCTTCTGTCGTTTACTTCCGATATGGAGTCTAAATCATTGAGGATGTAACTCTGCATGGTACTTGAGAAAGCAAGCCATACCGTGTTTCAGTTAAGGTAAAATGGAATAATTTTGAAGTCAAAGTTGCGATATAAATAGAAAAGTCTTTGTAGAAATAAAGTACTCGTTCATTTAAGACACCCTTGCAATGAATACTTTACTATAAAGTGCTTATACGTCTTGCGTACTTAATGAAATGACCAATTCTGTCATCTGCGTGCCCCTTTTTTACCATTCAATGTAATACATCTAACACCGAGGGAGAAAGGAGACCTACCTTGTGGGCCGGAATATCAAAACATTTACTAAGCTAGAGTTTTTTAAAGCTAAATATGTCGAATTTCCTTAGCCAAGGACATAGTGGAACTATTCAATGAAAGAGACTGAGCGAGCTTGTTCAATAAATACATTTTTTTATATTTTATTCTTAATCTAAAAGTTGTATTGCAAGCCAAGCATTGCACTGTTGTCGTTGCGTCCAAAGTGTCGCGCAGCTTCACCATACACCTCGTAGTTCTTGTTGAGTCGATGCTTATAATACAAACTTCCGCTTGTGCCAAAACGATCCCGTCCAAGTGATCCACCAACCCTGCCCTGCGGTGACCGTGCTTTTCTCACAAGTATTTCACTACCTTCCACTGGCAGCTCCTCGCCAAAGGCCTGGAAAAATAGAGTCACATTAGTTCACATAGCCTATTTGAATAGATGCAAAAATATCCGACTTACAAGTTCGTAACTATCACTTGGGTTGATGTACTCCTGTTCTGGAATAGTAAAACTCAATGCAAGGCCGACGATTCCGAGGAGGATGATAAGCTTGACTGCTGCCATTTCTACTCTTAGTATAGTTGGGAAGTTGACTTGAGATTGCAAATTCACGACTGATGCATATCTGCTTTATATACTAGGTACGAATATTTTGACGAATCCATATTTCCGCGTTATTCTCTGGTGATAACATGTGTGATGGGTACCCTACCTACTCGTATCTGTTGCCGCTGTTTTAACCTACGGTGATTCCCGCAGCTATTGAAAATGTACTTTTCTTCGCTTGGAGATTGTGGTTTACTTTCGTGACGTAGGTTGATACCAAAAGTTGTTGAAAGTGTCTTTTGAAGTGATTAATACAAAATGTAAATTGGACCTGGTGCCCCAATACGATTCGTCTAATGAAAACTGCTTTTATTTTTTTTTTTTTTTACATGGTCCAATGATAACGACGGAAGATTAAAACTGTTGCATCGTCAAGTAAAATAACCTCGCAAATCCAACCAGAATTTTCATTTCAGGCGCACCAATAACTGCTGGTACCTTTGAAACAACTTCTCCACTGTACGAAGCCAAAGAAGTTTATTGAGAAGAAATAAATTTAACTGTCGCAAGGTTGATCTATTTTGGATAGAAAAATTCAAAACATGCATCTTTTGGATGAACGAAACATATGATAATCATTCCAATTCATTTTTGTTTAATCGTTGCTTAAAATACGTTTCCATTTTGTGTTTGTCATAAATTAATAAAAATGAATACAAATGAACGAGTGCGTAGAGCTAACTCTGTCAATGAAGCCGTCCATATGAACATGATTCACGATCGTTCAGTTTACTGCAACAGATAGCCCCCTGATCGCAAACTTCCTCTTTCTATGACAAACTAGACCGTGGCTTCACTTGTAAGACATTATGCGGTACGCCTGATGCTGATTGATATATATATATATCTGGAGATATCCCGTGTGCTTGTTCTATAATTATTTAAGAGTAGGTAAGCGATTTTACTTAATTTATTTATACAGCTGTACAAAGTACATCACAGTCTATCGTTTTTTGTAAGGCAGTTTGCACAAGAGCGCAAGCATGCTACGCCATAATAAAAAAAAAAACGTATTCTGTATATGCTCTTGTTCTATTGCTCGCTGGTTCCATGCCCGTAAGGCCGAAAAGTTTCCATGATATTAGGTTAGGTCCCATGATATCTTTAGCGCAATGTAGCGCTTTCACATAAACTCCCTGGCCAAAAAAGCATTTAGATCAGCAGTCCCACATTGTAGCACCACCGATTACAGAATCGTCCAAGTCCAAAGCCTATATTAAAAACAACAAAAATGCCAAACCATTGGTGGCAGGGAGCTGGTAAGTTATATTTACAAAAAACCGCATGCAGTAGAGGGAAATTGTAGAAATCAGTTTTCAGAACTGGCTAATCACCATATAGGTAGTATTACAAGTGAATTTTATTTAGGTCTAAAGTAATCGTAGCCCACCCGATTTTTCCATTCCGCACTCTACCTTTGTTAGGTGACATTAGTCGATAGCTCTTTGCAGAACATTGCAATGCTCTTCATATTCTATTGGGACTTGTCAATGTTAAATCCAGTTCAAATACGGATTATAATTTTCTTTCCCGAATAGTCAACAAAAAAGTAAAGCACCTAGCAATAATCGTGTGGCTTTTTGAGATTGATGTGGGGATCACAACAGAGTAAAACATTGAAAACAGCCCTCGAGAAATACGCATCCTCTTATCAGTGGGTAGTGGGTACGACACGGGAATGTACATTCAGTTTAATTTTCGTATATAAGCTCCCAACGGACAGCAGATAGACATCAGTCGTGAATTTGCATTTCCAAGACAACTTCCTAACTACCAACAATTAAAATGGCAGCAGTCAAGCTTATCATCCTTTTCGGAATCGTCGGCATCGCTTTGGGTTTCACCATTCCGGAACAAGAGTACTACAACAACTACTACGATGCTGTAAGTGTACTTTCGTTGATTCAAATGAAATTCCCTTGCTAACATCATACTTTTCTTGCAGACCTTTGTAGATGAGCTTCCAGCGGAAGATAACGTAGTTCTCATAAGAAATGCCCGCTCCCCACAGGGTAGGGTTGGCGGATCACTCGGCCAGGACGCTGCGGGAACAAGTGGAAGCGTATATTACACGCATCAACTGGACAAGAACTACGCAATTGTTGCCGAAGCTGCCAGGCACTTTGGTCGCAACGACAACAGTGCAATGATTGGCTTGCAATATAACTATTAACTATAACTTATGAATGAATAAATTAACTTATTGATGAAATTTAACCCGAATTTTACTTTCTTGAATCAGAATATGTACTCCTTTAGCTATAGGGCTCACCACATAGATCGAAATAAGTTCGCATTTTCAGCGCTCTTATAGGCATTGCTCCCCTGTTTAACTAACTATAGGTATATGTATTATATTCCACGAGTGGTGCATATTGGAAAGCATTTATCTGAATTATTTGAAAAGTATTATACAGAAGAAATTAATTTTTTTTAGAGTCGTAGAAAAGCTTCAGAGATGTGATTTATATTGAAATATTAGAAATATAGTGAACTAGCTGAACTCCGCCGGCTTCGCCGTCAGGCGCTGATAGAAATTAAGTAGTTTTTTTATTTTTTTTTATTTTATAATATAGAGATTCAGATTCCTATACCTTAATATGGTTCAATCGTCTTTAATTGCCCGAATAATAGAACAAAATATTTTTGCCAAACTAGTATTTGTCATATAACTTACACTGCACTGTGCAAACGGTAGCCAGGCATGTCCGTTCAGAGGGAGTGCACTCTTTGCTCTCGCCAGTGTCCGAAAGACCAAGACTACGCTAGGCCATTACTTCAGCACGATCCCAATGATCTTAACGATGCCAGTGTGGCGAAGACTTACAGCTTCATTTGAAAAATGTAATTGGCTCTGGAAGCGAACAGTGCGACTCACCTCTGTTTCACTGGAATATTTTTCATTAAATGAAGAAAATAAAATTCATCGGATAAAATTTCAAACAGAATCTAGAATCTGGCTTCCAATTTCCTTCTCCAAAACCTTTGTGAGATCAGACCTGTCGTAAGGCGTTTTTCTTTTTCAGTTCAGAGCTGAGCACTGAACTGAGCTCGAGCATTATGAGCGCGCTCTGAACCGAGCGTGCTCAGATCGTTCTTATGATTTTCTGTTTCCTGTTTTCTGTTTTTTTTTTCTCTCAAATAAGACTGGAAGTGTGAATTTATATGTGTAATCAGCATTTTACTCAGCCTGAGCTCGTAGAGCGCGTTCTGATCATGCTCTGAACGAAAAAAGAAACACAAATTCGAGCTCTGATGTGTCTCAGCTAAAAAAGAAACACGAACTTTTTGTATAACAGTTCAGGTTCTGCTCTAAACTAGAAAAGAAAACCGCCAATAGTCTTGAATACAGATTCTAGTGTTCTGAGGCCTGTTAATTTGGTATGGTTTGGTGACCGAAGTGAAAGGTCAACAGACACTCATTGGTTATCACAGATTTATAATCATGGCTTAACCTAAATCTGTGGTAAACTAACCATGGCTTTAACCGGCTGTGAACAGACCGGCCCTTAATAGGGAAACTTTTTTCTGACAGATTTTTCGCTGTGACCGCCCAAATGAAAAAAAACTCATTTTCATACTGTTCCAACTTTTTCGGTTGCATTTTACGTATGGCTATAACTGTGGCCTAACAGTTGATGTCATTTAACTTGCGGGGATGGAAATGCAAACGGGTATTTTCCACTGCATATATGTAAGGAGTGTTTGTTGATGTGTAAACATCTTTTTTTTTTTTTTTTTTTTTTGTTGGTTGCGCCAGGAGGTGAGTAATCTTCAAAAGATACCAATGGCCCGTACCATTGGTTATGCCCGATTCAGATATAAATAATCTGCCTACGTGCTAAACCTCACCCCTCAGAGAGGCACTATGAGATCCGGCAGCGCTCGCTCATAGTAGTGTGAAATTCTTTCCTCTCATTTTTTCATTTTTGTGATGACTACGACTAAGTTACCTTAACAAGTAGTTTACGCTTCTGTAGTGTTAATCACGTTTGGTAGGTAGCTTTCCAGCGAACGCACCTACTAATACCGTCATTACATGCGGTTTCTCCTTATGGCGCTAGATCGAACGGTCTTGTTCTTTGTAGTCGGCGCTCAAGGTTTGTCACTTCCAGAGTACGGGTTATTTCATTATTGCAATGAGCATGAATACGAGTACGAAGTTTGCGAGCAAAATTTGTTACCTCGTTACTCACGGTAGCAATTCCTAGATCTCTGTGGGTATCACTATTTCTTATATACCATGGAGCATTCACGATTGCTCTTAGCGTTTTGTTTTGAAATGTTTGTATTATAGCCATATTGCTTGGTTTGGTACAACCCCAGAGTTGTATACCGTATGTCCAAGAAGGTTTTAGCACTTGCTTATACAGGAGCAGTTTGTTTTATACGCTTAGCTTCGAAAATTTTCCAAGAAGCCAATACATTTCTCTAAGTCTGATTTCGAGCTCGTCGCGTTTTTTCTTAACGTGTGACTTCCACTTTAGTTTCGCGTCTAGGGTCATTCCTAGATATTTTGCCTCGTTTGCGTATGGTATTTGTACCGAGTTAATGGAAACGGGTAAGTTGTTTATCTTTTTGTACGTGAAATTGATATGCGTCGACTTGGTCTCGTTAAGGGCGATTCGCCAGGTCTTTGTCCACTCGGATACTTTGTTAAGAGCCCGTTGGAGTTTTCGCGTTGATGATTCGACTGACTCATCTATTGCGAGGATAGCCGTATCGTCTGCAAACGTTGCTACGATGGTCCCTTCATCTTGTGGTATATCTCTTGTGTAGAGCAGGAATAAGATTGGGCCGAGAACGCTTCCTTGCGGAACACCGTCGTGAATTTCTTTGAATTCCGAGAATTCAGTCACATGTCTAACACGAAAGAGTCTGTTTTCCAGGTAGGATTTCAGTATTTTGTATAATTTGTCCGGTAGGATTGTCCTTAGCTTATACCTTAGGCCTTCGTGCCATACCTTGTCGAAGGCTTGCGATACGTCGAGAAAAGCGCTGGAGCAAATCTTTTTCCATTCTAGAGCTTTTTCAATTTCATTTGTTATTCGATACACCTGATCGATTGTGGAATGTTTGACCCGGAAGCCAAATTGATGATCTGGGATCAAGCGTCTTTCTTCAATTACTGGTTGTAATCGTTTTAGCAGAAGTTTCTCGAAAACCTTAGATATTATCGGCAGTAGCGAAATAGGTCTATATGATTTCTTATCATTTGTACTTTTCCCCGGTTTCGGAACCATAATGACTTCGGCTACTTTCCATTGCCTTGGAACGTATGAAAGTCTCAGAGAAGCATTTATAATGTAGAGCAACTTAACTAATGCTTTTTTCGGTAGTTCCTTCAGAATTTCGCCAGTGATTAGATCGTATCCTGGTGCTTTGTTATTTTTAAGCTTTTTTATTGTGATTCTAAGCTCGGACAGAGATACGGCTTTTACTTTATAGTTGTCGGATGCCGTACTAGCATTTGATTCTTCGTTCAAAGGTCGTCCATCGAATGGCCTGAATGTTTCTTCTAGATGCTCGGCAAATAAATCCGCTTTCTCTTTGTCCCCTTTTGCCCATTCGCCGTTAGCTTTTTTAATTGGTGGCGAGTGCATTATGGGTTTCCTTATGGACTTTAAGGCTTTCCAAAGTGAGTAGTTTGAGCTCTTTTCAGCAGTCAAGCCCTCGAGGTAAGTAGAAGTTTCAAGATTTCTAAGATCCTGTAGCTCATTTTTAAGTTTGTTGCAAAGATGGTTCAGATAAGTTTTATCAGGGGGTGCGCGGGATTGTTGCCATCTCTTACGCGCTCTCCTCTTTTCTCGTATGAGGTCTTCTATTTCAGGCGTGTACTTGACTTTATTGTACCGTGTGGCTGTCTTCCGGAAGGGAGTATTTTTCCACGCTGCGCTCTGAATAGATTCCACGAGATTGTCAACTTCATCTTCTATTTCGAGGGGTGTCTTTAGTGGCACATTTAGAGCAATATTTTCTTTGCAATCTTTTCGGAAAACGTCCCAGTTGGTTTTGTTACTAGTTAACCTGGGTGGTCTTTCCTTTTTTGCTGCGCTTCCACCCATTTTCAGGGTGACTGCTGAGTGGTCGGAGCATAGATCGTAGCATTTTTCTACTTCCGTCAGATTTTTTTTTAGCCCTTTTGCTATAAAGAAGTCGACTAGGTCAGGGATTTTATTTTTGTCAGTTGGCCAATACGTTGGCTTTCCCGTCGAAAAAAAGTCCACACCATGCTTCATACTGGCTTTGTAAAGTAGTCTGCCTTTCGTTGAGTTGCATCTTGAACCCCAGTGTAAACATCTAAGTGCGTGTTGTTTCACTGTTCGATTTCACTGTTTAACACACTGCTTATAATTTATTCAGCTGTGACTCCTTAACCTCAACTGTCATCCAACTCGCATCTGTAGGTACCTACATGCGTTTCAATAGTAAAACGCAGAAAAATACAGGAAAATACGTAATTGGTACAATTCCATATTTCTGACAATAATGCAATGTTTTGCCGTCATTGAAGATGCATTAAAATATTTTCAGATATGGGAAAGACAGATGCAGAACGTGCAAAAGATTACAGGGCGCGTTAACGTGCAAGTAAACCTCTGAAAGTCGAAAAAAAAAGGTTGGGAAAAGGACTACTGAACGCTCGCGTGAATGGAGAACTCGTCTCGCAAGCCAAACTGGAGCGACAATTACTGAAAATGAACCGAAGACTTCACGATCAATGATGTTCTGACGATAAATGACGTGGATTTATCGTCAGCTCGAGCGAAAAGAAGGAGAACGGACATCAATGAAGTTTTACAACCACAGGTAGTCACTCCGCCCTACAAAGAGTACCCCAGTCATGTTAAGGCTCACGCAGAGTTTGAAAATAAATTATTGTTATTTCATAATATATCAAGAATACGGTTAATACAATTCCCTCTTTTCTCAATGACGTGTATCAAGCCACACACATACCATAAACAAATCATACTGAGACCCCCAACTCACAATCCTCTTGCCGCTGGCCCCCTCAATTTTTGCCAGGAATCCGCCATTTTGTTGTCCTATCCGTGTACGCCAATTCCTATCCGTTTTGCTTTGCCCACAGTGAAATGTAAAAAGATTAGGTGCGAATGTGTTGGTTGAGAGGATTTTTGACATTTGTCAATACGAATTTCTATGCAACAATACTAGCGCACCTAAACTTTTTGCGAGCGTAAAATTTAGCTTGTAGGCAAATAACTGTTAATCGGTCGAAGTTAGGGGTCTCAGTATTGTCTCTGTCACATACCGCACGCACGGTGTTTACACATACACATATTTCGGGACTGTTGGATACAGTCCCACCAATTTTTTTTTTATGTGGCAACTATCATGCTCCAAGTTATCGTACATAATTTCAAGCCCATAGATTTTAACGTTGATTTAATGCCACCTTTAGTGGTGTTCTGCCCCAGTGTGCGCCGTCCGCCTCCCCCTTTAAGAATATTAGAAGTATGGCTTTATATAGATTTATCTTAAATGGGCAAATACATTTTTCAAAAGCCAATATAAACTTGTAAAGCTGAATCCAGTTGCTTCTTATTTGAAACTATACCTTGATAAGAGTTGACGTCAATTATTAAATTTCATATTAAATTTACGGCTCTACCACGATATCTCGAAAGCAAGTGCGACGTGAACAGTACGGTAGAGTACCTCAGCCTCTGTTCCACCACCAAGAACGACTTGTATGCCAAAGCGTCAGTATTTTATTTGTTTCCCAGAACAGACTCTGCGCAACCCAGGGCCAGGACCCGTCACCTCGTTGCCTCGTTTTTCCTTTCGTTTGCTTACTTACGCCTGCAGTACGGTAGACGGGTAGAGTGCCTCAGCCTCTGCAGCGTGTAAGAGGGGAAGCGGCGCACGACGCATCAGCGACAGCCAACTCGTCTCTCGTCGAGTACTACACGTCTACAACTCTCGAATTAATATTATTTCTTGAGACAATGGTAACAATTTGCGCGCGAAAATTAAAATACTACAATAATTATTAGGTGTTTTTTTATTTTCCCCAGATGATCTACATTGATCATTGGTTTTTGCATGCTACGACAATTTACTTGAACCCATAGTTGTTGTTATGCATGAAAATCAATGATCTATGTACCTACATCATCTAAGGTAAATAAAAAACGCCTATTCTCTTGTCAACAATCAATCACGTGCAGTACCAACATTGTCCACCTTAAAAGCCTCACATATACCTACATAATTATTCCAATTTGCAGAGTTGTTTTTTTTTTTTCATGAGTTTTTTGTTTTATTTTGACATCTTTTACCTACTCTGTTTAGTTAGTTGCATTTATGTATATTCGTTTTATAAATAATTAATTTCTTGTAATGAATTATCTTATATTTTTATTTTGTTAAATTTTGATATTTTGTCGTTGTTTTGCCAAGATGAATAAATTATTTGATAAACAGAACATACAATTTTATGTTTTATACGAATTTAAGCTCTCAAAATACATACAAAAATCTCAAATTTGCTTTTTATTTTCGAGTTTTTTTTCGAGATTTATAGCCTTTCGAGATTTTAGTACATTCGAGATCTTTGTACATTCAAAAATTTTGCATTCAAGATTAAAATTTTTTTTTCGAGATTTTTAGCCTTCGAGATTACGTCATAATCCCTAAATTTACACAAATCTCTGAAGCTTTTCTACGAATCTAGTTTAAACAGATTTCTTTTATCTGTATAATGCATTCCAAAGATTCAGATATGCTTTCCAATATGCACCAGTCGTAGAATATAATCTACTTATAGATAGTTAAAGAGGGGAGCAATGACTACTAGAGCGATAACAATGCGAACTTATTTCGATCTAGGTGGTGAACCTTATAGCTACAAGATCAAAAGTATGTATTCTGATTCAAGAAACTAATTCGAGTTAAATTTCATCAATAAGTTAATTTATTCATTCATAAGTTATAGTTAATAGTTATATTGCAAGCCAATCATTGCACTGTTGTCGTTGCGACCAAAGTGCCTGGCAGCTTCGGCAACAATTGCGTAGTTCTTGTCCAGTTGATGCGTGTAATAAACGCTTCCACTTGTTCCCGCAGCGTCCTGGCCGAGTGATCCGCCAACCCTACCCTGTGGGGAGCGGGCATTTCTTACGAGAACTACGTTATCTTCCGCTGGAAGCTCATCTACAAAGGTCTGCAAGAAAAGTATGATGTTAGCAAGGGAATTTCATTTGAATCAACGAAAGTACACTTACAGCATCGTAGTAGTTGTTGTAGTACTCTTGTTCCGGTATGGTGAAACCCAAAGCGATGCCGACGATTCCGAAAAGGATGATAAGCTTGACTGCTGCCATTTTAATTGTTGGTAGTTAGGAAGTTGTCTTGGAAATGCAAATTCACGACTGATGTCTATCTGCTGTCCGTTGGGAGCTTATATACGAAAATTAAACTGAATGTACATTCCCGTGTCGTACCCACTACCCACTGATAAGAGGATGCGTATTTCTCGAGGGCTGTTTTCAATGTTTTAGTCTGTTGTGATCCCCACATCAATCTCAAAAAGCCACACGATTATAGCTGGGTGCTTTACTTTTTTGTAAACTACTCGGGAAAAGTATAATCCGTATTTGAACTGGATTTAACATTGACAAGTCCTTAAAGTCCCAAACGAATATGAAGAGCATTGCAATGTTCTGCAAAGAGCTATCGACTAATGTCACCTAACAAAGGTAGAGTGCGGAATGGAAAAATCGGGTGGGCTACGATTACTTTAGACCTAAATAAAATTCACTTGTAATACTACCTATATGGTGATTAGCCAGTTCTGAAAACTGATTTCTACAATTTCCCTCTACTGCATGCGGTTTTTTGTAAATATAACTTACCAGCTCCCTGCGACCAATGGTTTGGCATTTTTGTTGTTTTTAATATAGGCTTTGGACTTGGACGATTCTGTAATCGGTGGTGCTACAATGTGGGACTGCTGATCTAAATGCTTTTTTGGCCAGGGAGTTTATGTGAAAGCGCTACATTGCGCTAAACATATCATGGGACCTAACCTAATATCATGGAAACTTTTCGGCCTTACGGACATGGAACCAGCTAGAAATAGAACAAGAGCATATACAGAATACGCTTTTTTTACTATGGCGTAGCATGCTTGCGCTCTTGTGTAAATTGCCTCACAAAAAACGATAGACTGTGATGTACTTTGTACAGCTGTATAAATAAATTAAGTAAAAACCTACTCTTAAATAATTATAGAACAAGCACACGGGATATCTCCAGAGATATATATATATCAATCAGCATCAGGCGTACCGCATAATGTCTTACAAGTGAAGCCACGGTCTAGTTTGTCATAGAAAGAGGAAGTTTGCGATCAGGGGGCTATCTGTTGCAGTAAACTGAACGATCGTGAATCATGTTCATATGGACAGCTTCATTGACAGAGTTAGCTCCACGCACTCGATCATTTGTAGTCATTTTTATTTATTTATGACAAACACAAAATGGAAACGTATTTTAAGCAACGATTAAACGAAAATGAATTGGAATGATTATCAAATGTTTCGCTCATCCAAAAGATGCATGTTTTGAATTTTTCTATCCAAAATAGATCAACCTTGCGACAGTTAAATTTATTTCTTTTCAGTAAACTTCTTTGGCTTCGTACAGTGGAGAAGTTGTTTCAAAGGTACCAGCAGTTATTGGTGCGCCTGAAATGAAAATTCTGGTTGGATTTGCGAGGTTATTTTACTTGACGATGCAACAGTTTTAATCTTCCGTCGTTATCATTGGACCATGTAAAAAAAAAAAAAAATAAAAGCAGTTTTCATTAGACGAATCGTATTGGGGCACCAGGTCCAATTTACATTTTGTATTAATCACTTCAAAAGACACTTTCAACAACTTTTGGTATCAACCTACGTCACGAAAGTAAACCACAATCTCCAAGCGAAGAAAAGTACATTTTCAATAGCTGCGGGAATCACCGTAGGTTAAAACAGCGGCAACAGATACGAGTAGGTAGGGTACCCATCACACATGTTATCACCAGAGAATAACGCGGAAATATGGATTCGTCAAAATATTCGTACCTAGTATATAAAGCAGATATGCATCAGTCGTGAATTTGCAATCTCAAGTCAACTTCCCAACTATACTAAGAGTAGAAATGGCAGCAGTCAAGCTTATCATCCTCCTCGGAATCGTCGGCCTTGCATTGAGTTTTACTATTCCAGAACAGGAGTACATCAACCCAAGTGATAGTTACGAACTTGTAAGTCGGATATTTTTGCATCTATTCAAATAGGCTATGTGAACTAATGTGACTCTATTTTTGAAGGGCTTTGGCGAGGAGCTTCCAGTGGAAGGTAGTGAAATACTTGTGAGAAAAGCACGGTCACCGCAGGGCAGGGTTGGTGGATCACTTGGACGGGATCGTTTTGGCACAAGCGGAAGTTTGTATTATAAGCATCGACTCAACAAGAACTACGAGGTGTATGGTGAAGCTGCGCGACACTTTGGACGCAACGACAACAGTGCAATGCTTGGCTTGCAATACAACTTTTAGATTAAGAATAAAATATAAAAAAATGTATTTATTGAACAAACTCGCTCAGTCTCTTTCATTGAATAGTTCCACTATGTCCTTGGCTAAGGAAATTCGACATATTCAGCTTTAAAAAACTCTAGCTTAGTAAATGTTGTGTTTTTCCGGCCCCAAGGTCTCCTTTCTCCCTCGGTGTTAGATGTATTACATTGAATGGCAAAAAAGGGACACGCAGATGACAAAATTGGTCATTTCATTGAGTACGCTTATTATTTCAAGACGTATAAGCACTTTATAGTAAAGTATCACAGACAAGAGAAATATACAGATGTAGAATATGGTACACATCGAGTTTAATTCTTTTTCTTCATGTAGATGGCTCTAGCTACTCTGTTTTTCGATTATTGTATGATGATGCAGGCAGCCTGCATTTACCAACTCCAACCCCAACATTTACTTTGTTTTCTTTTTGTCCGCTCGCAGTATTTTCAATTTCAACGCCATATGAATGGAGATGGAGAAGGTATTCAGGAGGTATGGTATGAAGTATGATATATGCGATCTGTGTTCTGTATGTGCGCAAGCTAGGTAAAAAAAAAAACGTTGTGGAAGAGTTTTTTTTTTTACTCTGTCTCTCTGTGATAACGCACAACAAGTACCTATAATCACCAAAGCGAGGACATTTGAATTTTATTTTTTCACTTCGGCTTCATTCAGTCAGAGTGCAAATTTTGTTATTATTTTGTTCTGAGAACGTATGGTTGTGGATGCGCTTGTCCTTTACCTTTTTTGCACTTTTTTCAGCTCTATGAACGAAATAATGCTTAAAACTAGAGAATATGTGTACCGTATTCAATGTTGCATAAACTCTTGTCGCGCCCAGCGGAAGCAAATTTAAGCAAGGTTTTTTTTTTAATTCCCAGCATGAGAGAAATACATTTTGAAAAGATTTAGTTATGATTCAGAAACTTAAGAAAGGCCCTGTTCCAACAATAACCATGTAGGTACTGAAAATTCTGAGAACGTTAAAAATATGATCAGAAATCTTGAAATTAAAAGAAAAAAAAAAAAAAAACATGTGATTTGGAAAAGACTATTAACAAATGTGCAAATCAAATAATTTAAAACAATAGCTTTAAGACTTAGACTGAAAACATTACAAATAGGAAGTTTGTCACACAAATCAAATAAAAAGACTGTTGGAAAACGCAAATGTATTTTCCGGGACGCTTTTAACTAAAAATAAAACCTACTCTGAAAAAGAAAAATGGATTTAACAAAATTTATTTTTTAGAAATGCCGCTTTATATAATTTTATGAGAGAAAGTCTTGACTTCCATCTCCCTCACCCCACTTCTTTATAAATACAAGTGGATGGAAATAAAAAATTTGTCAACGGGTTTCCATGAAGAAGTTCTAACAAAAATCAAAGAAAAGGTTGACAAACTGCCTGACATAAGTAAAAATGTAGTACTTATTTTCGACGAAATTTCTGTCGAAGAAAATATAACATATATAATGATTTTAAGGACAGAATTGACGGATTTGTTGACTATGGCGAAGAGAGCCTACAAGAGGTAAAACTATTTGTGTTTTCATGATAAGTTGTAATTTTAAATATATTTTAAACTTTGTTGTGAGTTCTACATCATGTCCAGTTTCAGAGTTGAAAAAACAGATATTCAAATGCTTGGATGTTTGTGCAGAACTTGGAATATTTTTGAGTTATGGAGGTATTGTAGCAAATGAGCGATATACATACATACATATATATGATATGTAAGAAGTCAGATATTTGTTTTTGAATTTGCATTAGCAGTTATTTTATAAACTGAATATCACGATGGACGGGTGCAAATGAAGTGGAATTTTCTGATTATGTAAATTCCATGTGTGGTTGGAATTATTTCAAGGTGCATTTTCAAAATGGTTGAAAAAATGGTGGGTAATATCTGCTAAAAATAAGTTTAGTGCTGCTAGTAGTCATTTTTGAGAAATAATTAATAATGTAGGCCTGTGGAAGGACGGACAGACAGACAGACGGACAGAATTTTGCGACCCACTGTTTTGAGTTCGTCTATCTTCTATCATCGTAATGTCAGAATTGATTAATATCTCGAGTGCGAAATTTTGTACGAAAACAATATGAAAAATTATTACGTAGGTAATAGAGAAAGTTTAAAAAAAAAACTTTTTAGCGAGCAAATGCATTTGCGCTACATAAAATCCTCGACAACATTTTTGATATGCATAGATACACCACCGTGTCGGAAAACGAATATTTGAACTGATATGCTAATTTCTTCATATTTTTAAATTTACATATTGTTTAAAATAAAAAAATAGACACAGAAATTCAATGGATTTTTGCTTATTTCCTGACATTACTGTGTGTGTTTGAAATATAGAAGTTCACCAACCTCCAATCTAAAACAGAGATTTTTCTTACTTCACGCTTTCAATTGAATTTCAGTGCTTTATTTCTCTTGTTCGTACACATGGCCTAAAAAACAGGAACCATGGAACTAATGAATGACAAAAAAATTACAATAATTACAAAACATAACGAATCCAAAAACCCACAGCAGTACATGTGTACAACAATAATATCGTCAGCACAAGGTCAACACACAAAAAGGAAATTGAGAAAAAAAAAAACACAAAATACATTTTCGTTCGAATCATACAATCCTTATGGACTTGCTTCATGTTGCAGGCACTTCATACCAGGTATTGTATTGTGTATGCTGGGCCGGCATTCTGTAAGGCGAAAACGTCTACACGTTTTCGTGCGCACGAACGGTTTGCTTCATGTAACATCAAAAACGAAAGAAATTCTCGTGGCCGCGAAAAAAAACAAACGAACACATTTTTTTTGACGTTTTCGCTTTTCTTGCTTCATGTAACCCTAAAAACGAACAGATTTTATCGTCTCCACGAAAGAAAACAAACGACAGCTATTTTGTTGACGTTTATCATTTTCGTTTTTATTCTTATTGAATTTGGTGGTTTTAAGATTGTGCTGAATATTTTATTAGATATGTT
Source organism: Cheilosia urbana (assembly GCA_946477585.1). Lineage (NCBI taxonomy): Eukaryota > Metazoa > Arthropoda > Insecta > Diptera > Syrphidae > Cheilosia > Cheilosia urbana. The sequence continues at coordinate 72,156,938 of OX297855.1, forward strand.
AGCAAATTATTATTTTTTGACCAGCGACAGCGAAGAAAGTGAAGTTGAAATTGAACATGTGAACTTAAGAAAAATTAGAAAAAGTTTGCGGGGTTGTTCAAATCCTCTCACATTACCTGACAAAAGGTTGGTTTATTTTGATTAAAAAGTTAGTTAATAAGTTAGTTAAAAAGTTCGTTTTTCTATTTAGTTTTGTGCAACGTTTTCGATTGAACAAAGCCGCCTTTAAGTATGTGCTGGACAATATTAATTTGCATACAGGTACACGAACGACAAACGTGCCTCCTATTTTAAAACTTTCCGCAACATTAGAAGTACTGGCTGGAGGAGGATCCGCTTCGTAAACAATCAAATTCCACTTTAAAAATATTTTCAATTGTCGGCTGTTCGTTGTCAAAACAACTTAACGAAAATAAAACGACATACTGAGACTGCCAAACTATAATTTTGCTGTCACACAGTTTCTCAAACCTAAACGAATGTGAAGAAAAAAACGTAAGGAGTTACATGAAGCAAATTTTCGCTATCGCGTGATTTCTATCGTTTCTTGAAAAGCGAAATCGTTTTTCGTTTCGTTTTTTACAGAATCTGGCCCCTGGTTTTATAATTTTTCTTGAACATGCGTTTGTTCTATCATTCGACATCTGTATATTTCTCTTGTCTGTGAAAGTATTCATTGCAAGGGTGTCTTAAATGAACGAGTACTTTATTTCTACAAAGGCTTTTATATTTATATCGCAACTTTGACTTTAAAATTATTCCATTTTACCTTTACTGAAACACGGTTCGGCTTGCTTTCTCAAGTACCATGCAGAGTTACATCCTCAATGATTTAGACTCCATATCATAGATGAAAAAAGGCTTACTATTGTACTAATTTCTGTACTATTTAACTTTCCCGAGTACGCAAGTACCACTTCTCAATTTTGAGTACTATTTGTACTATTTTTAATTTTCGGAATAATTCGAACATGTATGAGGTTATTTCTTTTACGGCCATATTATTTACTCCAAAAATTAAACCCAAGTCCATAACATCATTAAACCCGAACACAAGAAGGTATTTTAACTCGGCTTAAAATTTCAATTTCATAATATTAACATTATTTCTTCGTTTCTGAACGATGAAAAAAATGTTGATGGCTTCGTAGTTAGAAGACGAATTTAGAACTGATGTAACAGCATAAATAGTGTATCAACTTCGTCCTCATCTATATCGAATGCACAAGCGGGCTAGGGCTAGATGTCGTTTAGTTTCGGAAATATTTCCGGCTAAAAAAAGAGGCGTTTTGGAGGCTTAATTTATAATTATGTAATACAATAAAATTAAAAATCAGCACTCAGCAAATCAAAGCAGTTGCCAAGTGACAAACAACAAAAAATAAATGTAAATTTATGTGAAATTAAACATTACGTAGGAACGTAGGTGTAAAGTCGATCTAAAATCGGTTTAAACTCCACCAGTAAATGCATTTGTATCCAGCGGGTTTAATGCAAGTTTTTGAGTGATTATTATATATGTTTTTTTTTTTTTTTTTTTTTTGTTTGAATGCAATAACATAAATTTATGGCATATGAAAAGTAGGTACCTACTATTTTGTACGTTTCAGTACTATTTCATTTCAGTTTTTAGTACACTTGAGAAAAGTCGATTTTCATCACTGCTCCATATCGGAAGTAAACGACAGAAGCTGTAGTAAGACGCTAGTCTCTCCTACTCTTCAACAAGGTTTCATCTTGATGATGCATTATGCAAAAGTTCTAGTTTTGGCAGTACCTTTTCTTTCCATACCATTTAGAGCTAGAGAAGGGTCCGTTTGTAGATCCAACACATAGCAACTAAAAGATCATTTTGGGAAATGTCAAGTCCGGACTCTATAGAAAATTATGGAAAGCAGTACGAAGTTTTTTCTGTTTTAATTGATTACTTGGGATTTTGTAATGCAGCGACCGTAGCGTGCGTATTTGACTTCAGAATATTTGGCCCTAAGGTGTTTGCTCATCCCTAAAGTGGTCATGACTTCCAAATGTAAATTTACATTCTAAGGACTTCGATATAATCAAGGAGAGTGTAATTTTCATATCGTGACTATCTCCCATCACCAGAGGCTTCTCCAGTTTTAGCATTTTTGAACGAGGAACGAAGGTACTGTGTACTGGAACAAGGGTGAAGCTTGCCTTTAGTTAAGTACTTTTGGCGTAGAGGCTATCACATTTATTTTTTATTTTTTGATAAATCAAACAGCTTTCCAAGATTTTGATGGCCTTGAAACTTCTATCACATTATTTGACCCTTTTTTGACAAACACTTTTAAAATCCTTGATCTTTATATCAGCATCGTAGAGTTTGAGAAGTCTTTGAAAGGCAATCGACTTTTCCCTGGTGTTCCATGACTCGCTATCGAACCACTTTGTGTTGTAAGAAGTTACGGCCTCCGCTATAGGTATTGTTTGCTGTCCGAAAATTGTATGTGCAGATCCGAATTCCGTTGTTTTTTTTTTCGTTTGCAAGTATCGTCCACAGTAATTCTCTGTCTCCGATGATATTGGCCTCTGCGTAACCGCTGTTTTATAGACCTGGTTTTATTGCTGTACAGTCCAAACTTGGAGGGCAAGGCGTTAGTTAAAATAAATAGTTGGCGCAACAGTTCCGGAGGGACCCTAGGCCTAGCTTCTCACAACCAATCGTTTTGTGTTCGTTTTTCATTTTTGGAACGAATGGAAGGGATCTACAATCTTGTGCGGACTCCAAACGGCTAATTGAGAAGCTTTTTTCAGGACAGTTATACTCTCGGATGTTTGTCAGACGTTCGCGAAAGGTGGCGCAGTGGAAAAACCCCAAGTTGGAATTTTGGGTTTTTGCGGGATTCGAACCTCGACCCCTCGCTTAGTAGTCCAACACACTAACCACTTAGCCACTGCGCCTACAACTATAGATTTAATAAAAGAAAAATCGGCAAAATTTCTTCAATAAATAATAAAATTTTTTATTAACAATTAAACTAAAAACATGTAAGCTTAAAAGTTATACTGCAAGCCAAGCATGGCACTGTTATCGTTGCGGCCAAAATGCCGGGCGGCTTCGCCAATAATTTCGTAGTTCTTGTTAAGTTGATGCTTGTAATACACACTAGCGCTATCTCCCCAACGATCCTGGCCAATTGATCCGCCAATCCTGCCCTGTGGCGAGCGTGCTTTTCTTACGAGTATTTCGCTATCTTCCACCGGCAATTCCTCTCCAAATGCCTGCATAAATATAATAACATCCCATTGGGAAATTTTTGTATGTATTAATTATGTATTAATGAAACTATTTGGTAGACTTACGTGCTCGAAATTGTTGATTGGGCTATTGTACTCGTACTCCTGTTCTGGTATAGTGAAACCCAAGGCGATGCCGACGATAGCGAAAAGGATTATAAGCTTAACAGCAGCCATTCTAGTAGTTAATGAAGTTGTCTTGAGAACGTGAATTCACAACTGATGTCTATCTGCTGCCGTTTTTGAGCTTATATACGAAAAAAAAATGAACCGTCGCATACTCTAGCCTCTCTCGCTGATAAGAACTTGTGTTTCTCAAAGGCTGTGTGATTCCCACATCAGTCAAAATGCGTATGTACATTGTACTGTTTAAGATTGGGGGGGTTTTACTTTTTTCAAATTAATAAGTAGACTCTCACTAAAGTCTTCGGGTGTTACTAATTAATTAAAAACTAAAATACGTTGACCCGACAATTGACCCGACAATTGATTTTGAAATAAGGAAACGAGTAGATTTTAATAATTACAGTCCTTTCTTTAGTGTTAACATTAAATTTAAAAACCCATCATCCGATTAACTGAATTAAATATCTAATAATACATTTTGTCCTCGTCCGATGTTCCAAAAAGAAGCTGCTCTATTTTACTATTTTCTTTTTCAACAAGTGTGCAATCGATACGACTACTAACAGCAGTCAATTCTTAATAAATACATCTGTCCTGTATTTTGTATGTCATTAACTGTCAAATATGGTTTTATGTAAAACTTAAGTCTCTAATTTGAATCCTTGAGGCTCGTTTGCTGCTCCTACTCATAACGATTTAAGTTCTACTATACCTTATGGGCTACTTTTTCTGTCATAAACTGTCACCTAAGATTTCAAGTGGAACTTAAATCGCTATGAGCAGTATCAGCAAACGGGCCTAAGCGATCGCACAGTTAACCGAACTAAATGAAACTGGACAATGTTCTAGAAAAAGAAACCATGTGTTAGGCAACTTCGTTATTCGTCCGCCGTAATTTGTCTGAACCTCTAAAAAAAAATTGCGTTTTTACAACATCTTAACTCTGATCCTCTATTCAACCCAGTGCAAAGTAAAGCTGCGTGGAACTTCTTTGAACAAGCCGCACTAGCTTATCATAGCTACCCAAGTAGGCGAGAGTCAAATATTACTCCTTATCTCTGCAAACACACATTACATTGAGGTCCTTACCCTTTTCCGAAGAAAACCCTTATTACATGAACGGATGAACGCCTCTTATCTTGCACAGGTGTAACTGGAATAAGCACAGTTTCTCTTAAGCATTTCATAGAAATTGCGCCGATAAGAACAATGTTGTTTATCTGATGATTTTGAACATCACGACGACAAAGAGTATCAGATAAAGTAAAGAAAAACTTTCGTTTAATCCTCAAACACGAATTCATGTGCCGCTAAACAAATATTATCTCTCACGCTGCCGAAAAGTAAACAAGAAGGCACTTTCTTTACTGGGAGTAACTCTATTATATACAGTCGCCATTTGGTTTACAAAATTTACAAACAAACGGTATTTTAAAACTTAATAGGAAATTTGATAACCTAAAAGGTAACCAGCCCTGCGACTAGTGCGGTTTAGCATATGCTGGAACGGATAATTGCAAGCCCTCTTTAGCCTCAAAAAACGTGTACGATAGGGTTATCGTGTCGATGTTTTCCATTTTAGGATCTCGCACAAATTCCGGGTCAATATAGAAGAATACGGGCATGTCCACCTAAACGAAATGAAATTACATGTAAGCATGTGCTCTAAGGGAAACCGTAATTCTAATCAAAGTACCTCTTCGTGTGGATTCAATTGCTGTTCCTCGAAGCAGAAGCACTGAATTTTATTGAAGTATGCACCGGCCTCGAATGGGATTACATTGTAGGTACTAATTCCGATGACAGGTAGGTCGGTTGGATTTTTAGCTGTGTAAAATGCCAACGCTGTCTCGCCGGGCACAACTTTAATTTCGTATTGTTGCGGCTTGAAGTTCCATCGCATAGAGGCACCAATATCAGCATTGAATCGAATTTTTATCACACGATCAGGGATCTTTAGCATTTTCTCCACCTTTTCTGCATCGTGACCTATGGCTGTAGTGCCGCCATAGCTGTAAGCCTGAAAGGATAATATCGTTTGGGTTAATAATTTCCAGTATGAGATTTAAAAAAAGATAAACTGGCGATTTACCGATGGAAATCTGTAAGAAAAAATCGGGTCCTGTTAGATACTTAAGCTATGTTTCCTACCTAAGTAAGCAATCGCGTGTAGAGTAAAATTACCTTTGATATCGAGTCCGGACCAACTCTGCGGTTGAATCACCTTATCCGTTCTCCTACTTTGACGTCTTTTTTATTTTAACATTCTTTGCCGAGCAGCCAGTTTGAATTGTCACTCGATGTACAGATGTATCAACATTATTCATTCATTCCTAATTATTGACTTCGATATTTTAATACCGTTTATAAATCATCAGAGACAAGGCAGATATTTGACTTGTCCTAACAATTTTATCCTGGGCCTATGGATGTTAAGCAAGAGGCCTACGATTTTGTATTCGGAAAAACACAATTTGCATCTTAAGGTTTCTTCACTGCACAACGTCTGCAAACGTTTGACATTCGTGAGAATAGCTGTCCTGAAAAATCATGCGGTAATATTTGGTATGAAGTGGTCTCTTCCATTCATCATAAAAATAAAAACTAGACTAGACTTAGGGTTCAAATCGCACTTGTAGCGCAAACCCTTTTTTTACGTTCACGCGGTCAAAAAGTTTAACATACAAAGTCTGATATATGGATAGGGATAGGTCACATGGAGGATATCAGCTCGACGAGTTTGATAATCTAAAGTGCGTAATTGAAGGCAGCTGGCTTAAAATCAAGCTAGTTTCATTGCCTGGACGAAGATGATTTGCATAAACGAATGTTAGCATGTTGATTTGCAACTGCTATCTCTACCAATCTTCCATCTGTAACGTTAACGCAATACACGGAGTCGATCAAAAGAATCTAAAGGGTTCTGAGCTTCAACACTAATTTGTAACAGTCGAATAATTAGTTGACACATGGCACTTTAGGAAGTACAAAATCAGTCGCTATCAACGTCCGCCGGTCATATTTCCACAAATTGGTTATTCAATAAACAAACGCCCTGTACTTGAAAAACCTGCTAGTTCATTACGTTCATGAATTAAAATACATTTTACCTGACAAAACATTCTGTACAACGGCACAGCAGCATAACTAAATCCGACCACAAGTACTCCTCCGGCAGTGACATAATACAGAGTGGATTTTATATTTTTCTGTGTTGGTCCACCCGCACTACTCGTTGATTTCGGTCGAACCCAGATCAAATTTGGCTTCGCTTTCTGTAAATTTACAACTGAACTGCATACTTTCTCTCGTAATCTCAATGCCAGTTTTAGCATAATTCTACTTTAACTAATAAATTAACTCTAAAACATATGAATATTATAGAAATAAATAGGATTCTAGAATCTATTGAAAGTAATGAAAATATTTTGACGATTAGGTTAGCCGAAAACAGCTGTCGGTGACAGTTCTTCATTATTCCAGTGGAAGTGAAGAGTACGCGTTCAGCTGTGATATAGAGGAAATGCAAAACGTTTCCTACGATATTACGATATCATTAGGTACCATAGAAACCGTCGTCGGTAAACAAATCGGTTAAATTTAGTAAATTTTCTATTTTTCTACCACGTCCTCTTCTCAAATAGTTAAACGAAATGAACTTCAATTTAGATGATCCATTGGGCGATTTATTAAGTGATAATAGCAATGACAACGATAGCTTTTTCGAAAGTCAACCGGGTCGTAAGAAAATAGTGAGTAAATCGCCGTCAACCAAATCTGGAAAGGGTAAAATGGAGGATTTGTTTGGGATTAAGGAAGAGACTGAACCACAATTCAAAGTACCTCCAATTAGAGCTTCTTTAGCTGGAGGAACTAAGGCAGAAAAGCCACTAGCAACCAGTACTCCTAAAGCCAAAGCAAATACGAATGAAGATGACGACCTTTTGTCGGATTTGGGATTTGATCCCAAAAAGCCAAAATCAACTGTGGCTACTAAATCAAATTTATTTGATGATATTTTGGGATCTATGGATACAAAGAAACCAAACACAGCTCCATCATTAAAATTGGATGAAATAAGCGTGCGTAGGGATGATGCTGCTTCTACCAGAGGAACAATATCACGACAATCCACGGATACAACTGAGAATTCTGGATTTCTGGGACCGACGCGGCCTAAAACTTCGACTGGAAGAAGAACATCCGTAACACCACCGACGAATACTAATCCTTTGGACTTTTTTTCTGCTACGAAGGAAAAGGAAGCCCCCCGTGTTCCAACGCCAAAAGTTCGAAAACGAGGTACAACGGCTGATTGGCTTGGTTTGGGTACAGAATCTGAGGAGGAACCTGTTAAGTTAGAGGCAGTTAAGCGCCCAGATACACCACCTAAAGCTCAGGCAGTAGAGGTTCTAAAAATCGCAGACGAAGTAGAAGCCCATGTGATAGATGTTCCTACACCTGTTTTGGAGCAGGTGTCCTCTTCAGCCACCAAGCCAACGGCCAGTTCACTTCCATTTCTGATCACAACCGCGAATCTCGGATCGCAAAACGCTTCGCAAATCATTAACCAGCAAGAGTCCCAAATTGCTGTTGCCGCGCAATTAAAGAATCAAGAGGCAGTTCTATTCGAGATGCAAAGACGACAACAGGAGTTGTTGTCCCGACAGGATATACAATTTAATGACTTGCTGCAGAAACAGCTATCCAGGCAGAACCAACTGGAGCAAAGCATCAAGGCACAACAAGATCGCATCAATGCCCATATCCAGTTTCTAATGTCTCAGCCAGTAAACGTTGTGCTTCCGACCAGAGAAAGCAGTAACGATGACAAAAAATGCCAAGAAACTCCAGGAAGTACTATTGGTTTCATTGAGCTGGAGGCCGATGTCAAGCGCCTAGAATTGGAGAAACTACGTCTCGAGGATTTGGTAACCAACATGAATGCCAACTATGAAAAGGAAATCGAGATGATAGAGAAGTCCTTCAGGTAAATACATTACATGACATTGGTTTGAAATATCTTGATAGGTATAAATCTTAAATTCTAGAAAGCAAATTGAAGTCCTGGAAGACCATTTAACATCAGTAGAGATTCGACTTAAAGGCGAAATCGAGTCATTGCACAAGTTCTACAGTGAAAAACTCAAGGCTGTCGAAGAAGACAAGCAAGAGATAAAAACTCGGCTGGAGGCAAATTTAGTTGCTTTAAAAGCAACTCACGACGAAGAGATCCGAAGACTGAAGAAAACACAGGAAGACGACCTGGATGCTCTACGCGATGATCACCGAAGAATGCTCGAAACTATAAGACAGTCAAAACTCCTTGAATTCGCAGTTGTCCAGGAGAATGGATCCTATCTGGAAACACTTCGATTGGCCTCCAATAACTTAGAGTCGGTTTCGGGCGACTTGCAATCCTTGCGGGCTGAAATGGACACAAAATTGGATATTATTTACCGAGAAAGAGAGTTGAAGTTGGAAGCTCGAGAAAAAAAGTTGGAGGACTCAGAGAGACGACTTAAAATTGTTGAAGAATCAACTGAGGATGAGAAACGTCGTCTTATGGAACTAGTGTCCTCCCTAGAAAGCCAGCTTACAAAACTATCCAAAGACTCATCCGAGGAAAATTGGATTATGCGCCAGAGAATGGCTTCACTGGAAGCTGAAAAACTGACATTTGAAAAAGAGAAATCCTTAGCAAGGGAACAGATATCAAAAGACGAAAGACGAGTTGAGGAACTTAAAGAGCACCAGTTAAATGAGACTCAACGCCAAATGCAACTCATTCAAGAGGAGCACACTAAACTGAATATTGAAAAATCCAAACTTGAGACTGCCAAGAAACTTGAGCAAACGACAGACCATGGAAGATCGCGTCAGGAAATAGATGCAGCTTTGAAGGTAGCTCATGATGCCACTCAGCAAGCTGAAGTCGAGAGGGAACGCTTTTACAAACTTCAACGACAACTAGAGACTCAAAAACGCGAGCTAACCCATAGGGAACACATGATACGCTCTAAAGAGGAAGAACTCGAACAGGATGTATCACTGGCACGGGCGAATGAACGTAGGGCTCAAGAAGCTGCGCAGAAATCAAGGCTGGCAGAACAAAGTTTCAATGAAAAAATCGTCTTCCTACAACAGAAAATGCGTGAGCTCACTGAAAAGGAGTCTCGCCTCTCCCAGGAGCGGTTAACTCTCGCTCAAGAGAGCATCGATTTGCAGAATCTCAAGTCGAAGCTGGAACAGAACAGATGTAGTCTGTGTCGTATTGGTGAAGGCAACGGGGATCTATCACAAATGCTAAGACCCACAGATACTAGCATCAATGGGATACCAGTTATCGATGACCATCAATATACGGTGATGCAGAACACGAATACTGTCGATCAATTTTTAGACGAAAATATAACAGAGTCCTTGGAAAGAATTAAGGACAGCAGGGAGCGGCACTGGGATGGTTTGAACAGACCAAGACTGAGTTTTAGAGGAGATGACGACACGGATATGGACTTTTTGAAATACGATCCAACTGGAAGCTTTTTGAGAAATTGTTAAACATAAAATCAAAATTCAATAAACTCTTTTTTATTAAATAATGTTTTATATTTTACTTTTTTACGAGACATAATCTGTGGTAAATATTTACCAGTATCATTTAGTGGCGAGTGTAGTCTATTCCATTTCCAGTGTACCTTTTTTTGTTACTTTCTTACTTAGACGGCGCTATAGCCCGGGGTATGGACCTGGGCTTCAACCAATACGCCTCTCCAGTTAGCGCGATCTTTGGCTAACTGCCTCCAGTTGCGCACACCAAGTTGGTTGAGGTCCCCTTCCACTTGAGCGCGCCACCTAAGGCGAGGTCTTCCTCTACTGCGTTGTCCCTCCGGGTTGGAATCGAAGACTCTCCGGGCCGGAGCGTTGGTGTCCATTCGCTCTACATGTCCTAACCATCTTAGACGACTAATGCGTACTTTACTGACCAGGTCGATGTCGCTGTACAGCTCGTAGAGTTCGCTGTTAAATCTTCTCCTCCAAATCCCGTCAACGCAAACGGGACCAAAAATCACTCGAAGAATTTTGCGTTCGAAGCGACCAAGAAGATCCTCATCCGTTTTTGCTAGGGTCCATACTTCTGCGCCATAGAGCAGGACATGGATGATGAGAGTCTTATATAGAATCTCCTTAGTAGTGTTCCTTAAACATCGATAGTCTATCGATAGTATCGATAGTAAAAAACTATCGATTGTTCAAAAAACTATCGATACTATCGAAACGCATATATATGAGCACATATTCAAGCAATAGGCGTGTTTTTTTGAGCTTCGATCTCAGCAAAGCAAAGCAAAGTAGGATTTTCAGCATGCGATTACAACAACTACGCCCTACTTGACACTTCGAGGAATCACAGTAGTTGTTGTAATTGCGTGCTGAAAATCCTACTTTGCTTTGCTTTGCTGAGTTCGAAGCTCAAAAAAACAGGCCTAATGTAGAAGTACATACTGATGATAAAACCGGTGAAACATGTACGTAAAATAAGTACTTCATTTCCACTGACAAAGGATATGCGATTGGGCAAAAACTCAGTTATATACCTGCTGTACATAAGAATACGTAAAGCACCCATCTCTTTCTTACTCATTAAAAAATGTAGCACGTTTACAATCAAGTAAAGTACTGATATTCTTACGTCAAAAGTACTTCAGTGATAGGAGTACTACTTTTCTACGTATAAAGATGGGCACCTTTAAGTAAAGTTAAGATTAGACTGTATGTCAAGTGGTCATAAATTGCCAACTTCTGACAGTTCTCCTGTCAAAATATGGTCATACAATCGGCCCCAGCGAGGTATCCGTCGAAACGGAAAATTCTCCGATTTTATAGGTACTATTCGGAGGATTTTTGCTGCGAGGTTTTCTTCGGAACAAATGTTCGGAGAATTGTTCCGACATTTTGTAACCCATATTGGCGAATTACGTTGAAGTGCGATGAAGTGAATTTTATTGTTAAATTTTTGACAGCTAGGTTCCGATATTCTCCAAAAGAAATTAGTTGCGGAATTCGTTTATGAGTGCGGTGCGTCATCGCAATGCGAGTCTATTTAATACATATCTTGACCACAGCTGCTTCGGTTTTCCAATATTTTGCAGTGTATAGACATCGGTATTTTCTAGATACATGTACATCTGGTTTATGATGCTGTAATAACAAAGAGCAAACAATAACAAAACTTTGGCAAAAGAGAGGTAGGTAACCTCTTTACTGCAAATTAAAACTACAGTTTGCTACACTTTGTATGCATGAATGAAATATGTATGTTTTTAAATGTTTTATTAATAAATTATGGACAAATTTACAGCCCCGTCCTTAGAAAATCGTAAACATATAAAACTATCGATACTATCGATACTATCGATAGTTTTGTTCCGAAACTATCGATACTATCGAAATGTAAAACTATCGATGTTTAAGGAACACTACTCCTTAGTGCTTCTTGACAAGGCCTTACTAATCAATTGCCGTCTTAGGCCAAAGAAACAGCGGTTGGCAAGTGTGATTATTCGCTTGATTTCTGAGGTGATGCCATTTTCAGAGTTAATAGCGGATCCGAGGTAGACAAAGTCCCTAACTACCTCAAAGTTATAGCTGTCTATCGTGACGTTCTGCCCGATTCGTCGATGTTGTGTGTCCCTTCTTGTTGACAGCATATATTTTGTTTTACCCTCATTCACCACTAAACCCATTTTTGCCGCTTCTGTACTAATACTAGCAAACGCTCCAGTAACAGCTCGCTGTGTTCTGCCAACAATGTCAATGTCGTCAGCGTATGCAAGCAGTTGCACAGACTTTTGAAAAATTGTGCCTCTGGTGTTGGCTTGTGAGTTTCGCACAATCTTCTCAAGAATGATGTTGAAGAAGTCTATAGGTAAAAAACCCAGTAGTGAGCCCCCTTAACGATAGTTTTGACTTTGCCGCTTCCGCAAAATTACCTGCTTGCACGTATCAAAACAAGTTTTTACTTTTATAAAGGATTGATTATTTTTTTTTGTATTAAATGACTTATCTTTTCGTTAGTTTTCATATGAATTAAGTAAAAAGAAAATATTTAAAAAATACGGAGTGGTCTAGTACTGAGCCCCCATGTTCCTAATTTGAGCTCTCCCTGTTCCAATAATGAGCCCGCATATAAATCTTCTTTTTTTTTTATCAAAATAACCGTTATTTTCAAAAATATTCAAATGAAAATTGTTTTTTTTTACGTTTTATTATTCAACGAAACAAAATAAATAAACAGGAACTTAATTTTAGATAAACAGGTAGGTAGATGGTAAAAAACAAAAACATAACACAAATAAATTAATGAAATTAATAGGTAGGATTAGTAGGTAGATGTTTTTGTTCTTGTCACTTTATTTGGAATTCTTTTGTATTTATAAATAATAATCATTGGCTTTATTATTGGCCCATTAGCGGAAAAAGTAAGCATCACAGTTATACTTTCTTTTACTTTGCCTTTATCTGGCTCCTAAACGTTTCTTGAACCTTTTGGAGCCAAAACTGATCCACCTTTTGGACATACAAGAAAGCCTGATTAGACCATAGTTTTTTCATAAGAAATATTCATCTACTTACTGAAACCATCCCCTTATATCCTTTTTAGATACACAGGCGCTAGCATCAGTTACAGCTTCAGGCGTTGTTTTGGCTATTTAAAAATCCGATGTACCCCTCACGTCCAGGATTATTGTTTTTGAAAACGTTTTGTCTGGGGCAAGCATCTAAAAACTCCTTTACAACACCACAAACTTCATGCTTCCGTCTTGGAAAGCCTCTTGCATGATTTTCAAAAATTCAATTTACAATTTGGGATTCCTCTTCATTTTTTGTAAGCATTTTTAAGGGTCCTTTTTGTTTTTTTAAAGCTAGTTTATGCAACGGATTTTGAAGCGATGCGTGCTCGTGGTGGCCATTTGACTGATATTGTTTTTCATTATTAACGGCATACCTTCCTCTTTATTATGAAATAAACATCCGGTCATTTATCTCAAAAAATGGCATTTTTCTTTGAATACTACCAAAATAACACCTCTTATTGCATCCATTTTATATAAGTTGGAAAATCTAGGGTTAGGTATGAAGAAGAGAGTTTTACCAAATATGTAATTATAATATTTTTATTAACAACAGAAAAACATTCACGTAAGATATCTTCTAAATTAGGCAAAATAAATATATAAAAGGGAGTACATAGTATTTAAGGTTTAATACGAATAATATTATAGTTCCGACTAATTTTGCTATTTGTAATAATCAGAAACCAAAAAAGGTCATTTTTAAAGTACTAAATAACTTTATCTCCAATTTTAATATTTTAATTCCGTAAAAGTAATACACGGAGATGCGATGAACGAGTAAATTTAAAAATATTTTATATGAAAATCGGCCTGGCTCGTAAATGGAACAAAGTTTTTTCTGTGCAAATCCAATAGTGAGCCCCCCCCCCCCCCCCCCCCGGCTCATTATTGGATTTAATTGTTTTTGAATCCCAGTTATGAGCCCCCACTATATTTTAATAAATAAACTATTTTCCAGAACTTCAAATATAAAAATAATTCCTATGAATGCTAATTGTTAATATAAACAGGTATGAGTTAATATAAAATATAAACAAATTACTTATCCACTTGCTTTAAAAAAATGCTTTCTTAATAAAACTGACTAAAAACACTTTTGCACAACACACGAATGAAACGTCCGCACTTACCGAATTTCTTTTACCAGCTGGAAAGACCCCATATAGGGAAACAATTAAAACAATACAAGTAAAAAAGCACTGGAAATTGAAAAATATTTATTTTCATATTTTAAATAACAGGAGCTTAGCTTTTGAGAGAAAAACATCCAGGGGGCTCATTACTGGGTGGGGGCTCAGATTAGGGGCCTTTACCCTAGTTGGCGCAATTTAGAGAGTCTCCTTTCTTGTAAATCGGCAAACAATGCTGAGGTTACATTCATCAGGCATACTTTCGTCTGACCAAATCTTGAAGACGAGTTGGTGTATGCTCTCTACCCGGTCATCTCCCGCTGCCTTAAAAAGCTCTGCAGTTAAGCCATCGATTCGGTATGTTGTACGAAAGTCTTGGCTTTCATCGTCTAAATTGAATGGTTCGTCTTCGCCGTTTAACAGTCTGCAGAAATGTTTTTTCCTTTATGAGCACCGACTCTACTACAAGGTTTCCTTGTTGCAATGACACGTTCTTTTTACTTTTTGGTAAGACTTCCGAACATTGTTCCTGGAATAGTACCTCTCTATTTCCTCGATCGCGCAATTCTCATGCTCTTTCTTTTTCTTCCGGGAAGCCGATGTGCTTCCCTCCTCTTCTGTAGAGCTCACGAGCTGCTCTCGTCCTTCTGTGTAGCGCCGCTTTGTATCCGACTTGTTTTGCTGCATGTGCTTGCCGGAATTCGTCATCAAACCCAGAGTTCCACGGGGGTGGTCGCTTGATGCTCGCTCTATAGGACTTCTCGAGAGGTTGAGGGATACGCGATAAGGTTCTAGCGGTTTGTTGCAATTGTAGCCGTTCAATTCCCCGTTTTTGTGGCGTCTGAGATTTCCGCATAGGCGCATACGCACCTTGGCTACCAAAAAGGAGTGGTCCGAGTCTATGTTGGCCGCTCGGCATTCAATAACGTGTCGATAGCTCAAGACTTCTTACGTAAGTCTGCCGCTTACATCAAATTCGCATCCAAATGGACGCTGCTTTTGTTCCCTATAGAAATCACCGTAGCAAATGTCGCAGTTTTTCATCCTTCTTCTTTTGCCCAGCCCATCGCACCGCACTTCCTGGATAGCGGTGATATCTGCTTTGTATAGCAGTCTAGGCTCTCCGCTAATTGTTCGGCTGCACGCGGTCTATTCAGGGTTCAAACATTCCACGTGCAGATCCGAACGTCGTTGTCCTTCTTTCGTTTTGCAGGGTCGTCAACAGTGAATATGTTCTTATCCGAGGCTTTTGGTTGCTTCGTAACCAGTGGCTTTTTTAAATGGTTGGGTAGTTAGCCCCACGCACAACCCCCAACCTGGAGGTATACCGTATACCCATTAAGGGTTCTTCCCCCAAGGAGCATTTTGCGACTTCATGTGTCATGTGTCTTGAGCGACGTCCTTAAGTCGGTTTTGTTACCAGAAAATAATCCCAACAAGTAACATTTAAGACACTTGCTAGGTAACATTTCGCATTAAGGAATATTCCTATCTAGGAATTTTATATCTTCAGAGTTACGTTATTGTGTCAAAATTGTTTCTTCAATGAAACATTTTGTCCGCAGAGTGTAAAATATATCGACATGCGTGTTCGTGCACACAATCACGGTTGCCACTGGCAATATTTTACCAAATTTGGTAACTTTTTTCCTAGTTGGTGATTTTTGGTAATTCGGTAATTTGTATATAGTTTTGGTAACTTTTTGAACCAGAAACACCAAAAAGAAGAACTCGATATCATCACTTGTAAATGCTGCCTTAATTTTTCAGAAAAAGTATTACAAGTATTACTTGTAATTTTAATTATAAATTTTAAACAGCTATTTTTCACTCTGCCTACTGATATTTTCACGTGGAGAGTTAGTTGTGATATTTCGCGGCGCAAAATTTGTATGAAAAAATGGATTTCACTTGAGAGTCTTTACGTGCACTGTATATCGTGCATACTACGCTTAAACATTGGTACATTTTTCCACTGCCATGACATTTTTTTATATTAAGTTCGTAAATCAGAGCAATATCCAACGATACCAAAAAGTCATATTCATACTCAATCATATTTTTGGTAACTTTTAGCTTGGTCTGGTAACTTTTTTTTTCCATTTTTGGTCGCTAATTTTTTTTGCAAGTGGCAACCATGCACACAATTCCTGTTCAACACAATTTAAATGCGATTCCCAAGTGGGAAGTTCTTAGCACGCACAATAGCAACGATTCCCAGTAAGAAACATTAAGCTCGCAAATAAGAACATATTCCTCCTAAATAGGAACTACTTGTCAACACAAATCGAACGCGATTCCCGATTAAAAATATTTACTACACAAATAAGAACGAATTCCTAATTGGGAATATTTTACTGTAACCACTATTCCCAAATAGGAATTTGGTAGTTATCCATTTTGTATTGGATAAAAAAATGAATAGGTATAGAAAATAAGAAATTTTAAATTTATAGTTTTGGTGGATATGGTGTAATTAAAGAGATTAAAATGCTCCTATTATGTCATTATAGACATCGTAGTTTTATTTTGTACTCATTTTATAATCGTTCTATCAGCATTTAAAATAGCATAAATATTTAAAAGAGAGATTTTTGAATAAATATGGAATATTTTGTAAAGATCATGGTTTTTTTCGTTACATTAGTAACATTTCAGAGCAAAATGACGTTCCCCATCAAATTTCAGTAGCTGTTTTCTGTTTAATAATGAAATGTTTGATGCAGTCAGAATATTATTTTGGTACACAAAATAAATGACATATCATAACATCAGAAATTATATGGTATACACATACACAATAATAGTATTGCTTGAGGAATGGAATGGAAATGTCCAAAGATGGTATATAGGATTTGTGTCAAAAACAATTCCTACTTTGTGTTGCGCCACTTCCGATACATAAAAGAAACTGTTACTTGGTTGTTTCGAAACATTAGTTCCTAAATGGGATCACGCATTGAAACCAGAACGTCGCCAGGCCTAAAATGTTTATTCGAATGCTACTTGGGGCCACCAACTTTATTTCAACACCCGGACTTGTATTGAAAAATCCTTAATGACTTCAGCTCCAAATGCGTCGAAGTAGCTCATTAAGAGTTATCTGTCATTTTGACTCTTGATGCCATCGTTGATTCAATCACGTGAATTCATCCCGCTTACGTCTCATGCTGAACCTTTTTTGTACTCATCATGAACCTTTTTTGTTAGTTGCATAAATTATTTGCTGAAAAGGGTGTTTTCCAAAAAAGAACGTTGTCCAAAAAGAGGGAAATAGAAATTTCACATCACTCAATTGCAGATTGTTAGATCTGTCGCAGTAAAAATGGATACTCCTTGTTCTTGACATCAGTTCCGCATCACGAATAGGAAAGTTTTTTTTTTTTCATTTTACGTATATATGAGCATGGCGTTATTTAACCACAAGGAATAGTTAATTGCAGATTCAAATCAAGTGCTCAAAATAAATATTCTTCCCATAAAACATGCCAGAGCATAGACCTTCAAATACAAATTCTAGAACAATTTATAAGCATGGTCACAGTAGACCACATAGGGCACTATATTTATTGCATTTCCTGCATTATCAAATGTAGAAATTATTTGTGCACTACAGCCTCTTAAATGACTGTTTCTGCATTCCTAATCTTCAACCTCATCTGTATTAAAAAATATGCAGCTAAATTCTATTTTCTTTTAGAATACGACCATAATTTGTTTATACCTACGAATACAATATTTAAAATGTAACCGCCATTTCCAGATATCGTAATATTCCCGATACAGTTTGAGAGCAACTATACTGGTTCCTGTCCAGCAAATTTTTGTTTTCCACGATGTTCCTTCCATACGCTATCTCCCTGTCACTTTGTTTATGATAAGAAACTTCATTAAAATAAATAGATACTACCCCGTTCCCCATCTGTATTCAATCAACATCAGCGGAAGAATCTCATCTACGTGCCAGTTTAATGTATATATATAAATTTTCTGATTGAAGAAAATTAATAAACTAAATCAAAATGCAACCATTTGTGAATCTCTTGGTAACACTCTGCGGTTTTATAATTGTCCCCAGCGTCGTGTATAGCAGTACGCCGGTTGGAGGGTACGATAAACTACCAACAGTTCTTATTGCCACACTTATTCGCAACAAAGAACACACTTTGCCATATTTTCTGACCTACTTACAAAATTTAAACTATCCCAAAGATCGAATTGCGCTGTGGTAAGTAGAAATCTTTAAAGCCGCATGGAATTAATTGCGTATTCTGAACGTAGGTTCCGTTCTGATCATAATGAGGACAACAGCATCGAAGTTGTAAAAGTTTGGTTGAAAAAATTTCAAGAACAATATCATGAGGTTGATTTTTTCTACGAGAAGGGTTTATCGCATCATCAAAACGAGAGTTCACCGACCGATTGGCCTGTGCATAGGTTTAATCACCTAATCGCACTAAAAGAACAAGCCCTACACAAGGCAAAGAAACTATGGGCCGACTATATATTTGTAAGTTTATAGGGTAATGTCTATCTGTTTTGATTAGATTTATTATCGTATTGCTGCAGTTTCTTGATGCGGACGCTCTGTTGACGGATGCCGACACTCTTGCACATCTTGTATCTCTGCATTTGCCTATTGTTGCACCAATGCTCGTGTCCGATGGACTCTATTCGAATTTCTGGTGCGGTATGACAAGTGATTACTATTATCAGCGGACTGATGAGTACAAGGATATTTACAACAGCCAGAAGACGGGAAATTTCCCAGTACCTATGGTACACAGTGCCGTATTAGTTCACTTCAATTATGCACCGGCCGATTTGTTGACATACGATAGAGCAAAATTGATTGACCAGCAGACAAACAATCTTATGGATCCCACGTGTCGGCTGTTTAATGGTCCATTGGACGATATAATAATCTTTGCGGTTGCAGCAAATTGCTCTGGTGTGCCAATGTATATTAGCAACGAAAAGATGTACGGCTACATTTTGGAACCATTAGACAGTACGGAGAGGATCGCTCGCGATTGGATGCAGATGTTAAACATAAAGACGACTATAATAGCGGAGCAGCAAAACGGAGATGTGCTGGTGGATGGGATTTTTAACAAATTCATCCGATACCCACAAAGGTAACTTGAACGGTACGAGTTGTTTTAAATAAATTAATTATTAAACTGTGCGCTTCTAGGCATAAGCTTTCCCTGGATCATATATACATGATCAATTTAGAGAGACGACCGGAGCGCAAATTCCGAATGCAGAATACCTTCCGTGAAATCGGAATGGAAGTGGAATATTTCCCTGCCGTCGATGGCAAGTAAGTTTTGATTAGTAGCTTAGAATCGATTTGATTTCATTTCTTAAGAAGTTGAGGTGTAATAAACATACATATTTGAAATATTGAAATATAATTGCGTTCCCCATAGAAAACTCGATCTGGAAATTATCAAAGACATGGGAATAGAATTCCTCGACGTCTACGAAGACCCTTATCACCATCGTAAAATGACTATGGGCGAAATAGGTTGTTTCCTCAGTCACTATCGCATTTGGGAGAAGATGATTGAGAAAAATCAGAAAGAAGTTCTTATCTTGGAGGACGACATTCGCTTCGAATCGTACTTTGCCGATCGGGCTGAATCTGTTATGGAACAAGCCAGGAGCTTGGGAGAATTTGATCTTATGTAAGTTGGAAAATAAACCGTTGATATCTTCCTGTACTATGATGATCCTCATTTCATTATTTCCGCAGCTACTTTGGTCGCAAGCGTCTTAAGGACGAAAACGAGCCACGCGTAGCAACAACCGACAATCTGGTTCACGTTGGATATTCATACTGGACACTGGGCTACGTAATAACTTTGAAAGGCGCTAAAAAGCTAATAGCCAGTCAACCATTGAAAAAACTTATTCCCGTCGATGAATTTCTACCGGTTATGTTCAATCGTCATCCCAACGAAACTTGGATGTCAGCGTTCTCTCCACGCAATCTAAAGGCCTATAGTGCTTCTCCATTAATACTGTACCCCACGCACTATACCGGTGATGCAGGATATATTTCCGACACCGAGGATTCTGAAATAACTTCGCAGAAATTGCTGGCGAGTGGAAAGGATGCCCAGTATAAAAGCGATCGGGAAGCGACTTTTGTTGATGCAACAAAATCAATTCTCGAAACAGAGCTCAATCAAATGGCAAACGATATAGGCAACTCGATGAATAAACATGATCCTACTGAGCTGTAATTCATGCACGGCTCATTCGCGCTAGCAAATCAATACTCGTACCCACTAAAGGGAGATCTTAACAACTCGCACTATTCTAGTACTAAGTTCATTCTTAACAAACCAAAAATTGCCATGACAAATGTGCCTTATGACAGAGCGACACAGCTCTTTATTTTTTTTTAACTTTTTTCGTAGTTAAAGTAAAATTTATCGAACCTAAGAAAATCCCAAATGCAATGTTATTGCGAAAATTTAGTTTGTAGAAATTTTTACCATACAAAACGTATCTAATCATAAATATATTATATTGAATATAAATTTTATAGTACACAAAAAGTATTTATCTTTGTTATTGAGTTAGTCGGTCAAATATAGATTCATGTGGTACCACAAGGGACCTGATTAATGGTCTAAGTGTGTCGGCTAGCCGACAGCCACTTCAACCTAACCTCCCAATATCCCAATTAATCGTGAAGCGGAGTGTACAAAGAAGTTTTCTGTGGCACCAATACGATAACTTTGGCGCAAAAAATTGATAACTGTTTTTTGTAGAGGGGTCTGGGAGGGGTGGTCTATCTCGCACCGTTTGCCGGGAGGGGTAATTTAAAACAAAAAAAAATACTTAAAATGAAAGAAAATATACAGGGTGTCCGCCGGGAAGGTAGACTACTTTGTTTGTTTATAATTTTTGATTAAATGAAGGAGAATGGATCTTATATTGATAAATGTTTTATTTAATATCGGCAATTATGTATGGAATACAATATCAGGTAAATGTCCGCCTCTGTTAGTCTCACAAATGCGAGCCCTTTTGAGCACATTTTTCATTACATTCTCACACATTTCACGCGGTATTTCAATAATTTCATAACGAATACTTTGTTTGAGTTTCTGGTTTGTTTGCATATACCTTGCTTTTCAGATATCCCCATAAAAAGAAGTCTGGAGCAGTCAAATCATGCGACCAAATGGGCCAATCAACAACACCATTTCTTGAAATAACTTGTTGAAAATGTGCCTCGTCACCAGCGTTGCCATAAGTGCAGATTTGTCTGCATTTTGCAGATTTTCAACCTTGCTGCAGACTTTTAAAAACCAGAAATCTGCGCTTCAGATTTTGTCTGCATCCGCAATAATGTATTTTGTTCTTTTTAAAATTTGTTGCACACTTAACTTCGCTGTATGCTGTCATTTTCGTATTCAGCTTCTTTTTTTTCTTCTGTTATTGATACATAAATAAATAAAAAAAAAATGGTGAAGGAAGATTTCTCTGTCTATAGAAATCTGCATTGCAAATTTTTTTTTTTTTTGTCATAATTGCAGGTTTGTAAAAATATTTTCATGGCAGCACTGCTCGTCACTCAATATGATTTTCTTTCTCATCGTCACAGTAATCGATGATTAATTTTGATAAAATGTTTTAACGATTAAAACAAGTTGGTTTATAAAATATTTTTCCATAAATTTCCCACGTGTCTACTTCACGACTGCCAAATATGAACTGTCAAGACTAATGTTTACCAAAATGGCGGCAAAACAAAGTAGTATACCTTCCCGGCAGACACCCTGTATTTTAAAAACAACGGCAACACTTACAATAAAGTAATTTACCATTTTTTAAAGCCATAAACCTGTTCTTTAAAATTATTTGTAAACCAAGTTATTTCAGTTAACAGTTTTTGAAAAAAATACTTTCAAACTTGATATATAAAGAAAGAAATATTTAAAAAAAAATGTTGAATGCTGATTTTTTTCAAAATTATGAACAAAGACACTAACTTTGTTTGTAGTATTTACTGCCCCTTGTAATTCTTAATCGACCACTAAAATCCAGATTGATTTATGTCTTCTAGCAGATTTCACACATTTGTGGACAAAATTGATTCGTTATCCTCACTTTCTCTTTATCAAATCAATAATGTTGTGAATGAGTTAGATAGAATTCTAGAACTCGTGTTTGTTGTTGTAAACGAGTTCATCATAAGTTTAGACAGCGTTTCCCAAATGGTGTTCCGCGGAACCCTGGGGTTCCGTGGAAGGGTAAAAGGGGTTCCGTAGAAAAAACATAATCGTACCGTTACGAAAGTTTTACTCTTTTAAACGGATTTTTGGAAGAAAATATGATGCAGGTTACTTCAGATGATGAAAGAAGCATACAACAAAATTTGATCACCCTTAAAAAATCGTTGGAAGAGTATTTTCGCGAGAAAAAGGACGACATCGACTGGGTACAGAATCCATTTGGAAATTTATAGCCAACCATCAATGCTAACTGTGCCAGAGTATGAAAATTTGATCGACATCAAAAGTTCATCCCTTCTTAAACAAAATTTTGAATCAGAAGATTCTAATTTAAATACATTTTGGGTTGGACAGACAGATGAATACCCTGTAGTGGCAGACAAAGCTCTTATGGTTCTCCTTCCATTTGTAACAACTTACCGATGCGAGGCTGGGTTTTCGGCTTACACTTACACGAAAAACAAATACAGAAACAGACTGGACGCAGCTCCAGACCTTCGCATTCAGTTGTCGGACATTAAGCCTAATTTTAAGGATATTTTAAGTAAATATGTGAAAAAATTTCATTCCTCACATTAAAAAGTTGCAGCGTATTTTTTGTTGTGCAATAAATGTTTTATAAAACTTGAAATAATTATATTTGTATCATTTATTATTTCTTTTCTTGTCAAACATAAAAATATCCAAACCGCAATTCAAGGAACGATGTTTTAATATCAATACGGGGGTCCGCCAAAAAAAGTTTGATCATTTAGGGTTCCGTGACCGAAAAAAATTGGGAACCCCTGGCTTTAGACAATGATATTTTCCCTTTACTTGCAAATTCGATTCATCATAAAGCCATTAAAATTAGTTTT
Organism: Cheilosia urbana; assembly: GCA_946477585.1. NCBI lineage: Eukaryota > Metazoa > Arthropoda > Insecta > Diptera > Syrphidae > Cheilosia > Cheilosia urbana. The sequence continues at coordinate 72,180,208 of OX297855.1, forward strand.
GAATCTTACAATTTTTATAACGTTAAATGTGATAATAATGTAAAAGTCTTTAACTTTAAAAAATCTAATTATGAAGGTTTAAATAATATTTTCAGTTTAATTAATTGGCAAAATCGCTTTTTGGCGTTAAATCTCAGTGACATTTATAATACCTTTAAACTTATACTGTTACATGCGTTCGAGATGTATGTGCCTATTGGTAAAGATAAATCCGTCTCCAAGCTTCCTTGGTTTAATGCTCTGCTTAGCCATTTAAAGAATTTAAAGGATATTTTTTTTTAGAAAATGAGAATATCTGGTTCTAGTGCTGATAGGGAAAATTTTCGTCGCCTTAGAAAGGAATACGGGTTCTTGAATAGATTTCTCTATCGAAGCCATATTTCCTCTATTGAATCTCGTATCAGAGCTAACAGTAGGTGCCTTTGGATTCATTATAACTCGAAACGTAAATCGTCTGGTTTTCCAAAAGAAATTATGTTTCAAAACGTTGTATCGAACGGCGGCGAATCTACCAGTGAACTGTTTGCTAAATTCTTCGCCTCTAACTTTAAACCTGCTAGTAATGCAATCAACATCAGCTCTAGCCATATCACTTCCATTACTGATATTGGCGATCTGGAGCTCTGTGATGAGGATCTTCTTCTTGCTCTAAAAAATTTAGACATTAATAAAGGTGCTGGTCCTGACCTGCTTCATCCTTCTCTCTTAAAGAATTGCTCGTCTACTCTTTTTCTCCCTCTAAAATTGCTTTTCAATCTTTCACTTTCTTCAGGTGTCTTTCTAGATGAGTGAAAGATCGCTTATATATCGCCCATCATAAGAGCGGCCACAAACACCTAGTGTACAGGCCTATAAGCAAACTGTCAGTTATCCCAAAACTCTTTGAAAAAATCGTTAAAGATAAATTATACTTTATTGTTAAGGAGCATATATCGCCTATGCAGCATGGTTTCGTGACCGGTCGCTCTACAGTGACTAAGTTAGTACTTTTTTCCAAATTTTGTTTGAATTCGATGGAAAGTGGTGTGCAGGTCGATGTGTTATTTACTGACTTCGTAAAAGCTTTCGACAGAATCAATCAATCACTTTTTATTGATACGAAAGTTAGCGAAACTTAGTTTTCATTCAAACATCTTAAATTGGCTATCTTCTTACCTTCTAAATAGGAAACTCATCGTTAAAGTCGATGGTTTTCTTTCGAATGTGGTACTCGCAACTTCAGGTGTTCCTCAGGGAAGCCATTTAGGTCCGTTGCTGTTTTTACTATATGTGAATCAAATCCCCAAGTTTTTCAAAAAGTGTGAATGTCTCTTATTTGCAGATGATTTCAAAATGTTTTTTTAAAGTCGCCAACCTCTCAGATTGCGTATTATTTCAATACGAGATTGACCTATTTTTGCGATGGTGTTCTGAAAACGACTTGGAACTCAGTCTGTCCAAATTTAAGGTTTGCTCGATTTCTCGATCACAAAGTCCGTTGATTCATTCGTATGTGGCTGGGAATGTTCCTTTTACTAGAGCATCTGAGATTAAAGATCTTGGAGTTATTTTCGATAGCAAGTTAAGCTTTAATTTACATATTGACTACATCGTCTCTAAGTCCTTCTCACTACTTGCTTTTATTAAAAGGAACTCAGAAGATTTCCATGATCCATTTGTTCTTAAAACTCTCTACTGTTCTTTAATTAGATCCAGATTAGAATACTGTTGTGTTATTTGGGATCCTTTTTATGATGTTCACTCTTCCCGAGTTGAACGAGTTCAAAAGCGCTTCACTCGCCTTGCTCTGAGAAGATTCAATAGGGATTCTGAACTACCTTCGTATAAAGCTCGCTGTTTATTGCTAGGCCTAAGTTCTCTCGTTGTAAGGAGAAAGATGCAGTCCTTTGTGTTTTTAAAGGATATTGCCTCTTATAGAATTCATTGTAGTGAACTCATTTCTACTTTACCATTCTATGCTCCAAGCATAACGCTTAGAGAAAGAAATTTATTTTTACCTCCTGCACATAGAACTAATTATGGATTGTCTGAACCGATAACTCGTTGCATCTATTTGTTCAACTCGGTCGATAGTGCCTTGGATTTGACCTCAAATCGGGATAGCTTTAAACGCAATGCTCTTGATGTATTATCTTCTAATTTCATTTAATTATGCCAACTTATTGTTTTTGTTTTTTTTTTTTTTCTCTTCTTTTTTAGAAATTTAATTTTTATAATTTATTTTTGGATTACTGTACTTATTCAATATGTATATTATTATTATTGCAAAATCTGTGAAGGTTATTTGCCTTGTAGATGAATTAAATAAATAAATAAATAAATAAAATTTTGCTCGGACAACTGCACCTACCTTGCACCAATTCTTACCCTTCCGACATGGAATGAGTATTATGCAAAGTTCCTTTAAAATCTAAGAAAAAAGTAGATTTCGTTATTTTCAATTTTCTCAAAAACTAGTAGGTATACATAAATCACGTAAGAAAACTGAAAAATGTATGGAGGTACAGTGTAAGTAAACGTATGAAATACTTCCCGATGGGCACGCATGCCGTATGCAAGAAAGCAAAAGTTACAAGTGGATCGACGGGCAGGGCACGTATGCCATAGATATCTGCTATAGGAGAGATAATACCAGTGTGTAGCTGAGTAGAATCTAATTTTATTCACAAAATTTGTTTCCTTATATACCTATTCCCCATGAGCATTTCCAATGCATATCGATAAATAAAATAGGTCGCGTGCCATCAAATATCAGCTTGCGATAACGTATCGCACCATTCATAAATGTCTCACTTGCATTAATCGTCACATCCACGAGAAGCATGTATCTAATTTATGTTGGCTTTGTTTTGCCTGCTTTCTTGTGGCGTCAGCATTATAGCGAGTGGCGTCAGGTGTTTGGTTGGGTGGTCGACTCAAATGCTAATTGGATCATTATGCAATGTGTGCAATGAGTATTGTTATTTAGTTTTGTTGGGATAGGTCCTCTACAATCAATCTGGATTTCACTGTTCGATTAAAAATCAGGGGCAGTAAACACTATAAACAAATTTAGTGTCTTTGTTCAATTTTTCGGAAAAATCAGCATTCAACATTTTTTTTTTCTTTAAATTCAAGTTTGAACGTTTATTTTTTCTTAAATTACCCCTCCAGTCAAAACGGAGCAAGATAGACCCCCCTCCCACCGTAAAGAAATGATTGTATTTAACCCCTCTATAAAAAACCGTTATCAATTTTTGGCACCAAAGTTATCGTACTCTCCCCTATTCTGTAAACTAAACAGAATCGGCTATAAAGAAGCCAAAACTTAACTCTTTCTCACCCTCACCCCTGTCGGGTATCCGTTCGGAAAGGAATTTTCTGCGATCCGTAAGAAATCGGAAAAATTCCATTCGAGGTATCCGTTCCAATACATCTTTCAAAAAAAATCTCCGATGACTTATAGCGCAACTTGTCGCATTGCGTGGAACCGCGCTGCACCACTTACTTTTGACAGTTACACGTCACATTTTTTTCCGAAGCTCTTGTACGTTTGTGTTCCTTTCGACACCACGCCTGCACTTGCAACAACATTTAAAAATAAAACCACAAGTAAATTTGTTCTCATAAATTTATTCCTTTTTTACTGATTTCCAAAATCTGATTAAAAACCTCTTCTTGTATCCAATATTCGCGTACGATATACATACATCATGAAAATAACGAAAACGTCTCTACATAAAAAAGTAATCAAAAAAAGAACTGAATAAAACTATTATAACAGATTATACTCCGAGGAGTTCGCGATTTTCTACATAAAAAAATAAAATAAACAAAATATATTTATACAACAAAATAAACTATATGGAAAATATAAAACGGAACCTAATTAGCTTAGCAGTGAAAGTGTCTCTTAAAAATGCAAATGCACGATCATTTTTACTTAACTTTAAACAAAAATCCACAGCTTTCATGCACACGACTCACACACGTTCACTTCAGTTACAGACCCAGATGGCTTAGAATAGAAAACCGACGACCCCGGCTGGGGCGGCCGTTGCCACTAGCACCGCTGCTGAGTCTTCGTCGCTTGAACCAATTTATAAATAAGATAAAAACTAAAAACGTTAATATAACTAAGGCTAACAATGAGTAACTGAGTGTCTCCTCATCTGAGGCAGAATTTTTGTTGCTGATGATTCCCACGCCGCTACTTGCGCCGCCACCTTGTCGCAAATGCATCATGTGGGGATCGTTGTAATTATTGTTGGCATCATCTACGTACATTGCATTTTCGGATTTTTTTCCACGCCAGCCTGTCCCAGCTCCGGCTGGTCCCAGGTCTAAGTCCTCGGGTGTTAAGATCGCTGTGGAATAGAAAAAAAAAAACGACAACCATTACAACCGAACTGATGCACATCTTTTGGCAGTGGTTAGGCAAGGAAGAGCAAACGATTTAAGGAAAAAGCAGACATAACCAAAGAAATAAAAATAAAAAAACCCTCAACCACTACGTACCTCACCTTTTTGGCTTTCAAGTTTTCGCAACAGATTCGCGCTTATCTCACCACCGTCTTCTTGATGGTGGACACTAGCGCCCATTATTCGTTCGTTCTGCTGCTTTAAATCGTGCTGTGCCGTCAGATTGAGAAAAATCGGCTGCTCCCATTCCATTCGCACACAGCTAACGATATCACGCTTCTTAAGAGGATTATTCGGATCCTGCACTTTAGAATACTGATGGAGATTGCTGCCAGGCAGGCGAAACGGAAGTGCCTTGCCGCTGGCTGGCATTGAAATTTGGTTAATTTTGTTTAAATCACGGAGTAAATTCGATATGTGTGAGTTCATTGTGAACTCAAGGAGCGCATCTAACAGCCAGTAGCATGGCTTCTCCAGATGTGTCGAATCCAAGCAATTTGAATCGCCAAATATGGCAATGCGTCCTTCGGCGCGCTTGATTTTCTGCTCCACCAACCGGTTTGTCGGATTTTTCACGTCTTGTGCATCGTCTCGAGGCACGATTTGTTGATCGTTTTCGTTGCTCTCGTCCTCCGCCAGACCTGTGTCAAAATTGTGGGCATTATCCAGATCATTGGTGAGATCATCGAACTTTTCCAGTTTCTTGATAATCTCATTGTTGTCAAACTTCAGCATACGTTGCTCATTGGTTTTGTTCTCCTTGTTGCTGTCGGTATCCTCAAGAAGTATTCGCTTGTTTAGAATTGGGTTCTTGCCAATCTGTTGGTCTTCCAACTCGATTTCTGGCTGATCAATGGCGTTCTCTTCGTAGCTGTTGTGAAGCAAATCATCGCTGGGCGCATAGAGTTTATGAAGATCGTGATTCAGTTGAAGTAGACCCAGAATGGGAACGGATTTTCGAACTTTAAAGTTGGCATCTTGAGTTTTCAAAATCTAAAAGCGAAAGAAAGTCACAAATGTTTATTTTTGTGCATTTTAAATGCAATATATCGTCGCCAGTTAAAGAGAAATTTGTATATAATCCGTACGCAGTGCGGCAGTTATTATCCTTCCGAAAACAAGATGGACGTTATGCCAAAAACGAAAAAAGTTGTATCAATGCGACATTTAAGGCGCCTTACCTTTCGGCAAAGATATATTTAAGCTCCGGCTGATGGAAGCGACGAATGATAGGAGCGCAATAGTGGTAAACGTAGTAGATCGTTCAAATCATCATTCCCAAATCCATACAAAGTCGTGCCTAGATTTGACAACATTCCCCGACTTGCCCGCATGTGCTCGATAAGGATGCATCGATGATGATAAGAACTATGCGGAAACATCGTAGATGGCTTGACCAGTGAATTGAATTATGTCACACAATTGTGTAGATAGTTTATATTTATCTCAACCAAAATTTGTTGCCATACGCTGGCTTGATACAGTTGCGTTGAACAAAGAAGAATGACATCATGGTTTGTACAAAGTCACTACTGCTTTTTGAAGAAAAAAACATGCACAACCGTCAAATGAATATCAGAAACATTTGAAAAGATGGCACGTCTGCTTAGTTTATTGATATGAACTGAATTTATCTTTTGTTTGAACCAAAATGTGTTACAGTTTGATAACTGAATAACAAATGCGAACTCTGTGTCACACAAATACCACTCTTATCATTTAATATACGACAGACAACTGAAGTGCGCATGATAAAATAACGTAAATGTGAAGAAATTGATTGGCTACATGATTTTCATCGCCGCAATCATTAACACCTGCTTTGAGCAAAATTGCCGAAATTGTTGCTCAGACAATCAAAATTTGGAAACTTTCAGTAAGGAGCTATCTGATAGTTGACCAATAAATCTGTCAACTGAGTGCGAATAAGCGGTTTAGGAAGCGAAACGCATGTTTAACATTTACTCACCTCCAATCCCTGATCGTGGAGATCCACCTCTATTAGAATACTGCCGTTTGTCTTGGGAAACCGTACAATTGTCGATCCACTGGCATAGTACATGCTGTGGTCCCCCATTGTATAGTACCCCTCGGCGACAAAATCGCCCAGAGCAACGCCGAATTCCCGCAGCAATTCGTTCAACGCGGGCACATTTGCACCACCCGTATCCGGAATCCACCACTGTCGAGTATTCTCATCGAAGAACTTGATCTTCTTCATCACAGTGGTATTGTACCAATCTCCAAACACTATTACACTCAGTTCATGCGTATAGATGTCATTCTTCAGTTTGGTGATTTCCTCATCGAAGAACTCCTCCTCTGGGTCAACAATGAGCAAGGTACCATAGTCGGAGGCATTGAAACATGTGTATGGTGCGCCCAATACTTCGATGTAGTAACCAGTGCTTCGCAGATGCGTGTACATGTCTTTGAAGTTTGTGTGTATGTGATCGGCTCGCCAATCGAGTGGATCGGACTTGATTTTCAAATTGTCTCGCGGCAAGTAACCCGGTGGATAACGCAAGCTGTGATATTGATCCCAGAGAATACGCTTGTGGCGTGGCGGCTTTGGAATTATTTTCGCACGAATCGGAAAACTCACAGTACTGTTGCGGGCCTCCGATTCCTCTGGTCCGGCTAAGCTCTGCACTGTTAGAGTTATATGACCTTGTGCGAGTCCTTCGAAGTTAACACCATTCTCGTTTACCGCTGTTGGGTGAATAAAAAGGAAATAATAATACAAGTTCTAGCCGCATAACCCCGTCGTGTTCTTCTTACCGATATGTACACCCATCCATCCGGACCATGGCCACAAAACCTCTGACACCGATATGGAAACATTGAGAAGATTCCCATTTTGTTTTGTGTAGGGATGCCACGTTGGCCGATTTATGACACGACCCGTCACTCCCATGCCATTGAGGATCGTGACATTCGCAATCACCGGAGAACTGGTGTAGAACAGCGATTGAGTACTGTACGGCCACATGTAGTCCTCAGTGAAATCCAGGTATGGCGGACTCAACGTCACCTTTGGCGTGTACATCGAAAGGATCTTCATACTCTTGAGAATGTTCAACTTACCATGCCCTTGTTCAAACATATTATTCTCCGAGAGTCGCGTTGCTCCCTCCAGTAGCGCTTGTTTCATTGACGACGGATTTATCACATCCATTTTATGCAAAACCCCACTGGCAATCAGCGTCACAGCTCCGGCTACAACTGGCGATGCGACAGATGTTCCCGATAGCGAGCGGCATCCGCCGCGCACATTACTGCCCTTAACCTGACTGCCGTAGGTAACAATGTCAGGTTTTAAGCGCCCATAACCGTTCGGCAGTTCCCATGTAGTCATACCACGCGAACTGAATTTAGCGATATTTTCTTCAAAGTTCATCCCGCCCACACCGATGACGTCGCTCTGATCTCCTGGATTGTTCAATGTTCCATAGAGTGGGCCGTCGTTGCCGATAGCCGAAATCATAATAACTTTGTTAGCAGTCAACTCCAACACCTTATCAACGAACGGGTGATCCAGAAAGTCTGGCCCACCAATGCTCAAATTGAGCACGTTTATTTTCTTCAATATCGCGTAGTTAAAGGCGTCCAAGAACCAAGATGTGTAGGACACCTATAACAATATAAAAGAGCATTTTAATCCTATTTATCTACTAAAGCGGAAAAAAAAATCGTACCTGGTTATTGGTAAATACCCGATAGATGTGCAATTCAGCATCAGGGGCAAAACCCAAACACTCCTTTGCCGATGCGATGACCCCAGCAACAAATGTTCCATGACTTACCCCATCGTCCAGCGACTTTTCATTCGTCCAATTGGTGCGCTCTTTGATCCGCTTGAAGTGCGGATGATTCTTCGATAGACCTGTATCGAACACCGCTACTTTTACGCCCTTTCCAGTGATACCCATACCCCAGAGGATGTCTGCCCGCAGCATCGATGTAATTTGTCGAGGTATCGCTCGCAACAATCGGCGATTGGCGTGACGCTGTTGATTGCTTGCATCTTTGGTTTGATTTGCTGTCTGATTTTGTTGTGCTATATTGTCGGCGGGGATCTCTACGATTTGCAGTAACTTTCGCTTAATATCACCCGCAGGAAGGCTTTCAATTAACTCCTCCAGCAGGTTAACGTCTTCTTCATCGTCACCATCATCATCGTTTAACTGTTGTGACCTCTCCCATTCAGCTTGCCTTTCTTCCTCTGTTATCGGTACATACTTTAGCGTTCTATGTACCATTCGTTGTGGTGTGACACTTTTTATGGCCGGATGAGCTTTTAGAGCCTCTAAGCCGGACAAACTGGAATCCTCTTCCAGTAGGATCACATCAAAGTCACTGGGATAGTCGCTGGCGGGATTGAGCCTGGGTATAATCTTCCAGTTATAGAGCTAAAAAGTTTACGAAAAACGATTTTGTATTATTTGTTTATCGGTGGCAATTACAAAAATAGAAAACAAAAACCCAGAGGGTCCCATAGCAACATTGCTTAATGATTTTTCACTCCCACGAGTGTGTTTTATCAAAAACCTAACACACGTGTCGTTTTTGATAAAACACACTCGTGGGAGTGAAAAATCATTAAGCACAATAGAAACTGCTATCTACCACGATTGTCAAATACGAAATAACAAATAACATTAAATACTAATGAATATTATGGGTAAATTCAACAAATACATTTGTGCACCTTTCTGTTCTTTCCGACTACGGAAAAGTTAGTTGCTATAGTAGAATGTTTCAAAAAACTATTCAAACATAAGAGCCATATGTTTTGGTAATGCTCCATTTAGATTTGAAAGGAACATTGAACATGTCGACCGACTGTGTACCTATGCGTTAAGTTATACATTATGCTGTATGAAAATTTCACTTACTTGATCAGTCGGAAACATTTTGAGTGTAATAAAGGGTTTTTCACCAGGGACGCTACAAAAGTAGAGCGATAGGGACAGCAAACGACCCCGAATTTCTTGCCGCTCTTTTGACATTTCTCTTCAGAAAGGTTTGCCATTTTATGATGGAAAGATATACGAGCCAACAACGAGTCAAAATTATTAAAATTTACTACCGAAATTCGGAGTCAGTGGACTCATTGTTAAGAGCGCTACGTCCAATTTATGGTCGTCATAATCGTCCTAGCAGGTCAACAATTGAGCGTCTAGTGGAAAAATTTGAATCCACGGGCACAGTACAAAATGTTGCCGTGCCAGTGAGACAAAGAAGTGCCCGTAGTGTCGAGAATATTGCTGCCGCTGAGGCTTCAGTTGAAGAAAGTCCAAATGTGTTTCTCACACGTCGTTCTCAAGCGTTGGGCATCTCTGGGACGTCGTTGTGGCGAATTTTGCGAAAAGATCTTGGCCTACATCCTTACAAGATTAAATTGACGCAAGAACTGAAGCCGCTTGACCACCAGAAGCGTCGTATGTTCGTGAATTGGGCTGAGCAACAACTTGAAAATGATTCGGATTTTCATCGAAAAATCATCTTCAGCGATGAGGCTCATTTCTGACTGAATGGCTTCGTCAATAAACAAAATATGCGGTATTGGTCAGGCAGCAATCCACTCGTACTCCATGAGTCATCATTGCATCCCGAAAAAATTACGGTTTGGTGTGGTGTGGTTTATGGGCCGGCGGCGTCATTGGGCCGTACTTCTTCCGTGGTGATCAAGACCGGCACGTTACTGTGAATGGGAATCGCTACCGTTCAATGATAACCAAATATTTTTGGCCCCAATTGGATGATATGAACTTGGAGGACATGTGGTTCCAACAGGACGGCGCCACACAGCAAATGTCACAATCAATTTATTGGAAACCAAGGTTGGAGAACGTGTTATCTCACGAAATGGTTCAGTGGCTTGACCGCCTCGGTCAAGCGTGCCCGTGGTGGCTATGCAAAAGAAATCGAGTTCCATACATAATGGCATCAAACGTACTTTCACAGGAATAAAGAATTCTATTGATATCCAAAACCGTTTTTGTTTTATTTAAAAAAAAAACTTTCGTAGCGCTCTTATTGAAAAACCCTTTATAAGAAGATAACAAAAGAATAACAAGCACTGAGCTGGACTAGTACCTATAATAAGTATCATATACCATACGCCACCTAACAGTTAACCCTAAAAACGCATACAAAAAAATTTGTTCCCATAAATGACGAATGAGACATTTTCGGAATATTAATTTGACCTTAAATATTAAATTTAGTAGTAATAGTTAGATCAGAAATTGTAGAAAACCATTTAAGTAAAACAAAACAAAACAAAACAAAACTGTGTACCCACCATGTACAGCAGCATATGCAATAGCAAACAAATATGTACATCAGTTAATACCTAGAGTTCAACATCTTGACCGAGAGCAATACATGTATTTTTCTTATACCTACTAGAGAGATAAAATTTATTACAGGGTGCAATGGGCACTTCTATATATAACGGGTGATTTTTTATCTGGTTTGGTTTTGGCAACACTGGTTTTGACAGCTGACGTGTGTTTAGTACCTTGTGTCACTGTCAAACAGCTTCAGTTTGGTTTGCAATTTAACCATGGATCGTCTTACAAATGAACAGCGCTTGCAAATTATTGAATTTTACTATCAAAATTCGTGCTCGGTTCGAAATGTTCATCGCGCGCTGCTTCCATTTTATGATCGGCATTCTCGACCTTCTGAGCAGTCTATTCGGAAGATTGTGACCAAATTTCGCACCAAATTTACTTTGTTGGACATTAAACCACCAACACGTTTACGTACTGTGCGTAGTGAAGAAAATATTGCGGCCGTATCAGCTAGTGTGACAGAAGACCGCGAAATGTCGATTCGGCGCCGTTCCCAGCAGTTAGGCCTTTGTTACAGCACTACGTGGAAAATTTTGCGGAAGGATTTGTGCGTAAAGCCTTTTAAGATACAGCTTGTGCAAGAACTAAAGCCAGCCGACCTACCACAACGCCGAATTTTTGGTGAATGGGCTCTTGGAAAGCTGGCCGAGGATCCGCTTTTTTTATCGAAAAATTGTGTTCAGCGATGAGGCTCATTTTTGGTTGAATAGGTACGTAAATAAGCAAAATTGCCGCATTTGGAGTGAAGATCAGCCAGAAGCATTGCAACAGCTACCAATGCATCCCGAAAAAGCCACTGTTTGGTGCGGTTTATGGGCCGGCGGCATTATTGGGCCATATTTCTTCAAAGATGATGCGAATCGCAGCGTTACTGTCAATGGTGAACGCTACCGAGCGATGATAACAAACTTTTTTTTGCCCGAAATGGAAGTTCTTGACTTGCATGATATGTGGTTTCAACAAGACGGTGCCACATGCCACACAGCACGCGAAACAATGGCGCAATTGCGAGGCGAGTTTGGTGAACAGTTAATTTCACGTTTCGGGCCGGTCAATTGGCCGCCTAGATCGTGCGATTTGACACCATTAGATTATTTTTTGTGGGGGTATGTCAAGGCTAATGTGTATAGGGACAAGCCCGCTTCGATTGACGCACTGGAAGCCAACATCCATGCATTCATTCGTGAGATACCGGCCGATATGTGTGAAAGAGTATGCCAAAATTGGACTCAGCGGATGGACTACCTGAGACGCAGCCGCGGTCAACATTTGCATGAAATTATCTTTAAACATTAAATTGCAAGGTTCAAACTATCGATTCAAATAAATATTTCATTCATTTTTTCGAATTTTTTGTGTTTTTTTTTAAAAAAAAGTTCTAAGCCTCTTAAAAAATCACCCGTTATATTTCCTGACATCATTTCGCACATTGCTACCCCCTAAATGTTATTTCATTACATCAATTTCAGTGGCTATTTCAATGGCATCAATTGGCAATCAAACTTACACTGAGGGAGGCGGAAAATATCCAGGAAAAAAGAAAAAACATTAAATGAAAATAGATTCACCACATGCAATAGAAAGATTTCACAAAAACGTAAACAAACTCCACGAGTTGTCAAACTCAAACGCACTTGTATTGGTAAATTTAGGGCAAATCTGAGAAAAAATCCAGACTCGCAAAAGTGCTCTGAAATCTGATTCCATTGGGACAGAAAAAGGATTTTTTTCAGATTCAGACCAATTTTGCGAATCTCGATCACTGAGCGAGATCTACACCTACATAAGTACTTAAACTGACACCAACACATTTGCCAAACTTTAAAGTGTGTTATTATTTACGTTTTCAGTAGACGACAAGTCTGTGAAAAATAAAGAAAAATTTAAATTACAATTGAATGGATTTTTATTACTTTTAAAACACGCACCACCTCAAATGCACAGAAAGAAAAATCTCTTTTTATGGTCCATTGCGCACGAAAATCTGAAAATCCCAATGCAAAACGACATGAAAAAGATTGTTTATTTTTTGTACCAAACGAACAAAAAAAGTGAAATAGAGCAATAAAAAATATCTCTGAGAGTGCCCAATCGAATATCACATTAGGTTAGGTAGGTAAATGGGTGCTCTTGTGGTGGTTGCCACAGCTTCACTTAGAGTTAGACCATCAGTTGGGTCCATTGTGTCCAGTTACGGGAACCATCCAGTGCAGCCTGTCGAGAAACAAGAAATATACCGCTTTTTATATTGGAGCCACATAGATTTAGTATGGGTTCTTAAATCTCCGTTGTAACCTGATCCTCTAGTTCTTCCTACGAGTTAGTGACTTCTGATAAGAAGTCTGTTTATCAACTAGTACCACCCAGGTTTAAGTATGAATCTCAGGAGTACTTTGAGATCAACATTCTTCAGATCCCCTAGGTCATCGAAGAAGTAACTATTGAGAATTCTCTGTCTGCTGTTTTTAAGGGCTTGGCATTCGCAAAGTAGGTGGCGAACAGATTCTATTTCTTCTACGTCCCTACAGCTTCTGCAAAAATCATTATGAAGTATCCCCAGCCGTTCCGCATGTACGCCTATCGCACAGTGTCCAGTAATGACCCCCGTGAGTATGCGAATATCTTTGCGGCTTAGTCCGATCATATGTTTAGATCTCTTTTTGCTCACCTCTGGCCACAGTTCTTTAGTATGCCTGCAGGTAATGAGATTGGTCCATCGTAGGTTAGTTCTACTCCAGGATTCAATGTTAATCTTTCTTGCAAGCGTGCTTAGCGGAGTTCTTACTGATTTGAGGACCATATATGCATGCATTTTCGACCCGTTTCTTGCAAGCTCATCCGCCTGTTCATTACCCGGAATATCCATATGCCCTGGTACCCAGCATAGGGTCACCGCGTTGGCTTGTGATATTTCGTCCAGATAATTCTTCCAGTGACTTACTGCTCTTGACTTCACCACGACTGACTCCATGTCTTTTATGGCCGCTTGGCTGTCAGAGTAAATGGTGATTTGTTTACCGACGACGTGTCGTCTCTTTAGGTTCTTCGCCGCTTGGGTGATAGCGGCTACCTCTGCTTAAAATACACTGCAATCATCGCCGATTCTGAATGATTCTCGCAGGTCCAGGGCTTCGCTGAAGATGCCCGCGCCTGTGCCGATATCCATCTTTGAACCGTCCGTATATAGGGCTAGCTCATCTTCTATTGTCACTACTTTGTTCTCCCAATCGCTTCTGTTTGGAATTCTAGTAGAGAATCTCCTGTCAAAAAACGAGAGTGGGGGGTAGGTAGTCACACATTAGGCTATTTCCCTCGCGAATGTCATTGGCACTTTTCCACCTAAAATCGGTCAAAGTGCCAACACACTGGACTTGTTTCTCACCTCCCACCCTAATAAATACTCCATTGAAGTATTATCGCCTCTAGACTCGTCAGACCACTGTACCATATCAGCTAATTTCTCGTACTCCGACCACAAAGTTAAAGAAAAAACTCCGAAAAGAACCGTATGGCAATACGAGAAAGCCAACTGGAGCGGACTTAACAGCTTCTTTAGGAGTTTTAACTGGTCGTTATGCTTCCTCGATAACGACGTGGATGCCGCCGCTGATATGGTAACAAATATAATCACCTTAGGTATGAAATCTTTTATCCCAAACAGGTTAAAGAGTATCAAACCAAAAGAAAATGCGTGGTACGACTTGAGCTGTAAGGAGGCTATTCGATTAAGGGAGTTGAGTTTTCGATCTTACAACCCAACCCATCTGAGGAAAACCGAAAGAAGTTTAAACGAGCTATAAATGACTGCAATGCCCTCATAAAGCGTGTCAGATTTTTATATGACCAAAAGTTGAGGCAAAAAATACTACAATGTCCCAAGGGTAGTAGAAACTTTTGGTCATTTGTAAAAAATATTAAGAATTCGGCCTCGTCAGCAATCCCAACGCTCATTTACAATGACACTCCAGCTGTCAGCTCTTTAGACAAAGCTAATCTGCTCGCCGCACATTTTGCAGCCAGCTCTATGCTCCCAGATTGCGATTTGTCTACACCTGTACTCGAGTGCGTAGAATTTACCATGGGACCAATCCACTTTCGCACTCGTACAGTCGCAAGAGTACTTTACGATCTCAACATAAATAAATCCGCTGGTCCAGATCGCATCTCCCCCGTCGTTCTGAAGAGGTGTTCTTCCACGCTGGCAAAACCACTGCGTAAGCTTTTTCATCTGTCCTATTCTTCTGGACTCTTTCCGAGTAGGTGGAAAACAGCATTTGTCCAGCCCGTCCCTAAAAAAGGCGAATCTTCTTCTCCTACCAATTACCGACCCATAGCACTTACGTCCATTCTTTCTAAGGTCATGGAAACGTTGATAAACCGTCAGCTTATGAAATATCTTGAATCACGGAAACTCCTCAATGACCGGCAGTACGGTTTTCGTGGCAACAGGTCCACTGGTGATTTGATGACTTATCTCACCGAGAAGTGGAACCAATCTCTCCATCACTTCGGTGAATCGAAGATTGTTGCGCTCGATATTTCAAAGGCATTTGACAGAGTTTGGCATCAAGCTCTTTTGTCGAAAATGCGCGCTTATGGGATCGATGCGTCTCTTATTCAATGGATTAGAAACAACCTTTCTGGCCGTTCAATTCAAGTTGTTTTGGATGGTTTCAGTTCTGAAACTCACCATATAAATGCTGGTGTTCCCCAAGGCTCAGTTTTGTCTCCGACTCTCTTTCTCATTTTTATAAATGATCTCTTGTCTGCAACTTGTTCTAATCCAATCCATTCCTTCGCTGACGACAGCACTCTTAGCTTTTCATATTCTTTCCAGGACTCACGTCCCTGCTCTTCGGCCGTAGAACTGGAACGGCAACGTATGTTAAGATCATTAAATTCCGATCTTGACAGCATTTCAAAATAGGGTTCAGAAAATAGAGTGGAATTTAATGCTTCAAAAACACAATGCTGTCTCTAAAGCGAAACCCGAGCCATTATCCATGAATGGCACTTGCATTATCGAAACTGAAAGACTTTCTATTCTCGGTATGTGCGTTCATGACAACCTTCGTTGGAATGACCATGTACACGAAGTCGCTAAAAATGCAGCGAAATGTCTAGGTTTCCCCAAACGGTGCAAGAAATATTTTACCCCTTCTGATCTGGCTACAATATACAAGGCGTTCATTCGCCCAAAACTTGAGTACAATTCCCACATCTGGTCTGGTGCACCGAAAACTATATTGCACTTACTGGATAGGATCCAAAATCGTGCGTTGAAACTAATCGGAGACGCGAATATTGCGAATTCTATCAATTCGCTTGAACATCGTAGAAACGTTTCGTGAAATTTCCAACTGCATTCCTCCCCTTCAGAAATTCAACCGCAATACTCGCCATGCTAGGAATGCCCATCAGTTTACCATCCAGCCTATCTTCGGACGTACAATGAAATACAGAGACTCTTTCATAAGCCGTACAACGCGAATGTGGAATGCCTTGCCCAGCTCTGTCTTTCCCCCCCAGTACAATTTACAGGCATTCAAGACCAATGTGCATCGGCATCTCCTATCTCCTATCTCATCTATCCCAATTTCCTTAATGCCCGCGCTGTGTAAAAACGCTATAAGAGTAGTCATAACCTCTTTAGCTCTTACAAAAAATTGGGATTGTATCCCTATTAGGCACACATTAAACAAATCCAAGAATATTCACCCGGAAGAATATATTTCCCCCG
The DNA here is from genome assembly GCA_946477585.1 of Cheilosia urbana. Classification (NCBI taxonomy): domain Eukaryota; kingdom Metazoa; phylum Arthropoda; class Insecta; order Diptera; family Syrphidae; genus Cheilosia; species Cheilosia urbana. The sequence goes on from OX297855.1 coordinate 72,196,714, forward strand.
GAATGGTTTCTGTTAAGCAATCTCAAACAAGGGAAACATGTTTTTATTCTTTCTAATGATTTTATTTCAAACTCAAAACACCCTGTACCGATCGAGCGATGTAATTTTCTTGACAAAATGTTTCTACTTTATTTGATGGCCTATCAATTGACTTCCTTTTCAAACAAAGTGCTTATTGATTTTATAAGCCTTCGTTACTGCCAGTTTTTAATTAATCGCAACAAGCTCTGTTCAAATTACCTAGCGAAGTATGAACGATATGTGCACGACCTGCATTTTCTTCGTTTCCGATGCGCTGGGAATTGATGGCGTGCTATCTTCCCACAGTATACTTACAATGTATTAATATAGTATGTAAGAAACCATCCGATACGTATTTTTTTACCTTTATGCTTAATGCACATTATCAACGTGAGACCTTGTTGAATTTCCAATTCTTCTCTCACGCTCTGAAATAAGAACCCTACTGGGCATAACGGTGAAAGAATGTGTATCGGAGGACGGTCAGTCATTGGACAGAACCGGAACAACGAAGTTGAAGTTGAAACCCAGTGATTGTTTTTGATATTAATTCTGAAATCTTATTGTAAATTTACTCGGTAAAATAAATATATTGATAAACACTGGAGAACGAGGTTGAAGTTGAAACCAGTGATTGTTTTTGATATTAATTCTGAAATCTTATTGTAAATTTATTCTTTAACATAAATAAATTGGCAAACATTTGGCGACCGTGACAGGACACAACTAAAAAAGTTTAGTGGCCTGATAACTAACTGTTCAAAGTGTATATTAAAAAAAATAGATAAATCAAAAGACGTGTGAAAAAGTGAATTTGTGTTATCTACAATGGAGCAACTCACTGAATTCCAAGACAAGGTCGGAAAGGAAATCTGTGTTCTTTCTCGTAATTACAAAAAAGATGGACCTGAAAGAAAAACCGTGCAATACTTGCAGCAGCGGTGGAGCAGGTTGGACCAACTTTGGGACGAGTTCGACAAAACAGATAGCGAGATTAGGGATAATTACTCAAGTGAAATGAACCACGAATACTTCACCAAGGACTACTATAACGAGATCAAAAGGATTTACGACTCATTAAAGAACGACATCTTCAATCGGTTTGCCGATGTTGAGATAGCCGAGCGACAGGAGCCATCAGCAGCCCCAGCAGCAACACAGCTATCCACAGCAGCGCCACCAAAGACAGAGCCACGAGCAGCTCCATCAACAGTAACGTCATCAGCAGCACCAACAGCAGTGCCACAAGCAGCGACAACAACAGCATCAACAGCAGTGCCATCAGCAACGCCACAAGCAGCGTCATCAGCAGCGCCATCAGCAGCGCCAGCAGCAGCATCAACAGGAGTGCCACAAGCAGCGACAGCAGCAGCGTCATCAGCAGTGCCACCAGCATTCCGCCCAAATCTTGAAGTGAAGTTAGCGTATGACGACGGTCGACTAACCTCAGTAAACAGATTCAGATTGACCGCCAGAATTTTCCAAACAGCTTTAACAAAGTGTTCCGTTGAGTTAAGCTACACCTCACCCCACCAATTCAAATTAAAAACAAAAACACTTCTACTTACTTGGAATGAAGTAGCCACAGCATACAAGAAACTTGGGGACGATGCGGATGCATCCGACATAGAGCTGTATTTTGATCTCCAAGATCAATTGGATTCAAGGATTGTTTGTGTACCAAGTGAGATAGAAACAAATGTGAAAACAAGTGACTCAGCCCAGACCACCTTCAATGCAGCAATCAATCTCCCAAAAATTGAGATACCCAAATTCGATGGAAGTTATTTGAACTGGCCTCAGTTCTTCGATCTTTACACGCAAATGGTACATAAACAGCCTATTGCCCCAGCACAGAAATTATACTTCTTAAGAACCAATGTCACCGGCGATGCTTACAGCCTAATTCAACATTTTCACGCCACGGACAGCAATTACGAGTTGGCCTGGAACACATTAGTTGAAAGATTCGACAATAAAAGATTATTGTTAACCGCACAACTAAACAGGCTGTTCCAGCAATCCAACGTCGTGGACAGCTCAAAGAGTCTAAAGGGATTACATGATACAACTAAGGAGGTCATGCAAGCCGTCAGTAATCTCGGCTACGATACAAGTGGATGGGATCCTGTGATTGTTCACGTACTACTTGGACGAATGGATAAAGATACAAGGATGATGTTCGAGCAATCGCTTGCATCGCCGAAAAGCAGTCCAACGCTGACTCAATTACTGGAATTCGTGGAGTCAAGATTCCAGACTCTAGAAGCAGTGAACCCGAATGAGAGAAAGAGAATAGCAGTAGCCGTGACAGAGAGTACAAGGGGAGTAATCAATTGTTTCTATTGTAAATCACAAAATCATAGAATTTTTAACTGTAAACAGTTTTTGAATCTTTCAGTGGAAGACCGGCACCAAGGAGTTCTCAGACTTCAACTGTGCTTCAATTGCCTGCAAGCGGGACATCTTTTTTCGGCGTGTCGGATGCGAGGCTGCAGATCATGTGGCGGAAAACACAATACTTTGCTCCACCTGGCGGCCCATAATCAATCACCATCCGGTAAGTCGTGTGATAATCATGTTGTTCATGGGGACGAGTTGCCATCAGGCTCGTTTCTTAATACTTCGCTAGGTGTTTGTACTCAAACCCGTAAGGTATATCTTGCCACTGCAATAGTGAATGTGGTATCAGCAAATGGAAGTCGAATTCCTTGCCGGGCCCTGCTAGATTCAGGATCGCAACTACATTTCATTACTTCTTCGTTAGCTCATCAGTTAGGGTACAAAAAGCGGAGGATGAACGTTCCAATAAGTGGGATCGGGGGAAAGGAAGGGCAATCCTATTTTGTTATCGATGTTTCAATAGAATCGAGGACATCATCATATAGGTCAACTATTGAGGCAAGCATAATGCCAATAATAAGCGATTATAAGGCAACTCTTGAAACAGATGTTCAGGATTGGAAATTGCCAGCACATATTCTTCTCGCCGATCCAAACTGCACTGGTTCTCACCACATTGACTTATTGATTGGAGCGGAACTATTTTTCGAACTTCTTCTACCAGGAGAGTTCAAGGTTTCGGACGATCTTCCGGTGTTGCGAAATACTAAGTTAGGTTGGCTTGTGGCTGGTTGTGCTATGGGAACATCCTCAAAGTCGTATTGCCATCCAGTCACCAAACCAACCCTCAGCTCTTTAGACAAGCTTGTCAGGTCATTTTGGGAAAGTGAATCTCTGGAAGGTGAGACCAAAATTTTAAGTGAAGAGGAGTTTCGATGTGAAGAACATTTCAAAAAACATGTTTTAACGACAGTCGATGGTCAATTCGTAGTAAGACTTCCATTTAAGCACGAACCGAGTAAGTTACTCGGCACCTCCCGTGAAATGGCTCTGAAACGTTTTTATTCGCTAGAAAGGAAACTAGAGCGCAACAAGGAACTAAAGGCATCTTATGGTAGCTTCATGACAGAATATGAACGCTTAGGTCATATGAGCCCAATATTGGAAGATAATATCCCACGGTCTAATTTTGTTCTTCCACATCATTGCGTACTGAAACCCGAAAGCTCATCAACAAAACTCCGGGTAGTCTTTGACGCTTCTGCTAAGAGTACGTCAGGTCATTCACTGAATGATGCCCTAATGGTTGGCCCGACAGTCCAATCAGATTTGTTCTCGATTATTGTCAATTTCAGACTACACCGGTACGTATTTACTGGTGACATAAGCAAAATGTATAGGCAAATACTAATCAATCCAAAGGATAGGGCATATCAGCTTATATTATGGAGGCCTGATAGTAACACTCCATTGCAAACATATCAGCTGAACACTGTTACATATGGAATGGGATCCGCACCTTATTTAGCAACAAGATGTTTGGTGAAATTAGCAACTGATTTTCAAAATGCCTATCCTAAGGCAGCATCAACTATTTTTAACAATGTTTATGTCGATGATTGTCTTACTGGGGCAGCTACCATAAATGAAACCAAGATCCTTCTCAAAGAAACTGTAGGATTACTAAAGCAAGGAAGATTTGATCTCATGAAATTTTGTGCAAACGATCCACGCATCCTTGATGATATCCCAGAGGAAAACCGAGAAAAATTGTTGACCATCTACCAATCAAAGGTAATAAAAACTCTTGGTCTAATATGGGAACCCACTTTGGATCAATTCAAATTTTGTCACCACTTCGAAACACGCAGTAGTACACAAGTGTCAAAACGCACCGTTCTTTCCGATTTGGCCAAATGCTTTGATCCATTAGGGCTTCTTGGACCAGCTATATTACTCGGTAAAATATTTCTGCAAGAATTATGGAAGTCTAAAGTTTCTTGGGATGAAAACTTGCCAGCTGAGCAGTCCGCACGATGGTTAAACTATTTATCTCAATTCTCGTCATTAAAGGACTTAGATATACCACGCTTTGCTTTAGTCGATTCCGCAGAGAAGTTAGAGTTGCATGCATTTTCGGACAGTAGTTTGAATGCCTTTGGGGCATGTATATATTTAAGGTCTATTGACAAAGGCGGCAAGATTTTTGTACAACTATTGTGCTCAAAATCTCGGGTCGCTTCTCTAAAGGCAACCAGCATTGCCAGACTAGAATTGCAAGCAGCTGTTCTCTTAATTGATTTGGTACAAAGGATAAGCCCAATCTTCCCTAGAAAAATTAATAAAATTCAATTCTATACTGATTCAACAACAGTTCTAGCTTGGATAAAGGCACCCTCCTATACCTGGGAGACATACATTGCAAATCGTGTAGGCAAAATTCAGTCCGCTTCTAAGGTAGATCAATGGCACTATATAAAAGGAGAATTGAATCCTGCCGATCTTATATCAAGAGGATTGGGAATGCCTGATCTAGTCAGATCAAAGATTTGGTTCAATGGTCCCGAGTTCTTAAAACAAACCGTAATATCAATTCAGTCTACATATACAAACTCTGACGATGTCCCTGGACGTCGAAAAATAAAAACAGTCTTGACAACGTCAATATCAAGCGATTTATTTACCACAATTAACCATCAAAATTCATTCCACAAACTGCAAAGAATAGTTGCAACCGCCTATCGATTCTTCATGAGTTTTAAAGCTCACCGTCAAGAACATCAAACCACAGGCTCTTTGACCGTTGAGGAGATTCAGAAAGGAACAATCTGGATCTGTAGATCTATGCAGATAAGTTCATTCCCAAACGAATACTGGGCACTACGTTGCGAAAAATCCATCAGCAACAATTCGAAAATAGCATCGCTAAGTCCATATTTTGATGAAACGACAATGTTGATTCGCGTGGGTGGAAGGCTCCGAAACGCTTCAATTCCCTCTACAGCTAAAAATCAGATATTACTCCCCAAAAATAATGTAATAACCACATTACTTTTAGCACATATCCATCAAAAATATCTTCATGCTTCCCACCAAGCACTTATATCGATATCCAGACAGCAATATTGGATTCTTAGTGTAGGAAATGAAACTCGCAAGGTTCTTTCAAGATGTGTTAAATGCTTTCGTGCAAAGCCCAAGTCCATTAATCAGTTAATGGGTGATCTACCTAGGGAACGGGTTGTGCCGTCTCGGCCATTCTCCTGCTCCGGTGTAGATTTTTGTGGACCAATACGGACGCATTATAAGGTTCGAGGAAAGACTCCATCGAAATCATATCTGGCCGTGTTTGTTTGTTTTTCCACGAAGGCCGTACACATAGAGGTGGTAGGAGATTTGTCCTCTGAAACTTTTATTTATGCGTTAAAGAGATTCATAGGTAGACGAGGCGTTTGTCAAACAATATTTTGCGACAACGCTACCAATTTTATTGGAGCAAGAAACCAATTGTCAGAATTCAGCAAAATATTTAACTCAGAAAAAATACAATCGACAATTCAGTCTGCTTGCCTTGAGGATGGCATCATGTGGAAACCCATACCACCTCGATCTCCTCATTTTGGCGGCCTTTGGGAGGCCGCGGTAAAATCGGCAAAGACTTTATTGGTTAAATATTTAGGAGAAGCCTCTCTCACTTACGAGGAACTTTCAACAGTCGTCATCCAAATTGAGTCCATTCTCAACTCTCGTCCGCTTACTCCTATGTCATCAGACCCAAACGATATGGAAACATTAACTCCAGGTCATTTTCTTATAGGCGCTCCACTAACATCTCTTCCTGAACCTGACGTTAGCTATTTGAAATTCTCCAGATTAGATAAATTTCGTCAGATTCAGCATGTTCAGCAGCATTTTTGGAAAAGATGGTCAACTGAATATCTCCACCTTCTTCAACAAAAATCGAAATGGAAGTCTGAATCAACGAATCTGAAATTGGGAACGATGGTGTTATTGAAAGACGCGAACTTGCCTCCAATGAAATGGAGACTTGGACGTGTAACCGAAGTTGTCAAGGGAGCTGATGGATTGGTGCGAGTGGCAAGCGTAAAAACAGAAACAGGGACTTACCAGCGAGCAATTCACAACCTATGTCCCTTACCCATTGAAGAACAAATTAGGCCCGACTCACATGCCGTAAAAGACTCATTCAAGGAGGAACCTGAAGAACACTCAGTTTTAAAGTTAAGAAACGGAAAAACCGTCCGTCCGGCCTTATTAACAACCTTGCTTACCATTTTGCTTCTATTACCCTGCGCATCTGCTGTAGGTAGTGAACCCATTATTATAACAAATTTCCATGATGCTGCGGGTATATATTTTGAAGACATGGGCAGTGTGAGCACGATTAATAGCTTTTGGAGCATTTATGTCTTCTATAATTTATCCGCATATTGGCTAGAACTGGGAGAGGTTAAATCTCATCTGGCGCGCATGGATGAAAAATGTGCAACTGAGTTGCAAAATGATCTGTATTGTTCACCCACGGTGTTTACACTTCGACATAGAATGTCAGCAATCGAGCAAAATAACAATCTCATCCACAATTATCATGAATCGCATAGCAAAAGGATAAGAGTAGAAAGATCTCCCTTCGATTTCGTCGGGAACGTAGCAAATAGTTTATTTGGCGTTCTTGATCAAGATGATGCAAAGGATATCGAACATAAAATTGCAATGGTGCATCAAGACGAACAACACCTTACCGAGCTCTTGAAAAGACAAAGTTCGATCTCAGATGCCACCGTAAATCTGCTTAAAAGAAATAAGCTGCAATTCAACCAGCAATATGAAAACTTAAGAACCGTTTTAGAAAGGACTATGAACAGCGTGACAAAGCATCAGGAGATCATTGATCAAAAACAAAGCTTTTCTGCATTGACGTCTTATTTGATTCTAGCAATAACTAATCTTGAAAGGGTCCAGGACATTTTGCTTGATGTTCTTCTTAGTCTTAACAATGCAAAAATCAACCCTCATTTTGTTTCACCAACACAGTTAATTGATCAGCTCCAGCTTATAAGGAACAATCTGCCCTTGCATCTAAATCTGCCAAAAGCATCCGTGTTAGATATGTTCAAGGTGGCTTCGGTAAAGGGACGGAGTTTGAACAACTCTATAATTTTCGAGATGATGATTCCGCTGATTGACAATCAAGAATTTCAAATATTTAATTTAATCCCGTTTCCCATATTTCAAAATAACTCAAGCCTCGAAGTGGAGATATCACTTCCATATTTAGCAGTGACTTTGACCAGAGACAGGTATTTCTCTTTAGCCGAAAATGAATTGCTCGCATGTAAGCCTTTTTCAACTAGGAATTATCTTTGCAACCAATTATTGCCAACAAAAATTCATGAGGGTAATTCTAAGTGCTGTGAAATATCGCTCTTAAACCATGTTAAGGGAGCCCTTATTAATTGCTCCTTAAGAAAATCCCTAATTTCCGATAAATGGATCGGCCTTAGGAGTTCCAACAGCTGGATATTTTCACTAGCTGACACAATAACTGGTCTCCTTATATGCGAGGGAAATACTAAAAGCTTAACCATTAGTGGCAGTGGGATAATGGAATTTCTAAGACCATGTACCTTAAAGCTTCCCAACATTATAATAAATGGTAGAGTTTTGCAGAATAGCACGCTAAGGAATTCCTTTGTTCCTGCTGCAGAAATTCCCAGATCATTTAGGCCTCATATCACAACTGAGACCAATATTATATCGTCCACCAATGAAATAAGGGATGATGAAATAAGTGATTTAGAAAGCAGAGTTAATGAAATAATCAAAGACATAAATAAAGATTTAGCAACAACTAGTGTGAATATGCATGATTATCATCACTACGTCATAAGCTATGTATTACTTGTTATCGTGATTGGGTCCATCATATTCTACTGCTACAAGAAAAGGGGTCCGACTCCTCTTCCCCGACGAGTTCGTCCTCGCTTCGAAGTAGATACACACTTTTAGGGTTTAGAGGACTTGAAGCCCTCAAAGGGGGGGAGTATGTTCAAATTACCTAGCGAAGTATGAACGATATGTGCACGACCTGCATTTTCTTCGTTTCCGATGCGCTGGGAATTGATGGCGTGCTATCTTCCCACAGTATACTTACAATGTATTAATATAGTATGTAAGAAACCATCCGATACGTATTTTTTTACCTTTATGCTTAATGCACATTATCAACGTGAGACCTTGTTGAATTTCCAATTCTTCTCTCACGCTCTGAAATAAGAACCCTACTGGGCATAACGGTGAAAGAATGTGTATCGGAGGACGGTCAGTCATTGGACAGAACCGGAACAACGAAGTTGAAGTTGAAACCCAGTGATTGTTTTTGATATTAATTCTGAAATCTTATTGTAAATTTACTCGGTAAAATAAATATATTGATAAACACTGGAGAACGAGGTTGAAGTTGAAACCAGTGATTGTTTTTGATATTAATTCTGAAATCTTATTGTAAATTTATTCTTTAACATAAATAAATTGGCAAACAAGCTCTACATCATGCTGCCAATTATTATTAAGAGCATATAAATTTAAACCTGAAATCTTAGGTAATAAATAAATTTTACGTCAGCTCACAGTTATTCCCCTTTTTCCTTAGATTTCCATTTCCACATTTTATTAAAGATACACAGTTTACTGATCCTGACTGATGGTGAAGCTAAATTTGTTCATTGAGAAATGTCATTGAACTTCTAATAGACTTTTTAACCTGTGAGGCTTTAAGAGAATTTTTTTATTTCAATCTTTGATGACAAAAATAAGCTTTATCGATCTGAGCTTCAATTAAATTGTTCGTAGGTATTATTGTGTGCTAGAAATAAACGTCAACCGAGAAATGATCATACAATATGGAAAGAGGAGATATTTTCAAATAGTCCATCAGGTTTGTATTGTGTTTGTCGCCAATGTTCTCTGTAATGCGTGAACCGATTTTGATTCTGGAAATTTCCCATGAAATGTTACGAAATGCATTCAAAATATTATATTTCCAAAACCACCCAATCGATTGAGTTCAAATTTACACACAATCTTAGGTATTAGCCCAGGAGTATACCTGCGAGGATTGGTCAAAATTGGACAAAGGGGCGTGGTACCGCCCTTACAAAAATAAATTGTTTCTGATTGATTGATTTTTTTATATTTCTGTTTTGCACTCTTCTTCTCTTTTAATAACTCAAAGCTTATCAGTATGAGCCAGTGACAGAGAGGACAAAGGATTAGATTAGATTGTGAAAGGGGCTAATTTTAGTAGCAGTAGTATTTCTTAATTAGTTTTTAAAATTTACAATTATATAGCCATAAGCGTATTAAGCTCCAACTTTTGTTTAATCGTTAACCACATTAGAGCGTCTAACATGAATCTTATTGGGGTAAATCGGTTGCATCTCAAGATACTCCTCATTGCTTTGTTTTGCAGCTTCTGTAACCTTTCAATTTGGCCTTGCTTACAACATGTAAACAATATGGTTGAACAAAACTCGAAATACGGCTCCACTATAGTGTTGTAAGCCGTTATAGCTGCCATGTAGTCCACTCTTTTCCGAATACGTTTGAAGAAACTAACTTTTCTGCCAATTTTCTTGCATATGTAGTCTACATGTTCATGCATTTTCAAGTCGCAACAATTACCATTCCCAGGTATTTGATACTCCTTTAATTTTGAATAGTTGTCCCATTTATTTCTATTATTGTTTCACTGTTTAGATTTACTTCCATGAGCTTCGTTTTCTCTTCGTTTAACTTTAATTTATTCATTTTTAGCCAAACCGTCAGTTGATTAATATCAGATACTAATTTGTATTGGCATTCTTCCGCGTTCAATCCCTCGGCAAATTAATATATCTAGACTTCTTGTTGAATTTTAAAAAAACTTTATTATAGATTTTCAATTGACCCCTTACCACGGGTGGGGAGAAGTCAATGTCAATCCTCTCAGTTATAAAATAGAAGTGAGCTTACAAAATGATTTGCTCTGACATTTATACAGATATTTTGTTAACGTTTGCAAAACGTTCTGTGCCTCAGAAGGAGGAAAGAGATTTATTTAATTTATGAAATTCGATACTGACAAATTATGCTGATAAGCAAGAATTGGCAATGCCTCAGAAGGAAGCTGTATCTTTGTAATGATTCAATTACTGTGGTATCTTAACTACTGGGGTATCTTAACTCTTTGTTATGGTTCAATTATTGTGGTATCTTAACTGGCATAGATCAAGGTATCATCGGTGTATCGCAGCTCAGGGAAATTAGTGGAAAGAAAAGAAAACAGACCGGCACAAAAACAATACGCGTCAGAATAAATAAAAACACAAGATAATTATAGTGGAAAAATGTTATAAAAAACCACTTATGTTTATTCCGTCTCAGTAATATTTGCTCCTCTCACATTGGTTCCTGCTATCTGACTGACTTTCGTCATACAATCATTAGAACCTTCTCGGTCTTTCGTTAAGTTTATATCCTCTCTCAATACATCGACCGCAGAGTTGCAATACTCATGCAGTTCGATACAATCGGCATACAATAGAATTTTGCATAACTTTATTACTGCTGGCATATCGTTTATATAAATTTTAAATAAAAGTGCACCTAATATTGATCCTTGTGGTACTCCTTGTTCCACTTCAATGAAATCTGATATACATTTGTTAAATTTTGTTCTTTGAGTTCTATTTGTCAGGAATGATCGAAACCACTCAAGCTCTTTATCCTGTATTCCATATTTATAATTTTTTTTTTCAAAAGTATCTCCATGTCTATCGTTTCAAACGCCCGCTTAAAATCTAAAGAAGAGCCATTGTTTTTTTCGCTTTCCACCATCCTCCCATTTATTTAGTATATGGTTCACCGCCGTCTCGCATGAATAGTTTTTCCTAAAGCCTGATTGATATATATGATAAAATGTTGTTGTCTTCTATTTACTTTATCAGCTGTTGTTTGACTATCGTTTCAATAACTTTTTCAATCGTTTTTAATGTATTGAATTGGTCTGAACTCCTCACTTTTACATGTGTTTGAAACTTTTTCCACTGGTGTCACCATCGAGTCCTTCCATGAACTTGGAAATACTCCTGTCGTAAGCGATGTATTTACTAACTGAAGCACCGTCATCCCCAAAATATCCCAGTTGTCAATGATCATTTCCGGTTTTATTCTCTCAAAATCAGCCTTGTTTTTTAGAGTTTTACACACTTTGTAAACTTCTTGTATAGTGACTTGGCAAAACTCAAATTTGCTCTCTGATTGGTTAATGTAGTTCACGTATCCGACATCTTCAATTAATTCGTCAATCTTCTTTATGCTTTTTATAAAATACTGATTAAATTTATTTGCAATTTGCACTTCGTTTTCGTATTCAACTCCATCAAATGATATATTCTTTAGTTTCCCGAGAACCTGCCTTAGAACCAATTTTTTTATTTCAGCCCACATTTCCTTCTGTCCGATTGCTTGTCCTATTTTATTATTTACATATTGATATTTTGCGTTGTTTATTTTTACTTTGTATCTGTTTCTGATTTCTCTGTATTCCCGCCATCTATTACTATTTCTTCCAGACTTTGCTAATTGATACTTTTTTATTTTCTCATCCTTAAGTGCTTTAAGTTCGCTGTTATACCAAACTTTCGTGCTGTTATAGGTTCTTATCTTTTTTTCGTAGATGAATTTTTGTACCGTATTTTTTAGGCAGATATCAATTTTTATCGCGTTTTAGTTTATATTGCGCAGTCTGTCGTACGATGTGTCTGTTTTACTTAGTTCTCTTTTAAAAGCCGCTTTAATGTATTTAAACATTATTTTATTTACAGTTATTTACACCACTGATTCAAATTTCTATCTTTTCGTGGTCTGATATCTTATCATTTGTATTTATCTGTACCGTCACATTTGCATATTTGTTATTACGTAGTCGATTATTGTTTTTGATTCTTCGGTTACTCTTGTGTATTGTTCCATCTTCTGGACTAAACAATTATCATTGAGGACTCTTTCTATTTCACGTTTGTTTAATATATAGTCTTTAAACCAGTTAATATTGAAGTCTCCAGCAATTCGAATATTTTTCAGTCAGTCTTTCAGTATACTCTTCAAAAAATTCACAGAATTCTCTTTCTGAGCTACTAGGTGATCTGTATATTACGACTATTACTAACTTGGTGTTGATATGTTTACATCTGCATTCTAAAAGCCACATTTTAAAATCGATTGCTTTTTTAACTACATTTGGGACACTCCAGTGATTTCTGGTATAAATTGTGGTGCCTCCTGTTCGCGGTGAGTTAGATGTACAAGACAAATAACATGTTTAGTCGTTCAAGGCAGACAGGATCTTTTAAGTGCCTCTATAGTTAGCGTAGTAGGGAGCTTCTACACCGGAGGAAACAAACGCCTTATTTTGTTTTCTTGCTTTGTTTTGCCTTATTCAGTGTTGGCGCGCGTATTTAAATGTGTGTATTTAAATTTTAGAAACACGCAGAAAAACAGTTTTGTTTGTTTAAAGCGTTTTGTTCCATCCGGTGTGGAAGCACCCTAAGAACCTAAGGGATCTATTTTGTCCTTTTTTGAAGACCGAACTAAAGACACTAAGGTTCCGTTCATAAGGCATAATTCAGACGAATCTTGGAGATGAGATGGTGAGAAAAGAACTTTAGGAGTTTAAAATACTCAAAACTGGTACACGGTTTAAGCAACCAAATTTTATGAAGGGAGTTTGGGTCACTTCTTTCCAATGGGAAGATTTACTGAAGATAGTGTGTGCAGTTTTCTGAGTAGCTCAATTCAAAACAAGGCACTGAAGATGTCAAAATCATCGCTTTGAGCGGGCGGAAAAGAGAAAATTCAATGGCTCTCTTACATCATTAAAGCGGTCTGGGAACTGGAAATGTGGCGAGAACGCTAAGCGATTTGCAAATTGGGTGATTGTGAAGCTTGCATATTGAATAAATCGTCATCTTCAAAAACCTTGCATGTATTTGAGTGTCGATATCGCTTATAGTCTTTATTCCTTGATTCCTGCGCTTCTTCTTAAAGCTCCCCTATTGGCAAAATATGTATGATGTCTTATAAGTTCCCCACCATGGTCCAGAATTGTTTAAAGTATTGGACTCAGGAGTTTGTAGCTGCATTTGGCTTTTTAGGAGATCAGAAGAGGTACATTAATAGATTCCCTAGATGATAGTGTATTTAAAATAACTTGCAGTTTCTTTATAAGTTCCTTATCTAATCGGGTTATAGCTGGTTTTTCGAAAAATCTTCTTGAAGTGTTTCCATCATTTGTATTACCAAATCCTTGTTTTGAGGTAGCAATAATTAACCCGAGTAATTCCAAGAAACCCAGTTACAGAATACCTCAAAAACCCTTTTGGTTTAGGAGGAAATTATTCAAAAAGAGTCGTTAAAGTGTGCGGCTTACAAAAAACAATTGGCATTTATATATTTTACGATTAAAATAATAGTAAAACTATTTTTAATTGATATAAGAAAAAAATTTCACGCTCTCAGCTCTTTTAAATAACAAAATAATTGACATTCCATAAGGATATATGCTTTTAAGGCCAACATTTCGGAACTGGGAACACGCCTTTTATTAAGCAAATTATTACAATTTCTCCGAACATTTCAATAGTTGCATAAAAATCGCAGTGGCTGTAGGCGCAGTGGCTTAGTGGTTAGTGTGTTGGACTACTAGGCGAGGGGTCGAGGTTCGAATCCCGCAAAAACCTTAATTCCAACTAAGAGTTTTTTTCACTGCGTCGCCTCTCGCGATCGTCTGACAAACATCCGAGAGTATAACTGTCTTGAAAGAGCTTCTCAATTAGCCGTTTGGAGTCGGCATAAAATTGTAGATCTCTTCCATTCGTTTGAAAAATGAAAAACTCACACAAAACGAATGGTTGTGAGAAGCTAGGCCTAGGGCCCCTCCGGACCTGTTGCGCCGGCTATTTATTTATTTAATTGCATAAAAGGAAATAAAGAAGTTCGTTTTTTCTGTTTTTTTTTTTTTTTTTTTGTTACTCTAGAACCAACATTGAAAAAAATATTTTGTTTGCTGTTTCTGAAGCTCCGTTTATATTTCTATTAAAAATACAAAACAATAAAAATAAAACTTGACTTTTCCATTTTAATTTCTTGGTGTAATTTCAGGGAGCCTATCTGGGTCGTAAGTACCAGCAACGTGGAAGGAGCACCATTAACCAGGGAGGGTAAAATTTCAGTATGAGGACCGCTGTTAATTTATAATAATTTGTCTATGATTCGGCGTATGTTCCAACTCTTTCCTATTTTCTGTTTCTTTTGTATACACATCTCTGCCGAAAGGAATATAAACTGCGCGTCATCGAAGTATCACACCTTCATTAGTCTAATATAATTGATTCTGATTTTGTGGTTGTTAACTGGCAGCTACTTTTTGTTTTCTATTTTTTTCATCTTTGTATACACTGTCACTAGCAAAGAGAACATATATAACAATAACAATATGTCTACCGTTATATGGTTTTTGCTATTTTCTTTTATTTCAATCGAAAAATGTGCTTAATTTTTGTGTCATCAGGTAGCACATGCAATTTGTATTTCATTTATCTTCGGAATTTACTGCTTATGTAAGTGATCTATTTTCGTAAATATGGGAAAAGGAAAAGCGCTATCAGTTAAAGAGAAAGCAAAAATCGAAGCTTATGAAGAGTTGAAGATTTCAATAACTGAAATAACAAAAAAAAAAGTCGGCAGAACTCGAAAAGTTATATACAATTTCTTACGTAATAAATCGGGATATGGTCGAAATAATAAAGGCGGTAACAAAGTGATTTCCTATGCTGATAAGAGAGCAGTTTTGAGAAAAGCTTCCAACTCTCATGAATCGACCGGAAGGATCAGGGCAAATGTTGGTGTCGAAGCAAGCTTATCTACTGTTCAAAGGGCGATAAGGAATGCCTCACATTTGAAAGGACTGTAACTTAAAAAAAAAAAAAAACACCACTACTTGACGATGTTCGAAAAGAAAAACGATTAAATTTCGCAATAGAGGACAAATGGCCTGAAAGTCTGATTTTGGTGCTAATTAAGAAGTACCCGATGGATTCAATTATTATTTCCATGATCTTCGGAAGGAGGAACACCAGTTGGATCGACTTCATACTTGTGTGGGCGGTGTAATGGTGTGGGGAGCTATCCTTTACTACAGTACGTGCGAGTTGCAGTTTTTGAACACGAATATGAATGCAAACACTTATAAAAACGTACCTAGTGGAAACTGTTTTTTCCCCATTTTAAAAAATTGTTTGGAAATGTGCCACGGCGTTTCCAACAAGACAAAATGCTCCGATTCACACTGCCCGGATGATTAAATCTTGGATTGAAGCACAAAACGTCGATTTGTTGCAGTGGCCGCCTTACTCACCAGATATCAATATTTATAAAAAAAAATAGGTTCGGATGGCTGGTTCGCAAAGTTTACGAATCTGGCAGGCAATATTCTACCAAAGGAATTACATAATTGAAGGCATTAAAAGTGCTTGGTCAACCATTTCTTTGATTTATATTGGAAAGTTGTATGAATCGCTTCCTAGTATGAGATCATTCTCAACAAGGGAGGATCGACTCATTATTAAAATTATAAAAAAAAACTTTTAAATTAGTTAATATATTAGTGTAAAAATAAGTTCTTACCTGAAAAGTTTAAAAAAATTGAAATAAAGAGATGTGTGCTAACCTGATGACCTAATTTAAATTGTTTAATTTTGTTAATTAAAATAGAGAAACATTCATTTTTGTTTTGTTTAGTTGAAAATTGATTTGTTAATAATCCCTACAATTTTTACAATTTCAGATTTTTTAGTTTTAATAGAAATGAGCGAAAACTATTAAAAGCAGGGGTGTGCTAACCTGATGACGCTCAGTGTATAAACTGCACTTAAATGGTCGTAAGTTCTATATGTAGTTCTGAAAATATAAATAAATATAAATAAATAATAAATCGTTCAGAAATAAAGCACCGTCCTTACCAAAAAACATTTTTAAGAGAGCTCCACGCTGAATAAGTTTTTTTTTTCATACCACCCATAGATTTTAATTTCAATTTTTCAGTTCCTAAACTAAACAAATATCAATTTCGCAGCAGATATTCCACGAATTTGCTTTTAAATAAAAACAAAAAAGGCAAACTTTGTACATCTATACCAGTTATTCTTTTGTAAACTAGTTTATCAGACACTACGCAATTAGTGCCGTAAAAATGTTTAACTCACCCAATTTGTTTTGATGGTCTACACGGTGAAAAAAATTGAATGCCAATAGGTCACATTTACACAGAGTGTTCTCTAGTGATAATTATTATTCCTTCACATTGCTCGAAAAAATCGAAACAAAAAAAACAACAAAATTATGAAAGAGGGTTGCTTTCGTACAAATGACAGCTGATTTGTCCAGTTTTTTTTTTTATAATTAACACGCGCTAAAGAGGTTGTGACTACTCTTATAGTGTTATGTGATTTACACAGCGCGGGCATTAAGGAACTTGGGATAGAGGAGATAGGAGATACCGATGCACATTGGTCTTAAATGTCTGTATTGTACTGGGGAGGAAAGACAGAGCTGGGCAAGGCATTCCAAATTCGCGTTGTACGGCTTATGAAAGAGTCTCTGTATTTCATAGTACGTCCGAAGATAGGCTGGATGGTAAACTGATGGGCATTCCTAGCATGGCGAGTATTGCGGTTGAATTTCTGAAGGGGAGGAATGCAGTTGGCAATTTCATTTGAACACTGTTTGTGGAAAAACCGATAAAACACTGAGAGACACTAAACGTTTCTACGATGTTCAAGCGAATTGATAGAATTCGCAATATTTGCGTCTCCGATTAGTTTCAACGCACGATTTTGGATCCTATCCAGTAAGTGCAATATAGTTTTCAGTGCACCAGACCAGATGTGGGAATTGTACTCAAGTTTTGGGCGAATGAACGCCTTGTATATTGTAGCCAGATCAGAAGAGGTAAAATATTTCTTGCACCGTTTGAGAAAACCTAGACATTTCGCTGCATTCTTGGCGACTTCGTGTACATGGTCATTCCAACGAAGGTTGTCATGAACGCACAAACCGAGAATAGAAAGTCTTTCAGTTTCGATAATGCAAGTGCCATTCATGGATAATGGCTCGGTTTTCGCTTTAGAGACAGCAGACAGCATTGTGTTTTTGAAGCATTAAATTCCACTCTCATTTTCTGAACCCCATTTTGAAATGCTGTCAAGATCGGAATTTAATGAGCTTAACATACGTTGCTGTTCCAGTTCTACGGCCGAAGAGCAGGGACGTGAGTCCTGGAAAGAATATGAAAAGCTAAGAGTGCTGTCATCAGCGAAGGAATGGATTGGATTAGAAGTTGCAAACAAGAGATCATTTATAAAAATGAGAAATAGTGTCGGAGACAAAACTGAGCCTTGGGGAACACCAGCATTTATATGGTGGGTTTCAGAACTGAAACCATCCAAAACAACTTGAATTGAACGACCAGAAAGGTAGTTTCTAATCCATTGAATAAGAGACGCATCGATCCCATAAGCACGCATTTTCGACAAAAGAGCTTGATGCCAAACTCTGTCAAATGCCTTTGAAATATCGAGCGCAACAATCTTCGATTCACCGAAGTGATGGAGAGATTGGTTCAACTTTTCGGTGAGATAAGTCATCAAATCACCAGTGGACCTGTTGCCACGAAAACCGTACTGCCGGTCATTGAGGAGTTTCCGTGATTCAATATATTTCATAAGCTGACGGTTTATCAGCGTTTCCATGACCTTAGAAAGAATGGACGTAAGTGCTATGGGTCGGTTATTGGTGGGAGAAGAAGATTCGCCTTTTTTAAGGACGAGCTGGACAAATGCTGTTTTCCACCTACTCGGAAAGAGTCCAGAAGAATAGGACAGATGAAAAAGCTTACGCAGTAGTTTTGCCAGCGTGGAAGAACACCTCTTCAGAACGATAGGGGAGATACGATCTGGACCAGCGGATTCATTTATGTTGAGATCGTAAAGTACTCTTGCGACTGTACGAGTGTGAAAGTGGATTGGTCCCATGGTAAATTCTACGCACTCGAGTACAGGTGCAGACAAACCGCAATCAGGGAGCATAGAACTGGAGTGTCATTGTAAATGAGCGCTGGGATTGCTGACGAGGCCGAATTCTTAATATTTTTTACAAATGACCAAAAGTTTCTACTACCCTTGGGACATTGTAGTATTTTTTGCCTCAACTTTTGGTCATATAAGAATCTGACACGCTTTATGAGGGCATTGCAGTCATTTATAGCTCGTTTAAACTTCTTTCGGTTTTCCTCAGATGGGTTGGTTTGTAAGATACAGTGATACAGTGGTCTGACGAGTCTAGAGGCGACAATACTTCAATGGAGTATTTATTAGGGTGGGAAGTGAGAAACAAGTCCAGTGTGTTGGCATTTTGACCGTCAATGTCTGATACACGTGTTGGCGCATTTACAAGCTGGGTTAATTGGTTTACCTCAGCAAAGATCTGAACATAAATTCCTTCTGGTGTTGTCTGTCCAGAATGTCGAAGCCAGTCAGAATTGTGAATATTGAAATCATCCGCAATGACGATTTCAGTATGAGGATACAGGGAGACAATTCTTGTTGTGCAATCAGACAGCACATCGAACTCGTTACAAGTCGAGTTGGTGTCAAAATTAGGGCTTCTATAAAGAAATATATAATAGTACGGCTGATTTGAAAACAGCATAGAAAGATTTACGTCCTATAAAGGGGGTTTGCGAGCATATTCTGGCTCTGTTTATCAGCTTTTTCATTTGCTTCCCTCAATTTCCTCATGACCAGGAAGCCACCATATTTTGGAGGGCGTAGAAGCAATCCAGTACTGATGTTGAATCAAAAATAAGCGAGCTAAAGGAGCCGCTTTATAGCCGCTTGACGGTCCGTGAATATATGGACTTATAGCCGCTTAACGGTCCGTGAATATATGGATTTTATCGCCTTTAGTATCTGAGTTGTAGATGAGGTTTGCGAGTTATTTAATAACATGAAGCTCTGCCTTAAATACACTGAAGCTTTTCCCAATAGCTATTGAGACATTTCGGCATTGGTTGCTTTTTTTATTTTGTTATTTATGTAGGAGCTCCAACTCAATCACATAGATGGAAGTTTGATTCAGATTGAAATTTCTTATCTTTGTGAAAAGAACTATGAAGCGTCCGGGAGAGTCCGGAATAGAAAAAAACACTTCTGAAACCGTTCCAGAATTGAATTTCGCTTCTCGATTTGAAGTCAGAATCCAACTGAGAAGCACTCACACAAGTGCAATTCATGTATTTTACATACAAGTAAACTAACAGCAGCCGTAGATTATTTTTTGGCATTTCACCAATTATTGTATGGAGTCAATCAGAAGCAATTTGCTTGTTCCATTGGAATACAGAATGTGTGGATCCCCGAGTGAAACCAGGGGTCGAATCGCCACTTCCGTGAACGAGCTATACGTTCACGGAATTAAGTTGATTTTACATGTGAAACAAAAACAAATTCCGTCACGTAATGCTCGTTTTAGACGACGCGATTCGACCCTTCTTAAGAGCATTGTGCATATTCGTGTTGTGGCATCGTTTGTTAATTTGCTCCTAATTATGATGACTAGGTCATCGGCACGTCCAATAATATTGAAGCTTGAATTACTTAGGTCCTGAAGTGGGCTGTCAATAAGCAGAGGGGTGATAGATAGAACTCTCCACGGACAGTTCTTAAAGACTGTTACTGAGGTAAGAGCTGACAAAACTGAATTTCAAGCATCACTTTGATCCATTTAGGCATACATATATGATTGAAGGCGCTTGGTATGGAATCATATCCAATATTTTAAAAAGCACGCTCTAATCAGTGAATCATTGAGCAACCGACATTTTTTCTACATACATACTACGTCTGACAACCGATGAGTAGAGTAGATAAGAATATAATCGGCAGTTGCCCTACCTTCGGGTAGGGGTTAGAATATACCCGAGGTAGGCATGCCTGTCGTAAAAGGCGACTAAAATCCAATCTCCGTATACCGAGCGAAATGGCGTATACAAAAAATGCAATGAACAAAACGAAAAGATTAAGTACCCCAGGTGGCAGTCCAGCTTAACTGGAAAATCCACCCTCTTCGGAGGTCGGCTCTACGGATTCTGGGGAGAGCCGCTTATTGCAATCCATAAACCCTTTTATTAAAAGCACAAGGGTATCTCGATCTCCTCCAACAAGATCGAATAACGCCGGGAAAAGAAGTCCGCCGGGAGCGCTAGCGCGTGAAAAACAGGACTCAGTGAAAGATAAAAGTCTTGAGGAAGAAAATAAAGCACTCCGAATCAAGCTTAATGAAATGGATCTACTCTATCAAGATCTTAAGAAAGAGATAGAACTGTTAAAAGAACAAAATAAGGTTCTAAGGAACACCCATTTGCAGAAAGAACGCGAATGTACTCCACCACGGTTAGCTAGTCGGGAATACCATACCGACGAAGAAGAGCTAGCACGCGAAACGAATTGGGTAACTAAGAAAAGACCTAGTAAGAAAAGGAGAGCCGGTTCTTCGCCCGAAGTCGAGCCCCTAAAAGAACTAACGCGTAAAGTACCGCAAGAAAAACAACTCCGAAAGCATATTCGCGCACCACCTCCAATAAACGTCGTTGGGGTAACGGATTATAATAAATTGAACAGCCTCCTTAAAGGAACGATAATATCGAAATTTAAGGTAACATTTTCGAGAAATAATGCGTGGAAAATTAACATCGATAACCACGAAGACTACCGGGCAGTGTCTCAAAAGCTAAATACCGAAAAGATTCAGTGGTATACTTTCGAAATAAAGTCAGAAAGGCCACATCGTGTTGTAGCAAGGGGACTCCACCCCTCATGCAAAAAAGAAGAGGTTATAAACGACCTTCAAGCCAAAGGTTTTAAAATTCTTGATGCCGTTAATATCATCAAGAAGGAGAAACAGAAATCGGAAGAAGATAAGGATGTCCTGGTAAGGCGTGAACTTCCGCTCTTTATGCTTACCTTCGATAGGTCTGATAATATCGAAGATATCTACCGAATTAAAACAATACTAAATATTGTAGTAAAAATCGAGCCCATGCGCAGAAATTTAAAAATAATTCCACAGTGCAAACGTTGCCAAGAATTTAATCATACGCAAATGTATTGCAAAAAAGAGCCGCGATGTGTAAAATGCGCCGGAAATCATTTCTCCCAAGACTGTGGAGCAAATAAACAATCCGCCGCTACCTGTGCCAACTGTAATGGAAAGCACCCGGCAAATTATAGAGGTTGCGAAGTAGCTAAAGAGTTGCAAAAACGGAGAGATGCGCTCCTTAAGCCACAAAATATAAAAACAAAGCCGCCAACAAAGACAAAGCGTAAGACCGCCCGGGAGGTAGTAGGCAATATAAAATCTCCGCTTCAAGAGCATAATAATGTCAAAGAAAAAGAGACAACAGAAAAGCCCTCGACCTCTGTTGTCAAAAGAAACGCTACTGAAAAGTTAAAATCAGGAAAGCCAATAGTGGCGAATAGTGGCCCTCGGACAGCCAGAGTGCAGACCTACGCTCAGGCCGCGGCATCCGAAGGAGCAAAAAACGTTGAAACTTCGCCGGAACCTGTTTCTCATGTATTCTCAGTTATTCTCCAGAAACTTGAAGAACAAAGCAAAATAAATAAAATTATTCTCGATCGCTTGGTTAAGCTCGAGAATAATTCACGGAAAACGCGTAAATCAAATAAAATATGAATGAAAAACCAATGTTAAAAATATGCACTTGGAATGCAAACGGACTTTTGCAAAAACTCGACGAATTGGAAATATTCATACGCGAGAAAGATCTTGACATTTGCTTGATTTCTGAAACTCATGTGAAAAGGGGATCGAGCTTAAAAATAAAAGGCTATAATGACTTCCACGCTTGTCACCCTTCGGGAAACGCGAGAGGTGGATCGTCGTTGTTTATTAAAGACTGCATTGAACAATACGAAGACCTGAAGATAGAGCTTGAAACTATGCAACTGTGCACGATTCGAGTAAAAAATAGTCAGCGTACTCTTAGAATTTCATCTATCTACTGTCCACCGCGTTCCGCGCTTGAAAAAACTGATTATACTAACTTGCTTAAATCGCTCAAACCAAACTTCATTATTGGCGGCGATTTTAATGCGAAACACACGTTCTGGGTTCTAGATACATCTCGCGAAAAGGAAGAATGCTCTATGGGGCAGGTATGGAGTACAGTTGCGATTTCCACTCGACGGGCAAACCGACCTACTGGCCAACTGATACTTCAAAAATACCTGACCTGATCGATTTTTTCGTCGTGAAAGGAATATCTACCAACCACATTAAAGTTGAAGAGAGCTTTAATTTATCATCTGATCATTCACCGATTATTTTAACATTGAACGTAAAACTAGTAAATAACCTTCAGCCAGCGAGATTAACTGGTAGAACAACCAACTGGGAAGGCTTTAGGAACGAAATTGAAGAGAATGTTGAACTTAGCGTTCCACTTACGACACCCTATCAACTTGAGGTTGAAGTAGATCGCTTCGTTGAGATAGTACAGATCGCTTCCTGGAATAACACGCCTAATCCAAGGAAAACGCCGGCCAAATACGGTCTACGATATCCTCCCGAAATAAAAGAATTGGTCAACGAAAAAAGGAAGGCGCGTAAAAAATGGCAACAGAGTCGCGCCCCGCAACATAAAACACATTTGAATTATTTGTGCAATTTGTTGAAGACAGCTATTAAGGACTTTAAAAATTGTGCGATAGGTTCTTACCTTGAAAGTTTAACGGCGAAAAAAGATTCCAACTATTCACTTTGGAAAGCTGTAAAAGGCACCAAAAGGCCCAAAATCCCCGCGCCGCCAATTAAAATAAATCAAAATGATTGGGCAAGGGAAGATAAGGAAAAAGCGGACGTTTTTGCCGCCCATTTAGAAGAAACCTTTAAACCGTACGATGGTCGGGCGATTCACGGCAGTGTTATTGCGGCGGAATTACTATCCGACGATTTAGTACTCACAAGTGCAACGCTAAGGGAACTAAAGCGTGAAATTGAATCCCTAAAACCTAAGAAAGCTCCTGGTTATGATTTGATCACGGGAGAAGTTCTCAAAGTTCTACCAAGAAAAGCATTAATTAAGCTTCTTCATATTATAAATGCCGCGCTCAGACTAAAACACGTGCCGAGCCAATGGAAAGTTGCGGAGGTCATAATGGTTTTAAAACCAGGAAAACCGCCAAATGAAGTAAAGTCGTATAGACCAATTTCCCTTCTTCCAGTTATATCCAAAGTTTTCGAGAGAATTTTACTAACGCGCCTACAACCGGTTATAGAATATAATAATCTTATTCCTGACCACCAGTTTGGGTTCAGAACCAAGCATTCCACGATTGACCAAGTGCATAGAATTACTGACGTAATTGAGAAAGCATTTGAAGAAAAAAAGATATGCTCAAGCGTATTCCTTGACGTCTCACAAGCCTTTGACAAGGTGTGGCATGACGGCTTAAAATTTAAATTACGACAAGTTCTTCCCGTACGCCTATATGATATTTTAGAATCATATCTCGGGAATAGACTCTTCCGTGTTAGACATGGAAACGAATACTCTGAGCTTAAGGAAATTTCGGCCGGCGTGCCGCAAGGAAGTGTCCTTGGGCCCCTTCTCTATTTGGTATATACTCGCGATATACCAAGAGAAGATGGCACTACTCTTGCTACGTTCGCCGACGACACCGCTATCCTAGCAGTAGGTAATACAATTGAAGAAACGACTGCAAAACTTCAAATCGCGCTGAATAAGGTAAATGAATGGACGAGGGACTGGCGGATCGCCCTCAACGAAACTAAATCCGTTCACGTGAATTTCACGTATAAGAAAACTAATGACTTGCCAATTTTCCTAAACTTGGCCCGAATACCCTTTGCAAACGAGGCGAAATACCTGGGAATGACACTCGACGCAAAGCTGAAATGGAATTCGCACGTGAAAATGAAACGTAAAGAACTCGATATCAAATATAGAGAAATGTACTGGTTACTCGGAAAACATTCCCAGCTCAGTACCGAAAACAAACTGCTTCTATACAAGCAAGTGCTAAAGCCGGTGTGGACCTACGGTATACAACTCTGGGGTTGTACCAAGAAAACAAATGCCAATATTCTACAAACTTTTCAAAATAAAGTGCTTAGAGAAATTGTACAAGCACCATGGTATATTAGAAACGACGATATCCACAGAGATCTCGGAATTCCAACAATTGAAGCTGAAACTAGAAGCTTCGCGAGAAAGCATAGAAACCGACTAATCGGACATGTCAACAATACAGTCCGACAAATTTTGGACGAGAACAATTTATTGCGCCGGCTACAAAGAACGAAACCGTTCGACTTGGCACGATAAGATTAACCGCGTCTAAATTGCGGAACATGCAGGATCTTTCATTGGAAAGTAGCCTGTCAAAAGTTGTTATTTCGTTATAGAAAAATTGCTTGATAAGTTATATCTTAGTTGCAGTATCTAACAATCTTTCGAAGGGTGGTGTTTTTAGTCAGTAAAAATCTGACACTACTATGAGCACGCGCTTGCTATTCTCATAGTGTCTTTGGAAGATTTTCACCTACCCTCGGTAAAATAAAAAAAAAAAAAAAAAAAAAATTTTTTACTGTGTAAATTTAAGAAAACCTGCACACGCTTAACTAACAAAAATATTCAAAAATAAGCTGTACAAATAAACAAAGTCGTAGGCATACAAAAAAACCAACATGGAGCATGTTTTAAGGGAACTAATAACTGTTAAAACTTCTTAAGAAAATACTGGAAAATAGATCTTCAATGGCTTTACGTAAGAATAGTAGCTCGAAAATGACGTAACCGAAAGATGCAATGACTTCTCCGAATTATTATCAATCACAGTATGTTTCTGCTCAAGTTTAAATAGTTTTCTAAAAAAAACGAGAAGCGAAACGCATACTAGTAAAATATATTATCTCATCTCTTTGTTAACAAATGCATCAGAGGTATTATAGTACATACCTACTATTTTTAGAAGCATAAGATCGATTTAATGGGTTTGTTGCGTAAAACTTGTAATCTCAAGTGACCTTCTAGCTACCCACTTTAAACTGAAAATAGTATAATCGAAACCAGCAAATAGAGCAGTTCGGATAGTAAACATACGTACAGATTTGTGATATGAATAATCTTTTGTTTCGTCTTCTCAGTCTACAAGATAAGAATCATAATGCATAGAAATAATAAAATAATTTTCGGTATTTTACAATTTATTTGATAAAAGACCATTTGCTCGTATTGCAATCTAATCTTATTTCGAAAAGCTATTGCGAATTGTTTTTTTATATAATTTATCATGGTTGGGGTGAATGTTTCGCACTTTAGCTGTTATTTTTACAATGGGATCTACGGAAATTTGTATACAAGAGGACAATGGTCGTTAATATTTTTTTATGAGCAGAACTATTTTTCGTACAAATTAGTAGTGAATTACACTATCATTCAGCAATCGCGATAATCCAAGATATAGTATTACTGTCCCTAATAGGACTACAGGACTGTTTCCTCACTTCTACAATGCCTAAGAGCGATAAATTATCGTTCACGGCAAAAGGTCCTTTCAGAGGCATATCGCAGTGGATAATAGCTTACCCGTACCTGATAAAAACGGTTCGTTCAAAAGCGTCGGATATTTCAGATAAATGAAATGAAATGAAATGAAAAAGACGATGTAAGTTGGAATGACAAAATCGAGTTCACTGTGTAGATGGGTAGATTTTGTTTTATATCTCAAAACACGTCGGGAACGTAACCATCACTTTTTCGATCATACCGCCAGAAACATTTTATTGTAAACACAGAAAAAAAGAAAGAAAGAAAATTTCACTTTGCAAAAAAAGAAATAGACCGGTAAAAGTAGCTAAAGAGGCAGAGCCGTGCGATGATTGCTTTGTTCAAACAACAAAGCAAAAAATTCACCTAAAAATGGAAACAAATGGAAATGCTCAACAATATAATTTTTTCTATGTACATAGTTCTAGGTTTGGAAAGAAAAAAACATTCTTAATTGCACAAACCTTATTTTTGTAGAGTCTGCCAAATCTATCTGAATCAAATTATATATGAACACATGAACAAATAAGCTCGTTCTAACGAAACCTTTTTTGTTTGCGGTGTAGCTATTTTGTTATAGAATTTTAAAAATGATGACAATGATTAGAATTTCGTGGCATGTGGAAAGCAGAGAATGAAACAGATTTTATTATCGCGCTGACACAATCTAATAACAACGTCAGCCCTATGTGAGGAACAGTATTTCAATTAGTGCGCCAATACAATAATTCGGGAAGTAAACAAAGTGTATTTTTCTTTCCCCAACCTGTGCTGTCTTGCAAAGGGTACGAAAAATCTTAAAACAACCAAAAAACCATTGTTAATCACCTCTTTCCTAAATTCGAAGTCTATGTAGATTAACAATTCGCCACACTTTCCAGTTCATTTCAAAGATTTGTGCCGAAAATTCAAGGCCTGTAGCAGTAAGCCGCATAGGTAGGTTTAAAATATTTTCTCTGTATGGTTGGGACGTTTGTGTTGTGTGAAAAGTCTCGTCCGAAGAATTGAGTTGCAAAATAGCTTCTGCCCTCATCGTTGTACGCATCTGTTGCCAAGTCTTTTTCCGATTTCACAAAACAAGCGTCAAATTTCAACTTTCACTGAATCCGTCTTAATGATGTTACTCTGTTTTTTTTTTCCCCATGCGTAAAGAATTGTTTCATTCAAATACGTTTGCCCTCATTAAGTAGACAAGTTGCAGCAAAATTAATCATTCCTTGCCACAACTAACAAAGTGAATTTTCTTTCACACAAAAGTTCACAGACCAATACAGTACAATGCGATAAAATGGAATCTGATCTCATCCGCTAACCCCCAATTCCCTCATTCATGATAATTCGCTGGCGCAGTAATCAAAAAAACGCTTAGAGAAAATTCCTTCTCTGTTTTGATTCTTTGAGTACCCTTTACATGCTTTTGAAAAATATAAATCATTGATCAAGAAAAAAACAGGAAAGTACTTACATTTGAATAATTTAGCGCTGCCTTTAGGTAATTCTCTCGAGCTGTTGATTTATAGTAGTTATTAAAAGCCACAATATATTCATTTTGTACAGCTTTGGTGCTGAATTTAATCTCGAAACGATGACCCGGTTTGCTAGTGGTATTATTGCAGCAACTTGGAGCTGCTCCGATTTTTCCATTCAACTCCTCCACATTATTGATAGGCTGCTGGTTCTGGTGGTTATGCTGGTTCTGTCTTTGGCTGGCAGCAGCTGCATGAAGATGATTCTCGCTGGACGTACTAACAACGGCCGATACGATTAGTAAAACAAACAATGCCGCTAATGAATGATGCTGGTGTTGGTGGTAGT
Organism: Cheilosia urbana; assembly: GCA_946477585.1. Classification (NCBI taxonomy): domain Eukaryota; kingdom Metazoa; phylum Arthropoda; class Insecta; order Diptera; family Syrphidae; genus Cheilosia; species Cheilosia urbana. The sequence goes on from OX297855.1 coordinate 72,224,660, forward strand.
AACGATATTGATGGTGCTGCTGCTTGTGGCATTTGGATAAAACCGAGACCATAGTCAAAGATGCGTTTCTATGTTTTGGAGCAGCGTGCGGGTGAAACGCAACTCCTCCTTCTCGTTGTCTTATAAAATTTCTTGTCATAGGCTGTAAGAACTTCCGTAGGATATTGTTTTTCCCGAAATTTATTCATGTCGTTATCACAATTAGCACATATCTTTTTTTTGTTTTTTATTGCTCAAGTTGGTTATAAAGGAAACTTTTGTATTCATTTATTTTCAAGACACTGGTTTGTTAGAGGGTCGATGACACTTTTCACATTGAATTTTAGCACAACGCCATCACCGTGTTATGCGTATTTCAATTGGACGGTCACTATTAAGAATTTATTTGTCGATTGTTTTTTTTTTTTTATAAAATATGGACTTTGTTTATCAATTTATTTGTCTTTTTGGATAAAAATAGTCTTGGCACGACCAGACAAGTGTCAATCGGAATTCAGTTTGGTCTTTAGTAGAATGACGGAGAACGACTTTAATTGGCCGAAGATGGAAGTGAGACAACTAGCTAGAGACTTTCGAAATTCGTTTTTCGACTCATTTATATGATTGGTTTGGTATAAGTAGTTTACTTACACCACGTCTCCATTAGTAATTTTACATAGGTAGCTTCTCAGTTCTCATCTCTCAATTTTCATAGAAAGAAAGGGAAATACTTTCCCTAGACATCGCTATAGAGCACAAACGTCAAACACAAACACTTCGCTCAACACTCAATTTGCATGCAATACTATATGGTATTCTAGTGCCGTTTTCGATTTGGCAAAAAGATATTTTTTTTTGAGAAAAAATCAATTTTTTTTAACGAGATGCTTTTCATGATCGATTTGACAAAATAATATTTTTTTTCACTTGCACTTTTAATTGATTTTACGAACATTTATAAAAACACTTTTCAAATTAATTTAATATAAAAACTCGTTTCCATACGCGTATAATGAATAATTCAGCTAAAACCTAATCCTTCCAACGAATAAAAATCGTAACCGCCAGCTGTGTGTATCGGTGTTTAAAGTATGTGTACATCAGAGAAAATAATCTAGATTTCTCAGAAGTGCCACATATAAAAAAAAAGAACTTATTCCTTCCAACGAATAAAAATCGTAACCGCCAGCTGTGTGTAATAAACATTGGTGTTTAAAGTATTGTGTGGATCTGAGAAAAAAATCTAGATTTCTCAGGTGCCTCAGATCAAAAAAAAAAAATTGATTTTTTTGCCAAATCGAACATGAAAAGTGATCTTTTTCCAAATCAAAAAAATCGTTCATTTTCAATTTGGCAGCAGATATCCGAAATCTCAGATAAAAATCTGAATAGTAAAATCGAAAACGACATATGAAATATTGCTCATGAAGGCTTCGGATTGTAAAGATAAGATACTTTTTTTTTAAACTGAAAATTTTTAGTAATTTGTTTTTTTTTTTTTTTACGAGTTTCTTACAATTGAATTGACTTCAATCCGAAAACCTTTTAAAATTGTACTAGTCTTAGAAAAGTTAACAGCTCTGTTAAAATAGCTATATATATATACCGATCACCCTGTGCCAATCAACATGTCATTTTTTTGACACTTTATTTTGTAAACAAAACCCTTTACCGTCGGCTGTAAAACAAGCCAAAAACAATTCGATAATTTGTGATTTTTTCTTTATCTCTATAATGCCGATTAATTAATTAGTTCCACCCCTGCTCGTGCAACGTTAAGCATAACCGTCGAAAAGCCATCATGAGTGACCAAGATGAAAACGCCCCTCACCCACCAATAACCCCCAGAAGCTCTTTGGGCTCGGGGGCGCTGTCTTATAGTAGCGGTTCTTCAATTTCGCCTTCAACCAGCTCCAGCAGCGCATCTAGCTCAGCGAAAACAGCCGTTAGCGAATGTCTAGGCGCATGGTTAAACTACTTGCAGGTAATGCAACTTGTGATCAGTTTTATTCCTACTTTCTTGTTCGTTGGTATTTACTGGGTATTTATTCGCTAGGTACTGAACAATCTATGTGCATCGGGTTATCGTTTGGCGCAGACTCTTTCAGCTCTCGAACATTGGGGACATCAAACTGTTGAACAACAGCAGCAAGCAACTACTGTACCGCCACCACAAGTAACAAGTGCAAGTGGATCTACTCAGTTTACCAGCGCCTGGGACGATTTGGCACGTGCAACCGCTGTTGCTACATCTACTGTAAAATCGCACATTGTTTCAGTACTCCAAGACTTCATTACATCGCCAATGGGCCCAACCGTTAACGCCGCGTCTGGTGATCCTTTATCGTCGGGTATGCAGGCACCATTACCACCATTAATACCACCACCATTGCAACCACCAGAGAGTCAAGATCATCTAAGGACACGAGATCATAACCAGCAGATTATTTTGGAAAATGCTCAAACCATGATAAATATTCAGCATCAATTCTGTGCCGCAAGCTATGACGCATTCTCATCATTGATGTGCTGTTTTGTGTGCCAAGCACCGGTGGGATTCTCACATGATCAGGAATGTGCTATGGTACAGCATAAGCCGACGTGAGTATAATAGTGTAATTTATTGTTAATAAATTATGTAGTAGTAGACCTTAAGCCAAACAAATAATTTTTTGGTTACAATTTGTTGCTCACCTTTTTTTTTTAATAATTATCCTAATTGGATTCGATAAAAAATTATATGTAGCTATCGAAACAATGAACCAAGTTTTGTTTGTTTTTTAGACTTTTCTACCATTTTTGTTTGATTTTGCGATCATTGGTGGATATCTTTAATCTCATCAAATGTGTCAATGCAAATATTCCGATGTTTCTCTGATGATTTGATTTTCATAAATGCTCTCTATGTCCCAGCCATCTAAGCTGATTTACTTCGTGGAGTGAAGAGAAATTTTCGGTCAAAGCAGCATCAGTCTTTAACAACCTTAAAATTATATCTTTAAATTGTGTCGCTCTGTCCACAGCGGCGATGTTGAACGTCCTTTCACGTGGATAGAATATATTTTGTTTTGCTACTTGTTCCTTCTTTCTGAAATAACTTTTTATCTTGAATCCGTTCTTCGCTATAAAATTCGGCTGCTTCAAATGTACACAAGAAACACTGACATACATTAGCGTATTTTGTTTTTTTTTAATAGTCTTCCAACAGAACCCCGATCTCAGACTCCATCGCCACATTTTGGTCCAATGTTACCATCAAAACCAGAAATGTTCCGTGGCCCTACCAGTGCTGATATCCGAGGCACAATGTTCGGCTCGGGGTCAACTCAAGCTTCTTCTGAGCATGTCTACAGTAAGTTGCATTCGATATCCGCTCGGTTAGACGGCATTTTACAGTCCCTTTTACTTCTTAGTTGGCATGGATCAAACTCGAGGACCGTCGCCACATCAGGAAATTCGTGGACCCAGCCCAATTCAAGGTTTTCTCGATAATGTTCGTGGGCCGTTACCAAATCCAGGGCATCTTCTCGGAATGAAAATGCCCTTCTATCGGGGCTCGAAATCCCCCCTCAATTTTCCACTTTTCCCACTTAATGGACAACGCCGCTGGTCTGAGGCGGCTGCCGGTGAAGTTCGCACTGTCGATCCGATTATCGATGTAGAGAGTCAAATGCGTCGCTGGTCTATGCCGTGGGAAGCATCAAAGACTGATAAAAATACTGTCACATGGCATCAGACACGCATCATGCCTATCTCAAAGTTGGCTGTACCAACATCCAAGACAGGCTCCGAGAGAAGCCCCAGTACCACACCAGGTGAGCAAAAAAAGCGTTTGCATTTACAGCTGTAGTAACTGATTTGTTTTTCAGATTCAATGTGGCAATCATCAGCAACTAGTCAGGATGGCTTAGCCGAGGCCATTCAACTATTATCGTGCCGACCTAGCCGGGGTTACACTCTACAACAACAGCAATCGTTGCCAACTCAACAACTACCACCGATGGGTCCACCGTTCATCGAAGAACCGGTAAGTTAAAGAGTTCCTATTCATTGGTTTTGCATTCAGTTAATCAACAAATTTTACACAGCCTGCCTACGAAATGTGGCCAACTGATGGAAACGAAGATCGATTGCCTAGTATTAAATTTCCCGCACGGGAAAAGGAACGCGACGACTCTAATCCGTAAATAGAACAATTTTAGTTCGTCATTTTTCTGACGAGTTACGCCAATATCGGCGTAATATTTAATCCTTTGTTTTATTTTAACATAGAACAGAATTTATTCACCCTTAAGGTTTGAGTGTACATTTTTTTTTAGTGCTGATCATTATTTTTATTTTATATTCCTGTAATGTACATCGAAGTATTTGTCACGTTTGTATATTTCGTAAATGTTTAGTGTCTGTTTTAAAATAATGACTTCATGACAGTTGAAAACATTTTATTACCAGTATTTCAGTCTTTTAATTTTTTTTTTTTCCTAGCGGAGGAGATTGCTTCTTTTTAATATTGCAAACAAAAAACACTTCACAGCTGAGCTCTGTGTGAGGTGAGGTACTATTTTCGACAACCCTGACTGAGTACTAAGAGTACTTCGTGTAAAAACACTGGCCGTTAATTGGAAACAATATACGGTGTATGTCGCTTTGTGTAGAAGTACCACAACTTAAGTTGTTACTCTGTTTCAGAAATTCACTTAACTGAAAGCCAGTCGTAAACTCGCAACTTAAGCTCTGAAAGCATTTCATTTCCACATCGATTGTCTTTAGATTTAAGTGTTTGGATACAAAAGCTAAATTTATTCCGAGCATTCAAGAATTCTCTCGGAATACTTTTCATTCTTACAAAACGCACCAGTTAATTTCTTTGGCCTTCGTCTTATCATTCTGGTTTTGGCCCTCACGATATTGATTTTAAGGCGCAGCATTATATTTTCTCCCATTTTTTTTTTTTTTTTTTCTGTTGGGGGGAGGAGAAATGCTTTACGCACCATAAGGAGGCCTGTTTGCGTTGACCATCCCCGTGTGTCCGGACTAAAACTCCTCCCAACCCTGTGGTTTCTGACACACCCCCCTGGGACCGCTCTTCGCATTACTTCAATGGCGCTGTAATCATACGGCCTTTCGGGCTCACGTGCTTTCCCGGTATTGTTCTTCTTCTCTTTTCTTTCTTCTGAGAATATCTTCCACATACTGGCAAATTTTTCTCCAATTCGAGTCGCTCGTCATCATTTTGTCGACTATGTTTTCTGGATTGAAGGTACCAATGCTACTTTCCAGGACTGTGCGTTGCGTCTCCCATCTTCTGCAGGCAAAAAACGTGTGCTGTGCGTCGTCTGTTGGAGAGTCACCATACTGGCAGGCTGGGCTATCTTTTTTACCAATCTTATGGAGAAAGGCATTGAAATTTCCGTGTCCGGTGAGGATCTGGGTGACGAAATAGTTGACCTCACCGTGTTTCCGGTCGTTCCACTCCGCCACATTTCTTATGATTCTCGCTGTCCACCTTCCTCTGGTTTCCGAGCTCCAGCGCTCTTGCCATTTCCTTATCGTCTGTTGCGCTGCTTGATCGATTGCCGTTTCCAATCAAATTTCCGCCTTTTTGCCGTGAACGTACTTCCTTTGTGCCGCTAGGAGAGAGATCGATGGGAGTCACTCCTGCGACTACAAGGACGGCTGGTTCCGACACCGTTCAGTAAGAGCTAGCCACGTGTAGGGCTCCACGTCTTTGCACTGCCGCCATCTGCTTCCGGTACTTTTTTTTGTCGAAGCGCGTCTGCCCAGATCTCGCTTCCATATAGGAGAATCGCTTGCGTTGTCGACATTAATAACCTGCGCTTGCTTGGCGTTGAACCACCTATGTTCGCCATTAATCTGCTGAGTGCTGTTGTAACTCTAGAGGCTCGTTCCGCTGCCAATTTTATCTGTTGCCAGAAAGTTAGTTTTGTATCGAGCCTCAATCCCAGATACCTCACCGCATCCTTGCTCTTAATGACTTCAGAACCGAAACCGACCGAAAGTCGATTTGCGTGGGGATTCTCTTCTTCGTCAGAAGGACTATCTCAGTTTTCTCTGTTGCTAAACTGAGACCGTGTTCATCCATCCAGGAGGTTGTTCGTCGCATGACTTAGTTCAACTTTCTTTGCGCGTTTTCAGGGTCTCTTGCCCTTATCACTGCCGCGATGTCGTCTGCATATCCAACGAGGAAGGTGTCTTCGGGCATCTCCATCCGTAATATGTCGTCATAGGAAATATTCCAGAGATCTGGTCCCAAAATTGATCCCTGTGCTGCTCCAGATGTTACTTCCTTCCTTCGTGGGCCTTCTGTGGTCTCGTACATCAGCTCCCGATCCCTGAGATAGTCCTTCACCATATTTAGTAGATAAGCTGGGATGTTGAATCTATTTTCCAAAGCATTTAGTATATCAGTCCACCTAGCTGAATTGAATGCATTTCTTACATCCAGGGTTGCCAGCAAAACGATCTTAGAGCGCTGGCTTCCCTCTTGGGCGGTTTGGGCAGCCTTCACCACTTCTTCAACCGCTCCGACCGTAGAGCGTCCTTTCCTGAAACCATACTGCCTTTCTGCTAAGTCTCCTGCTTTTTGTACTGCATCTGTGAGACGTGATTTCAGCAACTTTTCCATGCTGAAATCATTTTCTCCCATATTACTGTACACCGATTAAGGACCACTGGGACAAAAACAGACAACTCATGTAACTATTCAGTATGGGAAATAGACCTACAAACTGTCGCCATTGTTCTTTGAGGGTCATTCGCCCACCATGCTATGATTCATTGGTTTTCATTGCTTATACCAGGTCTCTCATTCGCGATTTTCCATTATCAACTTTTTTTTTTTTTTTTTAATAAAAATTGTGTGAATTGTACATTAGAATAAATAGTTTTTAGCTTGTCACTGGTATTCTATCATCTCTATTCATTGTAGTAAAACTAATTCATTATTAAACTAAGAAACGATTGATTGTACGGATCCGAAAAGAGAAGTCTCAACGAAATTATGCCTGACGCGTATAGGTCATAAATTAAACTTGTAAATTAAGTACATATTCAATTTTTATATAAATATAAGAGCAGTTTTAAAGTTAAATGTTCAGTCGATCCGTAACTTACACTTGAAAGGTTATGTATTCAAAAAATATTATTAGAGCCGGTATAATGATTCTCAATTCTGTCTAGGACATGTTTACATAACAGCGACATTAAAAGTTCAAACAAAACTCTATGATTGATTTGGTTTAGTTACACCGTAAAAAAAAAATGATAATCAATCTAGGCGTCAGTAAAACGCTTTAAATGGTCCCCCCAATCCTATCGCGGTAACGACATAGAATTTTATACCTGTAGACTTCCGCGTGGGGTTATTTTGTTATACATATTACAACATGTATGTGTGTAGCACTAAGTCGCACCCAAATATATACACTGCCGCACCCAATCTTGTGGCCAACAAAATACACAAGATCGACTGTAAATTGCTGATGAAATAAATCAATCGTTTGCTGAAATTGAGGTTTCCCCTACAAAAATAAATAAATAAAAAAAACACAAAGTTAATGCAATCGCTTTTAGATGTACTTAGTTGTAAGCAATTAAAGAAATTATACATACATAGGCTATTTAACATTGAAAATAATCCGCTTCTTTTTAATATTGCAAAAAAAAAAAAACACTTCACAGCTGAGCTTTGTGTGAGGTGAGGTACTAAGAGTACTTCGTGTAAAAACACTGGCCGTTAATTGGAAACAATATACGGTGCATGTCGCTTTGTGAAGAAGTACCACCACTTAAGTTGTTACTCTGTTTCAGAAATTCACTTAACTGAAAGCCAGTCGTAAACTCGCAACTTAAGCTCTGAAAGCATTTCATTTCCACATCGATTGTCTTTAGATTTAGATTAAGTGTTTGGATACAAAAGCTAAATTTATTCCGAGCATTCAAGAATTCTCTCGGAATACTTTTCATTCTTACAAAACGCACCAGTTAATTTCTTTGGCCTACGGGGCATACGGACTAAAACTCCTCCCAACCCTGTGGTTTCTGACACACCCCCCTGGGACCGCTCTTCGCATTACTTCAATGGCGCTGTAATCATACGGCCTTTCGGGCTCACGTGCTTTCCCGGTATTGTTCTTCTTCTCTTTTCTTTCTTCTGAGAATATCTTCCACATACTGGCAAATTTTTCTCCAATTCGAGTCGCTCGTCATCATTTTGTCGACTATGTTTTCTGGATTGAAGGTACCAATGCTACTTTCCAGGACTGTGCGTTGCGTCTCCCATCTTCTGCAGCCAAAAAACGTGTGCTGTGCGTCGTCTGTTGGAGAGTCACCATACTGGCAGGCTGGGCTATCTTTTTTACCAATCTTATGGAGAAAGGCATTGAAATTTCCGTGTCCGGTGAGGATCTGGGTGACGAAATAGTTGACCTCACCGTGTTTCCGGTCGTTCCACTCCGCCACGTTTCTTATGAGTCTCGCTGTCCACCTTAGTCTGGTTTCCGAGCTCCAGCGCTCTTGCCATTTCCTTATCGTCTGTTGCGCTGCTTGATCGATTGCCGTTTCCAATCAAATTTCCGCCTTTTTGCCGTGAACGTACTTCCTTTGTGCCGCTAGGAGAGAGATCGATGGGAGTCACTCCTGCGACTACAAGGACGGCTGGTTCCGACACCGTTCGCTTAGAGCTAGCCACGCGTAGGGCTCCACGTCTTTGCACTGCGCGTCTGCCCAAATCTCGCTTCCATATAGGAGAATTGCATGCATTGTCGACATTAATAACCTGCGCTTGCTTGGCGTTGAACCACCTATGTTCGCCATTAATCTGCTGAGTGCTGTTGTAACTCTAGAGGCTCGTTCCGCTGCCAATTTTATCTGTTGCCAGAAAGTTAGTTTTGTATCGAGCCTCAATCCCAGATACCTCACCGCATCCTTGCTCTTAATGACTTCAGAACCGAAACCGACCGAAAGTCGATTTGCGTGGGGATTCTCTTCTTCGTCAGAAGGACTATCTCAGTTTTCTCTGTTGCTAAACTGAGACCGTGTTCATCCATCCAGGAGGTTGTTCGTCGCATGACTTGGTTCAACTTTCTTTGCGCGTTTTCAGGGTCTCTTGCCGTTATCACTGCCGCGATGTCGTCTGCGGATCCAACGAGGAAGGTGTCTTCGGGCATCTCCATCCGTAATATGTCGTCATAGGAAATATTCCAGAGATCTGGTCCCAAAATTGATCCCTGTGCTGCTCCAGATGTTACTTCCTTCCTTCGTGAGCTTTCTGTGGTCTCGTAGATCAGCTCCCGATCCCTGAGATAGTCCTTCACCATATTTAGTAGATAAGCTGGGATGTTGAATCTATTTTCCAAAGCATTTAGTATATCAGTCCACCTAGCTGAATTGAATGCATTTCTTACATCCAGGGTTGCCAGCAAAACGATCTTAGAGCGCTGGCTTCCCTCTTGGGCGGTTTGGGCAGCCTTCACCACTTCTTCAACCGCTCCGACCGTAGAGCGTCCTTTCCTGAAACCATACTGCCTTTCTGCTAAGTCTCCTGCTTTTTGTACTGCATCTGTGAGACGTGATTTCAGCAACTTTTCCATGCTGAAATCATTTTCTCCCATATTACTGTACACCGATTAAGGACCACTGGGACAAAAACAGACAACTCATGTAACTATTCAGTATGGGAAATAGACCTACAAACTGTCGCCATTGTTCTTTGAGGGTCATTCGCCCACCATGCTATGATTCATTGGTTTTCATTGCTTATACCAGGTCTCTCATTCGCGATTTTCCATTATCAACTTTTTTTTTTTTTTTTTAATAAAAATTGTGTGAATTGTACATTAGAATAAATAGTTTTTAGCTTGTCACTGGTATTCTATCATCTCTATTCATTGTAGTAAAACTAATTCATTATTAAACTAAGACCGAGTTTGCCAAAGTCAACGTCAGATTTTTATTAAACGATTGATTGTACGGATCCGAAAAGAGAAATCTCAACGAAATTATGCCTGACGCGTATAGGTCATAAATTAAACTTGTAAATTAAGTATTCAATTTTTATATAAATATAAGAGCAGTTTCAAAGTTAAATGATCAGTCGATCCGTAACTTATACTTGAAAGGTTATGTATTCAAAAAATATTATTAGAGCCGGTATAATGATTCTCAATTCTGTTTGGGACAAGTTTACATAACAGCGACATTAAAAGTTCAAACAAAACTCTCATCATCAATCAGATTTGATTTAGTTACACCGTAAAAAAAAAAATTGATAATCAATCTAGGCGTCAGTAAAACGCTTTAAATACTCCCCTCAATCCTATCGCGGTAACGACATAGAATTTTATACCTGTAGACTTCCGCGTGGGGTTATTTTGTTATACATATTACAACATGTATGTGTGTAGCACTAAGTCGCACCCAAATATATACACTGCCGCACCACAACCTTGTGGCCAACAAAATACCTACACAAGATCGACTGTAAATTGCTGATGAAATAAATCGTTTGCTGAAATTGAGGTTTCCCCTACAAAAATAAATAAATAAAAAAAACACAAAGTTAATGCAATCGCTTTTAGATGTACTTAGTTGTAAGCAATTATAGAAATTATACATACATAGGCTATTTAACATTGAAAATAATCTAAAATTTTATATTTAACTTTTGCAGTGTACGTTTTGCAGTGTGTGACATGTTTTTTTTTTTTTTTTTGTATACATACCAAGAAATATTTGGTGTCTGGATTTTGTAATGCATTAAATAAAATTTATAAATAATGTAAAATTCTATCGCGTCGTTACTTTAAACAGTATAAGGTGTTTGCATCTTTCGTACTTAAAATACTGCGGAAAATCAATTGGAATATACGCAATGCGCCAAGGTTTGGGATCGATGATTTTTAAAAAATACTCAAAGCAAGGTGCAACTGTCTCTAGATCATCTAGAGTGAAGACGTAGCGCTTTTCCAGTGCTATATAAATTGTTTTCATTTTATTTGTATCTGTAGCGAGAATACGATCGATAGTTTGGATAAAACATTCGGTTAAATCGTCATCGTAGATAACTGGAAAAGCAATTGTTATCAAATTAAGTTTCTTATAATTGGAACTATTAACAAACCATCTGCAGCAATTATCACATCACTGGATTCGATGGCGCTTGTTAGCTGAGGGGAGTGTTCGGTTGCCTTGAAGTCACATTCTAGCACATCTATATCGTTCTGTAGCATTTTGCGATTACGTTTAACATTTTCACGTATCAGGTCTAAGATTCCACCCATATCCACATCTGTGCATATGACTCGTTTGCAGTAAACCGCTGCGGCAATACTCGTCAATCCAACGCCTGCACCGAGCTCAAGAATCTGTTTCTCAGCAAATTGCTGTCGATTGTGGAAGAAGAAATCGGCCAAAAGTAAAGCTCCTCGCCACACCTGTAGTCCAACAAGTTTCAACACCGTCGAACCGGAGTGTTCTGTTCAAGAAAAGAGCATGCATTATTAACTAAGAGTTTAAATGAAGAATGAACTAATGCACACTATTTTAAGAAGAGTCAATATATCGTGCGTTTACAAGCAGAAGGCACTAAGTCAAAAAACCTAGTTTTGAGCAAATTGAAATTAAAGAAGCGTTTGCCGGCAATAATTCGATAATTAATATTTTTAATTGCTCGATCGCATTGATATACACTATTAGTATTCTGATATAAATATATATATTTCAATTTCTGACAAACTAACCAGAAAATATTAGACTAAAACTGAAAAATATGCTGACTTAGTGCATTTTAGCTAAATAGATATCGGTCTTAATGTATGCCGAAAAAACTTATTAAATCTGAAAATAAGCAATTAAAAGAAAACAAACTTTACAGTTTTTGAATTTATTCAAGTTTTATTTCATTTTAGAGTAGGAAGGAAAGTACAAGAGCAGTTGTAATTATTCGCTATTAATTTCTTCTAAGGCGTCAGGCTTTGATATGTAGAATTTTGAGTCTAAATGTAAAAGGCAAAGAAAAAAACCATGGATTTTTCTTACCGATACATTTAATTTTCAGACAGTGCACTTTTTATTTTATTGGAAGAAACTTATTTTGTTCGAAATTGATCTTAAACCAGAGTCCGATTACCGACTAGCTCTTTCTTTGTTGGACTGTTTTACTTTACATCCCTCATTTGAAGTTTTCCGTTAGAAAATTTTCAATTTTGTATTTATTAGAAAACAAGCATTGATTTTTTGTTGGTACAAGAATCGATAAACTGTAATTGTTTCAATATTATATTCTCTTTATTACTGTTATTTCCACAATAATGAGTAGTGACTTTCCTTACAGGTAAAATTGTCAATGTGGCTTTTAACACTCAGGTTTTATTTTATTGGGTTTGCATATTTTATCTTCCGCTGAATAAATCCGCTAAATTAAAAAACGTTCTTACTTAAGGTGGCGAAAACGAGTGGAGAACAAGATTCGTATGAAAACCAATAACAGGTGGAAAGAACTAACTACATGTGAAGTATCTCGGAAGCTATGGCCAGTATATGACAGTGGCCGAACCATCAAACTTCTTCAGTTTGACAGGTCATCGCTGTCTAAGCTGGTAGGAGCTTTAACGGGTCATAACTTTCTAAGAAACCTTACGATGAAACTAAATCTCAAAGATGACGATATATGTAGAGGCTGCGGGGACGAAGAGGTTCATGAGGACACACCTCACTTCCTCTGTCACTGCCCGAGCCTCTGTCACTTGAGGAAAAGAACACTTGGAAGCTATTACTTCCATGATTTAGAAGAACTTTCTGATATTACACTCTCTGATATTTACAGATTCTTGAGGATATCAGGATGGCTGGACAACGTCGGGTAGATATATGAAGGAGAGACATGTGCTAACCATCTACAGCACCAACGATAAACCCCCAACAAAGGGCATCACAATGGGTCCACAATGACCTAAGTGTGGTATAGTAGGGTCTACCCTGCTCTACCAACCCGTTAACCTAACCTAACCTAACCTTAAGGTGGCGCTACAGTCCGGTTTGGATCTGGGAATAAATAAAAAAAAACCTCTCCAGCCAGCACGATCTTTACCAGCTTTCTGCAGTTTCACACGGTTGGTTGGTTAAGGTCCGCTTCGACTTGCGTGCGTCACCTGAGAAGAAGATTGAGAGTTCAAAGATTTTCCGGGTCGTAGCATTAGTGTCCATTCGTTCTACATGACCCAGTTACTTTAGTCGTTGGACCTTTACTCTTCTGACTAGGTCGATACACTGTCCAGCCCGTACATTTCGTCGTTTCGGACAATTTTCCCTTCGAAACAACCAAGAGAAACTTCATCCGCTTTTGAAAGGATCCATGCCTCTGCGCCACAGAGTAGGACTGGGATGATTAGGGTCTTATAAAGAGTACATTTAGTTGTTCGAGACAGGGCTTGGGTACTCAATTGCCTTCTTAGTTCAAAGAAACAGTGATTGGCAAGAGTTATCCTCTATTTAATCTCAGCGCTGATGTCATTGTCGGAGTTCATAGCGGAGCCTAGGTAGATCTGTAGCCATCTCAAAGTTATATCTGTCTATTGTGACCTTCTGTCCGAGACGTCCGTGTTGGGTGTCCTTTTTAATTGACACTATTTACTTTGTCTTGCACTCTTACTTACTTTAGGTGGCGCTACAGTCCGGGGTGGACCTGGGCCTCAACCAATACGCCTCTCCAGTTAGCGCGATCTTTGGCTAACTGCCTCCAGTTGCGCACTCCAAGTTGGTTGAGGTCCCCTTCCACTTGCGCGCGCCACCTAAGGCGAGGTCTTCCTCTACTGCGTTGTCCCTCCGGGTAGGATTGGTATTTAAATTTTGAAAAAATTATGGACAGTTTGCAGTCATGTCAGTAGGCTGTATAAAGTCATAATATTCAAATTATTGCTTTGCCTGACAGGCAGAATGTATTAATTTATTGATTTCGTGCTTTACTGCTGTTTTAACATCGTAAAGCCATATATCTTAATATGACAGGCAAAATGCACTAAGTCAACTTAGTGCGTTTTTGCTGTATTATTTCTTATTTTATTGACTTAGTGCAAAGAAACACTTCAAATAATTCATTAATGGCCTTGGATACGACTATTGGGCTACTTGTGGTGTGAAGATATATCATCATCCTGAATCGTTTTGCATTAAAATGTCAAAATCGAAAAAAATGTACTTAGTGCCTTCTGCTTGTAAACGCACGATATATATTCTATGTATATGGCTTGCCTCTGACAGTAAGTTAAAATTAAAAGTAAGCAAAAGTTGGTGAAAGTACATTCCTAGGAACATTGAACAAAGAGCCCTTTTCACTTCGAGAATATCAACTCTACAACTATTTTGCATCCATCAATTTAATGAGAACGAAAATTAGTATTAAAATTAATGCTCTGTTATACAACAAACCAAATCATTGAAAGAATACTAAAAAGCAAGTTTTAGCCTGTTAAGGATTATCACAACAACTCTGCGGATGAATGTACAAATTTCTTCTTGCCAGATCAACTCAAGTAATAGTATACCTACGTTATACGGCACAGGAGCGTCGAAAAGGATCTGTGTTTTCCCCAACTATGTATTGACGAAAACCTTCTATAGGCGGTACCTTCTTACCCTATTCTATAAATACTTAAACTTTCATCACAAACCAGAACATGCCCGGTTTATTTTCCATTCTTACTTACCAATTTCAATTACTCCACCATTCTTTCTCTGAACATCCAAGTCGCCATCCTTATCCACTTTAGATTTTATATCACTAGTTGGATAATCAAATTGAAATTTTGACACAACTCCTGCGAAAGACACGCAAACCACCAATTTATATAACAAATAAAAAATCTAAATCAACATTTTGTTGTTGGTGCCTACTTCCGTTTTCACATTTAGTTGGTTGAAAGTCAGTTTCCTTGTAAATTTCCGAAGATACCTCGTACATGATAAAATTATCTTCCTCAAACTATTAAGCAATATAAGTGAAAAAGCTGTTTGGTCGTTAATAATAATAAATTAAATCCACGAGCAGCAACACATCGACGATCAATTCAAATTAATCGTACTATACTGTTTCGCCACATGATTTTCATCATGGCCAATGAACTTGGTAAGTGGCCAGGAAATAGTGCTCTAGACGATTTTGAATAAAATATTATTTCTGATTTCTGGTACCTAGCCGTTATTTTTTATTTGTTTATTTAAATATTGTATTTATAGCTCGGAAGGAAACCGAACAAAAGTCACACTATCCCAGCCAGTGGTGTTGTAGAGTCAGCTGTTTGTAAACAAAAAACACATGGTCTCGTATGGTGAAATTTTGTTTTTTGTGGTGAACATAAGGTGAAGAGCACACTTCAATGTGCTGTCGAAATCGTATTTTAACGATAAAAGAACTTTTTTATTCAACATAGATACCTAATCAAATGAACAGACGAGATAGGTACCTACATAACTTTTCAGTGGAAAGGCAGAGCTGTTCTTACGAAAATTTCATTAAATCGCGCAATCATTCTTATCAAAACCTTAAAACAAACCAAACAAATGCAATACGAAATACAATTGAACAGCGTGATGCCCATATTTTTGAAAGCAAGAGGATTATTGGCCGGCCATTAGCTTTTTTTTTAGCTCCCACGTAAAAAAAATTGACATATAACAAAAAGTGACGTCTAGTCTAGCGCAAATGGCCGCATTCAAGAATCTAGTTATCTTAAGTCGACTAGATTGGTCTGGATAAGATGTAACCTGAACGGAAAAACTAGATTGGTCGGGAACGTCACTTTTTCTACGTCAGCCACATACCCGAACTGTCAACTTAGTACTCAGTCACGAATTTCTTGACTAGATTCGTCGGCTACCCCTCCATAAACGTCAAATGTCACAGGTGCCCACGTGACCGATTTAAACCAATCACAACCGAGATAGATCTAGTCAGACAGCTGTCAGACTTACTAAACTAGATACTTGAACGCCCTCAATGATAAAATGTTTTTTTTTGTTTGTATGGAGTTTGACATGGCCGCTATTCATCTACCGGTAGACAAGAACGCGGGCAATAAACAAATGGGTTTTGGGGTGGGAGACTCATCACTAGTAGATTAAACATACAAGCCGGTGTGGCTCTCAGAGTCTCACTTACTGGAAAACATCATAAAGTCATCAATCCCAGGTTCGATTAATATCGTAAATCTGGTTTTTGATGCTTTTCATGGTGATGAAACTTTTTTCGCTGTGTTCGTTTGTTAAGATCTCTTGGTAATAGGAGCCAGAACCCAGAAATATTTTTTTCTTTTTACGAATTTTTCGAGTTAAGGAGCGGCACTGAGTAAAAGTTTGTAAGATTTAAAAGTGAAGGAACAGACCTATTCATGCTTATTTTGAGATTCGAACGAATAGCCAATTCTAACGAATGGTTCTATTCGTTCGAATGAACTTTGTGTATTTTGATAGACATCGTAAGAATCTCAAACTAAGCATGATTTTTGCACGTGACATGCAAAAAATATTGATTCAATTCAATGCAATTATGAACAGAAATACTGCCGCAAGTTTGCAGTAGTTTTGCGTTTCCAAAAAAAAAAGAGTTCGTATATGCAATACAATTTTTGTTCACAATATATTAAGTACTTTTTAATAAAAAAAAACTTCATTTATTTAGGATAAAACTATTAAATTTTCAATTACTTTATGTGGTTTTCCATTGGGAACACCTGAAATCTTTTTTCAGATCTCAGATTGTACGGTGCTCATAGAACGCGCAACGAAATTGATCTGCTTTTGTAAATGGATTAGTGCGTAAATTGACAACAATATCAGCTGTTCAAATGGCGTTCGTTTTTGGCAAAATCACAAACGGATATCGACCCGAAAAATGTTTTCTCTTTTGTAGATACAAATGAAGTATTATTGGTGATTTGTAGTCTTCAGATGACGAGGCAGATAATGAAGTTCCTTCTAAATCATATATTCATAGCTATTTGTGTATTTTGCTATTTTGGTTTTCACGAAACTTTGCGCATTTGCCTCGAAAGCAAACTTCTCAAAATGATGTAAAACAGCTGTGCAAATTATAATAGGTCTGTGAGGGCATTCAAGTATCTAGTTTAGTAAGTCTGACAGCTGTCTGACTAGATCTATCTCGGTTGTGATTGGTTTAAATCGGTCACGTGGGCACCTGTGACATTTGACGTTTATGGAGGGGTAGCCGACGAATCTAGTCAAGAAATTCGTGACTGAGTACTAAGTTGACAGTTCGGGTATGTGGCTGACGTAGAAAAAGTGACGTTCCCGACCAATCTAGTTTTTGCGTTCAGGTTACATCTTATCCAGACCAATCTAGTCGACTTAAGATAACTAGATTCTTGAATGCGGCCTGTTCCTTTACTTTTGTAGTAAGAATGGAAAAGACTGTCAAAATGGCAGTGGTGGGGATGAATTCTCTCACAGAGAGAGACACTTACGAAAAATTTAGGGAACGCTTTTGTAGTAATCTGTGAAAAATTACAGATACATAATTCAAATATTCCAGAAAGTAGTACGAAAAGTCGTTAAAGTGTCTGATAAACTCAAGGAATTTGCTAATCTACTAAGAAAATTTGTAATATCATCAATATAGAGATAAAAGTGATCTGACACTAATCGAACTTTTTTTGGATGAATCCGAGTATGTGGAACAGTCAGTACTAATTGAAATACAAGCATTCGATAAGAGTTTAAAGCGCCACTGCATTAAAAATTACGGGGAAGGGATTGTCCTTTTAACAGCGACGACATAATTTCGTCGCCACTTTCAAAAAGCATCCTGAGTAGAACATTCAATTTTATTTTAAAGCCTGTTGATACCATTTTAATACGCAAGAAATCAAAACAAACTCACGCCTATGCCAAAATGGGATAACAAATTTCAAATCAGCTGTTAATTATAATGTGACTGACAGCTTTTCCACTTCTTACACCAAGAAATTTGTTGAGTAAAAATTCGTAAGATTCTCAGTGGAGGGGTAATCATGCTTATTTTGACATTCGAACGAATAGCCAATTCGAACGGATGTCTATCAAAATACACACAAGTTCATTCGAACGAATAGAGACATTTGTATGAATTGGCTATTCGTTCGAATGTCAAAATAAGCATGAATATCTTGCTCTCTCGATGACACTCTCTTACGAATTTTTTTTAGTTAAGGAACGTCACTGGATTAAAAATTCGTAAGAATTAGTAAAAATTCGTAAGATTTAAGAGTAAAGGAACAGACCTAAGGTATGTTGTGTAGATCTGAAAAAATATCGAGATCTGTAAAGTGATCCGAATCGAAAAAAAGATTGATTTTTCTGCCCAATGTAACGTGAAAAGTGATTTAGATCAAAAAAAAGATTGATTTTTGGTCCCAAAGGAAAACCACATTACATTATCAAAACAAAATTCAATGCAGAGTTGATCCTAATTTGACTGTCATTTTGCTATGAACGAAGATGACAACTGCCGTCATTCAAAGATAATGCAGTTTTTTTTACATTAATAAACGCAAAAATTGCAGTGCTACCGCATTTTTACTTTTATGATGAACTCAAGGGAGATATTTTATTCTAAGAGAGAACTTACCTCCCTAGTGAAGGTCAATAAGTCGTTAGTAGCAGAGTTCATTAACCTACCGGTGACCGTGTTCTCTCTCTATGAAAGACAAGTTTTCTTAAACAAAGCAATTCCAGGCAGTTACAGATGAAGTATTCAGATGCTAGAAATGGTACTTAAAAGGTCATTCATAAGTACACGCAGAGTCTTCAAAGGTTGGTGACCTCGATTTAATTAATGGAAAACTTACCGTCACCTCGAACTCGCCACTACGAGATAAGCGATCTTTACCACTGATGACTTTATAGCACCATTAATATGAACTATCTAATGATGGCCTTTCGACATATATCGAGGGCTTGCCGTTGTCCAATTTACGTCATCTCTCTCCTTGATCAAAAACTGACTTAAAAACGCTTTTTTTTTAATAAATTCTTCCTAGACTTTTGCACATTGAAACTTTTAGAAAATTTGGTTTTGCAATGCCGCACTTCGCTTCCCAAACAGTAAAAGGTGCAACAAGTTGTATAGTAAATGTCCCAATAGTGATCAAGGCGACCAATTTGCCGCATCCTTGAAGTGATGACCATGTTTGGGCTGCTACCTCCGGACTGAAATGCCCTTGTGCATCTTTTGATTTTACAAGAGGAACCCTAACTAAGGCTTTGTAGTTTGTGCATTCCACACTATTTACAAATAGGTTAGTAAAACAAAAATATGTAACATTAAGAATTCATTCTTCAGATTTTCTTTATTTCCGCCAAAAACATTAAACATTACAGCAATATGTGTTCTGTGTTTCGATAATAGTTCTTCTTTTTCGCTTATTTTTCTTAGTTTTGCTTTATTTGTTTTGTTTTCCAATTAAAAAAAAAATTTCAGAACTTATTTAAGTGTCAGCCGGAGAAAAATACTAAATTAGGAAAACTGTTATGGAGGATCGCGCATTTCAATTTTTACCTGATAACTGGCATCACACCCAAATATATTCTTTCTTTCGAGCAAACCAAACAAAGGTAAACAATTCGATAAGGATTTTAATTTTTTTTTCGGCAATTGTTACATGAACGGTGAAAAGTGAAATGAGTTGGTTGGTTGTGGTGGTGAATTGGTGAATTATATTAGGAATACAAGTTAGCTCAGTGTTCGGTTAGATTATTCGTTTTCTTTATCATTTTTACTTTAGCGTTTGCTCATTTAAATGTATTAAATGAATCTTGATAGTTTTTTTTTGTTTTCTTTATTTTATTTTATGTTTTGTGTGAAAACTTAAATAGTTTTTATGAATGCAATAATTGTTGATTCTTCAAAGGAGCGCTTCAGAATTTATTTTGTTTTTTTTTTTTCTTGTGAAACAGAACCGAAATGTTTGTTGTTGTTTTTTTTTATAAGAAAGGATCTTTTATATATAATTTATGTAATTATATTCATAATTATAATAGAGAATTTATTTTAGTTGAATTTTCTTCAATTTATAGAAAAAATAAATAGATAAATTTTCTACTCAACGTCCATCGTTGAGTCCTCTGGAATATTACTATTTGTTTTAGCGTCCTCTTTCTTATCTTGGTTAGATTCACCGTTATGTTCGGTTGCCTTTGCCGTTGGGGTTGGTGGTTTGGGCTTTGGTCGGTTAACGACAGAGTTCACACAAGCACTTAGCGCGTGTGTTTCGTGGCGGACTTCGCTTACTTTCACAGGACTATCGAAGGTGCGTGGTGTTTGGGTGAATTTTGCCAAGGCGTTTTGCAGCCACTTTTCCGCCTTGTCTGTTGCTTCAGAGATATTTATGAACTCGGTTTCGGTCAAGTGATCATACTTGGGTGATCCAGAACGGAAGTCATTGACTGCGGAACGGGCATAGTCTATGGTTTTCCTCAGCTCATCGAATGCATGCGGAGCATTCTCATAGTTTTGACTACGTTCTTTGATGGGTGTGGTCTTAGCGTTCAAGTCGTTCAATTTGGCGACATAGGTATCGCGATCGCAATTCTCACCGTCTTCGTACAACCAGTTTTCCAGATCATTAAGCTGCCGACAGATGGCTTCGCGATCGGTTTCGGCTACATAGCGTTCTAGTGGCCCTCCCTGTTGATGATAATAAAATTTCGTTTAATAATGCAATCTTTAACGAAAGCTGAAAAAATACAAATTCAGTTTCACTCCATTAAGGTCGGAACTCATCTTGCCGAGCTCCGAACAAAATGTTCTTAAATATGTTACACTTTTGCAATTATTTACCTGTAATTTATTTCGCATATCATAAACCAACTCCTCGAGTGCGTTACGTGCATTAACACGTTCCGTTTCCTTTGCATCGTTAGCAATCATTTTACTCTCCTGTTGAACATAGTTAGCCAAATCAGCTGGAGAAAAACCATGCGTCTTCACATCCATTGAGAGCTCAATTAACTTGCTCGACTTCTTTTTCTTATCATTGCCCTAAAAAAATTGTAATTTTTTTATTATTCAAAGTTTAAAATAATACAACTTAATGATCTAGGAAATGATAAATGAGATGTATTGTACAGATGTAAATTTATGAAATAGGCGGTGTAAGGAAATAATTCAGAAAATTTTAGCAATATTTCAAAAGAAAATGATGCTGCTTCTTTAATCAATAGTTTTACATTCTAAACAAGGTACATATTCGCTACGGTTTTACTTCTAGCTTGGGGAGTAAGTTTAAAGAACAAATGGACACCGTGGAATGGGTAGAACACGTAGATTCAGACAAGACAATTATTTTTTAGTTTATTCTTTCCAAACAAACTACAGGATATTATTACAAAAAGACTTTAAACGGCGTCTGCCGAAAAAGTACAAACATACAACATTCAAGCGCATTGACATCATTGTGTCTTAACGCGGCACATATTTCGAGTTGTTTTTGGAATAGAGAATAATCGCTCTTATACTAACATATGCAACTGTGTCTACCGACAACATACACACTCAGTTTATACGTTTGTGATACTACTTGGAGCTTTTACCAAAGGGTGGTTATGCTAATCAATATTTGCAAAAAAAAGAAGATCCGAAGCGAGTTATAAGGATATTGGAGAATCGTTGCAGGGATAGTTCAAATGGTAGTGTCGAATTGATTGGGATTTATGGAGCCAAAGATAATCCTTTGATTGTTTGGAGATAAATCTTGTGATGTGGCTTTGAAATATATTTTGCTGACCGCATTGATTTTAGTTTGCAGATAACTACGTGCATACCCAGTGGACACTTCAATGACAGCCAACATGGCGAGAGTAGCCCAGCGAGTTCGTCGCCCTCACGATTCCCTGGAAGGGACTAGAATAACATCAATGAGAAGAGTCAAGGTATAATCACAGAACACGATAAGAGAAGAGAAGTTGTAGCACACTAATTTGAATTAAAATAATTAAATATACTAGAGGTCGCCGCCCAGTGGTAGAAATTCTATCATCATATCGACCTGGCTTTGGTTTTTTTTTTTTGTTAGAGTGGCAGGCCGCCTCAAGTGCAGCCACACTTAGGCCAAATTAGGCCCACAGGATCGATATCGACTCCTTATCTACCCGTTGAACCAGCCGGAGCTAAGAATGAAGCGATGGAGGCAGTTGATACCTATGTTTGCGAGTTCGCTGAGATTGTCGAAGAAATACTCTCCGAGGTATAGTTTTCTACGGAGTGACAGTGCTGGACACGTACAGAGAAGGTGAAGAATAGTCTCCTCCTCCTCCTCGTCCATACAGCTTCTGCAGAAATCATTTGAAGGGAGGCCCAATCTGAGAGCATGTCTCCCTATGATGCAGTGTCCCGTGATGACACCTAGAGTGCTTATTATGGGTCTTTTCAGTGTAATGAGACTTTTTGAGCGCTTGGAATCCAGCTGAGGCCAGATCTGTTTCGAGGTGTGGCACGTTAAGCAGCTAGACCACCTGCGATTAGTAGCGCTTAATGCGTTTTGTTTAATTAGGAGCTTGCAAGTAGCAAGAGGCATATAGAGACTCTTCTTTTCTGGTAGAGTCGACATAGTAGTGCCTTGTCTGGCGAGCTCATCGGCGATGCAATTACCTGGAATGTCTCCTATGGCCCGGCACCCATATAAGGTGAATTTTGAATTGTTTCGCCATCTCGTTCAGAGATAGTCGGCAATTGAGGGCAGTTGTTGAATTGAAGACGACAGAATCCAGGGATTAAATCGCGGCTTGACTGTCGGTAAAGATGGTGATTTCCCTTACAGATATTACATTATACCGAAGCCACGACAGGGCCTCTTTGATCGCCATGACCTCCGCCTGAAATACACTACAGTGATTAGGAAGGCTGAATGAGATTTTACAATTTAGATCATAAGAGAAAACACCCCCCCTACTCCTGTTTCAGTTTTGGACCCATCTGTATAGAAACAGACAGACTCCTTACGGGGTACTATTTCGTTCTCCCAGTCACTCCTGGAGGGTATGTAAGTTTCGAAGTTCTTTTCGAATTGAAACTGGGTGTAATCGACCTGGCTTATATACAACATATTGGAAAACAAATAACAGCCAGCATTGCATCTCTGCACAATCGTCCCAGGTAGGTAAATAACATTTCCATTCGATTTCCGGCACAAATAAGATAACCAAGAAAAAGTTCTTACTTAACCAAATTTTATTATTATTCTTTTGTTTTGTTCGTATTGGTGTATTTCAGGTTTAGGCAGTCTTAAAATATAAAATATTGGACCCAATAGGTGGCGTTGTTGTCGATCTCCAAAACTGCTCAACCGATTTCAATGAAATTTCGTGGATGTTTATTCTTCGTTCCCACTTGAAGGATAGGATACTTTTGGACCTGATACAGCTCTACCGAGTTGATTGAAATTTGTGGATGAGTAGGTATGGTATACTATAGTTTCGGACCCTATTGATGGTACTTTGCAAAACATAAGTGGGATAGGAGAACGGGTTGTGGAAGCATTAAAATTATTAATGGACGTTGTCAAAATAAAGGACTTTGCGAAATGTGAGCAGAATTTAATACGAAAGGTATGAGCAAAGCCGGGTGGGTACAGCGCACTTGCGCACTCATAATTAGGGAACCAATCCTTCAATTTTTATGATTTTTGGTTTAAATTCGCATGGGCCCAAGGAAGGACATATGCTACTTTTTGTCGTGATAACAAAACTTTATGGGGATTAATTGAATTTTTGAATTCTTTGGATGTTCCGGGCTTACGTCTATACAATTGAAAGTCGGCTCAGTTATAATTTTGTTGCGCAAGGATCCCAAATTAAATGTCATGCAAGCGACGGTTTTGAGGAAAAAATTCAAAGACAAACATTCTCATTCCACGGAATCCACTTATTGAGAACGAGTTTGTACGTCGTGTACTGTAAACCATTTTAGTCAAAAAGCGGAAGGTTGGCCGACACGTTTATCTTCTTTGTTGCGTTTGTCTACGCCTAAGGAAGGTTCATATGGCGACAAAATTGGAAAACTTGAACGGGAAATCGGAAAGTTTGTGAAAATTGATTTTCCATACATTTTCTACGGAGAGTTTTTTTTTTAATTTTGATCGTAGTATACAGTGAGATCGTATTCGTCAAAAGCTATAGTTGGGATCAATAAAATTAATTTCAGGTGGAAGTGACAATTATTTTAGTCAAAAAGGCAATTTTGGGTGGGACGAAGTTCGCCGGGCACGCTAGTTTATAACGGGTGATTTTTTAGCTGGTTTGGTTTTGGCAACACTGGTTTTGACAGCTGACGTGTGTTTAGTACCTTGTGTCACTGTCAAACAGCTTCAGTTTGGTTTGCAATTTAACCATGGATCGTCTTACAAATGAACAACGCTTGCAAATTATTGAATTTTACTATCAAAATTCGTGCTCGGTTCGAAATGTTCATCGCGCGCTGCTTCCATTTTATGATCGGCATTCTCGACCTTCTGAGCAGTCTATTCGGAAGATTGTGACCAAATTTCGCACCAAATTTACTTTGTTGGACATTAAACCACCAACACGTTTACGTACTGTGCGTAGTGAAGAAAATATTGCGGCCGTATCAGCTAGTGTGACAGAAGACCGCGAAATGTCGATTCGGCGCCGTTCCCAGCAGTTAGGCCTTTGTTACAGCACTACGTGGAAAATTTTGCGGAAGGATTTGTGCGTAAAGCCTTTTAAGATACAGCTTGTGCAAGAACTAAAGCCAGCCGACCTACCACAACGCCGAATTTTTGGTGAATGGGCTCTTGGAAAGCTGGCCGAGGATCCGCTTTTTTATCGAAAAATTGTGTTCAGCGATGAGGCTCATTTTTGGTTGAATGGGTACGTAAATAAGCTGAACGCTACCGAGCGATGATAACAAACTTTTTTTTGCCCGAAATGGAAGTTCTTGACTTGCATGATATGTGGTTTCAACAAGACGGTGCCACATGCCACACAGCACGCGAAACAATGGCGCAATTGCGAGGCGAGTTTGGTGAACAGTTAATTTCACGTTTCGGGCCGGTCAATTGGCCGCCTAGATCGTGCGATTTGACACCATTAGATTATTTTTTGTGGGGGTATGTCAAGGCTAATGTGTATAGGGACAAGCCCGCTTCGATTGACGCACTGGAAGCCAACATCCATGCATTCATTCGTGAGATACCGGCCGATATGTGTGAAAGAGTATGCCAAAATTGGACTCAGCGGATGGACTACCTGAGACGCAGCCGCGGTCAACATTTGCATGAAATTATCTTTAAACATTAAATTGCAAGGTTCAAACTATCGATTCAAATAAATATTTCATTCATTTTTTTGAATTTTTTGTGTTTTTTTTTTTTTTTTAAAGTTCTAAGCCTCTTAAAAAATCACCCTATATAATGAAGTGTCATTGCCTGTATTCAGTCTAATGTTTTAAAGCTGGTAACGTCTGCAATAAATTTCAATGTAGTCGATTGCGTTCAACGTAAACAGGGGTCGAATCGCGTCCAGGAGCAGGGATGCCGTCGGCGGAAGGATAACATTAGGAGTTGCAAACAAGAGATCGCATTATCCACGGGAAATTCGACGCTCACAATAACACGTTGAGACAAAGCGCTCCCAGATTCTCGTTTGTTGAGCAATGAATTGCTCTTCAGGTAAGCTTTGGCTAGCTGATGACTGGAATGTCATTGTAAATGGGCGTTGGCATTGATAAAGAAGCAGAATTCATAGCAAATAACAACAAATTCTTACTATCCTTGAGCCAATAGATTTGCTTTCATAGCTAATGAGTACCGTGCAGTCATTGCTGTTTTGTTTGAACTTAATATATGTATTGCTAAGTGTTAAGGACTATGAGAGCGAATTGCGAATAGGCGAATTGCTAACAAATCAATTTAACTGTATTTATGAATTGAACTTTGCTATTTGTTCTATTACAAAATCATTAATCAAACATCTAATCTAAAAAATACATTAATCTCAATTGATTTAAACAACTAAATTAACAATTAAAGCAATTTTCCCGCGAATTGAAAACTTTCGCCGCGAACTGTCACACTTTATTCACAATCCACACAAAACGGTCGCGATCCACAAACCCACGAATGAAAAATTCGTTCGAAGTTAACCTTTAAAAACGAAACTGAAACGCGGGTATCTGCACCAAAAAAGTTTTCATGTGAATGAAGTGGCAGAAACTATGGGTCGAATCGCTTCATCCGTTAACGAGCATTACATGACGGAATTTGTTTTTGTTTCACATGTTAAATCAAATTCCGTGAACGAACTATCTGTGGCGATTCGACCCTACGAATATTCGCAATTCGCTCTCATGTGAAAGGTCCTTTAGCTGTATCCAAATAACTAGTTTGCGCAACAGGACCCCAGTCACAATTATTCTGTACTTTGTTATTGTTTATTCGAGAGAATAACTTTTATAACAAGGAATGATAGCTATTTCGCACTGCACCACTAATTCGTCATCAGACTTCTTTAAGTGGCTGTTTGTTAGTTTTGAATTCTGACAGTCAATTCGCCGTATATAATTCCACTTGGGAAGACATTTCTCTTTTCCCCTGTCAGGAAATGAACTTGCGGTTCCATTTTGTCAATTGACCAAGTCACTACCACTTGCGCCAACTGAGCGACGAGTACAAGCCCGCTAACTGGTGATTACAACGGAGGAGAAGACCAACCTCTGTGCGTTTTTTTTTGCTACGAGGTGTTTTTGTCTATTGTCGTTCTCTCGGGTTTTCTTCGCCTAAACCAATTTAATTTCCAGGGCCAATGAAAGGGAACTAAATTATTATGACGATCCAAACGGGTGAATTTTACTTTCGAATATTGTTCACAGACGTTCACATGAGGGAGTTAATGGAGAAACCCCTATTTATGCTTTTCCTGGTAAGAACTATCACAACAAAAATATAATAAAATATAATAAAATGTTGATTAACACAAACAGAAAACATAGAGTGCCCACAAACCAACCAAGTGCTCTGTGGTTTTAAATTTTTCTATGAATGTGCATAATGTAAAACTATTGCCTAAAGAAGCAGCACAACAATTGTTTGAGCAATAAATAATATTATCTTAAAGAATCCAGCTCCGAAATACCCACCCCGAATGGATCCACTTCTTAAAAAGTTACTATTACATTTACATACTTGAAATGCCAATCAGCCCTTCACCAATTTGTTGTTTCCACAAAAATTTACACCACTTTTTAATGAGTAACAGATGATTAACAAACAAATTAAACATATATCATGTAACAGATGTTTTAACAACTAACAAATAAATCCCAGCAAGATTTCAAGTATTTTTTTTTCTTTTCTTTTTTGCAACAAACTCAAAGCAGATGTAAAGAACATAGAAAAAAAAAATAGAAACTCAAACTTTATGAGAAATTTAAGACAATAGTAATGTTGTGTATAAAAAATGAGAGAAAGATAGACAAACATTTTTGGCATTAATAATGAAAGCACGAATTAGAATTATTCTGAATACAAACATAAATTGTTTATTTTTTTTTTATATTTTGTGGAGCACACAGGGTAGGCACATGAGCGGTCTTCTTTTTTTGTGTTTTAAATTCATTGAAAACAATCCAATTTCGATTTACAGTAAAAAGAAACACAATAAATATAAACAAGACAACTATAGTTTCTTTGACCGTAAAATTTTACACAGGGATAATAAAGAAAAAAAAATACAAACAATTGTATTTCAGAAAAACACAAGAGGCGAAATCGACGTGTTGTTTGCTCTCTTATTTTTGTTGTTAATTGCATTTGGTTAAATTTAGAAAGCGAAACGTATTTTAACACGGAAATTTGCTAATAAGATGGCAAAAAATTGTTGCATTTCATTCGCTTGCTTTTTTCTGTCTTTCTGAATTTATTTTTTAATTTTTGGGTTTGATTTGATTTGTTTTATCTATGCACACGTACCGAAGTAAACCATCCCTTGACCCGCTGGGCCCACCCTTGTCCTCCTGGTGATGAGGCTGTTGGCGAATCTCTACTACCATCATCATAATCATAACATTCCTACACAACAATGACAATAACACACAATTGTATACAATATTTTGTTGTACTCATTTTTTGTTTGCCTTTTTTTTTTGTAAATAATTTTTTTTTTTTTTTTTCTTGAATCAGAATAGATGAACTCTAGAAGCTCTTTTGAATTAAGCAATCAAAATAATAAGAAAGTGAAACAATAGCAAACGCAAGCACTTACCTCCTGAGACACTTCCATTGGTTCACCAGTGGCTGCTGCGGGAGGCTGTCCATGATCTCCGGATTGCTGTTCTTCTGCAGCTGGGGTGTCGTCAAGTTCTTTCTTGTCTACCAATGAAGCGCTTGATATCAGCACGATACCATGGTGATTGATGCGTACTTTTACTTTGACTTCTTGTAGTTCTCCCTTCTCGTTGGGCTTGACATCTTTGATAATCCATTTGCCAATAATTGAGTCGGGATAGGGGACAGGTTGGGAATATTGGACTGTCATGTTAAATGGTTCCTTGCGATTTAATGTAAGCATTCTACTAAATGGCGCTGCATGGAAAGCGGGAAACACTTCAATTTCTCCGCCGGTTAGGGAGCCCTCCGGCTCCCAAATTACTTTGACGGCATAGTTTTGGATGTCGGTAACACCGAACTCCCGAACACGTACAGCCGGAGACATGACGGCGCATTGTAGTGCAGCGCCACGGGAAACAGATTCATCTTGATTCAAAGTTGTGCTGGCTGGCTTGCCGAAAGTCTGAAAACGAAACATTATGTTAATCTTAATTTAATTTAATTGCTTAATACAAGACTGTAAAACTTAATTATGCTATGATAGCATTGTAGTGCGTCTTTGGTTTAAGACGAATAAGCGCGAAAATGGTTGATACTTTATTATTCAGAGATGAATACGAAGACCTGAAGATAGAGCTTGAAACTATGCAACTGTGCACGATTCGAGTAAAAAATAGTCAGCGTACTCTTAGAATTTCATCTATCTACTGTCCACCGCGTTCCGCGCTTGAAAAAACTGATTATACTAACTTGCTTAAATCGCTCAAACCAAATTTCATTATTGGCGGCGATTTTAATGCGAAACACACGTTCTGGGGTTCTAGATACATCTCGCGAAAAGGAAGAATGCTCTATGGGGCAGGTATGGAGTACAGTTGCGATTTCCACTCGACGGGCAAACCGACCTACTGGCCAACTGATACTTCAAAAATACCTGACCTGATCGATTTTTTCGTCGTGAAAGGAATATCTACCAACCACATTAAAGTTGAAGAGAGCTTTGATTTATCATCTGATCATTCACCGATTATTTTAACATTGAGCGTAAAACTAGTAAATAACCTTCAGCCAGCGAGATTAACTGGTAGAACAACCAACTGGGAAGGCTTTAGGAACGAAATTGAAGAGAATGTTGAACTTAGCGTTCCACTTACGACACCCTATGAACTTGAGGTTGAAGTAGATCGCTTCGTTGAGATCGTACAGCTCGCTTCCTGGAATAATACGCCTAATCCAAGGAAAACGCCGGCCAAATACGGTCTACGATATCCTCCCGAAATTAAAGAATTGGTCAACGAAAAAAGGAAGGCGCGTAAAAAATGGCAACAGAGTCGCGCCCCGCAACATAAAACACATTTGAATTATTTGTGCAATTTGTTGAAGACAGCTATTAAGGACTTTAAGAATTGTGCGATAGGTTCTCACCTTGAAAGTTTAACGTCGAAAAAAGATTCCAATTATTCACTTTGGTAAGCTGTAAAAGGAACCAAAAGGCCCAAAATCCCCGCGCCGCCAATTAAAATAAATCAAAATGAATGGGCAAGGGAAGATAAGGAAAAAGCGGACGTTTTTGCCGCCCATTTAGAAGAAACCTTTAAACCGTACGATGGTCGGGCGGTTCACGACAGTGTTATTGCGGCGGAATTACTATCCGACGATTTAGTACTCACAAGTGCAACGCTAAGGGAACTAAAACGTGAAATTGAATCCCTAAAACCTAAGAAAGCTCCTGGTTATGATTTGATCACGGGAGAAGTTCTCAAAGTTCTACCAAGAAAAGCATTAATTAAGCTTCTTCATATTATAAATGCCGCGCTCAGACTAAAACACGTACCGAGCCAATGGAAAGTTGCGGAGGTCATAATGGTTTTAAAACCAGGGAAATCGCCAAATGAAGTAAAGTCATATAGACCAATTTCCCTTCTTCCAGTTATATCCAAAGTTTTCGAGAGAATTTTACTAACGCGCCTACAACCGGTTATAGAATATAACAATCTTATCCCTGACCACCAGTTTGGGTTCAGAACCAAGCATTCCACGATTGACCAAGTGCATAGAATTACTGACGTAATTGAGAAAGCATTTGAAGAAAAAAAGATATGCTCAAGCGTATTCCTTGACGTCTCACAAGCCTTTGATTAAATTAAATTAAATTACGACAAGTTCTTCCCGTACGCCTATATGATATTTTAGAATCATATCTCGGGAATAGACTCTTCCGTGTTAGACATGGAAACGAATACTCTGAGCTTAAGGAAATTTCGGCCGGCGTGCCGCAAGGAAGTGTCCTTGGGCCCCTTCTCTATCTGTTATATACTCGCGATATACCAAGAGAAGATGGCACTACTCTCGCTACGTTCGCCGACGACACCGCTATCCTAGCAGTAGGTAACACTATTGAAGAAACGACGGCAAAACTGCAAATCGCACTGAATAAGGTAAATGAATGGACGAGGGACTGGCGGATCACCCTCAACGAAACTAAATCTGTTCACGTGAATTTCACGTATAAGAAAACAAATGACTTGCCAATTTTTTTAAACTTGGTCCGAATACCCTTTGCAAACGAGGCCAAATACCTGGGAATGACACTCGACGCAAAGCTGAAATGGAATTCGCACGAGAAAATGAAACGTAAAGAACTCGATATCAAATATAGAGAAATGTACTGGTTACTCGGAAAACATTCCCAGCTCAGTACCGAAAACTAACTGCTTCCATACAAGCAAGTGATAAAGCCGGTGTGGACCTACGGTATACAACTCTGGGGTTGTACCAAGAAAACAAATGTCAATATTCTACAAACTTTTCAAAATAAAGTGCTTAGAGAAATTGTACAAGCACCATGGTATATTAGAAACGACGATATCCACAGAGATCTCGGAATTTCGCAAATTGAAGCTGAAACAAAAAGCTTCGCGAGAAAGCATAGAAACCGACTAATCGGACATGTCAACAATTCAGTCCGACAAATTTTGGACGAGAACAATTTATTGCGCCGACTACAAAGAACGAAACCGTTCGACTTGGCAAGATAGGATTAACCGCGTCTAAATTGCGGAACATGCAGGATCTTTCATTGGAAAGTAGCCTGTCAAAAGTTGTTATTTCGTTATAGAAAAATTGCTTGATAAGTTATATCTTAGTTGCAGTATCTAACAATTCTTCGAAGGGTGGTGTTTTTAGTCAGTAAAAATCTGACACTACTATGAGCACGCGCTTGCTATTCTCATAGTGTCTTTGGAAGATTTTCACCTACCCTCGGAAAAAAAAAAAAAAAAAAAAAAAAAAAAGAGATGAGCTGGACCAATCTCAGTAAACGCATGGCCAGAGTTGAGCAAAAATAGTTCTATACTCATGATCATGGTGATCATTACAACAAAGTGAGTAATAGGCATATACCTGGTGGGAATGGGCTTCCAATTGAAAATTGAAAAAAAACTATTACTGATGCGAAAAGACTTCGTAAAACTCTTCTCATCTGTAGGCATAGTGATCCATATACTTAAACAGCAAACTCAAAACACGTATATATAGCTGCGAACTAATAAATTATAATTCTTTGTAACCGACTATGTATACATCATCTCTTTAGAAAACATATTTTTAATGCATGTTCTATGTTATTCAACTAGGACACGCTGTCAAACAAAATATCATTTATCGAGATCGCACGCAACAACCTTATCTCATTTTCGTCCCAACACAAAAAAAAAAGAAACATTTATTCGGCAACTGCTTGCAGATTCTCGCGGCTATAAATACAATCTCTATATCTTATAATGTATTTAATTGAGAGGACTCATCATGGCAATTGGCCAATGTTTGTTGATCTAACTCAGAACAGAACAGCATACTCGTATTTAAAAAAAAAGATTTTCTATCCAGTCTTACCTGCTCAATTAATGTTTTGATGGATGGAATACGGGAGCTTCCGCCAACAATTTCCACCGAATGAATTTCATCGAGCGATAGCTTTGACTCCTGCAGACATTTTCTCAATGTAACATCTACACGCTCGAATAGATGAGCGCACAGTTCCTCCATTGTCGAACGTTGCATGCTTGAATGCACATCGACATCATTCATGAAGCATTCGATGTTCAGTGGCAGTTTTGTACTGTTCGCAGACATTTGCTTCTTAATCTTTTCGATTTCCGTGACAAGACGCAAATAGGCCCTAGCATTCGTTTTTGCATTCAGCTTGTATTTCTCCTGGAATTCCTGAGCAAAATAGTCTGCAAGGACATAGTCAAAGTCCCGTCCACCAATTTGATCCCATGTACTGGCGAGCATCCTCAGTTTGCCCTTGGTAAATGCACAAACACTGACCTGCAGTGCCGAATGACCACAGTCGACAAACACAACATTACGTGGCTTTTCCTCGGGGAGATCTTGCTTATAGAAACCGTACGACAAAGCCGTAGCTGTAGTTTCGTTCATGAGACGAAGCACATTGAGACCGGCAATGCTGGCTGCATCCAACAATGCCTTACGCTCTGCGTTTGTATAATAAATAGGGCATGCTATTACACAATCGTTTACCTGTATGATGGAAAAATGAATTTCAGTGAACCTGTAGAGATTTTGGTGTGCATGGAAAACTTACCTGAGCCTGCAATGCATCAACAGATGTCTCCTTCAATTTTGTGAAGAGCATCGCAGTTAGCTGTTCAGGGGAGAAAAGTTGATCCTGGTCAAGATAATTGACACGAATGCCAATGCCGCCATCTGGTCGTTGTTCTACTTTATATGGAATGGAAGTGAGTTCACGTTGTACATGTGGATCGTTAAATTTACGCCCCAATAAACGCTTGAATCCACTGACTGTATTTTTCATGTTTGTGACCTGTTGGTTTTTGGCCGCAACACCAATAATACGTTTTTTGCCATCGAATGCTACACATGATCTGGAAAATAGACAAGAAATAAATGAAAAAAAAGCCCAGATGAAAATATGTATAACGTGCTGATTCGATATGGTAAAAATTTGATATAAAAGTGGTTAAAGAAGAGCCGTCCACCTCAACTCGTCGTCGTGCCCAACAATTGCACCTCTCACGCTCGTCGTTGATGAACATTATGCATAAAGACTTGCATTTACGCGCTAACAAGATGCAATTTTTACGCGCTAACAAGGTGCAATTGACTCAAGAACTAATGCCTCTTGACCATTTCAACCGTCGTCAATGGTCAGAATGGTGGCTAGAAATGGCAAATAACAGTGGATGATCAATTTCTTCAGTGATGTGGCACATTTTCACCTCAGTGGATTCGTCAATAAGCAGAATTGCCGCATTTGGGCGAATGATAATCCAAGAGTGATTGTTGAAAAACCAATGCACCCACAAAGAGTGACTGTTTGGTGCGGTTTATGGGCTGGCAACATCATCGGGCCATTTTTTTTCCAAAATGAGGCCGGTCAGGCAGTTACTGTGAATGGTGTTCGCTATCGTGAGTTGATAACGAACTTTTTATGGCCCGAATTGGAAGATATGGATGTGGACGATATGTGGTTTCAACAGGACGGTGTCACTAGCCACTAACACAGCTAACGAAACAATGGCTCTTTTGCGCGACAAATTCAATGGCCGTGTTATCTCACGTGGTGGCGATGTCAATTGGCCGCCAAGATCATGTGATTTGATACCGTTGGATTTCTTTCTTTGGGATTATTTGAAAGAAAAGGTGTACGTCGATAAGCCAGCAACAATTCAAGAGCTAAAGGATGAGATAATTCGGCACATTAACGGCATAGAACCTCAATTATGCCTCAGCGTCATCGAAAATTTGGACCATGGGATGGAGGTGTGCCGCCGAGGTCGCGGCGGCCATTTGCCCGATATTTTGTTCCATACATAATTGAACCATACGAATATTATCATAATTAAAAGAAATGACAATAATTTCCTAAATAATTTGTGTTTTATTCAAAATCAACATCGGCCCTTAAACCACCCTTTACATATATTTTAAGTTAAGACCTTAAATGGGACTTTTCTGATGTCCTCGTGGTTAAGTTCGCTCATGAAGCTCGAATAAAAAATAAATGTAGTCAGAAATTTGGGTTGTTAACTGTCAGGATTTCCATGGAAATTCCAGGCAGGGTCTAAGTATTCATTCGTAGTAGCAACGAAAATGCACAATATAGTTAAAGTAATAAAAAAGTTGTTTTAGATTTACTTCACTTTTATTGCTACTTTCTTTTTAATTGTACATTTAATAGAATGACGTTATATTATTCAAAGAAAAAAACGCATGGTGCACTCAATACCACCGCGCGTAGTAGTAAAATTCAAAAACTTGGTTCGCATTTCTTTGGTTGTGTTCATTACCTTACTTAGGCATCGATAGACTCACTGTCTTTTTTGTGTATCCATTATATTCGCCAACCCCACCGACAGGTGGTGATGCCGGCAAAACATAGAATTACGTAATGGCTAAGATTGAAGAACGAACACGCAAAAAACAAATAAAAAAAAAAACATGCAATTTCGATTAACACCAGCAAAGAGACGTCAACACATAAGGCTACGTTGGGGATGAAGTAATCGAGTAAGAGTGGACATATGGATGTATACCATAGTGAGCTTTATATGTGATTCATACAAAGTTTGATGTGTTTGAAGTAACACGAAAGTAATGGCCAAATGAGTGGTTTTGGTTTCCCAATTTGTTAATATTAAATGAACAGCTCGATAGGGCAATTCATTTGTTTGATTAATCGAATTTTGTTTTTCGAACACCAACAACCAACATAAATAAATTGTATTATTTACGTATCTATACAAAAAAGGGCCGCCAATCGTATGTGACCTTTATTACACTTTGTTACATAAATAATAAAAGTGAGGACAATATTCTCCATGTGCCACTCTGTGATACGTGCATTCTTGCGATAGAACATTAAATCCCTAGTGCAAAAAGAAAAAAACTATTGAGTCACAAATAATATTCATGCGCAAAAATTCTACAAATAGATTATGATATGTTTTGCTTCTGGTTGAAACTTGAAAGTTAGTTAGTAACAAACGGGTTCTATTGAAATTGGTGGATTCCCAGTTAAACGTTAATTGTTTTGTTGCCTTCGTGTTTAACACAGCTTTTTTTTTTTAGGGAAAATAAGCAGTTTTTACAACTCTTAAAAAGTAAAACCACATTTATGGGCAGTTGGCTTAGGGCTTCGGCTCACGAAAAGAATCGGCCATTATATAACCGCCATCAGCAGCTTCGTATGTTTCCTTACTGTTGCACAAGAGATTTATATACCTTCCTTGGGTTGTGTGTAAAAAAAATTTAGCACGAACTAAGAAACAGAACTGACGACCTTGAACTTACAAGATTGATTGTACAACTGGCACAACGGGTCTGGCTCTTGTTTAAAATCTAGAATCTCCTATTTAGCATTACCGCGTGATTTTCACAAATGCGAGTCAGCAAACTTATGACGGAACATTTGTGCTGCTTCGCAACCCACGAAGTGCCAATGCACCACTTTCCTGGCAAACACCCGAAGGCCACCTGAAGGTGAATGCATTAACTTTGCTGGCTGATCATAAATTGACAATGCATCAGTTCCCTATCGGAACTTCCAAACATCCAAAGGCCATATAAAATTGAAGCCATTGCCATCAGTTCAGTATGTGTTAGGCGTCAAAGTTGAATGGAAATAAAGACAATTACAAACCTGAAAAAGATCGTCTTTTTAATATAACTCGTGTTTTCTTGGTCTGCCAGTAACATTTCGATTCCTAAAAACGATCGGGAGATTTATTTAATAACACACAATGACTCCCCTAATAAATTAAATCGACTGTACACGCTATTGACGTTAGTCAACTAGCAACTTCATTTATCTTAAAACACAGACGTCTCAACGGACCCTACATGCAGAATCTATCTGGAGAGTGACGAAAGACGAAACCATTCGCAACATACTTATGGAATGTTCGGCTCTTTGGCAAGAAAATCGTTAGTAATACAGCAAATCCATCTTGCCGACACACCTCCCAGAGAAGATCCTCGTCTTTTATATTGTCTCCGGAGTGAAAAAAGATGTCTTTAGGACAACACCAGGAAAGGCAACAGTGCCAGAGTGCCGAAGCCCTATGAAGTGCACCTCCAATTAATACTCGTAACCTATCTATCTTGAACTTTGCTGAATTTCATAATATTTTTGTAACTTGTTAAGTCACGATCGCAATTTCGTCTAGCCTATCTTACAGCCCTATTCTGCTATTCATCGGGGGAATTTTTCTTCAATTTTCACTGAACACTATTCTACTCTACTATTCATTCGAGTTGAATTTGGATTCACCTCGTCAATCTCGGTAATACTGCGTGGTATTCTCTTATTCACGTGAACGCATACATCCTATACAATTCAGATCCGCATGTCAAATGATGCGGATTTAAGTAAATGGATCGTTTGTCTGGTTGGTGATTGATAAAATCTAAGTAAAAACTAATTTATTGCGGGATTATTTGCTTATGAATAAAGATTATTCATTTTTAGGGGTAGAACAACAAACAGAGACCAATTTACAGCAATCATTTCCACAATGAATATCCATATCTGATTGTTTATATTTTTTGTTTTTAGTTAACCAAACTACTTTATCCAACTTCCAAAGATTGTCATAAATAGAGATCCAATTGAATACATTTATTTCAATTTCAAAAATAAACTTCTAATGATTTTCACATGAACACGTGCTAACTTGAATGTCAAATTGGTTTGGATAATGTAGTTCACCCGATGGAAAGCAGAATGGAAAGGCAGAGTCAAAGGGAATCGAGTGGGTGAATCGAATGTACGATTCACGTGAATAGCAGAATAGGGCTGTTATTCTTATGCCCAATTCACAATTCGGCGTTGCACGCGTGCGTGCGTCGGCGCGCTTTGACACGCTTTATCGATATTTTACGATTTTATATGCCAAAGCGCGCGAGCAACAATTTTGTAAAACAAAATGCTGCTTTGAAGCGAATACGCGTTAACAGGGAAAAGTTTGACAAACTAAAAGTTCTGTTTGTTTTTCTGCTGAAAAATACAAATTCAGAGCAGAATTAAAATTTCAATTCTACTCCCTTTT
Source organism: Cheilosia urbana (assembly GCA_946477585.1). NCBI lineage: Eukaryota > Metazoa > Arthropoda > Insecta > Diptera > Syrphidae > Cheilosia > Cheilosia urbana. The sequence continues at coordinate 72,262,083 of OX297855.1, forward strand.
TTCTTGGAGCTGTAATTTGTATGCACGAATTGAAAAACGATTCTCCAAAATACAAGAAAATCACAACAACCTTAATACGGATACAAGACCCTTGATTAATATTTTTCCTCCAAAAAATCTAAAGAAATTAGTAGTTGCCTTACAAAAAAAAAATGTTATTCCACATTTCCACACACTGAATTAATTAATTATGCTTTAAAAAAAACATCATGTAGCTTTTTAAAAGTTGTGTATAATAAACATTAGCGGATTTGTGCAACTCTATCTATAAACGGCACATTCTATGACTTCAAATCGAACAATTCGAAATTCTAAAGTTGTCAAACGCGCGTGATAGTAGAAAGTAGCTCTACTCAGGCGTCGCGTTGAACTTTACGATATTTACGATCTAAAGTCGACTCAACGCCAGTGATGCCAGACTTTAGAAGCAGGTTATCCCACGGTTATACCCAAAAAATCCCTTTTATCCCTCGCTAACATTTCAAAAATCCCAAATTCATCCCACGAAATATAAGATTAAAAAAAAAAAACATGTATTTCATTAAATTTACAGTCAGATTCTGCCGTTGTGAGCCCTCACAAGTCACACACAAGACCGTGTGAGGTTGATTTCTTGTGAGGTTTATTTTGATTCGCGAATACGCAAAATATTAACACAGAAATGTTTTAGAACTGAAGAAAAATAATTATTTCCGACATTTGTCCCAAATTAAATTCCCTAACAAATATCTATATTTCCCGAAATGATTATAAATATAGCATGAAATGGAATTTTCGGGTCATTAAGTATGTAGAAATAGGGTACCAGTGCCATCCAATACAAATATTGTCACTTACGAGCCGTTATGACTGGTTTTAAATTTTGTGACCTGCTCCATAGAAGATCACAGTTTCGGTTGTTTTTGTGAGCCTCGCGCAAGATGAGAGTGTGCTGACAGAATACGAAAACCTCATAAAATAAATTTCACCTCACCTTGTGAGGGTCTTGTGACTTGTGGCGTTTCAGTGAGTTTGCCAGAATCGGGCTTTTAGCCTTTTTTATTATTACCAAATACAAGCTACATTATACATTACCTAACTATGCAAGCTAACAAAAATAAATACATATTAAGATACGTTTTCAATGACTTTTTTTTAAACATGTTAATATTTAATTTGATCGTAGGTTGACTAATTTTTTTATTCTTAATGAAACCAGCAAATTATGAACAAAAATTGACCAAAAAGTAAAATCCCTTTTTTTGTACTATGAGGTTTGAAAAATCCCTTTAACCCTTTTAGCTTATTTGAAGTGCGAAAATCCCACAAAAAGGGATAAATCCCCCGATCTGGCATCACTGCTCAACGCCTGAAGTTGTATTTTGTGTGGCACCATATGAACGCTTTGTTTCTACATAATCTGTCAACGCACGCGCGCATCAACGCGACATTGTGAATTGGGCATTAATAATTACCCGATTTGTCATTACTGTACACCGATGTTCTTTCTTCAAGACTGTATGTATGTTATTTTTGATTAAACATTTAAATGAAAGCTAATATTGCAAGAAAAATTATTTTAATTGGAAACTCCCACAGTGCTAAACCATTTTTGCTCGTGATTCAGACATGAAACCCATACCAAGTTCATCTAAATATGGACAAGCTGCTCATGTCATTAAGTCACATCTTACTCCCGGTAAACACCAATGCTTCGAATAAGGTTCTCCAGTTCATCACACAAACTCTCAGGTTAACTATATTTCGGTTCCAAAATATAATAAAAAAAAAAATTATCGTCTACCGGTGATAATAAATGTGTGCTGTATGTAAATGACTTAGTCAAATTAGTAGATATTCAAATAATAAAAAAAAAATGTACATATACATACATATTTGTGTTTTGTGTATGAAAATAAATAAAATGTAAGCGAGAAAGTGCAAATGTGGGCGCAATAGATATTATAAGAAATCGCATGAATGATTCTATTTATAATATTTTGTTATTACTTTCCATAAGATTCATAAGTTCAGGTTTTAATTTATAAGATTTGGCATTCGACTCGTTGTTATTCAGTTCATTGGTGTTGAAGAAGAATAATAAATAACGTTTTTACCTACTTTAGAACTTTTGAATAACACATGATTTTTGAAAATGAATAGGTAGGTATTTAAGAAGCAACTTTACTTATTTTAGTCTTTTACAGAAGTTCTATTCCTTGACCTTTGTAATAAATTTAAATCTTAAAAAAAAAATAGTTGGCGCAACAACCATTCGTTTTGTGTGAGTTTTTCATTTTTGGAACGAATGGAAGGGATCTACAATTTAATGCCGACTCCAAACGGCTGATTGAGAAGCTCTTTCAAGACAGTTATAATCTGGAATGTTTGTCAGACGTTCGCGAGAGGTGGCGCAGTGGAAAGAACCCTTTGTAACTAAGCAATCGTTGTTCTTTTAAACTCCTATTAATTCGAAAACCTCTGAAGATTAAAGGCATCAATAAAGGTTGAGTTCATAAAAGTTCATTGGGTCGTATGAATAAAGCGTAGCAATTGCTTTTAATCAAAAGAAATGTCAATCTCGAAGCATTTGCTACGTTTCGTATGAAAAAAAATCAATTTGAGTTAGTTCCAACTTTTGACATGTTCGAAAAGCGGCGGCACTGACCTTTTACTCAGATCGGTATAAATAAACAAAGCAAATGCTATGCAAATCCTGAGTCTGCTATTTAGTTGACTCAGACCTTTTGCTAAATATTTTGTACGCATATTTTTTACACCAAAAAAGTAAGCAATGTGAATTTTCGAGGTTTGTCTATAAATAGTTAAATTTAGTTTTGTTCGTGCAGGAAAATCATCAAAATACCTGTGAAAAAATCAATTATTTCTTGTCATTTGGCAAACAAAAATCATAATTCCAGGTGCAACAGGAGCTATAGATTGCAATCATATTTCTGAATTTCATTTTTTTTAAATTTCAATTTCCACAAAAGTCGTTAGAATCTCAAGGAAAACTCAAAAATTCAAATTTACTGGTCAGGTTTTACAGAAATTGCAAGGCAAGTACACGTGCAGCGAAGTAAAAGCTATGTTTGAATTTTTGAACTTACTTTAGCAAACTAGGTTTTTATTCATATCGATTCAAAGCAATTGCTTAGGGATTTTACTTTGCTAAAACCTTTTACTCAAAGCAAATGCTAGTTTTTATTCATAAGACCCATTAATGTAAAAATACTGCATTATCTTTGCATGAGGCAAATAAGCAGTGCGTTCATAAAAGCCAAATGACAGTCAAACTGCGATCAACTCTGCATTGAAGAAAAAATATGTTAGTAAAATAAATGAAAATTTAATATATTAATTATCCAAAAGAAATGAAGAATTTTTGTTATAAAAAAGTTCAAATACATTATCTGTGTTTTATAGGAATGAAAGTGAAAAAAAATGCAGTGCATATATGAACTATTTTTCGGAAACGCAAAGCTGCTGCAAGCTTGGAGCAGTGTTTCTGTTCATAATTGCATTGAATCATCATCATCATCATCGCTACTTGCAAACTCAAAATAAAGCTGGACGCTATCGAAAGAACAAATCTTAGGTGGTCAACCGGCTCGACTTGTCTAGTGACAAAGCAGATCTGGCCAAAGCTGGATCTAAAGCGTTCTAGGCATCTGATCTCCCTTGATAGGAAGCATATTAGTGCTACAATAGGTGTCATCACGGGACACTGTCTTATCGGCAGGCATGCAAAAAGGCTTGGCGTATTCTCTAATGATTTTTGCAGAAGCTGTTTTGACGAGGAGGAGGAGGAGACTGTTCTCCATCTTCTCTGTACTTGTCCGGCTCTCTCACAGAGACGAAAACTCCACTTTGGAGCTTTCTACCTTAGTGATCTGAACGATCTAAAACACATAGACATCCGAAATCTACTACGCTTCATCAGAAGCTCCGATTGGTTCAACGAGTAGGAGGAATGGATTATAGATTCACGTGGTATCACAAGGGACCTTATAATGGTCTAAGTGTGTCGACTAACCTAACCAGTTAGCCGACAGCCATTTCAACCTAACCTTGAATCAATATTTTTTGCATGGCATGTGCAACAATGTTGCAATTATGAACTCACCCAAAGCCTTCGGATGTAATTTCAGTTAATCGAAGACAGCCAAGCCACATAAGTCTAAAAACGAACGAACTACAGGATGTTCGTAAGCGATGGCTTTTCGTAGCCAAGTCGATTTGTTTTTACTCAACTGATCGCAATTCAAGTGCATATGTGTAGATTCAGAAACGTCAAACATTTGCGCAGTGATGCGGCATCACCGCTTGTTTACTATGCTGAAGGGCCCAACCCATAGAATCCGTCGCGTCCGTTGCGGCAACGTTTTCGACTGACAGTTCAATAGAATACGAATACGCAGTAGCTTATGGAAGGTGACCCATAAGCAGCGCACGTGCCGGATGCGACGGATAAAGTAGATTTAACTTCAAGGTATATAGAATAACATGGTAAAACATTGCGCATGTCCGCATCCTATCTCACTCGCACACTGTTACGTCACGTGTATCACACTGTTTTGACATTTCAGTGCAAGTTCGACGTTCTCTTAAAGTTTTTGTGGAATATTTTTTAAACAAATAAAAATAAAATGGTTATTTGTGCGATATTCGGCTGTAATAATAACAACGACAAGAAAAGAAAGCAAAACAAGGTTCCCGGGCGCGAAAAATTGTCGTTTTTCAGATTTCCCAAGGATGAATCTATGAAAAAAGTGTGGTAGAAAAGACAAGTTAAATGCATTTGTTTGCTCGAAACACTTAAACAGACCAATATGCGCGAAACTTGAAACATGAGCTGCTAAACTATTCACCCAAAAACAGTAGGAATTGCCTTTCACTTCCAAGGACTCTGACAATAAGCGCCAGGAGAATTATGAAAGGCGGAATACAAAACAAAAAATTGTGCGCGAAATTTTGTGAGTTTTAAGTGTGAACAAATTATAAATACGTAATTAGTACCTAATTTAAAATTTGTATTTTCAAAGGAAAACCCTTCCAAGTGAGCAAGTTACCCAGGACACCAATGAACCTACTACAAAATTATGCTGAATCACAACCGACCGGATCCTTCACATGGACAGATCAAGTCAGCGAAGGTGGACTTCGAAAACCCAACACTATTTTTATCGAAAAAATACGACTTCTTGAAAGTCTTTTTAATGAAAATTACATAAAAACATTGTTAGACCTTGCCGAACCTATTGATTTAGATCGCGCGATCAAAAAGTTGTTTTTTCCGGTGCAAAATGTTCTTTAAGATTCGAATTCTTAACAAAACACTAATTACGAATATCACTGCAAAAAAAATAAAAATGAATAAAACGCTTAACTAAATGTAAAACTGATATGTACTTGTTTTTATTTCTAATATTTTCGCAGATTATAAAGGACTTTTTATACATTATGGTTATGAGGTTTGATTGAAAGAATAAAACTGCGAATAACAGCTGCCAACATTCGATTTCTTTGTTGTATTGCTGTGGAAACAAGTGGTATCGTACCACCATCAGCTCACTTTAAAACAATTTCGCCACTATATCTTGCAAATCACATTTTTATTAATTAAAAATCCACAACCCTAATATAAAGCACATGAATGTGAACTAATTTGTTCTGAAGTGTCAAAATATGTGATACACGTGACGTACATGCGCAGAACTGAACCAATATTTTCCTCCGGAATATCATACCATGTATTCTATATACCTTGATTTAACTTCTTCTTTTCTGTCCGTCGCACCCATTGACAGTTGGCACAGCGTGAAAGAAATATTGAGAGAGAAAGAGAAACTGTCATAGCCTGTCACTAGTGCTCTTATATCGTGGGAGTTCTTCCTCTTTTTGGGAATTTCGGTGTCCGGAAAAGCTTTCCGTGAGAAAAAAGAAAATGTTGCAACAAACAATCAAACTAGATTTTTTTTTTAATTTCATAAAAATCTATGTCTTCATTTCACAATGTAAACACCACATTAAAAAAGAGCTTATTTAAATCGCCTTTAAAAAAGATTTTTTTGTATCAAAATTTTCTTGTACAAAGAGAATCATAATAATATTTACAAAACTGTGATTTTTATACCAAATGTAATTTAATGTGATAGTCTTTCCGTACAATATGAATTTTACTTTTAAAAGTTAGATTTTTTTCGCAAAAAAACACCTATCAAGAGAATTATGTAAAAAGGAATTTTAATATGATGGAAAGGGAAAAATTACCACCGTGTCACCGTATGCGACGGATTCTATGGCACTGCTCGTTCCGTCGAATGCGTTAATATTGACGAATCTGGCGACACAACGGATGCAACGGATTCTATGGGTTGGGCCTTGATGCGATGCACAGTTTATGCAGATGCGTTGGTGATTGAATGTGTCGTTTGAGTTTTAGAACGCATTGTTTGTGAAAAAAATAAAATAAGGAGTTCAACAAAAATGTATAAATTATTCTTTCAAAAGCATACCTAGTAATCTATTGATAAAAATATTTATTTACTTATTTTTCTTTCACTTCCGGCATTTTTCTTACTTTTTTGCCGGCGAATCAACAGCGCATCAGGTAGGTATTTCTGTGATGTTTTTTTGCGTTATGTTTGGATCAACTTTGCAATAATGAACACTTGGCGTTGAAAATGATGCCAAAAGTTTGTATTAATGAACATTTTGCAAAGCATCATGAGCATCATGAATCATGTTGCGAGTTATGCGTTACTGCATTTACACTATGTGACCAAAGTAGGTAGGCCTTAAAAATAAATTCGTAAGTGATCCCCGGTGCCCTTCATATAAATGTCAAAATTTGGATACAAAGTACAAACTACCTAAAGGCACACTGAAAACCTACATAAATTTTACTTTTTACTTTTTTTTTTTTTTTTCAAAAATGTCCTAAAGAAAACAAAAGAGACACTGGGTTCTGGCTGGAAGTAGTATTCAGAGATTGTGAATGTGAATTCCGAAATAGCAAATTGCATTTATATTTAAAATTTTTATATACATATATAGATAAAATCACCTTCTTCTTTTAGTTTGATTAAACGTTTATAATCGCATCTCTTACCAGAACAATAATTGACGAAAATGTTGTTATTCTCTGTAAAGCATAAAAAATGATTTGCTCATCTAGCTCAAACCAAATAAATGCAACCTGTCGCAACCAAACCACCCGAAAACAGCAACAAGCAACAAATTTATGTACATTTTTTAAGCTTTCGCGTAAGTTAATTGTGTTTGCGAGCTTATTTTGCTCCCGGAAGTCTTTAAACTTCAGTACATGATGTTGGGATGTCATCCTGTATGATTAGGACTCAACTTATTTCAGGTTTTGATCTGCAATCTCCGATTTTTCCTGCCAAATCGAAAATAAAATCCGAATTTTATTAGTTCTTGTATGTATTGGGCGGCAAAAAATATGTAGGGTGATGGCACCAGTAGTCGGCCCCCTAATTTTTTTTTTTTTTTTTGAGTTTGATTGGTCCTTAAAAATCCATTCATCAAGTATATAATCAAGTATTTGGTTCTTCTGAATGTTTGAAGTCTGTAGATTCAAAAATACTAAGCTTATTAAGTGTATGAGCTACCCAATGCAAACTGTTTAGAAAATAAGTGAAAAGGGTACGATTTGCCAGTAGTCAGCCCCCTCAGCTCCAGTAGTCGGCCACGCAAGTATCCAGTAGTCAGCCCCAATTTAATTTACACATTTTCATAAAAAGGGGGGGCTGACACTGGAGAACGTTTAAAAGAACCGTGTCTTCTATAGTCAGCCCCCATTTCTCTAGTAAATGTACAGGGCGGCTGACTACTGGAAAACAAAGAAAATTGATCGAAATTTTGGTGCGAATCAAGACAGATTGAAGTTTCCATTCATTTTGCATACTCATTTATTGTAAAAAAAAAACTAACGTAGTCTCCAGTAGTCAGCCGGAGGGGCTGAGCCTAGGACAATCATAAAAATGTGTCATAAGCTCGGCCCCCCTCTTAATTGTTAAACAAAACATATTTTTAACATTTTAAGTTAAGAAATAGTTAAAATTAACTGTCAATAACATAACAATAATCACAAAATGCAAATACCTTAGATGGATTAGTATTTGTATCACTTTTCCAAAACCCCTTCCACTATTTATTTTTTTTGGAATACCACTCGTTTTCTGCGTTTATAAAAACTGTACTCAAGTATATATTTTTTACACGCGAAGCAGCACCAGGATTGTTGCAAGTTTTTGGACGCAGATAGAAGAAATGTTAGCCAAAGGAAAAATATTTTTTGCTTGAAAGAAAGACCAAAGGAATAACTATTGCGCTGCATTTTGTATTCCAGAGGCTGACTACTGGAGGGGGCTGACCTTAGGGCTCGCCTTAGGGGCCATCGCCCTAGGTATATAAATATATGTATATATATATATATATTTTTTTTTTTTTTTTCACTTGCATTGGAAATCTATTTCAAATGATTTTCACACTTTTATAACGCATTTCGAAATGATGTAACATATCATCACTCCCACAGGCGTAAAATGAATAATTCAACTAAAAGAAAGCAATCCTTCCAAAGATAAACAATTCATAACCGCCAGCTGTGTGCCATAAACATTGGTACTCGAACATGAAAAGCAATCTCGATCAAAAAAAAAATATTTTTCTCAAAAAAAAAATTTATCTTTTTGCCAAATTGAAAACAACATTAATTAAGATGTTTTTTTTATGAAGAAGTCATTACGTTCTAGACTGCTAAGGTAGCAGTGTCGTAACTAAAACCCTCAAAGCCAGAAAAAACGTCAGTCAGTACAACAGCCATTGACTTCAATGACAACAGCAGAACCTCAAAACTCTGCCGGCATCGGCATTTACCAAAAAATCAATAAAAAATGTAAAAGTTCGTAGGTATATATATATATATATTACAGCTGGTTATCAACATAATTAACTGTGTGATTGTGGTAATTATAGAGGAAAACGATATGGGGTTAGACGTTAGACCCGTGAGACATCATAACTTTTTCACTCAACCTTGGGAACAGTCATGTTGGCTTTAAAACTAATGAGGGTTCCTTAATGTAAACTGATCTTGAAATTGCTCGAAACAAGTCCAAAAGTAGTATAAGATAGGCAATTAAACAGCTAGCAAGGGCATGCTAATATACCTAAAACCTAACATACCATCATGCCAAAGGCCAGCAAAAATGCTTCGAAGCCCAACGACAACCACACACACTGTTCAACACAACAAAAACAAAAAAAAAAATCCAGCTGAACAAACATGACGACTAAATCGAAACATCTAGAAGCTTCTCTTTGCACATTGGGCGAGAGGGAGAAAGCCCTCCTCACGCAACATATGTTTGCCCCTCGAAAAGAGCAGAACGGAAAATCAATAAGCACCTGCACCTGGACTAAAGTTTGTAGGTACCTAGGTAAGAAAATTCTATCCCATCAAATATGTAACAAAAAAAAAACACGGTGCCGACATAGTTGAACTAAATGCGTCGCACAAATATAACAAATGACTCTACAAGCATGAAACTCTTAAGCTTATTTCTATATTTCACGCTGGCAGTGTTACTTTTTTTAGGTTAAGTCCGAAAAAGCGTTCAATTCATGCTGTCTCATTGGACGAGCGCACCACTTGCAAATGTTGTAAATTAATGTGGAGACGAAAAAGGGCACCACACCATACCCATGTGGAGGTTATGAAACCGAGATAAGCTGCACAAAGAAGGTAATCCGTAATCCCCGACATACAACACGAGGTTGTTGTCAACCTCTTCCATAAAACGATAAATTAAAAAAAAAAAATTGTACTTACGGCGTTGCTCGTAGACTATAGTCATTAGCCAAAGTTTCTATTCCACCAGCTTTTGCAGCCGCAACATAACACGACTCGTTACCAAAATCGATTCCAATCACAGACATTTTTGATAATTGTTTTCCGTCACTTTTTGTTCTCTACTTTACAGAATGAACAAATTTTCTGTTCTGTCCGTTCTAGAAAAAAATGGAAATATAGATTCTTTCTAGAACAATACACTTTTCATTCCTTTTTTGCTTTACAAACAAAACCGAAAGTGGAAAAATCGTTCCGCATAAATTTTCCTCAATTAAATAATTCGCCGCAAAACGTCAAGTTAAAAGAAATTCGAATTTTTTCTATCAGTTATTGAGGGGAGGATGGAAAATGTACGAGAACGATATTTTCTCTTCGTTTTAATTTTCTTGGTTTTCCGACCAGAGAAAACTTTAACTCAGTTTGTAAAACAATTAACTAACTTTTATTCTTTGTTTTATTAGCAATTAGGGTTTTTATATTATATTTTTGGGTACAAAAAAAAATCGACCTCGAAGTTCTTTATGTGGAAAAATATCTTTACTAGAGCGCGTTTCAATTTCAACTGGACGAAGGGGTTACAAGATTTTTGCAAAAGCGCCTTTTTTCTTGAGCGGGAATGAGATGGGGATAGAAATAGCCGATTTCGAGATTTGAGCACAAAATTTGGTAGTTGTAGATGGCGCTACTAAAAGTAAGTAGAAACTCGTCTGTTTAACGAACCTTTCAGTATTACCGAGTAGTGTGTTGGAAAATAAAAATAAATGTAGTTTAGTAGGGACAACTGGAAAAACTTGATATTACTCGGGCTAATTAAAGCAGTGCAAAATAGTTCAAACGTATAACTTTTCAGTACCTAGTTCTTAATTCAAAAAATTCAACTTTATATCAAAAAATTATATTATGTGAACATTAACACTGAATATGGGTTGCATTTAAGGAAATTCTTACCAGAATTCAAACATTCTTTAAAAAGAATACCCCAAGTGGTTATATAATTCAAGTTCTTGACAGTTCAAATGTCAAAACAGAGTTATGCAGTGTATTAGGCATAGGTACATCAAATGCTTTAATGAACATGTTTATTTTAACAGATTCAAATTACCAAAAGGCAAAGACAATAGCAATGTAGAAAAAGGTATCATCTGTAGGATTATAGTAGGTCATTAAAAAACACATTCAAGCCTATTTCGTTTTCAGTTTGGCAAAAAGATACATTTTTTTGATCGAGATTGCTGCTCATGATCGATTTGCAAAAAAAAAAACAATCTTTTTTTTTTTTTTTTTTTGATCTGACGCATTTTTCAGAATACTCGATATTTTCGCAGATCTACACATACTTTCACTAACACCAATGTTTATGATACACAGCTAGCGATTACGAATGGTTTACCTTTGGAATGATTGCTTTTTCAAGTTAAAATATTCATTTTGCGCGTGTGAAATGCGTTTTTATAAATATTTTTCTGCCGCCAACCCAATACATACAAGAATCACATTAGTATGCCGCTGAGCCATTTATTTTTAATGTTTAGCATCATTTGCGTTATTTCGGTTTTTTTTTTATCTTCACTGACAAACTATGAGCCTCCATTTCTGAATGTACCCATTCAAAAATCCCACCACCAAGTGTTATGTCGTTTTCCATTGGCACAGAAAAAGCAGAGATTCAGAGCAGTTTTTCTGCTCTCGAAATCAACTGGCTGTCAGATTTCATGTTCCATTGGCCGAAAAAAAAACACTTTTTTTAAGATTCAGAACAATTTTGCGAATCTCGATATCTGAGCGAGATTTAAACCGCATTTACACTATCACGCACGCGCATTTTTGCACGAGACGGGACAGAGAGATCCGTTTGTCCGCAGTCAATGCTAATAAAGGCGAAGGAATGAGATCACAAATCAGACGCCTAAGGTGTCATGGATGTTCTACCCATAATTATAGATACGTAAAGCGGAAGTTCCGGCGACCAACATTTCTGCAATCACATGAAAACATTTCTATTTTCAATTTAAAATATGTGAAATGAGAGTGTTAATTAGTTTCAGTAAATTAAACCAACAATTCATCAATCATTAATACGAAATTAATAAATAAATGTACCTTCATCCCTTCCGGAAGCCATTTTGTTTTATAGGAAAACGAAATTTCGTAAGCCATCGCTATAAAAATATCAACATGCTAAGCTTTCCCATAATTCCTACCACGCAAACAAGATGGCCGACCAAAAAACGTATCACGTTTTTTTGCGTGTTAGGTAATGCTGTCCCTTTCAGTCAGACGGCTGTTTAGTATTGGGCATCCCTTTAATTTTCCGTGATAGGAATGTGTGACCGTGTAAATGCCCCATTACACCTATCTGCACTAACACCAAAACATTTGTCATTTGTCAAACTTTGAAGTGTGTTTACTAACGTTTTTAGACGAGAAGTTTGTGAAAAATAGAGAAAAAATTACATTTGGCCGCTGCAATGGATATTAGCATAAATTGAAGGAATTCTTATAAACACAAATTACCATTTAAGAACAGCTGACTTTTAAAACACGCACCACTACAAATGCAAAGGAAGAAAAATCTCATTTTATGTTCCATTGGGCACGAAAAATCTGAAACCCTAATAGTAAAATCTAAAAATCCCAACGAAAAATGACATTAAATTTTGCGTTGGCCACGTACCACTGCCCGCTAGGTGTCTAGCACAAAATATCCCAGTTGAAGGAACGGATGCGCTAGAACCCTAGCGGCAAAGTGTCATTATTTACAGACTACAATTAAGGAATGATACAAATATTATAAGAACAATATGTGAATTGCTTTTAATGTTTTATCACGATTACACTTGCTGTTTACTTTGTAAGCGTTTGAACGATTTCCTTTGACATTTCCCTGAAAGGGATATTTCACAAAAAGTCGTAGACGTCAAGCGCAAATGGTGAAATTTAATTTTTTTTTTTTTCATATGGAGTATGACATGCCGCTAATCATCTAGCGGGCAGCAAGGTATATAGAATACATGGTATGATATTCCGGAGGAAAATATTGGTTCAGTTCTGCGCATGTACGTCACGTGTATCACATATTTTGACACTTCAGAACAAATTAGTTCACATTCATGTGCTTTATATTAGGGTTGTGGATTTTTAATTAATAAAAATGTGATTTGCAAGATATAGTGGCGAAATTGTTTTAAAGTGAGCTGATGGTGGTACGATACCACTTGTTTCCACAGCAATACAACAAAGAAATCTAATGTTGGCAGCTGTTATTCGCAGTTTTATTCTTTCAATCAAACCTCATAACCATAATGTATAAAAAGTCCTTTATAATCTGCTAAAATATTAGAAATAAAAACAAGTACATATCAGTTTTACATTTAGTAAAGCGTTTTATTCATTTTTCTTTTTTTGCAGTGATATTCGTAATTAGTGTTTTGTTAAGAATTCGAATCTTAAAGAACATTTTGCACCGGCAAAACAACTTTTTGATCGCGCGATCTAAATCAATAGGTTCGGCAAGGTCTAACAATGTTTTTATGTAATGTTGTCCAGTTTTTAGACCAGTCGAGTTATATTCATTAAAAATACTTTCAAGAAGTCGTATTTTTTCGATAAAAATAGTGTTGGGTTTTCGAAGTCCACCTTCGCTGACTTGATCTGTCCATGTGAAGGATCTGGTCGGTTGTTCTTCAGCATAATTTTGCAGTAGGTTCATTGGTGTCCTGGGTAACTTGCTCACTTGGAAGGGTTTTCCTTTGAAAATACAAATTTTAAATTAGCAACTAATTACGTATTTATAATTTGTTCACACTTAAAACTCACAAAATTTCGCGCACAATTTTTTGTTTTGTATTCCGCCTTTCATAATTCTCCTGGCGCTTATTGTCAGAGTCCTTGGAAGTGAAAGGCAATTCCTACTGTTTTTGGGTGAATAGTTTAGCAGCTCATGTTTCAAGTTTCGCGCATATTGGTCACTGTTAAAGTGTTTCGAGCAAACAAATGCATTATTTGCATTAAACTTGTCTTTTCTACCACACTTTTTTCATAGATTCATCCTTGGGAAATCTGAAAAACGACAATTTTTCGCGCCCGGGAACCTTGTTTTGCTTTCGTTTCTTGTCGTTGTTATTATTACAGCCGAATATCGCACAAATAACCATTTTATTTTTATTTATTAAAAAAATATTCCACAAAAACCTTAAGAGAACGTCGAACTTGCACTGAAATGTCAAAACAGTGTGATACACGTGACGTAACAGTGTGCGAGTGAGATAGGATGCGGACATGCGCAATATTTTACCATGTTATTCTATATACCTTGGTTGACAATTGAGCGTTTTTTTCTCGCTGCTGATGCATTTTTAAAATAATGTTCTGTCTGCGTTAAAAATGAAGAAATTTGAAGAAGTTTTAAATTGGAAAAACGAGGCAGAAGCTATTATACGAGATGTGGAAGATCACGTAAAATACATTGGCATTTCGAAGAAACTCAACAATAGTTCATTGGAAATATTTCTGAATCTAACAACTTTAGAAAACGATGATTTTTGCATTCGTGCTTCAGGTGGTGGATTTCGGATAGTTGCTGAAGAATTCGATAAAGTGGAAAAGGAGATCGACGAAGACGACGAAGAAGAAGACGAAGATGTTGTTTTCGAAACACCATATGCCCTTTTAAATACAATCAGTCCCAGCTATGTGGAATCATTTGGCAATCAATTGGTGAAAGCATTACAAAGTTTAGAAATAGAATTCGAATAAAGATATGTATAACAATTAAGTATAAGCTCATTCATTTCTGGCCATCTTCAAAATGTTGTTTGCATCTCCGGAATTGAAATTGTGGAAAAGTAAATGAACCAGTTTAAGGCTAGGACCCAGGAACTACTTACAACCATCTTGATAAATTTGTACCTAATGTACATATTTAAAGTAAGACTGTTAATCATTTTATTATTTATTTTATTTTAGTGCTCATTATTTTCTAAATTTATATGCACGGCTCCTAGAGCATCACGAATCCAATCTGGTATAGGGTCTTCTCCAAAATGGCTTCTCATAAAATCCTGTACAAACTTTGGGAATTCATCCTTCTTTATCGCTTCACGCATGCTATTCATCAGCCGAAGTTGATACGCCACATTATGGATACTAAGCAAACTACAAGATACCGCCTCTACGGTAGCAATATGGTGCAGGTACGAACGCGTGTATGTTTTGCACGTAGTGCAAATGCAATTTTCGTCGATTGGTCGCATATCCAAAGCGTATTTCTGCTGTTTCAAATTTAGTTGACCACTGCTAACAAGGGCACAGCCGAACCTCGCTGTTCGTGTTGGAAACACACAGTCAAACATGTCTACTCCTAGCGCAACGCAAACAACTAAATCAGCGGCAAAGCCAACACCCATCAGGTATCTTGGCTTGTCGTTAGGGAGCAGATCCGTGCAAGCATGCACTGTTCGCCAAAATTCTTGCTTGCTCTCGCCACCACTAAGGCCACCGATGGCAAAGCCCCGCACTGGGCGCTTAGTCAGTTTGTCCACGCACTGCTTTCTTAACTCTGGATCTAAACCACCTTGAACGATCGGAAATAAGCTTTGATCATCATTTCGCTGGTTGGCTTCGATACAACGATCAACCCATCGTATTGTTCTGTGCATTGCTTCTTCTACTCTTGGTCCAGTTGTTGTTGTTTTCACCACATCGTCTAACTGCATCATAATATCAGCGCCAATTGCATTTTGGATCGTTATGGAATGCTCAGGAGTAAGCATACAAGCCGAACCGTCGTAGGGAGATTTAAAATTGACACCTTTCTCGTCAATTTCTGCTAACTGTAGTAGGGATACCATTTGAAAACCACCAGAATCTGTCAAAATAGCACGTGGCCATCCCATGTATTGATGCAGTCCACCGGCTTTTTTTAGAGTATCAATGCCCGGACGTATTCCCAAGTGGTAGGTATTGGACAAAAGGATTTGACAGTCAAGAGCAATTAACTGATCCGGATGAACGCCCTTGAGCGTTCCTTGCGTACCGACGGGCATAAAAACTGGAGTATTTACATCACTGTGTCGCAGACTCATTATACCAACTCTTGCCTTTGTCGTAGAACATTTCGCTATAACTTTATAAATTAGAGGCGCTAACTGGGACTGTGAACCGTGTGCAGGTGGCATTGTTTTTTGTAAGATTAAGTTTAAACTAGAACGTGTTGCCTAAAAATTAATATTTGTTTTGACTTTTATGATGGAATAAAGTTAGCCGAGTGACAGCAATTCCGCGTTCCACTGCCCGCTAGATGACTAACGACATGTCAAATTCAATATTGTCAACTAACAGCTGTTCAAAAAAGCACTGCCAGCACAAAATTGATTTCGTATAAATCAACCATAGACCTATTATATAGTAATGTGGTATTCGTTTGGGCTTCTTCAGATTCGCTCTCAGATTTAAGATTTCGTGTGGCTAATCGAACATAAAAACGTCACTTGCTCTTTTTTTGTGATAATATTCGTGCAATTCGAATATGTGTAGCCTTTAACACTTTTCAAAGCGTTTCACATTCACTGGTTAAATATTAAATTAAAACATTCGAAATTTGCGTCTCGATTGATTTTTAAATATTTATACATAACCAATTTACTAAAATAAATTCACCCGATGCAATGCCTTTCTTTGCTGTAGCACAAATTCACGAAAACCTAAACGCCCTCCACCAGTTGTCAAACTCAAACGCACTTGTGTTGGTAAATCTGAGAAAATATCTAGATTCGCAAAAGTGATCTGAAATCTGAAAAAGATTGCTTTTTTTTGTACCAAACGAACATAAAAACTGATCTGAGAGCAAAAAAAGTGATCTGAGAGCGCCCAAACGAATACCACATTAGTCAATGAAATCAACAGACTGGTCGGGTTCCACTGCCCGCTAGACGTCTAGCAGAAAATATCCCAGATGTAGGAACGCTCGCGCTAGAACAATAGCGGCAGCGGCAAAGTCCCCACTACAATTAAAGATATAATGCAAATATTATAAAAATAATATCTGAATTGCTATTTTATTTACATTAATACCAATTTTATCACAATTACATTTGCTCGGCTTGGTATTTACCTACTTTTATTTTGTAAACGTTTGAACGATTTCCTTTGACAGGTCGTTTTTTTTTTTTTTTTTCAATGCAGCGGGTAGTTTTGCGCTAGATTGAGAGATTTCCCTGAAAGGGATATTTCACAAAAAGTGCTAGACGTCTAGCACTTTTGGTGAAATGTCTATTTTTTTTATATGAAGTTTGACATGCCGCTAGTCATCTAGCGGGCAGTGGAACGCGGCCACTGTTCAGGTGGGTACCTAGAAATCGGCTCTGTTTTTGTTATTTCGAGTACTGACTTATGTTGTAAACACCGTTACACCGTAATTAAAAAATAACGGTTGCATTTAGATTTAGATTAACTAAAATAAAAGCAGATAGTCCAATAGACTGACTCTCTCGCGACCATCTGAACAACATCCGAGACAAAGATAATGGAATAGTTTAATCATTCATCTCTGATCCGAGAGTATAACTGTTATGAAAGAGCTTCTCAATAAGCCGTTTGGACTCGGCATAAAATTGTTGATCCCTTCCTAAACTCACACAACAAAACGAATGTGAGACCTGTGGCGCCAAGTATATGCCTGTTTTTTTGAGCTTCGAACTCAGCAAAGCAAAGTAAAATATGATTTTCAGCACGCAATTACAACAACTACTGTGATTTCTCGAAGTGTCAAGTAGAGTAGGGCGTAGTTGTTGTAATCGCATGCTGAAAACCTTCTTTACTTTGCTTTGCTGAGATCGAAGCTCAAAAAAACACGCCTTATATTTTTGTTTTGTTTTATAGACTTCTCCAAAAGGCCAACACTGCTAAAGTCATAGCTTAAAATTAAACCGGTGCTTAAAACGAATCACTAAAAATTAACCTACTGTGTTAAAACACATTATTTTATTGGATGCTCCGTACAGTTATAAAAACACAATTACCTACCTACCTAATATGAGCATAACTTTATTAATTAATACTATTACTGTTAGCATGACAACACTAACAAAACCTGGAACTTGCTTTTGGAAATACGCCGATTTTGGTCAGGCATCTGTCTCGTGGCCATAGATAATGGAATTCAAATTATGTATTTCATTATCTTTGGTCGTGTCTAGGAAACTTACCATCTGCTAAAGCTAATCATTGCTTTTTGTTCTTCTCAGGTTTTTCTTATCAAAGCCGGTTGCGAGGTACTATTTATAGATTATTATATCCCATATAGCTACTGTAACTGCACTGCATAAAATTCTCTGTAATGTCTGATCTAAAGGATACAACGATTTTGGTTACTGGTGCTAGCCAGGGTAAGCAATAACAAATAGTACTTACGTATACATAATATAACAACTATTTACTACAATAGGGTCCTAGAGCATCTTCACGTTCTCTTTGGAATAATGATTTCGTTTTTATTGTTAAAAGAAACTTGTCTACTTGTATATATCTAATCCAATACTTGTTCTTCCTATTTCTCTAATAATTCCAATTTAAGGGATTGGAAATGCATTGTGTAAACACCTGACGACGTTGGGGTCAAAAGTGATTGCGGTCTCTCGCAATATTGAACACTTAAAAGCATTACAAGCCGAGTGTTCATCGCTTGAGATCATACAAGCGGATCTGAGCAATTGGGAAGAAACAAAAAAAGCATTGTCGAATGTACCATCATTGGATGGATTGGTCAATAATGCTGGAGTTGCTATAATTAAACCGTTTGCGGGACTGACAGAAGAAGACATTGACTCGTATGTTATATCAGACATATCTTTCAGCATAAATTTAATCTCTTATTTAATTTTAGCACTTTCAACGTTAACATCAAAGCTGTTTTCTGTGTAACACAGGCAGTATCAGATAAGCTTAAGTATGGTGCACGCATTGTAAATGTATCATCGTTAGCATCTACAAGAGCATTTGAAGGTCATGCTGCATATGGTGCGTCAAAGGCGGCTGTTGACTCGCTAACAAAGGCGTTAGCATTTGAATTTGGGCCTCGAAAGATTCGCGTCAATTCGGTGAATCCAACAGTCATTCTCACACAAATGGGAATAGACAATTGGAGTGACCCCATAAAAGCGGGGCCACTTATAAATCACATTCCCCTACTCCGCTTCGGTGAGGTTGAGGACGCAATGAAGTCAATTACATACTTACTAAGCGAACAATCGAGTTTCGTAAATGGACATCACCTCCTGTTGGAAGGAGGATACTCAGTCAATTAAACGCACATTTAACTTCAATTATTTTGTATTTTTATATCAAAAAGAAATAAACGATTCAATGTGTGTGTCTCCCACAAACCTGCAGTAAAAACCATGACTTAGGACAAAACAGAACACAAATAGACCTAAATCACACACCATCTTGTTTAGTAGCCCGAATAGTTTTATATATAAGCCGGCTTTGCCCACATTTATGCCGCTTAGCATCAAAACCATATTGATAAGCGGACTAAGTGGCCTTTCTCGTCGGAAGAAAATTAGCTCTAGGCACTCGAGCGACAAAAACACTACAAACAGACTATGCGATAGGATTGCATGTAAGCCCATGGCGATTAGTGTGTATGAAATTGCACTTGCTGCAATTACGTGAACTCGACTTGATAAGATCTTTTCAAGTTTGGTTGGTGGTAAAGCTGTAGGAGTGTTCAGTAGAGGTGAGGATTCCCAGCCGCCATAATTTGGAGTTGTGATGTGTGACGAGTTATAGTCGGTCATATATTCAGGATGTTCAATCTCCGGATCCGAATACCTCTCTGGGGAATGATTCCTACAATCTAAGAAAATATAAGTAAGAAATTGAATTCCACAGAATGAATTCATAAGCACATACTGTTGGTGGGAGATGCATCCCTTTCAGCGCCACTTAGTTTATCGAGCCTACTTTTTGCGTTCTCCAAGATTCTCCTTCTGCGGGCCTCTCTTCGAGCAAGTATATCATTTTGTTTTTTTTCGTTGGATTTGTCGATATCCGTCTGATAATTATCCACTGATTCAGACATTTTTTGGCCATCAAATTTTTATTTTTATGACACTATTGAATGTCAGTTTTGTAAGGTGTTACCAAGTACAAACTGGAAAAGCATTGCTATAGTGATGTCATCAGTATGGGTTTACATAGAAGCTTGAATAAAACCGTACCTGCGCACACGTTCATTCTTAATATGGTATAAATCAGGTACCTATTTATCGAATTGTATTGGTTCTTGTATGTATTGGGTTGGCCGCAAAATGTATTGTCCCTGCACTTGCACTGAAAATCCATTTCAATTGATCTTCACACTTTGTAATAACGTATTTTAATATAAAAACTAGCTCCCACACTAGTAAAATTAATAAATCAGCTAATAAAAATAATCCTTCCAAAGATAAACAATTCGTAACCGCTGTGTGTCATAAGCATTGGGGTTAATTAAGGTATGTGTAGATTTGAAAAAATATTGAGATTTCTCAAAAAAGTAAAAAAAAAATATCTTTTTTTTGAACATGAAAAGCAATCTCGATCAAACAAAAAATTGATTCTTTCATATGACATAAAAAGAAAGAGCGAAAGACGGTATGTAACTAAGACGCTAATGTTTGTACTTTTAATATCCGTATCTATCCAGCTGACGTCGGCAAATTATTCTTAAAATGTTTTCAAAAACCCGTCTCCAAATTATTTTTGATAAAATAGCTAATGGGTGTTCTCCAAAGAGAAGACATCGAATGACATACTTCGACCTATTGAACACACCCACGAGTTTGACAAGTTTGTTTGTACCTAATGACAGCTGACGTATTGCTGGCTAGTTGGACCTAAAATTAAAAAAAGATAAAGTATTCATTGCAATTCTTCAATAAATTTCTTTTTTTTTTTTACAAATTAACTATGTGGTCAGATACGCTTTTGATAGTTTTTATTTCGATATGCACAGCGTTTTTGGGAGAAGGTAATATAAGATTAACTACCATTCAAGAATTGGTACCAGTAACTTAATCAAAATCTTCGTAGGTCTCACATGGGTACTTGTCTACCGGACGGAAAAGTACATCAAGCTAAAAGGCGAAGTTGAGAAGCAAAGTAAAAAGTGTAAGTACCACTTGTTTGTAACTAGGATATATCAAATAAAACCTTACCTTTGCAGTGGAACGGCGAAAGGAGATCCATGGAGATTCCCTTGACAAATCGCACAAGAAAAAAATCGAACGTGATGAAGAGAAACTTAAGAACAACAACAGGGATTTATCGCTGGTTAAAATGAAGTCGATGTTTGCAACTGGATTTGCATTTACCGCGCTGCTAAGCATGTTCAACAGCATGTAAGCTTGTATTTCATTTGTTGAACCGACTGAAGTTATCTGATAAAATACAATTTTAGATTTGACGGTCGTGTTGTAGCTCGCTTGCCCTTTCTACCGATATCCTGGATTCAAGGGCTGAGCCATCGAAATTTACCGGGAGATGATTACTCTGAATGCTCGTTTATTTTTCTATACATCTTATGCACAATGTCTATTCGACAGAATATCCAAAAACTTTTAGGTTTCGCCCCATCGCGTGCCGCCAGTAAGCAGGGCGGCAGTTTGTTTGGTCCAACCCCAGGTCAATTTAAATAAAGTCTGGCTTTGTCATATGTAAAACTTGAGTTCATAAATATTAAAGTAGTTTTACTTTAGTAATTCTTTAATTTGTCTATTTTATTTCAAAGGTCCACCTCAATTGAATCGTACAGATTTAGACGGCCAAAGACGTTCAGGTCTGTACAATCCTCGGGTTCCTACTGTACAAAACTAAAATTTCCAAAATCAATTATAATATGTGCACATGACGGCGAAGAATTAGATTGCAAAATATAGCGTTTGCGGAATATTCATTTCGTAGCGCTCATGGGGTTGTTAAAGACGTTGGTGGATGGCATATTTCTATCACAAAGGTGGTTGGAAATGACTTCTTTATGTTAATTGAAATTCCAGAAAGGACGATGATGAAGCTGCGCTTGAATAGTCGGTACCAACTACTTTTGACGAAAGATTTCGTGCCCATTGTAGTGCAGGTGACAAATACAACAGTACTAAAGCAGTCGTTTCGCCAAAGCCATTCAGCGATCTCTAACTTCGCTTTCACCATTGGAGAGTACGCTAAACGTTTTATTGGCTTTGTTAAAAAGAAGCACGTATTTGGTTCCCATTGTCGTATTTGTATGCGATCCATGTATGCTAGAAGAAGGCTCGGTCCTAGTTCTGGAATAGTTTATGATTGGTATTGCAATCCCAATTTTATATACTTTTCTATCCACGGTCACGTCTTACTTTCATTGCCAGCATTTTCATTTTCAATGATGTTCTTACTAACTTTGGCGTCAGAATTACTATAACTAATACGCTTGTTTTTTGAATGTCGTACATTTTATTGCTAAGAACTACAGACCAATAAAATAAAGAAACAGATAACTTTTATAGAATTCCTTGTAACGAATGTAATCAAGACACTTTATGTTCAAATAAAACCGTTTACGTTTACAATTTATAGCTTAAATGAATTCTCGGTAGTTATATAGCCAAAGGAAAAACATCTTAATATGAATTAGTTATTGTAATGTGTTATCGCAAACTAAATGTATTGTTAAATACTGGTAATAAAATTGAAATAGACGCAAATTCGAAGGATCTGCTATGTGGAGCACTCTACTCAATTGTTCAAATGTTAAGACCGATTTAGATCTACTTCTTCTTACTCTTGCCCAAAGTCAGTGTATGAGAAGCAACCATTTGTGCCTTGCGCCTATTAAATTCGACAAACTCTTCTTCGAGTTTTTTCCTCGAGTCTTCGAGCTTCCGTTTCTCATCGGCATGATCCTTTTTCAGTTTATCAAACTTTGCATGGAGCTTTTTGAATTAAAAAAAAAAAAAAAAAAAACGGTACATTAGCAAATTACAATGAATTGTAGTCATTTAGGTTTACCTCTTTTTCGCTTTCCTTCAGTTCGGCTTCCTTCTCTTTTACACGCTGAACAAACATTTGTCTGACTTCCTCTTCCTTTGCCTGAAGTTCAGCCAGATGTTGAGACCGTTTGGTTTCGAATGTTTGTTGGAATGAAACCTTTATTAAAAAAAAAAAAATAAGTTAACATCATTCTTGCCTACTAAGCAATTTAATCAAATCTAAGTCTATGAAAATAAGGTATTATGAAAGTAATCAACAAAGACCCTGAACCGCTGGTCTTGCAATCAATGAAGAGGTTATGAACAGATAATCGAAGATTTGCTTTCACCAACAAAGACCCCTTAGGTTAAATGAACCAAACTTACCGGTTTATTATCACTGTCCACATCAGTGAAACCCATCTGTTCGAGACGCTTCTGTCGATAAAGTTCGTAGTGGCGTGTATGCGTCTTCTCACGCATATCTTCCATATTCGTTCGGATTAACATTTCCCGTAGTTTTACGAAATCACAATGTGTTTCGTTCTCCACTTGAACTGTGCCCCATGGATATTGACGAGCGCGAATCATTTTATTGGCCACTCGAACAAACTCGGTGCTGCCAACTACAGCAAATGGCACATGGGCATTCATTGCGGTATTTGTTTCGGCCACTGTCTCATCGTCCGTGGGAAATTGGTAGATTTGAACACCATTGTTGCTGAGTTCTTGGATAATTTTTGCCTTGAATCGTTGCAGTTCAGCTTTGGAGATTGTATCCGCCTTAGCGATAATTGGAATGATGTTCACTTTGGTGTCCAATTTCTTCATACAAACCAGGTCGAGAGACTTAAGTCCATGACCAGTCGGGCAAATGAAATACAAGCAAACGTGAATGCGACTATCGTGACATGTTGAAAGTGATCGCTTAATTTTCAACTCTTCCTGCAGATATGCTTCGAATTGTGCATCAATGTAGTCAACTACCGCCTTGAAGGAGTCGTCCTTATTGATTTGATCGCCATAGCCGACAGTATCGCATATGGTCAACTTCAAACGGACATTGCTCTCTTGCAACTCATAAGTGTGCGCCTTTAGTTTAACATTCGGCAAGGTATGGGGACTGGGTGTAGACTCGAAACTTGTATTGAACAAAGTGTCCATAAGGGTGGATTTACCCAAACCAGTTTCACCTGAAAATTAATAATAACAAAAAATTTGTTTAGGATTGATAATACAAATTGAATAAAAGAAATTCTCACCAATGCACATGATGTTGAAAACAAATCCATTTTGAACGCTCTTGTTGACTAGCTGATCGGGCAGGCTGTCGAATCCGACATGTCCTGACTGCTTCAGGTTTCGCAGGTGTTGTTCATACTGTAAACAGAGAAATTCAAATGAAAATTAGTATTTTCCTTTCCACTTTTCTATTATGTACAAGATAGTATATCCTTCTCGCCATGCAACCAGCTTCTTCAACAAATTATTTGAAACTAAACCAATTTCGTCGATGCATAATGTATAATGGCAACTAACTGGAGAAGACATTGGTATTTTCCACCCAGAAAACTCCTTAACCTACTTTAATTGTCGCAACACTTTACATCAAGTGAGCATATTTCGATACTATAATTCAGACGCTAATGTTATGTAGTGGACACCGGACAACGTGGCATTATGTTTCTGAATTGAATGAGTTATAAGATTAATGTAGTTCAATCGTCGATAAACCCATACATTATTGACACGCATATGGGGTTTGTTTTCCTTCAGTAAAGTCTGTTAAATCGATATTGTCTCTGATCGATACTGTATCAATCACAATATGACAGCATACGTATGAATATTTATTGTCATTAAAAAAACGTACTGAATAGCACAAGTTAAACGGCTCATATAACATAAGGGCATGAAGTCAGCGAATTTGTGGTTATATCACATGCCTGAGGGTGAGCGCATAATGAATGAATGAACGAATTGTATCAGAATTCGCATTCATTTCTGAAAATAATTAAGACGAAATAAACTTCTGAAATATGTACACCCATGTTTATTTGATGCGCAAGTTTTTCGAGATCGAAGGCGTACACATTTGTTTTAGTGGTGTTAGACGATATTTTTATTTCATGTTTTATGAACCTTCTACCTTTGCCTACTTTGTTTTTCCTTTGGAGTTGACACATTCTTTATGTCAAAGACTTTTACTTCTTCGAAAATATAACGTCCACAATGCGCCGACGTTAAATTGCTTTATATATTTTTGTTTTTTACATTCACCCTTCTTTACCGCTTCTGCCTTGAATTTAACAAATCGTCGCCTGTGAATTGTTTTGTTCCATACGCCACTTTTGTCGTTTTTGAGTTAGGAACGGATTCGATGGTAATTTTGTATGTTCTTTTTAAGTCTTTGATTGGATTTATCTATATGTTTTTCCAATCCCGAGATATCGAGCATGTAACAAAAATTCCGGGTGCTGTGACTGGTTGGTAGTTTCACAAAAAAATTTTAATACGTAGTTCACCCTGACGAAGTGCCGCCTAAGAGAGATCGCCTCACCTTAACCAAAAAAAATTATAAATCCATGGCACCGAACTTAGATTCCCACGAAGTACGTCACCCTGTGGTGGTTCTCGGTTAAATCTCTCTTAGCGCCACCTCAACCTTCCCTGCTTTTGGTCCACCCTTATGACGGTCGGGCTACAGGACCTCCCGTCAGTCCGGGCAGCGGCAGGCGAAGGGTGTCCAAGCCTGAGAAGCGTTGGCCTGCTGGTGGTTGCTCGATCACTAGCTCGTCGGCTTCGGGGGGGGTGTCTTGCTTCCCACCTTGGACTGTCGTCACGTTTAATTTTCAGGCCTCAAATATAAACTCCCTAACTCCACCTGGTTCCACACCAGAACATAACCTACTATCTCACTACTCACGGGACCAGAAATCCATCCCTTCCCCCTCAACAGTTTCCTGGCGTGTGATTGGGTGTTATTCACACATGCACGAAAACCCACCCTGCGTCCACCGGGTTTACGACAGACCGATCCGTGGCCACCGCCGACGTGCTAAAAATTCTCGGAAATGACCCCTTATGCTCATCCCTACCGACGAGCCTATCCCTGGTTCATCGATCCCCCGGATTCCCTCCCGTTGCCACCGTCATTACCTGTCTAGTATTGCGCCATCATTAGCTTCTTTGATTCACCACGTACAAAAGTGCGGAACCACTGGGAGTGGTTTAGTGTCCATTCAAAAATCCTGTGGAAAAATCATTAAAACCCAAGAAAAGAAAATGTCCACCCAGAACTTCACTGCTACACCTCTCTCCCGGACTACTAAACGCACCAACTGCGCCGTTCAAGAACGCCGACGCCCAAAAGAAGCCAGAACCAAGAACCAGAAACCCTCGTGGGCTTCTTTCCAAAAAAAAAATGAAAACTACAGAAGAATAAACACTCGAATTAATTGGTTCCATAAGCCGGTAACCTGGCATATAACACAAGAAGCTATTTATTTATTAATTCAACTTAACTTATCCTAATTTCCGCGGTCGGGACCAGGCAACCAAAGCCACTAAACAAAATTCAATTTACTTTCCTTAATTACTTTATATGAGAAAAAAAAACTATAAATGGTTCCCGAGCGGTTAATCTCATCAGAACGGTAGGTCGTTAACTAAAAGAAACATGCCGGAAGGGCCAAGTCCCTCAAACACAGGACAATAAGGGTTCTTATAACCCATAAATATTATAGAATAGCGCCACGACCGGTATGTCAAGGACAGGTTATTTCTATATCAGATTCTTTTCCCCTGACTATCTCGGATAATGCGACGATTTAACCCCCTTTCCGGGAGGCCCACTGTCGGAAACACTAAATATATATATATACCGCCAATATACCAAACACAAAATCTAAAATATCAAAGCTGGTACTCACCGATACATTACTGCAACTTCTCCTGGGACGTGGTGCACCTCGCCTCCTGGATCTGGCTATGCTTTGGGAAGGAAATTAAATATTCTCGAATATATATATATAAGTAAGGTCCCTTGGGTATCACCCCACACTCCACAAATTTGAGCGATCAATGAATTTAAACCGCGTTCGCAACATAAGCCACGTCAACCCGCTCGCGTTTCCACATAACCCTACCTTCCTTTACCCGGTTGCGCACTTTCTTTACACTTCATCCAATTAATCGAATTTCAATTACAAAGAAAAAATACTCTACCGTTATATGAAAAAAAAAAAACTCTAATTTTAATTTGGAATATTCATATTTTTCTTTGTCTTATCCGTTAAATAACGCCATCCACACGATTTGACTATTCTAGCCTCTCGAAAAGTTTACAAAAGATTACTCCACAGGCACCACAAAAAAATTTAGCGTTTATAGGTCGACGACCATTAAAGAGCTGCCGCTTCACTCGCACAACGTAATTCCTCAAAACGCTGACCTCTGCTGGTACTTGCTGGCCTCGGGCCCATTACGTCCTCTCGTAGGTCCTTGGGGACCGTTGTCATGGGACGGATGCTCCCGTAATTACTGGATGGAGCCCCTGGCTCATTCCCAAGTACTGGGTTAAAGATCGCACTGACGCGCGAAGTCTGTCCTCGTGGCTGGGTCCGGGCGTGAGGTCGGAACACCAGAATGGAGACGGGGGAGGAGGGTCTTAACGTTTGTCGGGGTAACTTTTGGAATTACCGTCCTCCCGAGCACAATTTCACTGCACATAAGTCCGCAACGAAAAAAAACAAACGAAGGTAAAATTAATTAACTGGCTAA
This sequence comes from Cheilosia urbana, assembly GCA_946477585.1. Classification (NCBI taxonomy): domain Eukaryota; kingdom Metazoa; phylum Arthropoda; class Insecta; order Diptera; family Syrphidae; genus Cheilosia; species Cheilosia urbana. Next base: position 72,289,707 of record OX297855.1, read on the forward strand.
TTTCTTTATGCCATCAAACCCGATATACTTCAGGGTTAATCCGCCCCCGCTCCACGCACTACACGAGAATCACAAAAAGAAAAAAACAACTTTTGCAAAAATGACCCCGGTGGCTCTGAGACCAACCGATTCCTTGAGTGACCAAAATCCGACTGACTGTACTCCATTTGCTGCCAACCAGCAAAACCCAAGCCAATACAAAAAAATTCTATCACGCCACTCTAATGTCCCGCTATGCGATAATCAACTAACACTAGCATTTATGGCATTATGGTTGAGAGGCCTTAGCTCCAGCAAACAAAAATCGTATCACACCACCATCTGGCCATCCCACACAACAAAAAAAAAACCCGCAAGAAAAACCAAAAAAAATACCTCGCTAGTGTGCTCGCCATGCGCCGCACACTTACCTCACTACTCAGTTAGCTCCTTCTCGATGCAGCTACGTACCCCGCACACTTCCTTGTTGCCATATGCCGACGCACAGCAACATTAACCCCTCGCCCACAAACGAGTGGAAAATTCCATTCGCAATCACGACGAAATTCCTTCATCGCCTGTGCAGCTGGGTAGGTTCGCATTGCACATGAACAAAAAAAACGAATCGAGGTAACTGGTTTCGTTAGTGTTGTTGGTGTCTTTTCCTTCACGTTATTCGGCCTGGTGTGTCGTTTGGCATACCATGGCATGATACCGTGCCAGGGGGCGGAGCTTAACCATTTAGCTCTGCTAAACCAAAAAATAATAAATTACTGCTACAGTGGGGTAGCGCTCGAATACTTGCGCCCGAATGTGACTAAGCATTTTGGATATGAGTTTGTCCTCACAGTGGGACAAACACCTAAAATTGTTTCTAGGGAATGTCCTAATGGATAGTTATTTTTATTAAAAAAAAATTTTTTCTTTTTTTTTTCCTTTGCGGGAGTGACCACGACAGTCTCATGCTCACGCAGAGAAGCCGGGCCTCCTACATGCCTCCGTCTTAGCTGCAGAGTTCGGTCTTAGGCTTTCCTCTATTTACCTAGTGACGCAAATCCTTGGTATGATATACCCCTATTTTCAGCCCGTGTAAGTCTTCTAACTCGTACAGGTTTTTCCCAATTACTTTCCTTATCCTAGCCTTAGTATACTTCGGACAGAACTTAGCGTTGATCCTTTTAGCTGCATCGCTCTGGGTGAAATTGCGTTTGAACACTTCGTCACCTACTTGGTACTTCACTTCACGACTACGCAAGTTATATCGCTTCTCATATACTTCATGAGCGTTCGCCAAAGATTCCTTCAGCTGCGAATGCAACAAATTCATTTGGTCTGCCTTCGGCAATACCTCAATGTCCGCGTTGTTTAGCGCGTTCAACTGCCTAAGAATCGCATACACTGAGCCATGCTCCACCATCCTTTGCCCGAACAACGCCTGGTACGGAGATATGCCTATCGCGGCGTGTTTAGCCGATCGAAGCGCGCATCCTATCGAGGGAAGGTGTTCATCCCAGTTACGCTGGTCCGTATTTAAGTATGACCTGATGGCTGCCAGTATCGACCGATTTACTCGCTCGCTAGCATTTGCCTGCGGGGAGTAACAAGCCGTCCGTATATGCTTGATACCAAAGGACTCGAGAAATTTTTTAAACGATCCGCTGATAAATTGCTTGCCGTTATCCGACAACAACGTCTCAGGTACTCCATAGGTAAGGAAGACCTCATTTCTCAGAAAGGCTATGGTGGTATCCGTAGTTGCCTTCCTCAAGGGTTTGAAAATCACATATTTAGTCAATTGATCTAATAGAATGATTATGACGATGTTTCCTGCCTTAGACCTTGGGTACGGTCCAAGAAAGTCTACGAATACATGCTGGAAGGGCCGTTCCACTTCAAATGCTTTACCCATTGGAGCTCTAAGAGTATGGTTCGGCGCCTTGGACATCTTACAGACATCGCAATTCCCGATAAAATCTTTAACGTGTGAGGCCATATTCGGCCAATAATATAACTGTTGTAACCGATCCAGTGTTTTGCCGATACCGCCATGGGAAGCTTGCGGTGGTAGGTGTGCTAATTCGATTAGACGCTTCGTCAACGCCGACGGCACCCATAACTTCCAGATTGACGAATCGGATACACCCTGGTTGGTGCTAAAGCGGTTTTTCTTATAAACCCACTCCTGAACCACCCGCAAGTCCGGTAACTGCTCCTTATCTTTCGAGATAGTGTCTCTTAACTGACGGTATTCTTCCGATTGGAAGCTGGGATCGCCCAAATCTACCCATAGCACCCCGAGATTATCGTTCGGTACTACTGGATTCCCCGTTAGGGCCTCTACTTCATAAACTCTGGACAACGCATCCGGTACGACATGCTGCGCTCCTTTACGGTGAACTATGTCAAATATATGTCCTTGCAGTTCCAAACTCCACCGTGCCAGCCGCCCACTTAGGTCCTTTTGACCCATCAACCACTTCAGGCTAGCGTGATCGGTGACCACGGTGAATTTGGATCCCTCCACGTATGCTCTGAACTTTCTAATTCCTAGGACTGCCGCCAGACATTCTTTCTCCGTCACGCTATAATTCTTTTGCGCTGAATTCAATTTGTGAGAGTAGAAATATATGGGGCGTTCTGATCCGCTTTCATCCCTCTGACTCAACACGCAACCTACGCCTGAATTTGATGCGTCGCATAAAATAAAAAATTCCTTCTCGAAGTTAGGGTTGGCCAAGATTGGAGCTGTGGTCAATAAAGACTTTAGCTTGTTGAAAGCCTTGAGGGCTTCCTCGCCGAATTTGAATTTAACTCCCTTTCTTAGTGAGTCAGTGATGGGTGCCGCTAACGACGAAAAGTTGCTAACAAATCTGCGGTACCAGCCGGCCATTCCCATGAATCGCCGGACCTGCCGGGGGGTGGTTGGAACTGGGAACTCACGGATAACTGATACCTTGCTTGTATCTACCTTCAAACAGCCGTCTCCTACGATGAAGCCTAAATACTTAAGCTCATGGTAGCAGAATTTGGACTTCTCCAAATTAATAGTTAGACCCGCGTCTTTTAGCTTGGTGGCTACTATTTCTAATATACGGAGATGCTCCTCGAAGGTGGAGGACCTTATCAGAAGGTCATCAATATACACGAAAACGTTCTCCTTCAGTTCGTGCGGTACCACTTTGTCCATGAGCCGCGTCATCCGCTGGGGAGCGTTACATAGGCCAAATGGCATCACACGGAACTGGTATAATGGCCTACCCGGAACCGTAAACGCCGTCTTCTCCCTCGAACTTTCCTCCAGCGGTATCTGCCAGAAGGCGTCCTTCAGATCCACACTAGATATATAGTGTGTATCTGTCAGGCGCCCTAGCAACCCCTCCATATGAGGAAGCGGATACGCATCCTTTTTGGTTACCTGGTTGACCTTTCGGAAGTCCAGGCACAAGCGATTTTTCCCGGGTCGCCTTACGAGCACTACCGGAGAGCTCCATGCGCTTGAACTTCCCTCGATCACTCCAAGAGCCAGCATGCGATCCAGCTCCTCATATAGGAGGTGTTGTACCGCCGGAGATACGGGATAGTGACGTTGCTTGATCGGTTCCGCGTCTCCCGTGTCTATCACATGCTCTTCCATACTGGTCTTACCTAGACCGAGCTTGGCGTACGACGGAAACTTATCTAAGACGGAACTTAGCTCTCTAGTTTCTTCTTTTGTCAATTCCCACGGTTTGCGAATACAATCTGAGGATTTTTCCTCCTCCTGAGGTGGTTCTACAAAAATGTCGGCGATGACGTCTGGGGCCAGACGAAACGCCTGCCAAAAATTTACCCCCAGGTACAAAGCTTGCTTTAGTGTGGGTACTAAATAAAAGGTTATCCACTCCCGTTGTCCTTTGTATTCTACCGGCGTGGTTATTTCACCGATGATCGGTTGACGAACCCCGTCTGCGGTGCTTACTGCGGAGTGAAAAGGTTTATAATGGTGGCCTTGCTCCCGCAAGAGCTTGCAACCTGCTTCTCCCAAGCAACTAACGGCCGCCCCACTGTCTAACAAACCTTCCATTCGGGTACCAAATATCGCGACCCGACCATAGGGTCGAGGATCGAGTTCCCGCGGACTTCGGATGGTAGTGGCTGCGATCGATTTGTATTTCAATTTCTTAATTCTAAATTTTTCTCTTAAACGCTTGAGTTTCGACGTCCTCTTAACCTGAACTTGCCCATATATTCTTTCTCTAGCTGCGTTATACGCAAGCTGCCGTTCCCGTAATGTTTTACCTGTGACTGGGTTAAGAGGCTTACTCTTCTTTACGCTTGGGCGAACCTCGCGTTTTAAAATGGTTATTGGCTGGGTATAATTGTACTGAATGGGATAGGACTGCGTGGCAATTCCTACTGATCGTCCGGAGGCTGGTCGGGAGGGCAAGCGTCTCCGGATGCTCCGTTGCTCCTCCTCGCGTTTCCCGAACACCTACGGCATCTCGGGGTAGTCGTGTTCGACAACCCGCACCTAAAACAGAACAGATTTCTCTGTGGGCTGGGGCATTCATGGAAGGAATGCCCTACCACCCTACAGTTCCAACATTGGTACTGCCGTGTATCATCGTTGCGCTCTAAGACCGCTACCTCGTCGGCGATTGCTCTTGGGGGATATGTGGCTCCCGACTCTCCCAATTCCCCAATGTTTCTACGGTACGGGTTAGTCGGTCCGGCTCTCATTCTTCGCCCCTCATTATCTCCCAAATATTTCTCGGTGGTTCTACATACGTACACCAGGTCTGTTAGGCTATCGGGCTTGAAGGTTATGAGTAACTCACCGATTCGGCGTCGAACATTTTGCTTAATTAGCTCCATCAGATCGCGATTGGACTTGGGGGTCCGAAGTCTGGAATTGAGCTGAAGCAAGGCTCCATAAAAATCATCAAAACGCTCGGTGTCCCCTTGCCGACGATCCGACATTTTACGGTATAGTTCCGAGTCGGTCTCAAGACTTCGAAACTGCTCAATCAAACCTATTCTGAGCAACGTCCAGGACAATCGAGGATTGGCTTTGACAAACATCCAGTACCACGACTCTACCTGTCCCTGCACAAAATGATGAAAATTCAAAACGATGTCCTCTTCTGAGGCTCCATAACCTTCCCTTAACCGCTCCAATCTAAACAGGAAATCATCCACCGTCATATCTTGATTGTTGAAGGACAATCCCCACTTGTGGAAGTGGTAAATTCTTCGACTAGTTGACTGAGCGGACGGATTTGAACCATTATCGCCCCGATTGGGAGTAACCTGGTCAAAATGCATTGCATCGAGCTGGTTAATAAATTCCGTGACATTCGCGCTTTGTCGCGGTGGAGAGCTACTTCCCTGTGCCCTAACGGAAGGTGGGGATGGTGGAGGATGAATGGCCTCCGCCCCCGCCATTCCATTCACGTTGTTGGAGGCTAAAGCCTCCCTCACCACGCTGACTATCTCCTGACGCAACTCTTCCCTAGTGCTCCTGAGTTCTTCACGCATGAGCCTCATGTCTTCCGCTCTACTCAGACCCAGAGCCGCATTAACTACATTACGGACGTAATCTTCTCCTTGGTCTATTTCCGAATCGGACTCCGATTGAATCTGAACGCGCCCCTGGCTGGTTCCTGGCTGTGGATCATCATCCGGTATGACTCGTGCCGCGCTTCCCGAAGGAGAGTTATCCGGCTGCTGGGAGCCCGCAACTCCGATGGCCACCGGAAACGGTGCCGAAGCATTCCCTCGAGGAACCGACTCACCTACCACCAAGGATTTCCTTGAGGTCTTACTCTTCCGAAGAATGGGTTTAGGGGGCATCCTTCTATCTTAAAACTTAATTGTATTCCTAATAGCTAAACCTTCACCGGAACTATAATTAATCCTATACTAACGTGTACCTATAGCTATACTTATACCTACTGGTGTAATTCAGACCTAGTTGAATTCCCAAAGGTCTAGATAAAGTCCAATTTAATAGCTAACTCTGCCAAAACAACCGACTATATCTATATTCTCAAAAAAAAAACTAGAAAAAAAATTCTCCGAACTACTATCCAACTATGGATGTCACCAAAAAAAAAAATCTGCGACTAAATTTATCTATCTCACAAATGCTTACTCGATTGTAATTAATTCGCTATATCATATAATAAAGAACGGTGGCTTCCCCAGGAGGAAACGGGGGTTCTGGATCTGGTAAGTACAGTTCAACAGCTTGGTCTGGCGATAACGCCACTTATAGGTATCTAAATGAGTAAGTGGGGGAAGCGCTAGTAGACGCAATTGCGCTACGACGTCTCCCGGTAGCGCTCCATGCAACAGAGTTAGGCAGGAACAATTTCAACCGCCTCTCTGGCCATGGCCGCTATAATTTCTAAATCTATCTACGTTTGCGAGTAAGTCAACGAAGAATGCAACAGACGTAAGCAGGAATATTCCACCGCTTACCTGGCCATGCCTCCTAGACTGTACCGCGCTCTTTCCTCAAAACAAAAAAAAAGAATCATAAAAAAAATCGATTGCAGCCGGGGGAATGTATTTAAACCTTCCAACCCGGGTCAACTAATACCACAACCCTCAAACTCTCAAGGGAAAATCCCTTACCACTTGAATCGTGCCCTATGCAACTGACGAAAGTCAGGAACTACTTCCGACTAACCGGACATAGGTGCTTTACTGAAAGGCAAAAAAAAAACCAAATAAAAAGATACAAAAAATGATACCTGTCATGCTACCTAGACTACTACTGCTAACAGAACTGTACTAACCTATCTAAGGGGTTGATCCCTTAGAAGGAAAAAAAAATTGATGGTTGCACTCTGTGCGTCGACCAAACCAGACGGTAAGGAGGGCAATAGGAACTGCTGACAAGAGAAATTAGGGGATGAATTCTGGCCCCACGTTGGGCGCCACCTGTAACAAAAATTCCGGGTGCTGTGACTGGTTGGTAGTTTCACAAAAAAATTTTAATACGTAGTTCACCCTGACGAAGTGCCGCCTAAGAGAGATCGCCTCACCTTAACCAAAAAAAATTATAAATCCATGGCACCGAACTTAGATTCCCACGAAGTACGTCACCCTGTGGTGGTTCTCGGTTAAATCTCTCTTAGCGCCACCTCAACCTTCCCTGCTTTTGGTCCACCCTTATGACGGTCGGGCTACAGGACCTCCCGTCAGTCCGGGCAGCGGCAGGCGAAGGGTGTCCAAGCCTGAGAAGCGTTGGCCTGCTGGTGGTTGCTCGATCACTAGCTCGTCGGCTTCGGGGGGGGTGTCTTGCTTCCCACCTTGGACTGTCGTCACGTTTAATTTTCAGGCCTCAAATATAAACTCCCTAACTCCACCTGGTTCCACACCAGAACATAACCTACTATCTCACTACTCACGGGACCAGAAATCCATCCCTTCCCCCTCAACAGTTTCCTGGCGTGTGATTGGGTGTTATTCACACATGCACGAAAACCCACCCTGCGTCCACCGGGTTTACGACAGACCGATCCGTGGCCACCGCCGACGTGCTAAAAATTCTCGGAAATGACCCCTTATGCTCATCCCTACCGACGAGCCTATCCCTGGTTCATCGATCCCCCGGATTCCCTCCCGTTGCCACCGTCATTACCTGTCTAGTATTGCGCCATCATTAGCTTCTTTGATTCACCACGTACAAAAGTGCGGAACCACTGGGAGTGGTTTAGTGTCCATTCAAAAATCCTGTGGAAAAATCATTAAAACCCAAGAAAAGAAAATGTCCACCCAGAACTTCACTGCTACACCTCTCTCCCGGACTACTAAACGCACCAACTGCGCCGTTCAAGAACGCCGACGCCCAAAAGAAGCCAGAACCAAGAACCAGAAACCCTCGTGGGCTTCTTTCCAAAAAAAAAATGAAAACTACAGAAGAATAAACACTCGAATTAATTGGTTCCATAAGCCGGTAACCTGGCATATAACACAAGAAGCTATTTATTTATTAATTCAACTTAACTTATCCTAATTTCCGCGGTCGGGACCAGGCAACCAAAGCCACTAAACAAAATTCAATTTACTTTCCTTAATTACTTTATATGAGAAAAAAAAACTATAAATGGTTCCCGAGCGGTTAATCTCATCAGAACGGTAGGTCGTTAACTAAAAGAAACATGCCGGAAGGGCCAAGTCCCTCAAACACAGGACAATAAGGGTTCTTATAACCCATAAATATTATAGAATAGCGCCACGACCGGTATGTCAAGGACAGGTTATTTCTATATCAGATTCTTTTCCCCTGACTATCTCGGATAATGCGACGATTTAACCCCCTTTCCGGGAGGCCCACTGTCGGAAACACTAAATATATATATATACCGCCAATATACCAAACACAAAATCTAAAATATCAAAGCTGGTACTCACCGATACATTACTGCAACTTCTCCTGGGACGTGGTGCACCTCGCCTCCTGGATCTGGCTATGCTTTGGGAAGGAAATTAAATATTCTCGAATATATATATATAAGTAAGGTCCCTTGGGTATCACCCCACACTCCACAAATTTGAGCGATCAATGAATTTAAACCGCGTTCGCAACATAAGCCACGTCAACCCGCTCGCGTTTCCACATAACCCTACCTTCCTTTACCCGGTTGCGCACTTTCTTTACACTTCATCCAATTAATCGAATTTCAATTACAAAAAAAAAAATACTCTACCGTTATATGAAAAAAAAAAAACTCTAATTTTAATTTGGAATATTCATATTTTTCTTTGTCTTATCCGTTAAATAACGCCATCCACACGATTTGACTATTCTAGCCTCTCGAAAAGTTTACAAAAGATTACTCCACAGGCACCACAAAAAAATTTAGCGTTTATAGGTCGACGACCATTAAAGAGCTGCCGCTTCACTCGCACAACGTAATTCCTCAAAACGCTGACCTCTGCTGGTACTTGCTGGCCTCGGGCCCATTACGTCCTCTCGTAGGTCCTTGGGGACCGTTGTCATGGGACGGATGCTCCCGTAATTACTGGATGGAGCCCCTGGCTCATTCCCAAGTACTGGGTTAAAGATCGCACTGACGCGCGAAGTCTGTCCTCGTGGCTGGGTCCGGGCGTGAGGTCGGAACACCAGAATGGAGACGGGGGAGGAGGGTCTTAACGTTTGTCGGGGTAACTTTTGGAATTACCGTCCTCCCGAGCACAATTTCACTGCACATAAGTCCGCAACGAAAAAAAACAAACGAAGGTAAAATTAATTAACTGGCTAATTTCTTTATGCCATCAAACCCGATATACTTCAGGGTTAATCCGCCCCCGCTCCACGCACTACACGAGAATCACAAAAAGAAAAAAACAACTTTTGCAAAAATGACCCCGGTGGCTCTGAGACCAACCGATTCCTTGAGTGACCAAAATCCGACTGACTGTACTCCATTTGCTGCCAACCAGCAAAACCCAAGCCAATACAAAAAAATTCTATCACGCCACTCTAATGTCCCGCTATGCGATAATCAACTAACACTAGCATTTATGGCATTATGGTTGAGAGGCCTTAGCTCCAGCAAACAAAAATCGTATCACACCACCATCTGGCCATCCCACACAACAAAAAAAAAACCCGCAAGAAAAACCAAAAAAAATACCTCGCTAGTGTGCTCGCCATGCGCCGCACACTTACCTCACTACTCAGTTAGCTCCTTCTCGATGCAGCTACGTACCCCGCACACTTCCTTGTTGCCATATGCCGACGCACAGCAACATTAACCCCTCGCCCACAAACGAGTGGAAAATTCCATTCGCAATCACGACGAAATTCCTTCATCGCCTGTGCAGCTGGGTAGGTTCGCATTGCACATGAACAAAAAAAACGAATCGAGGTAACTGGTTTCGTTAGTGTTGTTGGTGTCTTTTCCTTCACGTTATTCGGCCTGGTGTGTCGTTTGGCATACCATGGCATGATACCGTGCCAGGGGGCGGAGCTTAACCATTTAGCTCTGCTAAACCAAAAAATAATAAATTACTGCTACAGTGGGGTAGCGCTCGAATACTTGCGCCCGAATGTGACTAAGCATTTTGGATATGAGTTTGTCCTCACAGTGGGACAAACACCTAAAATTGTTTCTAGGGAATGTCCTAATGGATAGTTATTTTTATTAAAAAAAATTTTTTTCTTTTTTTTTTCCTTTGCGGGAGTGACCACGACAAGCATCGACTTTGTCCAATATCCACCAAAATCAACAGTTTGGGACAAATTTTCCATATAATTTTTTGCAATTTTTTTGCGAGAATTGTTTTGTTCCACGTGCATATCACTGCGACAAGAGATGGACAAAATATTAACGAAGTTGAGAATTGGTTTGTCCTACGTGAACTTGTGTTAAAGAAAAGCCATATCCATTTTTTTGTGTTCCACGTGCATGGACAAAAAAAAAAATCTGTTTCAAAATATAGGAGGTGGGACACAAGTCAAAAAAATAGACTTCTACGTAAATTTACGTAGCGTGTGAACAGTTTGGCAAAACACTTTGAAAATTGGTAGATAAACTCTTTATAAGAGTAACTTCCAAGTTAAAAAAAAAAAATCCTATTACACGGTTTCGGAGTACCAAGTACGTAAAACCTTTAACTACGTTTTTCTCGGAAAAGTGCCAATGGCGTATGGAACAAAACAATTCTCAGGGGACGAAATGCTTGCCGAGTTAATTCGCTGATATTTCAGTGTCTTAAGTAATTGCACGAATCGCAATTTTTCATTCAGTTCTCGTTTGGAACTGATGTCTCGTTTATTACTGGGAACATCTGATGGCTTCCTTGTAGTTGTGGTTGTTGCTTTAGCACCTTCACTCGTCATTCGTTGCCAAGTCCGAGTAACTGGGCCTACGGCGATTGTGTCGTCGACGGTCGATGCAATCTATATGTAAACGTTTGATCGGATACATATCTGATAACTTACACACAAATATGAGTGAGCCATTTTGTTTATACGTTCAATTACTGAAAGTTAGCAGCTTTAATGTATTTTCAACTGCAATATTTTGAGCTAGTTTAATCACTGAATACAATTCAACAACTGATCATGACTATGAAGGCAAGAGCGAGCTTCTGCAAAAGCATGTATGACAATGCCTTATAGTGGAAACTGTGTGTGGGAGTTGTCACTTAAATTTTAATCATAAATCGAGACGAATCAACTGTCTTGGGTAGCGGGTGAGGTCATCATAGCTTCTTGAGATGCTCTATATTATGGTAATTAGGCCTGGGCAGTCAATTAAACGAGGTACTTGCACCATTTACTTAGATAATGGGCTATTACTACTGAATACCAACATTAAGCTGGTCAACGTTTTTTTAGTTTTTAGATTCTACGGAACATAAGAGCGATATTTAAGTTTATTAAGACTATAAGTATAGATCCCGCCAGTTTAGCTCTACCTAGTCAAGAAGAGGAAGATAATGTAAAAAGCACAGATCGTAACATGAGTTAATTTAAATTCCTAGTAAGTATTCACTAGGATTTAATGTCATAATAATCAGACTACTTTTTTGTACCATTCCGATCCATATAGAAGCAATAGTATGTATTCTCTGATAGGTACCATCACTACCTGCTCACTACATTCCGTGCGCTATTAAATAAATTTCATACAGAACGTAGTTGTGTAGATTTTACTTATGCATTGTCAGAGCTCAGAGGCAGTGATTGACTTTAGACATAAGTTACTCATACCTACAGTACCTAGTTAGAAATGTTTCCACTCGCACGCTCATGTAATTAATGAAGGAAGCAACAAATTGACTTTCCATCCAGAACATTTATCCATTGCAATTGCAAACAATGAGTGTACAACATTTCCCACATGTAGGTACCGCGAAATGGACGGTTGTGCGCTCTCTTGCTGTATCCATTTCGAAAGCTATGCGACCCCGATAGCGTAGACAACCCAGAAAACCATAATAAAGAGGAAATAGAAATTTATTACGAGCACTCTTGCACTAAATACATAATTATAAAGTGTTGGTAATTTTTGCGTTTGAAATATATAATTTTATATAGTTATTATTCAGTTCGCCACTCATGTTTTTTTTTTTATCAGAAACAAATATTAGTCAGCACAGTGTAAATATGCAAAGGATGCAACGCCCTTTCAAAAAATAAACAAAAAAAAAAATAAGAAAAAACTTCCAGCTACCTACATTCTACACAAATTAAATAGCACTTGAAAGTGTATGAAATACCTTTGTAACTTCTACTTCGACGGCTGCCATAGGAATTTATTTTATGCAACACTGTATTATTAATTAACAATCAAATTTAATTATTTTTTTCACCGACTTCACAGAGAAAAATGCACCTTTCTCTGTAGCACAGTTTATAATCTGACAGAGATACATATTCGTAGAAGATAAACTTTGAACTTACGTTCCACATGGTGTAAAACGTATGGCAGACGCCTAAAATGCACAGAAAGCAAACATCTCTTTTGTTCATATGGTTGCACTGCCTTAGCACATGGAAGCCAGACAAACATTAGAATGAGATAAACATTTAACAGGAATTCATGAAGGGGAGTACGCACAGCACTTTTTAGAATTTGTTGAAAATTAATTATGTCGTTTTCCATTGGGATTTTCAGATTTTGCCCTCAGATTTCAGATTTTTCGTAGAACATAAAACGAAATTTGTCTTCCTTTGCATTTTGTGCTGGTGCGTGTGTTAAAAGTCAGCTCTTCTTAAATTTTAATTTGTGTTTATAAAAATCCATTCAATTTATGTTGATATCTATTACAGCGGCCAAATGTAAATGTAAAAATATAGGTGTAAAGCCGGAACCACACTTGTCTGGCGCGGGCTTTACAGGTCTGGTGCGGGCTTTATCTCTTTCAGATATCAAGATTCGCAAAATATTTTTGTGGCCAATGAAACATGAAATCTGACATCCAGCTGATTTCGAGAGCAGAAAAACTGCTCTGAATCTTAAAAAAAGTGCTTGACCGATTTTGAAGACTGAGGCGTCATTAAATTGGTATTCTTTCCCTGAGTGTCATTTTCTAAGCAAATAAATATAAAAACATTAATTAAAAAAAAGCAAAAAAAAAAACAGTCAGTTGGGTTTTTTGCTTCTTTTTTTTTTAAATCAATTGCTTTTATTATTTCTGCTTTACTATTATTTGAATATTAAAAAGGAAAGTTCACAAAACCGCAAAACTTAAAACAAGACATAACGATATGAAACTGGTATATTTCGTTGATTCAGCGATCGAACTAAAAGCAGTTTGCCAGCAGCAGCCGCTGCTGGGGTTATTCCACTTCTATTTGTGATAAATCCCTAGTGCGACTTTCGGTAGTATCAAGTAGAGTGTAGGTAGTTGCTTTAATTGATGTTACAGATTCTAATTTACTTTGCTTTGCTGAGATAGATGTTCAATAAAACCCAAATGGACAACTCTGATAGACCAAAGATCTGTCTTGCTATATACGCAACATTCAAACCCAAAAAGGTTTAAGAAATTTGTCCGAGAAGAGAAATGAAAAAATCGATTTTTATGTTAATAAATATATTTTTTTTTTTTTTCGAAAAATGCTGTTTGCTTAATTTAAAACCAACAAAAATGATAAATGAATAAATTTTAAAAGAAAAAAATTGTTATGTGAAAATGTTGTTCCGCACTTCTCCGCTGTACTATTTTCCACTCAATGTAGTCGGACACTTAACATTTACAAATACTTTCGAATCGAGTTCGAAAAATCAACATAACCTATTACAAAAAAAAAAAAATAAAACGTACACAAAGTAATTTCTACAAGTTTTTATATTTTTGTAAATTGGTTTTCAGAATTCTTATTTTATTACGCTTCTTTATAAAAACAATAAAATATAAGTTCCAAGTTACCTTTGTGCAAAGAAGTTCACCATGGACGACGACTTCTCTACAAGCAATTTCCAAAAGAAGCTAAACAGATCATCTAGTGAAGAGTTTGGCGATTTAAACTTTTTTGGTTCGGACAATGATAACACCATGAATGAAATATATACACTCAAAAGGTCAACATCGTTAAATGCAGATGCCGATCGAATCAGCGAAGATAACAAAAAAAGTGCGAAAACTAAAAAAGAACTGGAAGAAGAAGAACGCGAGAAAATGCAAGTTCTTGTTTCGAATTTTACTGAAGATCAACTGGATAGATATGAAATGTACCGTCGTGCAGCATTTCCTAAAGCCGCAGTAAAACGATTGATGCAGACAATTACCGGCTGTTCAGTTTCACAGAACGTAGTGATAGCAATGGCTGGCATAGCAAAGGTCTTCGTTGGGGAAATAGTTGAAGAAGCGTTGGATGTAATGGAAACAGCTGGCGATTCTGGGGCCCTACAACCCAAGTACTTAAGGGAAGCAGTTCGAAGATTAAGAGCAAAGGGTCGAATGCCTATTGGCAAGACGTCCAAGCAATTCTTTAGACTGAATTAGTTTCTGTTTAGATGTATCTATCATTTTGTGAATATAATTTAATTCTTTAAGTGAATTTCTTTGTTTCAAGAAATATATTTAAGTACCTATTATAGACTATGCAACAGAGTAAAAGATTCACATAGACATGGAAGACAGAAAATAACTTAACTGTCGATGGTTTCCTATGCAATAGAATTGTTACGGATGCCATAACTTGGATAAAAATGAGAACATCGATTCCAATATGTCAATTTATATAGTTTGCACAGAATTATTTTCTCACAATTACCGTTTATTTACTTAAACTAGAAATTAAAAACTTAAATCCGCTCATCAATGGCAATGTGAGAATCTCTTGCTATGCCATACGAACTTTATCCAACACGAATGGAGCTGTGTGAATACAATGCGATTAATAGTAAATATTTTCTTTTATACAAGACAGTACAAACCTGCTCGGATAGCGGCGCAAAGTACACCAAAAATTATGAAATTTGTTCGGACATTATCACGAACACGTTTCTGCTCCTCCGCGGGGTCAACTTGTGGTGGCATACGGAACATTTTGGATGCTTATAAGGACAATTTCTCCACTGAGCTAATGAATTTTATTACACAAAATACTATTAATTGATTTTGTAAAAAAGAATATGGAACTCGTGCTAAGGAGATGACAGCCAGCGAAATGTCAAAAGGCAAAATGACAGTTTGGCAGCATTTAATTTATCTGAGTTACCATTTCGTTGGTTTATTATAAAATCGAATTAGAAGGTAGTGTAAGGGCCCGATTCGCTAGGTTTTTTTTTTTACCTTTTTCACGTTACTCCGGAGTTTTTATTTTTATTGGTTTTTTCCACTTCGGTCCATGCAAAAATAAAGATTCCAACCGTTACACCGACAGAAATATGAAATGCTGTAGATTGGTCCATTTTTGTTTGTTTTGTAGTTTGTAGGAATTAATGTCGTTTTCCATTGGGACTTTCAGATTTTGCTCTGAGATTTCAGATTTTTCGTGCCCAATGGAACATAAAACGAGATTTTTCTTCCTTTGCATCTGTGGTGGTACGTGTTTTAAAAGTCACCCGTTCTTAAATTGTAATTTGTGTTTATAAGAAACCATTCAATTTATTTTAATAACTTTTGCAGCGGCCATATATATATTTTTTTCTATTTTTCACAGAGTTCTCGTCTAAAAACTTAAGTAAACACACTTTAAAGTTTGACAAACGACAAATGTTTTGGTGTTAGTGCAAATAGGTGTGAATCTCGTTCGGATATGGAGATTCGCAAAATTGCTCTGACTCTCTGGCGCTTTTTTTGCGCCCAATGGAACATGAAATCTGACAGCCAGCTGATTTCGAGAGCAGAAAAACTGCTCTGACTCTGAAGAAAAGCTTTTTCTGTCCCAATGGAAAACGACATAAAACAAACATCCTATCCTAGCGAAAGTAAAAAGCACAACAACTAGTGTCACCTCCTCTAAGTCTGACATTAGGCGTGTTTTTTTGAGCTTCGATCTCAGCAAAGCAAAGTAAAGCAGAATTTTCAGCACGCAATTACAACAAATACACTCTACTTGACACTTTGAGGAATCACAATAGTTGTTGTAATTGCGTGCTGAAAATCCTACTTTACTTTGCTTTGCTGAGATCGAAGCTAAAAAAAACAGGCCTATTATGCAAGCATTTGATAAGTGCTAGTTAGATATCTCTGTTTTGCTTTTTTTTTTATCTCAATTTGGGGAGTGTTGCATCCGCAATAACGAATAGTTGGTAGCACTACTGGTTGTCATCGCCACTGAGCGATGAGCTCAGCTGTCATCTGTCTGTCGTCTGTCACCTTCATTCCGTGCACGCTGCACTATTAATTTTCTCTTTTCGTATTTTGTTAATTAGTTTCTAAATTTATGAATAAACTTTTGTAACCGAGTTAACGCGTGTTGAATATTTTCTTTCACAACCAACGGTTGCAACAGTGGCGACGAGGATTACGGAAATAAAAGAGGATTACTTTTCATCGTGAGCAATGGCCAATCCACAACCTCAAATTCCTCAGCATGTTCCGCAAGATTTCATTACGTTTTTCCAAGCATTGATGGCAAATCAATCAGCACTGATTGACCGCTTATCTGCTAACGTATTGGACTCGAAAAAGGAAAAATCATCTGTGGAATACACCATTGAAGTCCTCTGCAAAAACATACAGGAATTTCACTTCGATGAAGAAAGCGGTATCACATTCGCTCACTGGTACGAACGTTACTCCAGCCTATTCGACAAAGATGCAGACTCATTGGACGACAACGCAAAAGTTCGTCTACTTTTGAGAAAACTTGGGATCTCAGAGTACACTCGCTACGCCAACTTCATTTTGCCGTCCACGCCTGCTAGCTTCGATTTCAAAACCACAATCGATAAGCTAAGCAGTATATTTGGTAAGTCTGAATCAATGTTTAGTTTACGCTTCAGCTGCTTACAGACAACAAAGAGCAGCCTGGAAGACTTCACGACGTACGCCAGCAATGTCAATAAAAACTGTGAGCAGTTTCAACTCGGCAAGCTCACAGGCGAGCAATTTAAGTGCTTGATCTTCGTTAAAGGTCTCCAGTCATCCAGCGACGCGGACGTCCGTTCCAGATTGCTTTCTCTGCTTGAAACGGGAGATGAAACAAAAATCACACTGGAAAATTTGTTGTTGGAGTGTCAGCGCGTGTCTAAACTAAAGCAGGATACTCAATTGTTGGAATCAGCACCATCCAGGACACATGCTATTTCCTGCAGCAACAAACAAAATAAGAAGCAGCGTCATAAACCAAACGGCAACACCGATTCTACGAGTCACAGTTCATCAGCGAAAACTACACCGAGGACTCCATGTTGGGGTTGCGGTGAAATGCACTTCTCCGCAAATTGCCCGTACAAAGACCACACATGCTCATCATGCCAGCTACGGGGTCATAAAGAGGGCTACTGCGATTGTTTTTCGAAGAGGGACAACAATAAAAAGAATGCAACCCAGTCATTTCGCAGCAAACGTAAATTTCATCGAAGTCAACAACAGAGAACAAACTCAGTCATCGTCAACTCAACCCGTCAAGCCAATCGGAAATTTGTGCACGTGAAAATCAATGGTGAACGTATCAAGCTTCAAATAGACACCGCTTCAGACGTGACGATAATTTCCAAGAAGGTATGGAAACAGCTTGGCAAACCAACTCTAACAGCTGACATACAAAACCAAACAGTGAAGGATGCTCAAGGTAATTCCATTAAAATGCTTGGTTCGTTTATTGCAGATGTCGAACTTTTGGATACAAAAGCAAACCTGCCATGCCTTGTAGCAGACCTTCCATACCTATGCCTTTTTGGTATCAATTGGATGGACGAATTTGGAATTTGGGACCATCCATTGAACAGCATTTGCCAATCAGTTCAAGGAACAGAGTGCACATCGAGGGAAATAGAGATCAGTAAGATTCGTAAAAACTTCGCTGAGCTCTTTACTGCCACCCTGGGCCACTGCAAAAAGTTTAAACCCAAGATGTATCTCAAGGAAAATGCCACACCAATTTTTCGAGGCAAACGTCCAGTGCCTTATGCGTCTTTGACAGCAATCGATGAGGAGCTTCAACGCTTAGAACTGTCCGGAATAATATCGCCGATTGACTTTTCTGATTGGGCTGCTCCCATAGTAGCCGTCCGCAAAGCAAACGGATCAATCAGAATTTGTCCCGACTATTCAACTGGATTGAACGATGCCATCCAACCACATCAGTATCCGCTTCCAAGGCCAGAGGATATTTTCATAAAGCACGGGGGAGGCAAACTATTCAGTCACATCGATCTCTCTGATGCATACCTTCAAGTGGAAGTGGATGATGAATGCAAAAACTGGCTCACTATTAACACACACCGGGGGCTTTTCCGTTTTAATCGTCTGCCGCCCGGAGTGAAGTCAGCACCTGGTGCATTCCAGCAACTTATGGACACAATGCTGGCTGGTCTCGATGGTGTCTCTGCGTACTTGGACGATATTCTTGTGTCCGGGGAATCAGCAACGCAACACACACACAGACTTTATGCCGTTCTTTCGCAATTGCAAGAGTACGGTTTTCGCATCAAATTGGACAAATGTGCTTTCTTCACATCTTCACTTCATTACCTAGGTCATGTGATCAGCTCAAATGGATTAAAGCCTGATCCTGACAAGACCAAAGCCATTGTGTCAATGCCAGCACCACAAAACATATCTCAACTTAGGTCCTTCCTGGGGGCTATTAATTACTACGGTCGGTTCATACCTAACATCAGTAAGCTGAGCGGCCCACTTCACGCATTACTTTGCAAGGACACTCATTGGAAATGGACTACGAAATGCCAAGATGCCTTTAACCAATTCAAGCGTATACTGTCGTCGGACCTGGGTCTCACTCATTATAACCCCGAGTTACCGATAATAGTAGCAGCGGACGCGTCCAATACAGGTATTGGCGCCTGCATTTCTCATCGGTTCGAAGATGGAAGTGTCAAACCTATCCAACATGCTTCGAGAACCCTCAACCCAAGCGAAAAAAATTACAGCCAGGTGGAGAAAGAGGGATTAGCACTTGTTTTCGCCATCAAAAAGTTTCATCGAATGCTACTAGGACGCCACTTCATACTTCAAACGGACCATAAACCACTCCTATCTATCTTTGGTTGTAAGAAGGGGATTCCAGTCTACACCGCCAATCGACTGCAACGTTGGGCACTAACGCTACTCAGGTATGATTTTTCTATTGAATACGTATCAACCACAGATTTTGGTAACGCAGATGTCTTGTCACGCTTGATTGGTCAACATTCACAAACCACCACGGAAGAGTACGTCATCGCGAGCACCACAGTAGAAGATGACGCTTCCGCCGATTTGACACACACCATTCAGCAACTGCCACTTACATTCCACATGGTGCGCAGTGAGACAATGAGATCACCAGTTCTACTACAAGTGAGCGGATTCATCAGAACGACCTGGCCAAACAAAAATGAAATATCTCCAACTGTGCTCCAGTACTTCAACAGACGCGAAGCTTTGTCACTAGTCAATGATTGCATTATGTTCGGAGATAGACTAGTCATTCCCGAACGCTTCCGAACCAAGATCCTTCACCAAGTACATCGTGGACATCCTGGCGTCGAGAAAATGAAGGCAATCGCTAGAGGGTATATTTACTGGCCGCAAATCGACAAAGACATCGAGCAGTACGTGAAGCGATGCACAGATTGCCAATTGGTAGCCAAGTCACCAGTCAAAACAACACTTCGGTCGTGGCCTTTAGGATCTCAACCCTGGGAGCGAGTTCACATAGATTATGCCGGACCTATACAGAACACCTATTACCTGCTGATCATAGATGCTTACTCCAAGTGGCCTGAAATCATTGCCACTACCTCAACAACGGCAACTTCAACTATCAACATTTTGAGGGAAATCTTCTCAAGGCACGGTTATCCGAAAACACTTGTATCGGACAACGGAACGCAATTTTGTAGTCATCAGTTCAAAAATTTTTGCGATTCTGCAGGCGTTGATCACATTAAAACTGCGCCGTTTCACCCTCAATCCAACGGACAAGCAGAGAGATTCGTCGACACACTCAAACGTTCTCTTCAAAAGCTGAAAAGGGAGGGAACCACACAAGATATTCTGCAACAATTTTTGTTCATGTATAGAACAACACCCAACCGAAGTACACCAAACGGAGCATCTCCAGCCGAACTTATATATGGACGCAAGATAAGAACGTCGATGGACTTACTTCACCAATCCTGCCCACCGGCTAAGGGCCGTACCAATTATAAACAAAATCAACAGTTTAACCGTCATCACGGAGCAAAGCAAAGGGATTTCAGTCCAGGAGAAAAGGTCTTCGTAAAGATCTACAAGTTTAACAAAAGCAGCTGGGTGTCAGGCGAGATTATTGAAAGAATGGGAGCTGTTAACTATAACGTCATGGTCAACACAAGAGACAAACTTGTTCGGGCGCACACAAATCAACTCAGACGTAGAGGTTCAACTGAGCAGAGCATTCAGTCGCACGATGATCGACTGCCTATCGAGATACTTATGGAAGATTTTGAAAT
This sequence comes from Cheilosia urbana, assembly GCA_946477585.1. Classification (NCBI taxonomy): domain Eukaryota; kingdom Metazoa; phylum Arthropoda; class Insecta; order Diptera; family Syrphidae; genus Cheilosia; species Cheilosia urbana. The sequence continues at coordinate 72,310,247 of OX297855.1, forward strand.
GCCATCAACTCCGGGAAAGACATCAATATCTACAACATCAGCTACTACCAATCCAAGTCAAGATAACTACGAGGTTTTATCTAACGACAGACTGCTAACACCGCAGATACAGACCCGAAGATCGGGTAGGAAACGTCGGGCACCTGTGAGGTATAGTCCACCCTCGCCTCCAGCTAAAAGGGGAGGTGTTGCATCCGCAATAACGAATAGTTGGTAGCACTACTGGTTGTCATCGCCACTGAGCGATGAGCTCAGCTGTCATCTGTCTGTCGTCTGTCACCTTCATTCCGTGCACGCTGCACTATTAATTTTCTCTTTTCGTATTTTGTTAATTAGTTTCTAAATTTATGAATAAACTTTTGTAACCGAGTTAACGCGTGTTGAATATTTTCTTTCACAACCAACGGTTGCAACAGGGAGAAATCTCGTGAATCGTATCCTTATCCTTAGGGCCCGATTTTGTGTCAAATTATCCGGGTTACTGGTGAATAAATCCCTATGTACTACAAAAAGTCAGCTACTGTGTCTAAAAAATTGGGTCGGGCATCAAAAAAATGTTGAGACTCATTGTGCCTCATTTTCGCTGTTTGTACAAAAAAGTACTAACGAGAATAGTTTTTGAGACTGCGAAAAACGTAACGGCTGTCCGGATTTCGTTTGTTGCGCTCAGCAATATGTCGCTGGTTGGGCTTGGGGCCAATGCTCGCTATCATAAGCAAACGAGTTTGTTGTGATAACTCAGCATTGTTTCCCAACCAATGCTAATGCACTCAAAAAGCATCGGTGCAATTTGGCGTTGGTTGGGCAACAATACAGTTTGTTGTGATGGCTCAGCATTGTTGCCCCATCGATGCTATTGCCCTCGGCCCAGGTACGACGGCATACTGATTGGGCGAAATGACCCTGAGGTTCGAAGCAGACCGATAGGTAAGCGACGAGTCGGTTTTGAAAGCGAAAAGGATCGGTCGTCTTTTCTCCCTTTATTAATAAAAATAAAACATAACATTTTGGCGCAGCCGGTTTGCTTGAATCTAGTACTGTGGTGTATATTCAAATAGTCGTCGTGGTCGACATTTATTTTTGCAAATAGATTTTTTGTGTAAATTTTATTCCAGTTCTCGAGCTCCATCCCTTATAACGAAATTCTGTTACAGTTCAGTGTACATACTTAGTTGTTTTCGAAAATCAAAATTCTCAAAAGTGAACACGCAAGTAAACATAAAATAAAAATATCAAATTCAAAGAAACCAAAACAAAACAATTTTTGTGTGACAACATTTTTCGAATTTACATTCTGGCAATAAACCCAACAAACGAAGCAGGTAAGTATTATTTGTATTGTTTATAAATTAAATTTCACTTGCATCCAAGGCATTTTAGTGTGTTTCAAGCATCTTAGTGATTTTCCTTTATTTTTGTCTTTTGTTAACTTTGTATGGAAGCAACATCGCCCAATCCCCAATGTGAGGTTGACGATCTGAAAGATCAGATAGGACAGTTAAAAAAGCAAAGAAAAGAGCAAAATCAAGAGATTAAAAGGTTGAACGACTCATTGTTGTCCGAATTAAAATCCCTTACAAACCGCGACGTATTCGCGCTAATTAAAGACCAATTAAGTTCACAGTGGGGACAATTTACAAGGTTAGAAACTACCGATGCGATTGTCTCTGAGCTCATTGGTGCACTAAGAACTGTAAGGAAAAGTGAAGCCAAGGAGTGCGAAAAACATACTATTCTTTTGAAGAGGCAAGAAGCGCTTATAAATACTCACGTTCTAAATCTTGAAAAAGCTGAACAGGAAATCAAAGAAGCTGATTCAGAGATTCAAGCCCTCAGAAAGAAAGTAACTAAAAGCACTAGAGTTCAAGAAGAGTTAAGTAAAAAACTAGAAGCAGCTAATGACATTATAAACGAGTGTGAAAGTGAAATTAGTAACTTAAGTTTTTCTGCGATTCAAGGTAAAAAGGAGAATTCAAACTTGAGAGAAAAATTAGAAGATTTGGAAATTTTGGTGCAGGAAAAGAATAGGGAAATAGAATTGCTAGAAACCACTGTGGTAGGATTAAGGAAAACATCAGGGACGTTACCGTGTGTAAACTGTACGGGTGATAGGCAAATTGAAGACGATTCAGATTTGAGTTCCATAAGACATAACGAAACGGTAGACATGTCTTACGAGAGGATTGCAAAAATTGTCGCTCGCGTTATACCGCAGTTTTCAGGGGAAAGAACACCGGAATTGTCGAGAAGGGTCTACGAATTCCTTAATGCTTGCCAACTAGGGTTAAAGTGTGCAGAAGGAGAAAGTGAAGAAATTTTTGTGTCTCTCGTCACTACAAGGTTAGTGGGTGATGCATTTGAGTTGGTGCGAACAAATACGCCGAAAACCTTGAAAGAATTGGAAACAATTATTAGAACAGCATATTTGGCTGTAAGTACTTTGGACAGCGTAATGCTTGAGATCAAACAGGCAAAGCAACATCCTGCAGAGGATATTCAATCCTTTGCTAGACGTCTTCTGTATTTGCAAACGAAAGCTAAGGAAATAATAAGTTCCCGTTACCAACCAAACGAGTCAGTCGCTCTTATTAAAGAGTTAGAGGCATCGGTTATAACGATTTTTAAGGTGGGTCTTTTTGATCCCGCGTTGCGCCAGTATATGCTCACAACAAATGAGTCTGATCTGCAAAAACTAACGGACGCAGCACATAAAACATCTCTTCTTCTATGCCAACAATATGGCTCAACAAATAATTTTAATCCTAACTTACATTCTATGCCATATAACAGTATTTGTAACACTCAAAGCCAATTTAATCAAGGGTTCAGTATACCTTATGGAAATTTCCAAAGCTTTCCGTCCAGTATCTCATTAGGCAACCCACAATTCGCTAATCAACCGACTCCACACATTAACACTACAACACAGTACAATTACGTCACACCAGAACACGCCATTGACACACGTCCGAAGAAATCCGTTGCGGATACTAGGTCACCGCCGTACAATAAATGTGGATTCTGCAATAAGGCAAACCACACTTACGCGGAGTGCAGAATACGCAAAAATACACCCTTTTGTGATAGCTGTATGGTATATGGGCATGAGCAAGGTACTTGTCCACGAGCGCAAATCCGAGTTACACAAACAAAGGTTAGGAAATGGTGCGAATGGTGTTCCAGAGTGGGACATATCGAAGATAATTGTTATAGCAAGGCAAAATATCTGAAGAACCATTCGGAAAACGCACCGGGGGCCAGGTCGAAGAATTAACCTGTGCCCCTAAAAACATTGAAGTTACAAAATCTCCTAAAAACGAACGACACATTACACTTATACATAACAACACACAAAAAAAAACACTTGTCAGGGCAAAACGATAAAAAAAGAAGCTCACTGCAAGCGGCATCAAATTTGTTTACACACAAGTCGGGTGAAAAAACTCAGAACTTGAGTTACGCGAAAACAAACCGGCCAAACGTTAGGCTAGGTCAGGTACACAACATTTGTAAGGTATTTCTCGATATCTGGTTACTCATGACAAATATTTATATATTCTGGAATAAGTGTATGGTTAAGGTTGGTAAATTTTCAGTCCGTATGACAAGAAAATTTAGGAAAAATGAGGAAACGGGAATACTACTCGCATTAAAAAATCTTCGTAAGCACGATGTGTTCGTCGAGCTGCCGATGCCAATGGCCAAGTTGGGAAAGATACTTGTTCTTGTCGATACAGGAGCTGACTCGAGCTTACTGAAGCGAACTTCCTTACTTAATGCAAGTAGTATTAACACCCAAGAAATAAAACAATTGGGTGGCGTTTTTGGTGGGGTGAGCACAACATTAGGTACAATCAGAACTAATTTGTCTTTCCCAAAAAAAATTATTCACAAAGTGGAACATTGTCGATGGTCTAACCGAATTACCGGCGGATGGTATAATTGGTCGTGATATCCTCTGGAATCACGCAATAATCGACTCAGTTACCAAAAGAATAATATTTTTGGATAGGAATAAAGATACAATAGTGGATTTACCTCTTAAATGTTTATCTCCGAGCCCGGGTACAAGGTCCTCACTAAATAAAAAGGTCAGGCTTATCAAAATTGGCGCTCGGACACAAACCATGGTGTCACTAGAAATTCCAAATTCAAAATCAAAAGATCTGCTGATACACTCGCAGGAAATTCATAATGGTATTTATGTAGGAAATACGATAGTTAAGGCTGATAACAATCAAGTCACTGTAGCAGTTTTAAATTCTACAACTGCAGACTATTATGTTAGCGAAAACTTTGTACCTACCCACTCAAACTTAAAAAATTACAGAATTCTAGACTCGACACCAAGAGGCAACATATTAGCAAACTTTGATATAAAATGCAATAGGGAACGTATAGAACGTATCCTTAAGTCCCTCAAAATAGGCACCACCTTAAATATGGAGGAAAAAATGTCCGTAGAGAAGTTATGTATGGAATACAGTGATGTTTTCATGGTAGAGGGCGATCCCCTTACCTATACACCAGTATTAACACATAGCATTCCAACTAAGTCCGATCAACCTCCAATCAATCAGAAACAATATAGAACGCCCGAAGTCCACAAAACAGAAATTGAGAAACAAGTGCAGGAAATGCTCGACCAGCATATAATTTCTACCAGTAAATCTCCATGGAACTCTCCTCTGTTACTAGTTCCCAAAAAAACGGTAAGAAAAGGTGGAGGGTAGTAGTAGATTTTAGGAAATTAAATGATGTCACAATAAAGGACGCATTTCCGCTCCCCAGAATCGAAGAAATTCTGGATCAATTGGGACACTGGACTTAGCGAGTGGGTACCATCAAGTTTTAATAGACCCTACTGACCGGCCAAAAACAGCGTTCAGTACGAGCAAGGGACATTACGAATTCAATCGAATGCCTTTCGGGTTAACGGGTGCCCCGGCAACCTTCCAAAGAATAATGAACCACATTCTTACGGGTCTCCACAGTATAGACTGTTTCGTCTACTTAGATGACATTGTGGTCTATGGTAAAAATCTAGATCACCACAATGAGAAACTTGCGAAGGTTCTTGCAAAGTTAAGACAGTATAACTTAAAGTTGAATACGGAGAAATGTAATTTGTTATCCCGTGAAGTGACCTATCTAGGCCATATATGTTCAGAAGAAGGGGCGTCACCCGACCCAGCTAAAACGCAATGCGTTGCAGAATTCCCTGTGCCTAAAACGGTGAAACAGGTCCAATCCTTCTTAGGACTAGCTAATTATTATAGAAAATTCATACCGCGCTTTTCAAAAATTGCTGCTCCAATAAACAATTTATTAAAAAGGGAAAGTAATTTCGAATGGTCCGAGGAGTGTCAACAATCTTTCGAATTTCTTAAGGCCGCCATTTCTTCGCCACCGATTCTATCTTATCCCGATTTTACACAACCCTTCATTTTGACAACTGATGCCAGCAACGAAGCACTGGGGGCTGTGTTATCACAAGGAAAATTGGGCGAAGACAAACCCATAGCTTATGCCAGCCGATCATTAAACAGTTCGGAAAAAAGGTACTCGACTATAGAAAAGGAATTACTAGCGATAGTATGGGCAAGCAAATATTTTCGCACGTATCTTCTAGGTCGACCTTTTACTGTTTATACGGACCACAGACCTCTAATAGGCGTCTTCCATGTTAAAGACCCTACCACGAGGCTTCTTAGATTCCATCACAAGCTATCGGAGTATGATTACAAAATCATTTATAAACCTGGCAAGGCTAACTCTAATGCAGATGCGCTAAGTCGAATTCCACAGAATGATACGACCGAAGAAATCAATTCCGTACAAACAAGAAGCAAGGCCAAACAAAGTCACGAAGCCGTCAGTAACGAAATTCCATTAACTCGACAAGACAATGGCGTAACTGGCCTTGGGGATATTACAGACAATAGAAACAGAACCCCACAATTCGAATTGTTAACGGATCCAGGAGAAATTCAAACCGTACTTCGCGATTTCCATAATTCAGCTCTCGGGGGTCATCAGGGGGTGCAACGAACGTATGCGCGTATCCGAAAACAGTTTAGATGGAAAAACATGCAAAGGGATATCAACAATTACATTAAGAGGTGCGAAAAGTGCCAGAAGAATAAGTTTGCCAAATTAACTAAAATGCCTATGACAGTAACAGACACTCCTCACCTACCCTTTGAAAAGGTATATATGGACATGGTTGGTGTTTTGCCGTTAACTCATTCGGGTAATAGATACATACTAACATTTCAAGATGATCTGACAAAATATATGGCATGTGTTGCGATACCGGATGCCGAAGCATCTACTGTAGCAAGAGCCTTTTATGAGGAAATTATTACACGTTTCCGAATCCCAAATGTTCTTGTTACGGATAATGGGACAAACTTTACTTCAAGGTTATTTACTGAAACATGTAAACTGTTGGGAGTAAAGAAAATCCATATCACTGCCTACCATCCACAAGCCAATGGTTCTCTAGAACGCAGTCACAGACCCTTAGCGGAATACCTAAGGAGTTTTGTCGACAACAATGAAGAGAGTTGGGACCAATGGCTCAGCCAGGCAATGCACGTGCACAATAATACCCAGCATACTGCCACTAAACAGACACCATTGAATAGTTTGTATGGCTTCGAATTCGAAATGCCGACGAATTTGAAAAGACTTCCTGCCCCGTTATACAATGCAGATGAATACCCTCAACGGTTAAAATACCAACTACAAAGGTCGCATGAATTAGCTAGGAAAAATTTAGATCAAGCTAAAAGAATGTCTAAGAAACAGTACGATCGTCACATAAATCCTGTTTCGTTTGTGGTCGGGCAAAAGGTGCTGTTACGAAACCCTGTCAGAAAAAACAAATTCTCACCGATCTGGTTGGGTCCCTATGAAATAGTGTCTATAAGCGGGCTGGTCAATTCCGTAATAAAAGTAGGTAGCAAAACCAAGAGAGTGCATAACAACCAACTAAAGCCTTTTTACAGTTAACTAAATTTTTCCCCTTTTTACAAATAATTAAAAAAAAAAAAAAAAAAAAAACCTCTTTTATTTCAGATAAAATCCGCCGAAAACCTTTTTTATATTAAACTGTATTGTCTTAGAATCAAAATAGATTACTTTACTTAAATAGTTGTGAAAAGTTTTTATTTTAATTGAATACCTTAAATTGCGTGTATTCTTTTCGATTTGAATTTAAAGCCATAATACATTAGGCTTCTGTTTATTGGATGTTTAAGGCATTCATTAGTCTACGTTTTATTTCTAAAATAAACATTCGTTGCGACTTTAATATAGTCTTTTTATATATTTTACATTATATTATATCTACAGTTAATATTTTTTCTGTCTAGTATTAAATTTATAGTAAAGTAGAAATGTATAGTTTATTATTATTCAGGTTCATTTTTGTTATCCTCGAGGCACATGTAGTCACGTTGACCGCAACCTCATCATCACCAGCACCATTTCGACTCGAAGAACTACCACACTCTCCAGTCTTATTTGAAAGAGTGGGACATGCAGTATTCTACAAGGATGCATGGACGATCCTCACTAAGATGACACCGATGGACTACTCGACCGTGTTGGTTTTTACGGACATGTGCGACGTCAAAATAACGCACTTGTGCTTGTCGTTGGAGCCTAGTTTTCAACTTTCGTGCAAACTGATGACTGATGAAGTAGGTGTTATAGCGAGGAACTTGCGTCTGACAAATATACGTCTGCAACACATGGTTGTCCAACGCAGAAACAGAAGAGCCATCGAAACGATTGGAAATTTCTTTCATTGGGCGTTTGGGACTATGGACAGCGAAGACTCCCATAAAATCTACAACCAGCTTCAACTTTTGGATGGAAACGACAGGAAAACATTTGACAGCATTAGGAAACAAATAACGGTTGCTAGTTCGAATTTCGACAGACTAAGCAAGCCCGTAAAAGTATTGTCGGCAGAGGTGAAACAAATTGCGAAAAATCTCGACAACATCACAGTAGATTTAGACAATTTCACAGTAATAGCAAACAAGGAAATTGCTGCCCTGAGATTAAAAGCAGAGATAAGCGAGATAGTTGCCCTAGTGACCTCCAAACTACTAGAGGTACAAAATCAGCAATCCACCGAACTGTCCATCCTTAACGATCTTTACCAAAATAGACTACACCCGTTTATTTTGGACACAGGCAATATAACGTCAATGCTGGAAAAATCTATATCGAAGGGATTTTTCCTAGGATTCTCCGCCCTACACCAAGCCGCGCAACTTTCGACCTACCTGCATGATGGAGCAATCATCCTAAAATAACAGTGCCGCTACCAGAAGCTACCTTATTCTCTTTACACAAGATGTATCCGGTACGCACAAGGCTCGACGATCATTGGGATTTGGTTTTAGATATCAAAACTGCGTATATTGCCGAGGCAGATGATCATAGTCTATTTGTAAGCATGTCACAAGAAGACTTCCTGCAGTGTTCCGACATAATGTGTAACTCGTCGCTATCAATAAAAGTATGTAGGCACAACAGGCCTATACACACCAGTGGTAGCTCGGAGTGTCTAGTCGAACTTTTACAACATTCTGCCACGTCACAAATAAACTGTAACTACGTTGCTTCATCAGCCGCCAAGGGGACTCTCACAAAGATGTCAACGCGAAATCAGTGGTTGTTCAACATCAAAGAACCACTAGTTTTGAACTTTAATTGTGATGGAACATCCTACGCTTCAGAACTTAGAGGTTTCGGGATACTTCACATCTTGAGACCTTGCGAGATAAGTACGAAGGAAATGCGCATACCGTACGAAAAAGTCCAGGAAGTAAGCGTTAGGATCCAACAAACAAAAGTTAACCATTCTAATTGAGGTACTAAGAACAAGATACAGTAATTTGACAGAGGGAACACCTGCAAAGCGACCGCTGTTACATCTAGGCAGCCATGGTGATATGATAGCAAGCCTGGCTGAAGGGAAGAAATCGCTGGAAGATTTAGAAAGGGAAGCGCAACAAGTGGGGTATAGAGATAGTGTTAGCAGCCAGCAGTTGGAAGTAAAATTGCATCGGTACACATTCTCATCTGTCTTTGTGGTAATAGTAGCCGTAATTGTTGTCAAGTTGGTAAAATCTTACTACTCACGTAGAAAAACAAACAACGATACCGCCAATCCAACTCAGCTGATTGCAAATATAACAACTATAGCCCCCGATAGATCCAACGTTGTCGACATACCTGTCCACCCAGTTTCAGACACTACAACCGTATACAAATCCAACATTGTCCACACAGATGCGGATCCAGTTCGAAGTTCTACAACGAGAAAGTCGACGAGAGGTATTACATTTGCCCGAGTATAGATTAGTTAGCACATATGTATTTATAATAAGAAAAAATAGAAGTTAATTTAACTTAATTTACATTTAGTTGTAAGTCTTAGCAAGTGATGCTAGTTAAATATTAAGTTTTTAATAATATTAGCTATTATAAATTATAGCCTTAACCAATAGTTAAAACAGTTCGATAGTTTTGTAAAATAAATATAAGTGTAATATATAGAGAAAAAAAAAAAATAAATAAAAGCTATAAGCATACATTGTTATAGTCAATTATTAGACTATCTTAACCCAATTTGTTAGCATTAGAAATACTAAATTTTCCAAATTAATGATGTATTAGAACAGTAAGCCTAGTGTTAGTAAGTTGTACATATATGTAATATTGTTATAATTTTCATGTTAAATAAACTGACCGAGTTGTCGCTTGCTGGTCTGTTGTGAACCTTTCCCGAGGGGGGGGGGGGGGAGGGATGTTGCGCTCAGCAATATGTCGCTGGTTGGGCTTGGGGCCAATGCTCGCTATCATAAGCAAACGAGTTTGTTGTGATAACTCAGCATTGTTTCCCAACCAATGCTAATGCACTCAAAAAGCATCGGTGCAATTTGGCGTTGGTTGGGCAACAATACAGTTTGTTGTGATGGCTCAGCATTGTTGCCCCATCGATGCTATTGCCCTCGGCCCAGGTACGACGGCATACTGATTGGGCGAAATGACCCTGAGGCTCGAAGCAGACCGATAGGTAAGCGACGAGTCGGTTTTGAAAGCGAAAAGGATCGGTCGTCTTTTCTCCCTTTATTAATAAAAATAAAACATAACACGTTCAAACTTTGGATTTGGAGTTTGTGGGTTTACGTTTCGCAATACCAGTATCAATTTTAATTGATAAATTTTGTCAATCGTCAACCGATTGATAGTTGATCTTCGCAATAGGGGTGATAATTTAACTCAAATCTTGGTCTTAAAATGTTGCTTATGAATTATAAAGTTTAAAAAATATATATATCTACATCTAAGAGAAGTTGTAGGAAGTTCGAAGGTAAGTGCTAGCCAGGTCTTTAAAGAAGTTGTTGCTAGTTAGCCTTGCTCAAAAAAGCTTAGCAGGTGGATAGTGGTTTCTTCTTCCTCTTCGTTCTAACAGCTCATATATAGAAATTTTCAAATTTTATATTTCTATTCTTCTGAATAGGAGATGGATCAAATGGAAATAAGATCGAACTTTCGAATTGACAATTGAGAAGCTTTCTCAGGACAGATAACAATTTCGGATTTTAGTGACGTTCGCTAGAGGGTTGGTTGGTTGGTTTAAGTTGTTGTATTCTTGTCTTCTGACGAAGGAAAAACACAAATAACGCATTGAGCGCTGTTTTGAGACCACAATTAACGGAACCTGAAGAAAAGGGAGGAGATGGAAGTAAAGGGAGCTCAAAACCAGCCTGCGGAGTTGAGAAATTTTATGATCTTGTTGAAATGGATATTTTGAATGACCGAAAGGTCATCATAGAAGGGTGACCTAGTGCTCTGTGTAGTATTATTGCTGAAAAAGCTTCCGAATAAAATTCTAACACTGTTTAGGATTATTCAATAGTGCAAGACTGATTAGTAGGTTTTATTAAAACTATATTTAAATACATGAAAGGATATCTTGTGGCAGACTGGTTGGACTAACGAAGAACGACTCGTCGACTTGGCGTGTGTGCGCAGATGACAGATTTATCCAAACTAAGAAAGTAGTAGAGTTGTTATGCCAGTGTTACCACATTCCTTCCCCACTTAGAAAGGTTTAATCTCTGTACCGAGCTGGTACCTGACGCTGTCTTGGAGGATTCCTGCGATGCTGGAAATCTCTGGTTTGTTTAGCTACAGGTTCTGGTTCACGTTCATTGACAGGTTCTTGTGCTAATGGCGTATTGTGAATATAATTTTGTTCGTCCATTACGTTGTCTGGTTCAACCACTGGAATGGCTGGTTCATATATTGTAGCTGGATTAGATAATGTCGTAACTGGTTTAGATAATGTCGTAGCTGGTTTAGATGATGTCGTAGCTGGTTTAGATGATGTCGTAGCTGGTTTAGATGATGTCGTAGCTTCTGAGTCTTGACGATGACGTAACTGGTCAGCGTGCTTTCGTCGATTGATTCCGCATACATTTACAATATACGAATAAGGTCCTTGCTGTTTGATGATATGTCCTCGTTCGTAACCCTTTGATAACGGGCGTTTCACCCAGACTTTCTCCTCCGTCTCAAAAAATTTATTAATTGTCCGCTTGTAGTTAAATTGTTGTTTTAATTTTTCTTTGTCAATAGTTTTGTTTACGTCTGGTTTCATAAGGTCCCACCTTGTTCGCAAAGGTCTACCGAACATCAGCATACTTGGAGAACGACCAGTTGATCGCTGTATGGTATTTCGGTAATTAAATAAAAACATTTGTAATCGTCCATGAATATCGGCATTAAGTCTGCTAGCTTTCATTCGTTCCTTAAAAGTCCTAACAGCTCGTTCTACCAATCCATTTGTTTTTGGATGGTAAGGCGTGGTTTTAACGTGTGTAATACCGTTATTTTCACAAAACTGTTTAAACTCTGTTGCCACCAGTTGAGGACCGTTGTCTGACACGATTATTTTCGGAATGCCAAACCTTGCGAAGATTTCCTGCAACTTAGTGATTACCGCTAAAGTTTTGATATCGACCATTGGTACTACTTCTAACCAATGCGAATATGCATCGATTACAAATAACCACATTTTTCCTTCGAATGGACCTGCAAAGTCTATATGTACTCTTGCCCAGGTCTCTGATGGTGAATTCCAAGGGTACAACGGCACGTTGCTATCATTTGGTTTTGATTCCTGGCAAGATCCACAGCGTTGAACGAAATTGACAATATCTGCATTAATATTTGGCCAATAGATGTGAAACTTAGCCGACGACTGCATCGCTGAAACTCCGGGATGTCCTTCGTGTAGCATGTCCAATACTGTCCTTTGAAGCGTCGTCGGAATGATAAGCCTTCCCTGCCAGAGAAGTAGGTTGTCTTCATAGGAAAGCTCGTTGCGTTTCTCGTAGTAGTGTCGAAGATGATTAGGAAGGTCCTCTCGTTTCGGCCAGGAATTTGTTATGAATGTAACTAACCGCCGACAGACTCCATCAGACTTCGTATCTCTTTGTAGATGTTTCTTCGTAACAGGCAGTGTGTCCAAACGTAAGTGTAAAAGATGACCTCCATACAACAGACCTAACTCTTCACCATCCGATTTTTGTTCATCCGGAAGTGGAAGTCGAGATAAAGCATCTGCTGGACTGTTATCTTTCCCTTTTATATACTTAATTGTATAATTGTAAGATCCCAAAAACATTGCCCAACGGACCAAACGATTCGAAATAATTTTCGGTGTTTCACGGTTTTCACCAAAAATGCGTTCGAGTGGCTTATGATCCGTATACAATGTGAAATGTCGACCGTATAAATATTGATTAAATTTCGTTACCCCGAAAACAATGGCAAGTGCTTCTTTGTCAATTGTCGCGTACCTTTTTTCTGTGCTGTTGAATGTTCGTGACGCAAAAGCAATTGGTTTCAGCTCACCGTTTTCGTACTTATGGAATAATACTGCCCCCGCTCCAATGTCGCTAGCATCAGTTTGGAGAACTAGTAATAATCTGGAATCGTAATGTACTAACGTATCTGTTGATGTCAATCTTGTTTTTAATGACATAAAAATATCTTCGTCTTGTCGCGTCCACGACCAGTTTTGGTTTTTACGAAGCTTAGTATATAATGGTGCGCATGTTATTTGCAAATTCTTAATGAATCTATTGTAATACGTAATAGAACCCAAGAAAGAACGTAACTCACCAATATTTGTTGGACTCGGCATCTTGTTAATCGCGTTCAAATGCTCCTCTGTAGGGTGTAATCCATGTTTGTCTATTGTATGTCCGAGAAATTTAACACTATCACTCATAAAAATACATTTATTTGGTTGCGTACGCACACCAGCAATTGTTAAACGTTGCAATACTTGTCGTAGGCGTCGTAAATGCGTTTCATTACTATCAGCTGTGATGAGTATATCATCTAGATAACAAACTACGCCTGGAATTCCTGAAATCAATTCGTCCATTGTTTTCTGGAAAAGTGCTGGAGCAAACGATACTCCGAAAGGCAATCGTTTATATTGATAGTATCCGTTTATAGTTGATATGACTAAGTACTGTCGTGATTCGGGGTGTACAGGCATTTGTAGATAAGCATCCTTTAAGTCAATACGTGAAAACTTCGCTCCACCGGCTAACTTCGATGTAATATCCTCAAAACGTGGAAGAGGATAATCGTCAATCTGGACGTATGGGTTTATCGTCACCCTGAAGTCCCCACATAATCGGATGTTTCCGTTTGACTTAACAGATATAACAACTGGTGATGCCCAAGTAATGGCTTCTCTCGATGTGTCGATTGGTTCAATTATATCTTCCCGATATAAACGTTGTAACTCTGCCCGAACGCTGTCCTGTAATGCAATAGGAACAGGTCTCGGTCTAAATGCTTTCGGTTTAACATCACTTGATATGTGTATCTTCACTTGCCTTCCATTCAAAGCACCAATACTGTCACTAAATAAGTCTTTAAATTCCGACAAGAGTTTGTTTGTTTCATCACCGTACGAGTTTATATTTGTTGTATTTTTCACTGTGCAAATTTTGACACCTTCCGGCATAGGTACTTCAAATGCAAACGACCAATCGAGTCCGAACAATGGAATGTCACTTTTTTTTACTACATGAACTGGCAATTCTAATGTTTTTCTTAGAGCACTTACCTTTACGCTCGTCACGCCAAGAGTCTCTATTTGTACGTTTGTATAAGCTATTAAATTGTTTGTGGGTGAAAGCTTAGGACTTCCAATTTTCATCCACAGCTCGCGACCGATCACCGAATGTGACGCACCCGGATCATACAACATATCGAATTTTACCCCGTTTAATACTGTAGGAATTAACACTTTACTCGCTGCGCAAGACACAGATCGAATATTAGATAAATTACTGTCACAACAAAAATGTATATTATCAATTTCCTGCCGCACTGAATGTGTGTTAGATTGTCGTTTTTGTTTAATTTTTGCATTTCCCGATGCAATGCAAACTGTTGAAAAATGTCCCATTCGACCGCACGCACGACAGCTTTTACCTTCAGCTGGACATTTCGCATTGCTGTTATGTTTTTGTTTACCGCACTTCACACACGTCACTGATCCATCCAATTCCTTTGCTGTAGAAGCAGCAGCTGTAGTCTGCTTTTTAGACGATGGATTTGACCTTGATTTACCACCGTGTTGCACACGGTATGTGTGTGTTCCTTCGTTTTGTGCCAATGATTCCAACCGTTGTGTTTGTATAGATGCCTGTTGCATACTCATAGCTGATGCCAAAACTGCGCTAAGGGTTGAATCGTTTGTTGGGTACAAACGAATTAATTCTTGCTGCCACATGGAGTTGTTTATGCCGATTACCAATTGATCACGAATTCGTTCGTTTAAATTCGTACCAAAATCACAATTTCCAGCAAGTGCACGCAGAGAATTAACGAATTGTGCCACAGTTTCGTCGTCTTTTCGTGTTCGAAAACTAAATGTACGTCGCTCAGCCAACACACAAGTTTGTTTGCCAAAAAATGTTTTTAATGCGTCGCTAATAACTGGATATGTTTTCTCGTTCACAGCATCTGGGCGAAAATGATCAACCAAAATCTTAAATGTCTCTGCACCTACCTTTGACAGCAATAGCTTCCGTCTCATTGGTTCCTTGTCTGGTGTGTCCAGACCGTAAATACCCAGTTCTGTCTCGAAACGCTGGATGTAGTAATCCCAGTCTTCCCGTTCTGGAAGAAATTTGTCGAAGTTGAAATTTTGTGGAGTAGCCGCCATTTTTTTTTTTTTTTTTTTTTTTTTTGCGTGTTTGCAATAAATTCACTTTTGCTCGTCGCCAAATGTAGTATTATTGCTGAAAAAGCTTCCGAATAAAATTCTAACACTGTTTAGGATTATTCAATAGTGCAAGACTGATTAGTAGGTTTTATTAAAACTATATTTAAATACATGAAAGGATATCTTGTGGCAGACTGGTTGGACTAACGAAGAACGACTCGTCGACTTGGCGTGTGTGCGCAGATGACAGATTTATCCAAACTAAGAAAGTAGTAGAGTTGTTATGCCAGTGTTACCACACTCTGCATCTGGTTTTGCCTAGGGCCGGACACTCACAAAGAAGATGGAACACTGTTTCACTATTGTTTGTGTCGGCGGAGCTACGGCAGTGGGTGTTATGGAGGATGCCAAGACTGGCCGCGTGAGTTCCTAAAGGCCAATGGCCCATACTAATTACCGTTAGTCTGGCGACATCTACACGCGTTCTGGCTAAGAGGTTGTTTGTTCTGGCTTCATCGTGTTCTATACTTGTTTTTGTTTTCTGTTAAGGAAACGTTCAAAACTTGAGTTTTTCATTATAAATTGTTTTTATTTAACATTAAAGGAGCCTGTAAATCAAATACTCTTTTTGACTTATTCTGAGTTTCTTCCTTTATAAAAAAAAGTAAATTAGAACAAACAATGAATTTAAATCAATATGGATATTCTAAGGAGCGCCGTCAGTTTGGGCGCCAATGCCAGTTTACTGATCGTAATGAGCTCCTTTTTAGCATTCCACAACGAGCCGATTTACGTGCACATTACATCCTTCGAAATCCTGTTGATCGCGCTACACAATTAGGTGATCAAAAAGGCCATAACACAGTTTTAACTGAAAATGTTTCACTTGAATCGCACGGTATTACGCATCTGGAAGGTGGATGGCCCAAGGATATAAACATACTCGACGAAGAGCAGACTTTGCGACATAGAAAAAAACTTGAAAGAGAGGACACATGGGCAGTGCAAGTTGTCGACTTGAGTAAGGTATAATCTTCTTTTACTATACATAAATTAATTAACTTTTAGCTCAACTATACTGAGTTGTAGGCCACAACGGACTGCATTCTCCAAAATAGTGCGGTTAATATTTATGAAGACTATTTCTCGGAAATGGACCAGATGGAAATTAGGTCAAACTTCCGAGCAAGACCAATCAATGTGTACCACGATCCGCTAACACCATATCGACCAATTGTACAGCTTGACTGGTGCCCGGGAAATATTAAACACATCCTCTCAGTTCACTCAAATCTTGAATACTATCCGACTCTTGATGAGCCAAATGAATTCTACATATGGGACGTGGAAAATCCTCTTAAGACAATTTTGGCATTCAACGGTCCAACTTGGATAAGGAAAGCTTGCTTTTGTCCCCGTGATGAAACACTGATAGCGGGTGGATTCAGCAACGGCAAGGTGGGTTTGTGGGATGCAAGAATAGGTGGAAAAGCTGTCAATACTTGTATGCTCGAAGCAGCTCACCGTGAAGCTGTATCAGCACTGTGCTGGGTTCATTCGAAGTCGAATACCGAATTTTATACTGGGTCGGTGGATGGATCGATTCTCTACTGGGATGGAAGAAATCTCAAGAAATGGAACATGGAGTTCTTACTTGACCCTGAAAGAACAGACACCCAGTCACGATCTCGGGCACATGGATGTACATCACTCGAATTTGAGTACACGATTCCGATAAGATACATAGTTGGTGATGACATGGGCCATATTTTTCTGGGCAATCGAAAGGGAACAACGCCTATGGAAACACTAATAATGAACTATAAACTGTTTTCCGGCCCAATTCGTTCTATAGAGAGGAATCCATTTTTTGTAAAGAATTTCCTTATTGTAGGTGATTGGTATGCAAAGGTATGGTCAGAAGAGTGCAAAGACTTCCCGACAACGCTGTGGGTGAAAAAGAATACCCAGATTATGTGTGGCAGCTGGAGTACATCCCGCTGTTCGGTATTTGCGACTGGGGATGCTAATGGTGTAGTTGATTTTTGGGATCTCCTGTTGAATCAGCGGGTTCCTATCTTCAGCTTGGATCTAAAACACGCTGTAACATCAATACGATTTAGAAGAGATGGAACATTTGTTGCCGTGTCTTTGGCCAATGGAGACTTTCACATGCTTGAATTGGAAAAGGCTTTACGTCATAGTGGGAATAAGGAAAAAGGACTTTTAGCTTCGGTAGGTATATCCGTGCATATTATGAACGTTCGCGTTTGAAACTTTTTGCAGCTCTTCGAACGAGAGACCCTTCGCAGCAAACTTCTTCAAGACCGGGTAGAAGAAATGAAACTTAAGGCCGCTCTAGCAGCTGAAGAAGAGAAAAAACAACCGGAAAAGGACGATTTAGATAATGTCTGGGACGAAGGCGAGGAAGAGGAAGGCTTGGAGATTATTAAAAGAGCACCCGAACGAGAAGAACTAGAAGAAGAGGAAGGTGAAGAACAGGATCTTGATCCCGAATTTACCGGGATTAGAAATGTGTTTTTGGAAATCGTTAACCAGATGAAGGAAAAGTGGAAGGAAAATGAGTTCATCAGCGAATACAGTCCATTCGAAGGTGAGACTTTTGAACTGAATTCGTATTCGAGTTCCATTAGAGATGATGCCTCAGACAGCAAAGATGCTAAATAAATCAAACTTTATTTAGTCTTAATAAACAATAATTCTCTCGGAAAACTCTGTCAAACTGATCTTCTTCACACTTACAACTTGAGCAACCATATTCTGACGAATTGCGGTTTTTTTCTTTAAGAACAATTTTACTTCGTGTCTCTCGAGCAGAAACTGCCATTTCAGAATTTCCTTCTGCTTGTCAGTGAAGCGAATGAAGTCTTCGGCAGTAAGCCCCAGTATCTGTTCTGCTGTAGCGCCACTCAGACGAGATTCAATGAGGGTTCCAGTGTGATCACTTAAGTGGATATTGATGTCAATGAAGCGATCAAATTTGTCACCACTGTAGTTGAATGAGAAACTCATCTGGCATTGGTCGTTTTCGCAAAGTTGTTGTTCGCGCAGCATCCGATTGCCGCATGATTTGCTAAACAAGTTTTAAAAAGATAACTTGGTCTAGAATGAAAGGAAATATTTACCATTTTCTTGCGATAATGGAGATGTATCCATCCAGTTCAAATTTGGTGACAGTTGCTAAAAGTACAGCGGTAAATTCCTCTGAACTATCCTTGATAACTCCATCAGCATGATCGTAGATTTGTTTAACTGTCATTTGTGTGGTTATGGAATTAGCTGCAAATAAACAGACTCTTGATAGGTATCTATTTTTACTCTTAACTAACGGGAACGCCGAATGGCATAGAAGCGTTTACACTGAACATATCAATAGGTACAATATCACAATGTTCAATATAAACAGGAAAACTTACGATCTGGTAATGTATCGCGAACACCTTTTGAGAATGCTTCTATATCACTGAGCGGCACATTCGCAGCATATCCCGCGACCTTTTCCATTTCCTTTCCAATAGGATTTTCGAAAACCAAACTTCTCGAACTCAATCCCAACGTTGTTACTTTATGAAATTCTGAATATCCTACTCTGACATCGATTAAATGCAAAATTGTCTTCATTGGCTTCCAATATTGTTGCGACCGCTCAATCCAGCCGCTATTCCAAACAGTCAACAGCATTCCACTGGGAAGGCTTTTATCAATTACCACCAATTCCAAGACCTTCAATGGAAATCCTGACTTAGCTCGCACGTCTTTTACTGGTTTCATTAAAGCAACGGCAACAAGCAGATCCAAATAATGGCCCTTAAAATTAACATTTGTCGAATTAATGTCAGCCAAATTTAAAACACTGCTTAACGGCCTGATAGATAATCGACAAAGTGTTGTCAGGTCTTTGATGTCACCAAGATGTTTCTCTATGAAACCAGTTCCCTCGTTCAATACTAGTTGAAATGGCAAAGTGACAACCGGTTGATATTGTTGTTCTTGCTGAGTATTACGAATGGGAACTACCCGTGGACATATTATATCAATGATGTCGTATATGTTAAACTTCCGATGGTAGTCCTCGATTTTTTCCTTCGATCCCCAGCATTTACAGTTGGTTATGGAACGCTTACTATCACGAATAGTAAATAGAGTCACACTGCGATAATCCATGGATTCTTTGGCTAGAAATACATTTGGGTCGGTCTTTGAGAGAATAACTGCAGTGATCACAATGTCAGTAGACTCCATAGACAGCTCTTTGAGAGTTTTACGCGAAACGCTAGCCATTTGTGATGAGTTTTTAATTAGGTCAAATAGAAAGAGCGCTTATCCGGTACGTTAATTGAAATTACAAATGGCGAATACTGCAGTGTAGTCAGTAATTATTGACAAAGCCTTATTTTTCGTTATATCTGTTATTCTTAAGTGTAAATTAAATCGTCGATCTTATTGTAGAAGAGTTTTAGTACCAACAGATGGTATGCTATTAAATTTAAATTTAATTTCGAGATAGTCAATTTACTATTTCCGAAGCCCGAAGTGTGCCCGTTTTTAACGAGCAAAAAGTCACAACCGGATATACCCTTCCGTAGCCATTTTGATTTTTCTAGTAAAAGAAAAGCAAATTGTTTGGCATCACTCAATTTGACGTTTGACATTAGCGAACAACAATCTGGAATCCCGGCGAAAATTTGTGCTCCTATTATTTCTTGCAAAACAACGCAAGTTAATAAGTTTAAGGAACATTTTTGCTGCAACGTAAATTTGTGGTTTAATATATAAAATTTAATTCAATTCGGTTGCCCTATTATCTGCAAAATGCCTCTTATGCCGCTGCCCCCTATGCTACAGGTAAGTTGTGGACAAAGAAAGCCAATCGTATGTATATTACACAAAATAATTGCCAACTTTTCCAAACAGAATGCAATTGAGCCTATGCAAGTAGATGCCCAACCAGAGGATAACGAGAACAATGAAGAAGATAATCTTATGGTCGAAAACCCAACACTTGATCTCGAAGTATATGCTACTTCCTACGCAGGTCTTGCAAAACTCTCGCGGTTGATCTTTGTCGCCAATGTTTGTCCATCTTTGCGACTGGATGCCCTAAAAATGGCTATAACATATGTTTCGACAACTTACAATGTCGCCTTGTATCAAGTTTTGCACAAAAAGTTAGCTGACATGAATGTTGGCGCTATGCTACCAGACGTGGCTGCACAATCGGCTCCACAAGACCTGCCCACTTTTGATCCTGTGTGGGTTGAAACAATAACCAAAAAAGCAGCATTAAAATTGGAGAAGCTTGACAGTGATCTTAAAAATTATAAATCAAATTCAATCAAGGAGAGTATTCGTCGAGGACACGACGACCTCGGTGATCATTACCTTAATTGTGGTGATTTATCCAATGCACTCAAGTGCTACTCCAGAGCTCGTGATTACTGCACCAGTGGCAAACATGTTGTCAACATGTGCTTGAACGTAATTAAGGTATCGCTGTACCTACAAAACTGGTCTCATGTTCTCAGCTATGTTTCCAAAGCGGAGAGCACACCCGACTTTGCTGAGGGAAGCAAGGAGGCAAACCAAACCGTCTTGACCCGTCTCAAGTGCGCAGCAGGTTTGGCCGAGTTGCAAACAAAAAAATATAAATCAGCTGCAAAGCACTTCCTTCAGGCAAATTTTGATCACAGCGATTTCCCGGAAATCATCTCGCCAAACAATGTTGCAATGTACGGCGGGCTATGCGCTCTTGCCACATTTGATCGCCAGGAGCTTCAAAAGAACGTTATTTCCAGTAGTTCATTTAAACTATTTCTGGAGCTGGAACCGCAACTCAGAGATATCATTTTCAAGTTTTACGAATCCAAGTATGCTTTATGCCTTAAGCTCCTTGATGAGATTCGTGACAATCTGCTGCTTGATATGTACATCGCTCCTCATGTTAATGCTCTGTACACGAAAATTCGCAATAGAGCGTTGATTCAATACTTTAGTCCATATTTGTCGGCAGATATGCGCAAAATGGCGACTGCATTTAATCGGAGTGTTGGCGCCTTGGAAAACGAAGTCATGCAGTTAATTTTGGACGGACAAATACAAGCGCGCATTGATTCGCATAATAAAATTCTCTACGCCAAGGATGCCGACCAACGTAGTAGCACTTTTGAAAGGGCGATTAACATCGGAAAAGAATATCAGCGGCGAACAAGAATGCTGATCTTGCGTGCCGCAATGCTCAAATCACACATTCATATTAAGGTTTGTTTGAGGTAAGTCTTCTGCCACACAATCATCTGTATTTTTGTTTTACAGAGTGTACCACGCGACGGTGGAAACCACGGCAGTGACTTGTGTGTAGCCGCTGGTTCAAGCACCACTACCGGATTAAGGAACTAACCATACGGCTATAATTTAATTTTCGATGCACATTAATTTGATCGTATATCTATTTGTAGCGGATAATAAGAGTTTTCTCTCGAGAATTTGGATGCTGAGCTGAGATGAAAATAAATATATATATTCTTTTTCCAGTTAAAAGCCTTTACCTTTTTTTTTTAGCATTTGACGAATTCGTTATGCCATTTAAGTGGGCAGAGTTTTCGCTTCCTGGCTAAAGTTCGTTATGTCAATGCCAACTAATTGTGATTTAAAGCCTAACTAAAATCAAACTGCCCTTGTTTTCACCTTAAAGAGCGTACACTTCACTTGATCTCAGTTTTGTTTAGTTTTCTGGATCTTCTGCGCTCACTCGGAGAAAGCAGGTGTACTTTTATTACGACTAATTCGATCATTAATAAGTAATTCATGCCATTATTATGTTTTTAACCTCGATGTTTAAGGTAACACAAATAAAATACAAGTACATATAGGTACAACAAATATAAACTTTATTCTAAATAAACAATAATCTATTGCACAGTCTATCTTCTGTCGCGACGATCTGTTGTTCTGGTTCTTCCATGACCATTGCGTTCACGCGATATTGACCTCCTTCCATGAGATCTTGAGCGAGCTTCACGGATGTTCGACATCCGCTCACGTTCTTTTTTTACATGACGTCCAGTTCTTCTGGCTTTCTCGTCCTCGGTAGATGAAATTGAGTTATCAGAATCGGAACTATGCGACCCCGTCCGCTTCTTGGACTTCTTCTTTTTTGATTTCTTCGACTTTTTCTTATGCGCCTCTTCATCGCTTGACAATGAAGATGATGACGAAAGTTTGCTTTTCTTTTTCTTTCTCTTGATCTTTTCAATCTTCTCCAGTTTCTTTAGAAGTTTTTTCTTTTGTTCTTTGCTGAGCGACTTCAAGAAAGTCATTTCAGGATTTTTCGATTCATTTTCATCGTCACTCGGAATAAGTCTGTGCCTAGAATCAGATTGTACATTTTGCAGTTCCATGGCACTCTTTTTCATCGCCAGGCCGTCCTCTTTCATTTGCTCTTCGAGTACGTTTTTCGACATCAATTCATTAGCTTCGGCCTCTGAGTGAATTTTGCGAGCCTCACTCATGGAAATGCTGTACATTGTACATTCCTTATCCGTATTTATGTGCCCCCATTTGTGACATTTGATGCAGCGTACATTTCGCACTTGAATACCAAAAGGCTGATCTCTGATTTCAGTATCGCCCTTGCAATAGCTCTCACGGGGTGCATTGTACTTGCGCTGCCATTCGAACTTGTATTCGGGTTCGTTGTCATCTTTTTCGCGTTCCTTGCGAACACCTGGCGGTGGTTCGTACATGAAATTCACGCTCAACTTGTCCTTACTTTCCTTGCTGAGCATGGCTTTGTTCTCGTGCAAATTCTGTTCCTTCTCATATTGGTTGCGCAGTTCCTCTTGTTTTTTTTTGTATGCATCAGCTTGCTGCTCTGCCATCCAAACCTAAAAAAATACTAATGTTGAGTATTTTTCCATTAAAAAATATGGAGCCATAGCTTACCCTTTTTAAGTTATCCCTAGATGCGGGATGGAAGAATTTTTTGCACATGTAGTTATTGAAACCTTTACCCATTTTGACGAATGTTTATTTCTTTCTTTAAGTATGTAACTAACTGCAAATTATTTTATTTTTCTTATTTGGCTTTAATAAATTATAGACACTAGGTAACAATAGAAAAAACTAAACCAATCATACAAATTTGACAGCGATTATATTACGAATTCGATTGGGTGTGTTCAGGGACATATTGTGGAAGTAATTAGGAACCATTCAGGAACTGCTAGAAAATGAGATTTAAGCGATAATGTGCATTCACAATAGATTATAATTATATCTATTTAGGCCCGACTCTCCAGGGTTTTTACTATTTTCCTGGTGAAGACGATTAATTTACGTTAATCCGGAGTTTTTGTTTTTATTGGACGCCCCGGTTTTTTCCACTTCGGTCCATGAAAAAATAAATATTCCAACCGCTACAACGACAGAAATATCAAATTCTGAAGATTGGCCCATTTTTGTTTGTTCCTGTTGTAGGACTTCAAACAAACATCCTATCCTAGCGAAAGTAAAGTACAGTCGATAAACAAGATGGCCGACCAAAAAACGTATCACGTTTTTTTTGCGTGTTAGGTAATGCTGTCCCTTTCAGTCAGACGGCTGTTTAGTATTGGGCATCCCTTTAATTTTCCGTGATAGGAATGTGTGACCGTGTAAATGCACCATTAAGTTGTAATTTGTGTTTATAAGAATCTATTCAATTTATGCTAATATCCATTGTAGCGGCCAAAAGTAATTTTTTCTCAATTTTTCACAGACTTCTCGTCTAAAAACGTAAGTAAACACATTTTAAAGTTTGACAAATCACAAAGTGTCTTATGTGGTTTTCCATTGGGACCACCAGAAATCTTTTTCAGATCTCAGATTTTACTGTGCTCATGGAACGCGCAACGAGATTGATCTGCTTTTGTAAATGGATTAGTGCGTTAATTGACAACAATATCAGCTGTTCAAATGGCATTCGTTTTTGGCTAAATCACAAATGGATATCGCCCTCAAAAATGTTTTCCTTCTTGTAGATACAAATGAAGTATTATTGGTGGTTTGTAGTCTTCAGATGACGAGGGAGATAATGAAGATAATAATTCCTCCGAAATCGTATCCATAGCTATTTATGTATTTTGTTATTTTGGTTTTCACGAAACTTTGCGCATTTGCCTCGAAATGAAACTTCTTAAACTGACGTTAAACAGCTGTACAAAGTATATTGGTATGCGTAAATCTGAAAAAATATCGAGATCTGCGAAAAGTGATCCGAATCGAAAAAAAGATTGATTTTTCGTCCCAATGGAACGCAAAAAGTGATTTAGATCAAAAAAAAGATTGATTTTTTGTCCCAATGGAAAACCACATTAGTGTTAGATAGTGCAAATAGGTGTAAATCTCGCCCAGATATGGAGATTCGCAAAATTGCGCTGACTCTTAAAAAAAGTGTTTTTTTGTTTGCGGCCAATGGAACATGAAATCTGACAGCCAGCTGATTTCGAGAGCAGACAAATTGCTCTGAATTGCTTTTTCTGTCCCAATGGAAAACGACATTAGGCGTTTGATTTGTAAGCTCATACTTACACCTTTATAAGCATTAACTGCGTATAAACAAAGTCGCTTTCTCTGTCCCTATGTCCCTATGTAAGCTTTAATCTTTAAAACTACGCAACGGATTTTGATGCGTTTTTTTAATAGATAGAGTGATGAAGAGGACGGTTTATATGTATAATAAAATCCATTGAATAGTGGAGAAATACTGTTATTTTTGAGGTTTCTAATGTGATGTCGTAAACAATTACATTTTTCTGCTAACATTGCAAACGCATGCTGAACCCTACGTGCAAAGCCGGGGCGGGTCGCTAGTAGTATTCTAAAAGTATTTATGTCTCAGTGCTGGTCTAGTATGTAGATTGCTTTTTAAAGCTCATTCGTCGTCTCTGTTACTTCCCTGCGAAAGTCTATTTTAACTCGATGCCGGTTAGGGTGAGGATTCATTGTTTTTATTTTAAGGATTGAAAGAATTTTTTTAATTTTTGTTAATGGGCATATCCAATAACACGTTCGTTTATTTTGCCACCATTCATTCATTTTGTGGTGCCAAAATAAACTAACCAGCTATTGTTGAAGCGCATTTCTTTTTATTATTTTTATTCATACACTCATATTTATATAAGCAATACGAACACTAATTTGCCCACCAATTTGAGTAAGCCCGCTTTATAGTCTCTAGCTCTTGTGTGTCTACGATTCTTGGGTTTGGATTATAAACGTATCTATGAAAATATTGAAGCCAATTGCATTCAGTTAGTTCATTATCAATAGGAGTCGCAAGGAACGGTTGTCTTTTTAAAACAGTAACACTTTGAGAAGGCGCTTTCCTTTTCGCTTCATTACATTTCTTGCAAGCACATGCATAAGTCTTAGTCATTTCTTCCTTCAGCCTCGACCATTTCCGAAATTCAATTATTTGCTCCGACAACCCCCGCATTTCCATTCTAAGGTCACTTGTAAGTGAATCTATATGTTGGCTAACTTCGCAACTGTTCATAGAAGCCGGCAGCCAGAGCTTAGTTTTCTTGCAAAACTTCTGGAGGGACATTAATTTTGAAATACTAAAAAGACACATAGCTATAATCAACAGTCCAACTCCATAGTCCTTAAAATCTAAAGAATTTGGGGCTGTGTCCGAAAATCCGGTAGTGTCTTCTAAATGAAATATATTAAAATATTAAACACATGGATTTATTTAACAAATACACTTATATTGCCTTTAGAGTTCGCGTCAATGAATAATTTTGGCTGATGGTCTAGCATTATAGGAAATATTTTTTTAATATATTTATGGGATAATAAAAAACGGCCTCACAGAAAAACTTTTAGCAAAATATATCTACGTCTTTAAATTCTATGACAGTATGAAACTGAAGGATAGGATATTTCATCATAGCTTAGAGAGTCATGAAAGTAGTTTTTGCGGTTTAGATTAAAGCTTTGGGCTAAGCGATTAATTGCGATAAGTTAAGCAAAATCCAAAGAACAGCTTGCTTGTGCATCGGCAGGGCTCTTTGCACCACCCCCTCCGCTGCACTTGACATCCTCTTTCATCTGACACCCATTGACATCTTCAGCAGGCAAACGGCAACTTCTGCAGCCGTACGCCTCAAAGCTACTTCATAATGGACCAGCAAAACAACTGGCCATGCCGCTATCTTGAACACCATTAGGAACCTTCCAGAAAACATCGACTAAACCACACCAGAACTACAATTTGATAAAAACTTCCAGGTCTCCATTCCTACTAGATTACTCTGGGAGAAGGAAGCTTTCCTGGATGTTGAATCGATTCATTTCTTCACAGATGGTTCAAAAACTATGGACGGTGTTGGTGGCGGTGTCTTCTCTGACAGACTAGGTCTAAGTCTCTCCTTCCGTCTGCCTGACCATTGTAGCGTTTTTCAGGCGGAATTATCTTGTCCAAGAGAAAACGTGATATCTGCTAAAGATATTCGTATCTTCTTGGATAGTCAGCCTGCTATCCACAGCCCAAGACTGTCATTCGTCTTCAGAGATATGGCGGAGCAGTTCAATATTCATCTCTGTTGGGTACCGGGGCATAGGGACATCCCATGTTACTGCAAGGCTGATGAACTCGCCAAAAACGGAAGTACACTACCTATGCTTCCAATTAAGGATTCCTTGTATTCCAATCGCTACTTGCAAACTCATAATAAAGCTGGATGCTATCGAACAAATCTTAGGTGGACAACCGGCTCGACATGTCTAACGACAAAACAGATCTGGCCAAAGCTCGATCTAATACAGTCTATTCATCTGATCTCGATCTCCCTCGATACGAAGCATATCAGTGCTGCAATAGGTGTCATCACGGGACACTGTCTCATAGGCAGGCATGCAAAAAGACTTGGCGTATTCTCAAACGGTTTCTGCAGAAGTTGTTTTGACGAGGAGGAGGAATAAACTAAATACTCCATCTTTTCTGTAGTTGTCCGGCTCTCTCACAAAGACGAAAACTTGGGAGCGTTTTACTTTAGTGATCTGAACGATCTAAAAACACAGACATTCGAAATCTCCTACGCTTCATCAGAAGCTCCAACTGGTTCAACTAGTAGGAAGAATAACTGTAGATTCATGTGGTATCACAAGGGACCTTATAATGGTCTAAGTGTGTTGGCTATTCGAGAGTCACTTCAACTTAACCTAACCTAAAGCTGTCTTTATAATAACCTTCTTTCAGACTCCCTTAGCCTTTATGAAGAACGCATTTCATTTTTCTAAATGCGGTAAAATTGGCCTTTTAAATTACATAGATGAATCAAAAGTTTTCCATCTTTCATACCACCAGTCCTTATTCCTCAACTCAAAGCAATTTTGTTGATAGTCTATGACTTAAGTGTGTTCGACAGAAGTTTAGGGAGTCCGGTTTCCAAGTATACGCGATAACTAGGCGTATTTAGAGGTAGATTGAAGAGTTTTTTATTTTTATAAAGTTCGTATGGAATCTTTCAATTTCCTCGTACTCACAAAACCCCCAATTTTGAGAAGCATAGCAAAGAGTTGATTTAACAACTGAATTAAACTCACTTGTATTGGTAAATATGAAGCAACTCTGCTTGTTTTTTTTTTCGTACCAACAGAACATAAAAGTGACCTAGAGCAAAATAAAAAAAAGGGCTCTGAGGGTGTTCAATCGAATATCACGTTAGGGGGTAAATTGCTTTAGAAGTTATTCACTTATTACCTACCTATTAAAAAAAATCACCCAACCAACTTCCGCCCGGATTGACGACTATGTCTCGAGGAAGAAGAATAAAAGAGCATGCATAATATGTATTTGAAGAACAAAAGAAGTCCCCTGCAGAATAGATTATCAGTCATATTACCAAAGTAGAGGCTACTTCTACTATGAATATATCTCACTGCCCCTCTTGATATAATAAATCTTTTAGGTCAGTCAAAAGTATCTTAACAAAATCCACCTTCTAATTAAATATTTTATGACCGTATCTTATTTCGCATTAAAGATATCACTGTTTTTTTTTTGCATTTGAATGACAGATGATGTCAATTTGAAAAAAATACATTGGGGACGTTCGGACTTCGGATTCTAGCTTAGTAAGTCTGGCACCTGACTGACTAGATGGATTTGAGTTTTAATTGGCCTAGAGTGGTCAGGTGTACACTTTTTGCAGTTGAAATTTATGGAGGGGAAGCCGACGAATCTGGTCAAAAAAAAATCCCGCCTGTGTAACTACTCAATTGACATTTCGAAGAGTCAAATTTCAAATTTAGAACTTTCGCACGATATTTAACAACCATTAGTTCGCATAACAGTATAATAGTGTTGTTGTAGGCAACTGTGTAACATTTTAAATGTACTTATTTCCGAATAACAATTTTTGAAAATGTATGAAGAACTTTTCTAAATAAAAAAAGGACAAAATCACACAAAGGTAAAGCTGACTGCTACAATATAAAAGCAATTCAAGTTGTTTAGTCAACGCTTTCGGATACCTGTACCTAGTCCCGACATATCTAGTTGACGTTTTACAGAAACTAGGACTCCGAACGTCCCCATTCCTATATGCTAGGTATGCTTGGTTGAAAATGTTAAAGAGAATTTGTTAAGCCCGTATGAAACGCCATTTTTCTCTCATGTTTTCCTCAGTTTTTTTTTTTTACATTAAATCAGGCTAAAAAGACAGCTGCGTGTAAAAGAGACTAAAGTGTAATAGAACAAATTTTCAAACGAATTTATTTTCAAACAATCTTGAAATGTCAACAAAAAAAAAAGCTGCAGCTGATATGTTTACGTTAATAAGGTTGGGGTGCACGCACTCGCTCCATATCGGGAATTTTCGTTGTCCTTTCTCGTACTGCTCCTGTTTAATTATAAAAGTCTGAAAAATATAATAAAAGATGTTTGCAGTAGTAGTAGATAGTAGTGTTTATGAATTTTAGTCGCAACCCGGGACAAAAGCTGTCCCGACGGGACAACCAAAATTCGGTCTTAAGTCCGGGACGTCTGATGGCAACGCTACTTGGGACGATCCTTTTATCTTGCCACCCTACACAGACCGGTTCAATCTCACTAACCTGAATACCCTTGAGGAACGCAGAAACCCTGCGGACATACTTTTCATTTATTGTCTTCTCTCAAGCTTCGTCGATTACGCGTCTCTTTACAACTCTATTTTCTTTTACGTTGCCCTCGACTCTTTTACCCGCATCAAACCACCGTACCTCATATGAACCAATCTCCCGTATGCTGCGAAAGGTTAATTCCAACCTTTCAATTTTCGATTTCAACCGCAGCTCTGCCCATCTCAAACTTGATCTCCTTCACCACTCTCCCTATCTTTAAGTCTTAGTTTTAAGGCTTTTCATGTCTTAGTTTTAAGTTGTTACTTTAAGCCTAAATGTTAGTTTTAGCTTGTATCAAGCCACATATATGGGGGTATTGCCCCCACTGAAATATCATGCGTAAAAGATATAGGTACCTACTACATACTTAAAATATAACTGGCACAATCGTTATCAGTATCACATTTCTCGGAAACCAAGAAGGGTAATAAACATTTTGCTCTAGAAACCAAGGGAAAGCCCCCTCTGAACCATTATGATCACGCATATGGCATATCAGTAGCGCTATGCCAATTTGAACAAAGAAGTGTTTTTCAGTTTTATTTACAATGCACCGACTCGACGCGTTGTCTTTTTTGATGGGTGTAAATCCCCGCAGATATTTCCTCTTAAGAGTCATCAATTTCTCAAGCGTTGCTGTGTTTTTTTGTTTTGCTTTACTAATTGGTGATACGACAGTCACCTCTATATAAAGAGCAGAGGTAATATCGAACCAGCATTAGTTATATCTTCAGAGTTGAATGAAGTACTCCACATCCGCTATGAAGGGTCAATTTCTTGTTGTTGCATTTTTGGGTGAGTTTACCAATAAGCGTGACCAATTAATACGAGTTCTAAAACAATTATTGATTTATTTAATAGCAATTTTAAGCTGCTTCGGAGCTTTTGGCGCAATCGGTGGCTACGACTACTGTGGCAAGCCGTGCAATGAGGGTGGTGGAATTGTGTGCGCATATAACCAACAATGCTTTACATACTTCAAAAACATCTGCGAGATGAAGAAGAGAAATTGTGATTTCAATGACCGTAAGCATTGGCTTTGTGAAAGATATCCGTACGTACATGTTTAACGTTTTGTCTAATTTTAGGCTTTACGAAATCACAACTAACTGGATGCCTGTTTGGGTCCAACAAGTGCAGAGGGATTTAAGTTATTTGTTTTAAATTAAGACTGAATTGAATAATATACGAGTGCAGCGTACACTATTTATTTATTAAAATTGTTTTTGTGCATTATTTTACTTTGTAAGCGGTGTCAGTAATAATGGTAAGCACAAACCTTTCGTGATGTACCTATTTTTGATCATACTTTTTAAAGTCGAGTAGGTAAAAGACGTGGCGTTGCATTTAGCATTCGTTTTTTATTTTTATTTTAAATGAAAGTTACACATATGTATCAATCATTTGAGTATAATTTTAATGTCGTTTTCGATTTGGTTTTTCAGATCTTGATCTGAGATCTCAGATTTCTGGTGCCAAATCGAACATGAAATCCGAATT